>CM028362.1:49551686-50259791 GCA_016624345.1 Platycodon grandiflorus
ACACAACTTTATACAACTTCAAACAAAATTAATGTATGCTAAAAACTTCCTCCGTTCTTAAAAAAAGTGTTTTTTATTACCCAACACAAGATTAACAAAAATATAGTTAACTTTATTATAAATATCATGATAGTTTATGTTTTTCAAAAATACCCAAGTAAGACCGGGGTCTATCAATTAAAGTTGGAATCATATCAAGGGTAATATGGTAAAGGTAACTTTCAAAAAATTAAAAATTTAACACTTTTTTTGGAACGGTAAAAAAAAAAGATAAACACTTTTATGAACGGAGGGAGTAATACGTTTTCCATCAAAAAAAAAAAAACGTGTTCCATCTCAAAATAAGTGTATTTAAAAAAAGTTGTTAAAATTTTTTTTTTTTGTTATAGTAAATATGCTAAATTTCTTGTTTTAAAAGTACTTGTGTACAGTGCTACCAAATTACTTGAAAATTAATTTCTTAAATTTTTGTATAAAATTAAAAATAAATAGTCATGTTAGGACGAAATGAGTAATATGGTATTTACACAAGTTGATTTTTGAAAATAAAAGAAAAAACTTTTGAATGGGACCATTGGATTAATAGTCCTAAACCCCTTTTTGGCTCCAACCTAAACCTTCTTTCTCTTCTTTTCTTTCTCTTTTCCAAGGAGCCATCGTCTCGCTACAAGTTGCAACCATAGCGGAGCTGAAGCTCTTAGAGGCTAGAGCATAAACAACGGAACGGAGTATTTTAAGAGTAGCAACATGGTAGCTACTCTTCCAACAAAGTAATTACACGGGAGCAGGGCCGGCCCAATACTTATGAAGGCCTAAAGCAATTACTCTAAAGTGAGGCCTAAAATAAATAAATTTTTTTGTTAAAATTATTATATTTATTAAATTATTGTAATCGATTTCATTTAACAATTTTTTTTCAATCGATAAAAAAGCTAGTCCACTCAATCTTTTTTGAGACATTGTCGATCTTAGATATGATTTTATTAATTTTAGTTTTGAATAATTTCATTTTGCCGAAACAACAATTATGTGAATCGTTAACATTATTCTATAAGCGATAAACGCATTTGGAAATGAATCAAGTCTTATTATATAATTAAATATGTTATTTGATATATCATTTTTTTACTTGTATAATTTCTCTTAAAATTTTAGTTCTGCAAAATTTAATCCATCAATATCAAAGTTGTTATTATGTTTTAATAAAAGTTCATGGTTAAGGGAATTTTCTTTTAAATTTTCATTATCCAATGACCTTAATTTCTCAATGATAAATAAAAAACCAAAAATATCTTGATGCATTTTAAATTGTTCAAATCTACTTTGAAATGAAGTATTTGTTTTTATCTATAATTATGAACAAAAAGTAATCAACTTTAAAAGTTTTAAGAAGATCTTACAACTTCATTGTCAATAATTTTATCAAATTGTTTCTTTCTATAAAAAGTACATTTTTTTACAGAACTTAGGTTCTATATTCACTTCTCTAGCAATTTTTTAGTAGAAATTATAACATTTTCAAATCCGTCTTCCCTATTTAAAAAAAAATGAAATAAGACCGTTCAACTATTGTATAGCAACATCGATACACATATCTTTAGATTGCATATTTTTACTAACCGAGTTTATCGCAATTAATATTTTATACCAAATAGTCATGCTAATAAAAACTCAAAAAATTTTAAACATATAAGTTGCTAAACTATTAATGAATGGATGATGAAAAATAAGAGTTACTCTCATCATTTAATTTTTTTTTATTAAAATAAGTAACTTTTTTTTTTAATACGAGGCCTAAAGCAAGGGTTTTGATGGCTTTACCCTTGGGCCGGCCATGCACGGGAGCCAAACTGGGAAAAGTGTGTTTGAGTAGCCAAATAAGCTCCTCAAATCCTCCCAACAGTATCCAAGAAAACGCCACCGTTTTGCCCAAAAATCACACAAAACGGCACCGTTTAGTTAGGATTGATTTTTTTTTTTTTTAAAAGGGCAGCACGTTTTTGCAGCATTGTTGTCAACCTCCCTTTCCACATGTCGCAAGCATGTGGCTTGGTTTAATTTTTCCCCTTTATTTTTCATGGCCAATTTTCAGCACATATCGAACAATAAACTGAATAATTATTAAAAATCTATAACCTTAGTCTAAGCTGATGAGAACGTGGAGCATGCCTAAGCTCATGTTCAAGTCAAGTGTTAATCGAGCATGGTGAGTTCAAGAATACTCGAGAAGTTAAGTGCAAAAGAGTTCAAATGAAGACCTTGGAAAGTGTAGAGTACGCTTGAAAGATTCAAGGGTTCTATACAAACTTGATTCGTGGATTTATTGGTGATTCGGGATGCTTCAAGGATACTCGACAAGTTCGAAGAGATTAAGCTTGAAGAAAACAAGAAAGTCCACATTCTGCTTACAAAGCGTTCGCTTTGATGAGGGAGAGAGCGATCGCCTTGGTTTTTGTTGGGAAGGCGTTCGCCTTGAATTGACTAAGGGCGATCGCCCTGTAGACTGTAAGTTGAGTTTTGCTGTTTGACGGGAATTTGTGATATTTTAGGTATTTTAAAAGTATTTTAGGTATGTTTGTTTCCTAATTAGCCTAGGTAATTTACTTAGTTGTTTCCTACATAGTTTAGGTAATTCTTAATTATTTCCTTTTATTTTAGGATTCTATTTCCTTCAAGTATTAGGGTTTTTAAGCCTATATAAAGGCATCTTATGTATTGAATTCATTAGTTTTTTTATATTAATTCAGTTGATTTGAGTTTTCACTATATTGTGAGCTTTTGAGAGATTTCTTGGATTAGAATTCTCAAACCCTTGAACTTATCAAGTTTGTTGAGCTGCAAGCTTGTGGCGTTCTGTAATCTTGGTTCCTAATCAATTGCGATTAGTGGGTTAAGGTTGCACCCCAAGGTTCTAGAGATTAAATCTGTCTTAAGGTTGAGGGAAGCTCCCTATCTTTTCTTTCAAATTCGTTGTTTTTTGGTTTCAATCCGCGTTCTTGGTTGGTTCCACTTTGTCACGATCTTGGATCACATCAATTGGTATCAGAGCAACAAAGAGGTAACCAACGTTTTCGTTCTACCATTCTTTATAAAATTTTATTTTCATCTTTCCTATATTTCGTTAGATTCATATTTTTCTTCTTCCATAACAAAATTTCCAACAATCTTGTTTCTTTTTATCTCTATCCAAAAAAACCCTAGTTACAAAAAAAAAAAAAAGATTAATATTGCTCCAAAGAGAATCCCTTGAGTCAAGAAATCAAAAGCTTGATCAAGAAGTTTAAAAAAAAAAGAATATAGGAGCCGAAATTTTTTCTCAAGTGAGGGTTTAGGAAAAATTGCTTCGAAGTTATCAATTTCATTAAAGTGATATTGCTAGAAAATACTTTCATATATTCATCTTGTTCATCAAATCTTTCCAACACCCTTTGAAATTCGTTCTTTTCCTGCTTTCATTGTGAAATTGCATCTCACGTTAAAATTTTGTCACAAAAATCTAAACCCTAGACTGCATTGCTTGAGTTCCAAGCTGTAACGTTTTCAAAACTTGCACTCCATATTGATAATTTCGTGGGTAAGATAACCTTTTCAAGAAATTGTGAGTGTAAGAGTCAGAGAGTTATACACAAGAGTTTGGTGAGATTTTTGTGTGATATTCATTATGTCACGAGATATTCAGATTTAAAGGGGTGGAGATGTGCCACAAAACCCCAAGGAGCGTATGCTTAGAATGTTGGAGGATGTTAGTCAACATTTGACTAGGTTAGAAGAGAGAGGAAAAGCATAACCCCATAGAAATCAACCTCGATTCCAACCGAGGAGGGGTAGGTATGTAGATGAGGAGTTAGATGATGATGACTGGTTAGAAAATGAGTATGAGTATGATGAGAGATTAGACATGAAGGTTCCTACTTTCAAAGGTAGGGATGATCTGGAGGAGTATCTTGCGTGGGTTAGGGAGATTGAGGTTGTATTTAGGTATAACCACTACACAGAAACTCAAAAGGTGAAATTTCCATCCTTAAAGTTTTCCAAGTATGCTTGTGTTTGGTGGGAGAAATTAGTGAACAACCGAAGGAAGATAGGAGAGGGTCGCATTGACACGTGGGAAGAAATGAAACGTGTAATGCGTAGGAAGTTTGTCCCGAACTACTACCACCGGGAATTGATGAGACAAATTGATTTAGGGATGGAGGGTGCGGAGCATTTAGGAGTGAATTTTGTCTGAAAGATGAGATGTTAAGGGTGTGCGTAAATTAGATTTTTTTTAGATTTCAAGTTGGGTAGCGGCGGATTTAGGTTTGTAAGTATGAGATGGGCTTATGGTTTATTAATGGTTTTCGTGTGAAAGCAGAGATGAGCATACGGAGCATTTAGGTTTTTTTTTGGTTTAGAGGTTAGGAAGCTGCACAATTAGGGTTTGTGTGGATGAGAGATGAGAGTTAAATATTGATATTTTATATTTATATGAACCAAGTTAGGCTTCATGTGTCCCACAACAATTGGGCTTCATGTGTCCCAAAACAGTTGAGCTTCATGTGTACCATTAAGGTTTATTAAATGACTTTGTATACTTTTTGGGCCAAATTTGGAATGATACCAGGATTGGCTTACCCTCACCAGAAAGGGAATGGGTTAGGATAGGTTCTTCAAAAGCTTGTTAAACCCAAACTTACTTTTAGGGCTGGGCATGAGAGTAATTATGAAATCATACCTTAACCGCAGTCCGTGAAAGATATGTTTCTCACTTAGAGCTTCACTGTCTCGCTGGCAATTACCCTGTCCGTGTAATGTCTCCTTTTATATACTGTTGTTGTTGTTGTTGTTGTTGTTGTTATTCTTTTTTTTTAATTAAATTATCATATTTAATTTATTTTACCGTATGTTTCTTCGCAATAGTATATTGTTGGAGGTTATGTTCAAAATGTATTGTATCCAATTTATTTATTTATTTATTTTCCTCTTCTTTTTGCTTATATATAGCTTAATTGAAAAAGATATATGCCGTGCGTTTAACGCATAGGGGTAAAGTCTAGTTATACTAAAAAGGTACTATTTTTGTGCATCGCGATGCATAAAAAAATCTAATCTATTTTTTATGCACATTCTCTAAAAAAATTATATTTTTTTATGTTTTTGCAGAGGTTTCATGGTGTTTTGCAAAAAAACATAGAATGAAAAGGCCCTCCTCTGGGGACAAGGAAGAAACGAGATGGATATCATTTATGAGGCTGCTGTGATGGATGCCGACCTCCAACAAAACAACGTCAATTCACCTCATCCAACTAAAGCTGTGGATGCAAATCCACAAAATGAATAGACTGCTTTAGAAGTTGCAAGATGAGATGACATGGTTGACCAACAAACTACAATGAACGTTGTCATAACCGTTGTTGATGAGGAATTATCCACAATCGAAGCCAAGGAGAACGAAATTGAGATCCTAAGGTTAGAATTGGTTGGAAAGGGTGCACAAAACCATGGTCAAGGAAATAGATAGCCTGAGATCTGACATAGCCAAGACACAAGAACAATAGAATGTCAGAATAAATGAAGCTAATGCTCAAATTGAAGATCTCAAGAGGCTGCTATTTCAAATTACTGAGGAAAATCAAATGATAAAAAATGAGAAGCAACATGCGCTCATATCAATTGCAGCTGAAAAGGGAAATGAGGATGAGGTAGATAAATTGGAGGGTGCAGGTAACGAAACGGTGGAGGTACATACAAAAGGGGCCAAGACTCTTTCTTCCATGGTCAAAAGAATACAAAATTAAAAAGACAGAAAGAGGAAGAATCCATATGACTCCTACACCGAAACTGATGATGCAACAGAGCCTATAAAGAAAACGAAACAACCAAAAAAGAACAATCTCCCCAAACTTATTGAACTGGATGCCGAATCCAAATCGAAACTTGCCAAACTTTACAAAAAGATGATGGAGACTAGTAAGTCAAATTTTAATATTGTCGAATTTCAATAACATAAGATTATTATCTGTATTGTGTAAATTCCTAATTAATATGGTCCTCAATCTTCTGCAGGGCAATTGTTTATAAGGGTGGGGAGATTGAACTAATAATTTGTTGCTCTGATATCCAACTCTTGTTGCAGCACAAAATGATGGAGAACAGCGTATGTATTCCAATTTCCACACACTAATATTGATTTCACACCCAAAAATATATCAAACATTACACTTATGATGCACAATAGTATGCATCGCGATGCACAAGTTTGTACTAAAAAGGTACTATTTTTGTGCATCGCGATGCATAACCTTTATTTCATTTGCGATGCACAGAAAGTGTGCATCGCGATGCATAAGTTTGTACTGAAAAGTACTGTTTTTGTGCATCACGATGCATAACCTTTATTTCCGATGCATCATATTGTATATGAATGTATTGTTTTTTAAATGCAATGAATAAACCAGTTATATTTGCAATGTTATTTTATTTTTCTCAACTATATAATTTGCTTTAATTGTTTACATCACATCGACGTTTGGAAGTTGATTTTGGAAAACGTTATCAAAAGAAGCAAGAAAGAACTTCACGGAATGATTTTTAATTCTGCTTGATGCGTAATTTTATAATCCTAATTCTTTAGTATATAAGTTTCTTAATTGATTGTTGTAAACTAAATTTATATACGTTGCGTTAATTAGGTGTATGTGGCACGACAATCAACCATCGCCTGGTTCAAAGAGTTAGCTAAAATGCATATTGACGACAAGTTGGAGGAGGACATAAATTATGATCTATTAATTTTTTCAATAAATACACCAGGGCAGGGGGACTTGTAGAATGGTACTTGCTTGTATTGAACCTTGCTGGTGTTCTATGAAAATGACAATTCATGGGTCCTCTACAACTCGTCGATCAACAAGAAAGAAGAAAAAGACTAGCACTTGGAAATGACTAAAATAATGGTGAGTAATGTACCCCTGTCTCTATTAAAAATACAACAAATAATCAACTGATACTTGTTTTTGAATAATTTCTACTACATGCATCATATGTTGAAGAAAAGATGAAGACATTGATTGCTTAATTGCAATTACCGTGATACCAACGATTAAGCCAACTACAAGATATCTGCCCAATAAGCACATGTGAAACATTACCGCAACAAGCAGTTGGAACTGATGATTGCGTGGTGATCGTGTACATTTTGATTGAAAAGTTGCTCCGAAGCCACAAATTACCTACACAAAATTAGCGCTAGTAACTGTGCAGATTACAAGGCAAGAATGGCTAAAACAATGATACTGCACGGAGAAAATGTTTTAAGAAACAATACTTTTTATATATACATTACATTTTTCGTGTTATTTATCTTTTTTTATGCATCTGTGATGATAACATTTTGTAATTTCTCTCTTTTTTGAAATTACACTTGCGATGCACAATAGTGTGCATCGCGATGCATAAGTTTTACTAAAAAAAAAAATACTATTTTTGTGCATCGCGATGCACAACCTTTATTCTGATGCACAATTTTTATTCCCGATACACAACTTTTAAAACTTAACAAATTTATGCATCATTTAGAAACTCTTTCAGATTCTAATAGGTGGCACATTTAAATACAGATATATTTTAAAAAAAGAGATAACAGTCATTGATATGATAAATGCCTCTTATAATTCTACAAGAAGGATAAATGTCATTTTAAATTCTAAAAGAAGTGATTCAATTTTGTGCATCGTTTAAAAGAATAGTCGTTGATATGTTAAATGCTTTTTCGAATTCTAAAAGAAGTGATTGTCCAATGCCTTTTTAACGATAAAACCTTCAAATTACGTATAAATATGGGACGCATTGATATTTTTTAAACAAAATCCACCGACAAAAATCAAAAGCAAAATTGTAAACATTTTCATTATCAAATACAAAAACAAACCAAAAATGATGATACACGTACCTTATGAGATTCTATTGGTTATATTTCAAATGGTTGCTGCATCGTCATTCAGAGACGTCCTCAACCTCCAACAAGTTTGTAGGAGGTTTTACGATGTTGACGAGGAAGTAGTCCTCCAAAATATGTCCGTAGAAGGACTCTTCCCCCGTAGGTGATTTTTGGGTGAAGCTTCGCTGCAAGCATACGATCATTTCTGCACAAGATTAACTCTTGTCA
Organism: Platycodon grandiflorus; assembly: GCA_016624345.1. Taxonomy (NCBI): domain Eukaryota; kingdom Viridiplantae; phylum Streptophyta; class Magnoliopsida; order Asterales; family Campanulaceae; genus Platycodon; species Platycodon grandiflorus. The sequence goes on from CM028362.1 coordinate 49,559,833, forward strand.
GAAACAGAGGAATGCTCCACCAAATCGTCATTCTCATATTCTTCTCCAATGGAATACTCAAAAGTTAGCCATCGCATCATCGCTGTGGGAATATCTGCAAGGTATGGATACTTTGAGGCCATCCATGCGTTGGGTGTTCTTTCAGAGCTACATTACGGAGAAGCATTAAAACTTGGCATGAAGATGCTAAGGTACTGTTTGCTTGAGAAGTATAGCACATCTTTGCAAGCTTCTCATTACATAATAAAGAGCGTTTAACAAAATTCTTGAGCCAGAGTCGATGCCATTCGACGACATCGAGTTTTTTGTATAACAGGGTAGGGCCACCCCATATACATAAATAAGGTTTCCCTATTCCATACCAATAAATTCATACCATAGAATGTCAATTGTGTGCTATGGATTGTATACTCGATAACTTTTGTAATAACAATATGAATTAATAAAAATACAATTATTATAGTTTTAACACTTGACGATGCACAAAATTACACTTGATGATGCAAAAAATTACACTTGTACTGAAATAGTACTATTTTTATTCGATGCACAAATTACACTTGACGATACACATTTCGCAACACATGACGATGCACAAATTCACAAAAATACACTTGACGATGCACATTTTACAATACATGACAATGCACAAATTACATTTGCGATGCACATTATTTAATGGAAGAGAAAGACGCAACTAAAACGTCATATGTTGGTACGAGGACAGTTTTGAAACAAATACCCAATTTATCTGGACTTAAGCGGTTGACAATCTATGAAAGGGGACCGGCCGACAATTTTTCCTAAAAGTATATATGGTACAATTCTGTTTTTAATTTCTTCAAATCATGGATAAGTTTGATTAGTACGTGGTTGAATAGCAATTCAGAAATTGATAATCAATTAATCATATTGAAAGTAAGGGCCAAATTAGGAAATTAATTAGATAAAATAAATTAATGAGAAACAATTTATTTTCTTATACTTCTTGGAAGAAAGAGATTGGATCACTTATATAGGAAATTGTGTTGATTCAAGAAAATAATTTTTCTAATTATTTACTTTTTCTTGGGAAAAAAATGCATGAAAATTTTCAAAAAGAAAAAAATTGGCATATCTAGAATGTACTTTCTAATCAAACGAAACTTTGAACAATGAGAAAAAAGAGAATGCAAAGCGTTGCTTCCTCTTAGGATAAGAGTTACGTTTAGTTAAACTTTTTTAAGAATATACTTTTATTTCTATATTTTTTACATTATATTTAAAAATATTTTTTTATATGATGTCATAAAGAAATACTCCATCATGTTTGTGTAAAGAAGAAAAAAATAAAAATATGATGATATCTTTTTTTTTTTTTTCTTTTGATAATCGAGGGAAAACGCCACCATAAGAATAAAATCACAACAGATATCTGTCAACTTTCCCTCACCAATGGATCCAAGCAAAGCTGGAAATGCAACATGCATGAATCGAACCTGGAACATGTAGGATGTGTTTAACCACGCTCCCTCATTTTATTTCAACCATCAAATCTCGAAATGTGACTTTTTTGAGGTCAAACTCAGAAAAAAAAAAAAAAAAAAGAGGTAGGATTTCTACATGGTTGTGTTAACATATTTTCTTCTATATTTTTTGTACATATAGTAGCCTTTTTCTTTTCCTTTAGTGAATTGATCGTAGACAAATTTCTTAATTTTTTGTTTTAGTGAAACCACATGAATCCTTCTAGTGTTGTACGGGCGCTCTTCGTCAAATGCTATTGATGATTTCATTCTAATCGAGCAATGAACTTCGTCAAATGCTTAACTTAGGATCAAGTTACATTGCCATGTGATCTAACACTCACACCCCCTTTCAATAACAAGAGGCTGGAGATTTGGTAATTCAAACATTAGGGTTATCTTCTAATTCGATTGCGGGGAGAGAGAGATAGAGAGATCATTAGGGTTAGAAGAGTTTTTTAGTTGCCACTTGTCAGCGGTACGATGTACAAAAGATCGATTTGGGCAGTAACTCTGTTTGAGCCTAGAGCATTACACCAAGACCTTCTCATATTAGATACATCCATATGATTTTAGTAACCGAAGAAGAAAATATTTACAAACAAAAGTAGGAAATACATAGCTCCAATCTATCTTAGTTTTGAAAACAAAAATCAATACGCATAATCCCAAATTTGTGAACAACAATGATAGAGATTCAACCGTTGGATCCGGAAAAGTTTTCCAACCTGATGTATCAATCAAAAATTCTATCAGTTGTGTAAATAAGAAGCTATTCATGTACACTGATTGTCATCTAACGAAACTTCTTTCATAAAAATCCCATCTCAAACTCAATATGATTTCGCCGTATCTCCCTCCTCAATACAAGCAGATTGAAGCAATGAAGGCAGAACGAGGGGGGAAAGAAGAGGAATGGCCAATGCCGAAGGAGGAGAAGAAGAAGAAGAAGAAGAGGAAGAACAAACTGTGACGACTGAAGAATCCAAATTGCATCCCACAATCTTTGGCCCAACCTTGCATTGAACAGAGCCCATGGGCTTTACCTGAAGTGGCCTAGGAGCTCTCCTTTGCAATCTGCTTAAAGGCCTTCTCCACATAAACTCATCTTTATGAACACTTGTTTGGAATCCAGGAAAATCACTATCAGACTCAGAACCCTCCATTGTCAGTGAACTGAACCTTTCTATCAAAAACTTGGTTCTAAGCTATGATTGAAAGCTTATTATAGACCAATTTTATTTGTGAAAACTATATATAGAAAGTTTAATTGAATGTCATACTCCCCATATAAAGGAATCTTATGAGATCGGAACATGTTCCAGCCTGTATTGAACATTTTTTCTCATTGAGGCATGGAGCATCATAACATTTATTTAATTTTTCATTCTATATTAAGGTTGCAATTAATATCCCCCCTAAGTTAAGTCTTTCTGCCCGTATTCAAATGAGCCGAACCGAGTCAACTTGTTGTTCAAACGAGCTCAAGCGAACCTCTTTAACTGATTCAATCTCGAGCCAATTCTGGGTAGTTTGTTATCTCTCTCTCTCTCTCTCTCTCTCTTTTTTTTTAAAATTAAACACAGTACCGTAAACTGAAAATCCAAACCTATATTTTGTTCATTGAACTCCTCACCCAGACTTGAATGAATTATAATGAACGAGTTGGAGTCAAGCTTGAAATAATTTTTGTAACCCTAACAAATCATGTGAGGGGAGGGTGGTCTATTAATGGTAAATCTTACCCTCCATGTGAGTAAGCAATCTGTCAACACTGAAGACATCTATCTACTTACAAATATCCAAGTTGGTGCACATGACATCTTGTTTAATTATTAATTTTTTACACCATATTTATTGGGTATTAAACCAATGAATTGTAGCCATTTGGAATATTAAATAGCAAATTATATATAATAGTTCTTCTGTGGAAATCTGTTTCCTTTCCAAAATAAAGGTCATGATTCTGCAATGACTCAGATTCACAGCTTATCCCATCAAATGAATCCATGAAAATAAAAGAGAGGATCACCTCCCAACACAAATTCTGGGTTTAATTATTTCATTGACTATTGACTAGTCAAAGAAAACAATTTTGTTCAATGAATTCTATGCAAAATCTTTTAAACCTACAAGGGTGGAACATGTTGGCCACGTTCTTTATTCTTGTTCGTGTAAAGTTTCACTTCACATGAAGCAATTTTCTTTTCTTAAAATCATGTCAAAAAGATTGAACGTCGAATTAAACAAGTTAGTATCATGTCAAATTTATATATCTCTTTTTAATTTAAAATTTGAGTCAAACTCGTTTCAAGGAAGTATAAGTCATCGTAACAATCATATTTTGAACCTTACGTCTAAAACTATTTTATTTTGTCGAGACGAAGAAAATTGAGATAAAGCGATGAACACGAGTGTCTTCGTCTTCTCAAAATAAGTATTGCTTTGAATTCGACTTTGTGCTCAAATCATTGAACTTTGGTATGACCAAACGACCCCGCACCAAAAAAAGTTTGCCTTATGTTATTCTAGGTCCTCCTAGTTACAAGGCTAAAAAGTTTGGAAATAGGTCAAAAAGTATAGAATCCAAACCACAACAGGAGAAAGAAAAGGGGCAAAGATGGGAATATCATTAAACAAAAAGAGTACAATGTCATCTTAATGACGTTTGTCTGAGGTGGCACTAAAAGAAAAGACACGTGGCACACACCCCCTCATCAACCAATAGGACAAGAAGATAGTGCCAATAATGCAAGTAATTAAAAAGGATATTGAAAATGAATGGAGAAATGGATTGGATTCAGAAAAGGAGAAAAGACACTTTCCTTCATTTTCATTCTACATCAATTTGTTTTAGTTGTTTACATTTGGATTTCAAACACCAATATGCTCACAACATTCAGTCAAAAAGGATAATTGATTAGATTGCTTTCCCATTTTGGTGAAGGCAACTTTCCTAGAATCAAGATTCAGACCATTTCATTTGCTAGGAGAAAAAGTCTACAGCTTTGAATCCCACTTGTCCTAGGTTATGGTAGCTATGCTAAACTCTATAATCATCGTCCTACATTTTATAGTCCCCAACTTTGATTAAAGGTGGATAAGAGAGCTCATATTTACAAGTTGTAAGTTGTAACACACCTTGTAACTTATAGATCTCAATGACGTAACGTACTCCACAACTTATAGATCTTATTTACATAACGCACTCTCAGGCTTGACCTAGGGGGGATTGGGCAGCTAGGGCACCCATCCTGGGGCCTAATTTTTTTTACAGTTGTAGTATCAGAAAATTGTTGGCCGGTACACTTTGAAAAACTTTTATTCTCTCCAGTCCACCTTTTTTTTATAAACCGAAAAAAGGCACTTTGAGAAATTTCTTTCTAAAATGCCCTCGTCTCTTTGATGATGAAGACTGACTTTCACAGCTCAGCTCCCACGTTTGAAAGCTTCATAGCATATAAATCTGAGAAATATAAAAACCTTTGAATGAGATGCCCAATTTGGGAGAGGAATTTAGAAAGAAACCTTTGAATGAGATGGCAACAAAGGTTGTTTGCAAGTGAAAGTTAGAAAAACCAACTCAATGAAGAAAGGGTGGGCGAACAGGACAGATATGGAGAAATATTTTTAATTCCATTAACAGCACATGTTAGATAATTCAAATATTGGGCAACGTAACGGCGGTCAGGTCGCAGGGGTCGAGGGGACAGTGTCCTTCGTGGGGGTTCGGGGGCAACGCCCCCGAAAGGTAAACGAAAATCAAGTCCCTTTCAATGGTTGAAATTCAAACGGAGCATCGCGATGCACAAAGTATAGCATCGCGATGCACAAAGTGAAACATCGCTTTTTGTCTCTGTGAATAAACTGAAATGGATGGCTTGAGCAACAACTCGCCTTAGCGAGCAACGGAAAGCTCTAAGTGAGTGATAATAGAACCATAAAATAAAAATACGAAGCAACAAGAAATTCTAAATTATTTTTATAATGATTGTTGATTTGAGTAATTAAGTCTTTTGATTTTACGAGACTGAAATTCGGTAGGAAATTGTTTAATTTTCTAGATAATAATGTTTTCCCAAACTTGATTTCAGCTCATTAAAAACCCGTTATTAAAATAGCGAAAATCATTTTTGTCTCTCTAAGGAAATTAAATTAAAAAATTTATATATGAGATTAATATGTGATAATTAAATAAGGGTCCTCCTAATTTTACCCGGGCCTATAAAATGCTAAGAACGGCCTGTGCATTTCACAACTTATAGACTCATTTATGAATTTACTTGCATGTTTTCTCCCATACTTCAAACATTCTTCTTTAGAATACTTTTGCATTGAGAGTCGGTCAACTTACACGTTAAAAATCATAACGGGGTGAAGAAAAGGACTTGGTGCAAGAAGCTCCTGCCTAATATAACGGAATCTAAATAGCATCAATTTCTCCTGTTATAGTGAAAAAAATTAAAATAAAAAAATAAAATGATTATAACTTACTATAATTGACTTGAAGGACCGAATTCAAACATACCTATCTCTAATCTGAAAGTGATTTCGAGAATTTAAAACCAAATCCAACCAAATATGAATTTAGGCAGCTAAATACATCATGGTCATGGCTGACAATGGTTGAAATTGGCTGGTCAAGGTTGGTGGATTCAACCAACTTGGAAAGATGGATAGTGGTTGCAGTCTGATAGCTTCTCCTTCCTAACTGGAAGTTGTTTCAATTTTGTATTTGACTCTTTTGACCCTTTCAATTTGAATCAATTTTTTTTCAACATTGTGGAAAAAGAATACCACAAGAATAACAACCATTCCAACAAATGAACAAGAAAATAAAAAAGAGAGGACTTGACTAATAATGATGCCATAAAATTAGATTCTAGAAAGGTTAATATATACAAATGTTGCTATCTGGTTTTCGTTGCGATTACTCGATACAACTTCCCCGTTGCGATTACTCGATACAACTTCCCTGTCTTCTCATTTCATTGATCCAACGTTCATTGGATCGATCCTAACAAACTAAGGTCGTAAAACAAGAGCAAATGTGGAAACTATTTACAAGCAATGCACTGTGTTTGATGCTAGTTTACCTCTAAAACATAGCCATTGTAAGAAATCTCGCTTCACACATCCAAGAAAGCACGAGAACTGCACTAAAGGTTGCTATCGAAGGGTTTTGAATGTACATGTGGGATGGGTCTGAGCTCATTAGGCATCATTATAACCAAAGGGGCTTTTGTACCTCAAGAGTAGGATCTAACCAAGCCAAAATTGCAAAAGGATCTAGACTTAAAGAGGCCACCAAAGAGGAACCTCGTGGGAGATTCTTGAGGAACTTCTTCAGGGCTGCCTTTCACTTGGAGTATAGTCTGTCCAATTTCTTGTCTAATCGATTCTATAATCTTTGGATCAACAGGGTACCCTGAAGAATCGCGAACATAGAATGTGTTTACGGCTTTCCCAGCCCGGGTACTGACCTCGGCTCTGGTGACAGTAAGGCTATTCTCACGGAATATGCGAGTGATCTCAGATAGCAGCCCAACTCTGTCTGTAGTGCATAGTTCTAGCTTCAAGCCCTAAGTGAAAAAGAAACAAATGATTAGTCAAAATAATGCCTAAAGTCGCCTTAAGGAACATAAACACAACAAAAAAATGTCGTCTTATCCTCTGTTTTATGCTAATGATCACTAGTTTTATTAATCAAGACATCCTAAAATAATGCGGTCTGCATCAAGTTGATAATATAGTTCTAGCAAAATGAAAGCATCATCTCTTAAGCAAAACAAGTAGATGTAAGAAAACATAATCAGACAAAAGAATCAATTAATAGGTCAATTTTGGATCACAACATTATGAAAGAAAAAAATAATTAGTTAATAATATCAAAGGCAAACACAAGTAGCATACTCAATCAATTGTTGTTTTATCTCAACAATTATCTCAGCTATAATTGTCTTGTTTATCTCAGCTCAATTAATTGTTGTTTGACAAAGAATAGTTTGAAAAAATTGCCAAATTGTTAACATCAAAGACTAACTCAGTAGCATTCTCACCCGAAAAATTATAACACTGCCATTAAAACTTCATTTCCAATGTTCACCATAGCTAATTTAAGCATTCTTTTATCACATATCCAGATTAGAAATTTTACTTACACTAGTTGGAAAATAATTCCAAACAGTTGGTTAAATTAGTTGGTGTCAAGAAGGGGTCTGTACTCTGTAGTCAGTTACCATTAATGCAAAATCAAACAAGTTCGAGCATGTTACGCACTAAACTTTTACCTCAGATACTCTTCTTTCTATTGCTGCTTCGAGACATTGGATCACTCTTTGCCTCTCTGCATCTGATTTAACAGGGGATCCGTCTATGTGTCTGATACAGTATTCCTTCAAATACAGAAAAAAAATAAAAATTCAGGCTATTTGCTTACAATATAAATGCACAAGGAAAAAGAGAAAAGCTATATAGTTCTTGATTTACACCCAATGAACATCACTAACCTGAAAAGCTTCAGGCCCTTCAGCATCAACATTTCCATGGAAAACAACATATTGCATGTCTGTCAAAGTGCAAATCGTATCAAACAGGAGCTTTGGCCTATCCTTACACCGGATAGTGACCACCGAATAATCTCTGTCATACCAATTCACAACATTCACCTCCGGCCTTTGAGTTTCGTTCGAGCTTTCATCGCTAACTCTTTCATAGTCTCTATCGGCAAACATCATTTGATGAAGCCTTCTCTCGGTGTGAGTAACACTATGCGATACTACAGTCTTGGCCTCCCTCGATTTGTTGCTCCCCTTAAGTACGTTGCATAGTAGTTTCTTGATTGTGGATAGCTTCTCTGGATCAGTAACAGCAGCCCCCGATTTCTCATCGGTTACTTGCATCACGGCTGCAGCCCGGGTGTTGTGGGTCCACACCTCGGCATTTACCACATTACATTTCAAGTGAGTGAGGACCGCACTAACTTCAGATAATAATCCAGGCCTGTCACTTCCTATAAGCTCAATAGCAGTGTGGTCCATTGATGATTTCACCCCTACAGATCGTCTCATTGAGGAGCTAGAATCTGAGCCAAGAGCCTGTACATCATCAACCCAAGAATCAGTGGGCTTTTTACATAATAAGCAATTTTCAACAAGATCTTAGTTTTTCCTAATCTGAAGGACGCAAAATTTGTGGAAATCTTTTACTTTTTTTTTAGTAAAGAATAATTTCTGGTAAAATCTTTTAATCTCACACAGCATTTAGTCCTCTAGACAAGCAAAAAATAAATGGGCAAAACACTGGAAAAGGATCGAAAATAGGAAAAGATAGTCCCTAAAGTTAGGGGGCACAATTTTGGGTCACACACGGTAATGATGTATCATGTTACCAAAATAAGTATTTCCAACTCAAGAAAGTTCAGAAAACAATTGAAAGATAGAAAGAAGATTCACAAAGAAGATTAAGGAAAGTATCAAAGGAAACATTGAACATGGCTCACCTTCTGAATATAGTTGAGAACCTCCTCATCTGTGATTTTGTTCCCTCCTTGATCAGTAACATTGAAAACTGTAAAAAAGTAAAAAAAACATAATTTATTCTTCTACTCCAAGAATAAATATACAGCAGAGAAAGAACAATGTAGCAGAGAATGAGAGAGAAAAGCAAAATAAGAGTAATAAATAATAATTACCATCCATGAACCACCCTCCATCAGAAGAGATGTAAGCTTTGGTAATAATGAGGTTAAGATCAGTAAGAACTTGTACAACTTCCAAAAGTATACCCTGTTTGTTGGCACTGTCAACCTGTATTATAGAATGAAAGATTTACCAAAATTGTCAAAAATCAGGAAAAAGAAAATCAGTAATGGAGAGTACACAAGGAAGGGGATTAAACAGGACATACCTGTATGACAGTAGCATTTTTGCAAGATTCATTCTCAATCACAACTCTGACAAAGGTAATGAAAGACAAATTAGTGTAAATCTCAAATTTATGGCATTTCAATTCAAGAGACTTCCAAAAAGAGGGGAAAGAGCCCCCGGCCCCCCGGGGAGATTGGTACCTGGGTGGGTTCATTCTTCTGATGAATTTCTCATACTCATCATCCATGTTTTGTGAAAAGCTTGTACAGGTCTCTGAGGAAATAGATAGAACAGGTTAGCTACAGTTAGTTGACAAAGTGCTAATTAAAAAACAAAGTACTTAACAGAATCACCCATTACCAATCAGAAAACAAGGAACTGGAACAAAGAGTGTGATTTAAGGAATTAAGAAAGAAAAACAAGAGGAACCAATCATGAAGATTTTTAAAGGGGCCGAAGAATAAAACCCAGATACCAAGAAGGCCAATTAAGAAGCCTTAAAACCATCAAAAAGGTGTTTTCTCTCTGTCTATGTGGTGGGGTTCCTCGTGTGTGTGTGATTGTGTGTGTGGGAGCCATAAGCCCATCAAACTTTGATACATAAAACACAGACAACACACATACACAGAGAGGATACTCCTCAACAAACAGATATTTGGCATACCCAACACTCAAATAAAGGAAGAATGAAAAACCCTTTGGGTTCATTTGAAGAATCAAAACCTTTAGATACTAACCTATCCTCCTATACTTTATACAAAAAAAAAAAAAAGATAAATAAATAAAAAATTATAACAAACAAGTAACAGAAGCCACGAAATCTCAGAAAGCAAAACCAGAGGAAACACAATTAAATTGAACATAAACCAAGCAATTAACTGCTTAGAACAAACTAACGCAACCTCGAACCTAACTCAAATCAAAAAACCCAAACAACAACCTCAAATCCCACAAAATCAAAAAACAAAAAACCCGAAACCAAGAAACAGAAGAGAAAGCAACATTAACGAAAAATGGCACATACCCATTACGATTCTCGGCAAATCTTGATCTGGGTCACCAATGTTTCTTTGATTCTCTCAACACACAGGCTGGTTTTATAACGAGGCGGCAGGAACTAATAAAGGAAACACTCCCAATTTTTATAATTTATATTCTTACCTTATATATGAATGAAGACCCAAAACACACACACGCACAAAGATTCAAAGTTTTTTAACACTGTACCAGAAAGACCATTTCCCACACAGTTTTTCTTCTCTCCTCTCTAGTTTCTCTCTCTCTCTCTCTCTAGAAAGCTATGCTCTGTTTTCTAAGCATGAAAGTATGAACTCTCCCTCTCAACCTTTCTAATTTCGGCTCCTATTTTGCATTCAGGACGATGTACTTAAAAAGGAAGTTCCCAAAAACGAGTTTGGGTTAGGGGTGTCTTTCTAAGTACCCTTGCGCATTTTAGCGAGAACCGTTTCGCTGTGTAGGGAGAAGGAATGAGGAACTACTAAAGTGCGCTGACAGTGAAATCATTTTAACCTGGGTATTGATTTGATTTACCACCCCACGTGTTTGCATAATGAGAGTAATAATCTCCAAGGTTTGTGGAGAGAGAGAAAATGAAAAAGAGTTTAACGGTTGTTGTCAATTAATGTGATTAATGACTTGAAACATACATTAACATGATTATGATTATGACCTTATTTTGGACTGCGTTTTTTTTTTTTTCTTTTTTGTTTTGAAATGATTGTGTGAAAAAGTTTGAAAGAGATATAAAGAAAAAATGTGGGATATGAGAGAAAGTGAAAAACATAAAAATACTAATTACAAACTACTAAAAAAATTGTGTGTCCAAATATGGCTATGTATGTTCATTTTTCATATATGTAATTATTTGTATGGACTATGTATGTTCATGTTCATGCTCATGCTCACATTCATGATCATATTCATAATTATTGTACTCTTGATTTATTTAATACTCCTGAGATTAACATACCCAAACTGTATTTATCACAATTCAAAATTAGGAAAAAGTTAGAAATTCATTGTTCAAAAATATTTTGCATTGGAATATCCTCCAATGTATCAGTCACATTCTTTCATGTATTGATGTACATTCTCGATTAAAAAAAAAACTTCTAAAATTGTACTACAGTTATTAACGAGTGCTCTGCAAGATAGAGGTCAATTGAAAGTTGACTTTCTTGGTACATGAACCTAAGACACTCTAATCCTAAGGAAACAAGTAAAAGATCTCTACTGGCGAAAATTCATGACTGGGGTTCACTATCACAATGGAACACAAGTCATGACTAGTGGAAGTTATAAGGGATTCGACTCAATCAATATTTATGAATTATCATGCTTTAGCTAATCTAATACTTGGAAGCAACAACAAAATTTTTCACCAAACGAAGGAATATTTTATAGAGGCGCTCAAACAAAAATTGATTGAACACGTCTATTGGGCGAGGCCCGACAGTTGTAACACAATGTTATTGCACTCAGGACAAATCTTACGTACAATAAAGTATAAGACTACCCATTCGAGTGCAATGTGAAAGTTATGCTCAAGCTCTCGAACTCTTTCATCTTCAGTCTCTTTCTCTCCTAAATGGTCTCCTTGAGATCAAAAGAATAAGATTTAAAGAAAAGAGATTGAGTCTTTCAAATGACAGAAAGACTCAAATCAAGAACTGATTCTTGATCAAGGGCTTGTGTATCTTCTAGATTTTCTTCTTCATGTGCACTTTCTCTCACATCTCAAGCTTCTGAGAATCCAAGTGTTGAAAGCAACTTGAACTCTCTCGTTGACGCTCATGCGTCACTTGTTGTTGAGATAGTGAGACAGTCTTCTTACATAGTCAGAGATGATCTTGGAGCCATTAGAGATTTAGTAATTCAACCGTTGAGATTGGACGCTTATATGTACATGAGTACTTAATAGCCAGTGGTTGAAATCTTCAATGAATATTTCTAAAGTGAAAGCTAAAAGGGTTTAATATGACTTTTCATGCTGGAGTAGCCTTTCCATCAAAGTAACAGGGTGATTCCTTCTGTATCGAACTTTTACTTAGTATAGACACCCGAATTTCGTACACCTACGATATACAAATTGTCCTATAAATAATTGTTTATTTATAAATGGACTAACACAGATTTTCATGATCATTTCAGGAAACAACACATTCAATATGACTAACAACGTCCAACAAACACAACAAACTTCAGTTAACTCAACAAGAAGGTCAAAAACTGAAGATATAAAGTTTAAAGGGCCAAAGTGCACAAAGAACAAACCAGATGAGACAAACAAAAATTGTTTGGTGCGCTGGGGCACCATACGGTGCGCCGCACACCAAAACATGTATGACTTAAAATTAAGCCCGCAATGACAATCTTTGCCACGGCCAACGATGAGGACTTCTTCGACAAAGCTTGACCGCCAAGATCAGAAGGAATCTTCCTTCCTTGCATGAGTCAGAGAGTAACCCTCTCTCTCTTAAAAATACACCATTTTTAACCCAAATTCTCTTTCGTCAGAAGACTTCCCTGGTTGAACTCTCTAGGAAAGAAAAAGAAAAAGAAAGAAGAAGTTATCTGCTCTCTCTCTCTCTCTCTCTCTCTCTCTAAGACATACATAACACACACACACACACACAAACTCTCTGTTCTTTGAACAACCACACACACAAACACAAAAACGTAAGTCTTTATTTCCTCGTATCGATAGTAGTGGAAGCACAACGATAAAGCTACAGACTAGTTAGATCAAACCGAAACAACGACCTAGAATGTGGCCCAAACAAATCTGTAATAGGACTGAAGGTGAGAACCTTCGGATTGTTATTTTCCTTCGTTTTGATATGTAATGATTTGTAGATGTGTATATAAATTAGTTTCGATGTATTTGATATGTAAATATACATGTTATATCTGTTAAAATTTGAGTTTGAAGCTCTATTTCATCGTTTGATTCATTTAACAGTGCAAAATTTAATTTTTTTGATTATTTGTTTAACATCGATTCGAAGTTAAACTTGTATATTATTGTTAATAAAGCTTTAATACACGTTAATATATGATTTTATGCGAGAAAAACAAGTTTAAAACCTTGAAACCTCGATCCAAAAATCATATTTTTAGCCACTATCTTTGAAAACTAGTGCATGCTTTGGTGCGCTGGTGACACCTCTGGTGCGTCGCGCATTGGTGCGCTGAGGCCACGTATGGTGCGCTACGTACAATAGAGGTATTTTCATTTTGGGCCTTCTGCCGTATTGGGCTTCTACTGTGCTTGGCCCATTTTCATTTTATTTTGTTTATTTTGTTTAAATTGATAAATATAAATATGTAATAATCATATAATAAATAATTTTGTATAAAAATTCTCTTTTTGTTATTTCCTTTAAATAAATATACATTACGTTTGTTTATTTTATAAATAAAACGAGCATGTATACATTTTATAACTGTAGGTTCACTTAAGGCAATTAGTAAGGCTAGAGGGGGGGTGAATAGCCTTACAAAATCTTTTACGATAAGTTTAAAACCTTTTTAAAACTCTGGCCGGAATAACAATTTTTTAATAAAAACAATCAACTGAACAATTAAAGTGTTTAGTCAAGAGTTTGTCTAATGAACAGTTTGATGATTCAACTGAAGTTATGAGACAAAGGCTGACTGAAGCTTTAAGTAATGAAGTGCTTAAAGCTTTGGTTAGTTTGGTCAAGATGGCAAGCTGTAATGAACACATTATGTAAAGTGGTTCACAGTATGAAAACTGCTACGTCCACTACCAAGTTAGTCAAACTTAGATTTTTGAAGTGAACTAATTATCAATAATCTAAATGATCACTAATGGATCAATGTACATGTAACACCCCGACCCAACTTCATTCCGAGTTCACTCGTAGTTTATCGATATTGACCTTAAAACCCTTGGAGAGTGAGGCGTCATGCTTGTTAAGCGTGACGTGTTAGATTGAAGACCATTTAACACGTGTTTAACTCATGGCGAGTTGCACCTTGTTCCTATATCCGTTCGAGATCATCCTCGACTTCGTTTAGCATTTGTGTACATTTCATTTCCTCTCTAGTTGGTTATGCTAGCCTCGGCTTGGATTCGTTCGTAAACGACAAGCACGTTCGCTTTGTCATTAACCCGTATGTTAAGATAGTTTGAGATCCATTTCGCGTGTTTAACTTGTGATATGTGTGAGACTTATGTTCGTTATCATTCGTGCCTCGTCACGAGATGATTCGGGTGTGTATTGGGTGTGTTTTGATGATGATTTGATGATAGGATCACACCTAATAGTGACCAAGTGATCAAACCTAGGATAAAAGGGCAAAACAAACTGAGTTTGGGCACATAAACCTTGGCACGACCGTGCAGCCATAATGGCACGGCCGTGCGAGAGTTTACAGAAGGTCTGGAGGCTGCCATAAGGTTTGGCACGACCGTGCGCCTATTTTTGGCACGGTCGTGCGAAGGTGGGAGACCCTGGTGCTGTTCGTCCGGTTTTGACGTTTTCTCGGTTTTCGTGTTTTTAAGTGGTTTAAAATGCTCAAACGAGCCCGGATTGGACCAAATACTTACCCATGGTATTAATAATAAAACCCAACTCTATTTTCTCCCTCATTCTCACCTCCAAACCAGAAAATAGAGAGAGAGAGTCTAGAGAGAGAAAGGAGAGAGAGAAGAGGAAGAATTCGCGATATCTCGTTCGTTCGGAGTCGGAATTGCGAACCGTCTTCGCCGGAGCGTAGCTAGCGACGAGGGGAACGTTTCCAACCGAATGGATCGTCCGATCTGTTGAGAAATCACCACCTCATCTCATCTCCCACGTTTTAGAGAGAAAGTGAAGTTTTGAGAGAGAAAGTTCGATTCAAGCTTGGTTCGAGTTTGGGAACGTCGATTGGACTCCGTAGCGGCGTAGAGGTCGTAGAAGAGTACATTTCCACCCGAAGCCCTTGGATTCGTGGAGGATTTGCGTTGTGTGGTAAGTTACTAATCTCCTTCTTAGATTTTGAGCATCGTAGAGTAGTATCGCGATGTTTATGTGCTATCTATGTGCATATGAACTCCCTACATGTTATACTTGTTCAATGTGATACTCTAGCATGTTAAATGATGGGTATTGATGAATTGTTGTTAATCTTGTGGTCTCGAATGTTAGAGACTTGTGGAGTTCATTGTGTACACGTTGTTGTTGTTATTGCGATGATTGTTGTCTCCGAGTAGTAGAGACTCCTCGAGATTGTGTCGTGATTATTATTGTCGTTGTTGTTGTTATTTTCCCGAGCTATAGACTCGTGGGTTTGTCTTATAGTTGGGTTCGGCCGTATAGTCGCCGATGACTTGTTTTAGTTATATCAAGTATTTATAACTTGTTGAGATTTCAATCGTTAGTACACTCGTGGGATTTTTATGAGTAATAGATTTTTGGTATATTGAGTCTCGTGATTGTAGGGATGACGCTACGGCTTGTCCCGATGTTTTGAATATTTGAAAGACCCGAGTGTAGTCGTTGGGATATGGTGAATCGAATATTACATGAATGGGCTAGACTTTAGTTGTGACTTCGGTGGAGTCGAATAGGACGTTAAGGTTATACGTTGTGTAATGAGTTGACGAGTAATATTTTAGTCTCCTACAAGGTGGGATGACGCATCGATAAGACTTGATCGAGTAACTTAAGTTAGGTTAACTTAGTCAACGTTGTTGAACACGCGACTACTTGATTTGGGTTGGAGGATTATAAATATATATATACACCTTACGCCCAAACTTTGAATAATTATTAAAGGTAAATGTGACTTCATATAGGTTACTAATGAGTTGTGTACGGCCACGTGTGACGTACGTGGGAACGACTTAGTCGCTACACACTGAGCGACGTGTTTATGATGAGTTGGTCATATCCTCGGTAGTTAATGATACACCTTGATTATCGTTCCATTTCGGGTGATGTGACTTGTAGGGAGTCGTAATATATTTAACATACGACGGGAATGAGGTGGATTATATATACATGAGATGGAGTGTATTGTGATCGTAGGATACCGTAGAAATCCTAAGTTGAACGCGTTAGTGACGCACTGAATTATGTTTGTAAGTATGAGTAGGCTTACATGTGTTATGGTTATTAAGTCTAGCGTTGGCGGACTTGGGTGATGTGTGGTATTTGTGATTGTTCTAGTAAGCAATAGGACAATCATCCTACTTTGATGATTGATTGTGTGTTTAGTATTTACAAGCACATTATGATGATTTAGTATGTGATTCAATAGAACACATTATGGTTTGATTTCTTTGGGTTGTGATTCAGTAGAACACATCACGTTTGGTTTATTAAGTTGTGATTCAATAGAACACACTTAGATTAGTTTGGCATAAGTAAACATCTACTTGTGCATTGCATCGAGTCCAGTGGCATATGTGCATTGGAGGTGTATTGACGCTCGGTTATTGCGGGAGCGGGGCTTCGTAATAGCCGAAGGCCAATACATGGCCTCGCCGTTGGCCACGGTAGGGGTTTCTCTAGTCCCACGGTTGAACGGAATAAACGGTGATGTGCATTGTCGACATTATTTTGTATGCATTGGGATACGGACACCGGTCCCTTGTGATACCTATAAGTGGCTAGAGCCGTATTGTCTCGGGTCGTAGGGGATCGAGCGATACGTCGACGTGGATACGAAAATGGTCCACCACGGGTAATTGTAGATCGTGCTTGACGCGATCGGGTACATTTATCGTTGGGTACTTGTAGATCGTGCTTGACGCGATCGGGTACATATATTTTCTTGGGATACGAGCACGGTCCCTCGTGATTTGTGTACGGCAGCGGACAATCATCTATCTACGTTTTATGTTCGGTATTGAGAGATGTGTCCGATCGACGGCACGCTTATTTATTATGGTTCTCGGAGCGAGCGCAGAATCTATTATCATTATTACCTTGTTGGATAGCAGCGAGGCATCCTTGATAGTTACGTGGAGCGGCACGATCGTTTACTACGGCTTCATGGAGCGATAAGGTCGGAAGTGTTTCAAGGGATTTCGGAGGTGTACCTCGAATCCACCGTATCCACCTTTATGTGTTTATTTACATTTTATGTGCTTCCTATATGAACGAATGTTGGTCGTGGTCTCCAACCGGTGCATGACGGTTGGCGGCTCCGAGCCTCTCGTGAGTATAGGGTTGGTTGTCTTATGTGCTACAACTGTTTATTTTCTGTTATTCTTATGTGCATAATGCCATGCCATATTGTTTCATTAGTAGCTTCTTGGGTCATTCGACTCATCCCTTCCATATTTGTTTTCCTTAGTTGCGGGATACGTTTCGGCGCGGTGAGGCTCTAGTTCGAAGATCCTCTAGTTGTATCTAGTTACTATTTTACATTTATTTCTGTACTTGTGAGATCGTGAGTTAAACCGAGTTATGTAAACTTAGTATGTCGGGTAGAGATTCTTGTATTTTCTATTCTTGTATTTGGTGTCGACTTGTGGAGTCGTGCCGGTTGTACTATTTTTATAATTCCAGTTTCCTAGTTGTTGTGGCCGTGTGCCCGTTGGTATTTTACTAGTACTTTTCCCGAGCTTGTTGTCTCGTGGTATTTTGATATTGTTGTTCTCCGGTGCTTGTTTAGCCGTGGAGGTTATATTTATGTTGTTGGAATTTTGTAAATCGAGCTTTGAGGCTCAAGTTCATTCGTTACTCCGCTGCCTTGTTTTTAGTATTCCGCTGCTTTGGTTTCGGTTTCGAGCTTTTGTGGCTCGCTTGTAATAGTTTTGCTTCGTTTTCACGCACCGAGTTGGGGTTCAACATCGGATCCCGGACTCGGGTCGTGACAGTTGGTATCAGAGCTTAAGTTAGCTGTCCGCCAGGATAGGATCCTCGGCTTAGGTGGTTTGGTTAATGGGTTGAGCGTTTAACGTCGAGTTTTGTGTTAAGTTTACCTTGGATATTGGTAAATTATAGAGACGGTCCATGTAGGACTGAATTAGTTAAGTTCTTACGCTAATGAGAGCGGAGACTAACGGCTTGTAGTCGGTTATTACCCCTTGTGGAATTAGTGAGTGCGCTGTAAGTCCTCGCTAGAGTGTTGACGACTAAGTAAGAGTCGTTTGATAAGTTTAGTAGCGAGATTTGACCATTGTAGGTTGTCTCGTTGATTCTGAGTAGTATAGTCGAGAGGTTTTAGGGAACGTCTTAGGCTTGATATTAGCGATCATCTGAGGAAATAGAGGTGAAGACCCGAGATTCTGGGTCACGAATCCACTAGTGTTTATCGTGGAGTGTCGGGTTACGATAGTGCGAGTATATGAGTCCGTACTAACTTAGACACTTTATTCTTGCATATCACATCATGGAATGCGACATTTGTACATACTAGAGACATTGTGTCACACAGGTGCATTTGCTTGTATTTGATACTTATGTGCATGAGACCGATTCTAAGGGCATATTTGTAATCACTTGTCCCTAACGCCCTAGTGACGGTAGCTTTTGAAGCCACTTCAGAAGGGCCCCTGATTTGGTTGTCAAGAGATATTCGTCAAGACTAAGTTGATAGCATGATAGATAGAAATTGTCTGACCCTATTACCAACCGGAATGGACAAGTAAATGGAATAGTACGTTTGAACAAGTTGTGTACCTTGTGTTTGGATTGTTTATCGTTTCTCGTGTATTGGTTTGATTTGATCTGATATTGTCTGAGCCGTTGTGCTTAGTTGAACATGAGTATTTCGGGTATGCTATTAGCCCTTGTGACTTGTATATTGTCACGTGTGTTATATGTTTATTTCGCCTTAGAGGTATCGAATTGATTTGTCACCTCGGCGGTGAGCGTGTGGTTACTATATTGTATGCGACGTGATGTAGACCGGATACATTGTATTAATTCGTCTTGCCTTATAGACTTTTGCGATACGAATAGATCGTGTCACCTTGCGCATGTGCCCTTTGGCATAGTGAGATGGTTATCATTAGGACCCTACATGCATGTTATATGTGTTGGGTTGAGAGTTTAGAACGTTATATTGATAAGTATGCCTCCGTTGATTCACTTAATGTGTTTCACTTCCCATTAGAGATTTAACGTCTCTATTGTATGCCTATAGCAGGATGGCGCGAACTAGAAAGACTGCAAGGATGTCAGTTATGCATCCGACCGTATTTCAACTCGGACACGCACCGCGGCGAGAGAACTTGAGGACCAACTGAATGTGGCCCTAGGTGAGACACCCGAGTGGAGCAAGTGTCCCCACCGAACCCTCCTGCACCGACCCAAGACTCTAACAGAGCGAGTCAAGGTTAGAGGTGAGACCTCGTAATTGAATCCGTAAGAGTCATGTTCATTGTGACTTATTCTATTATTTATTTGTGTCCCTGTTATCGGACTACCTTTTGTACTCTGATTGGGTACTCGTTCGTTAGAATACTATATCTCGTAGTTGACCTGTGGATGTAACCATTGAGAGTGTGTTACACTCTATGTCTCGAGTAGCACGTATAGTATATGGTATTGGTGTCCAATGATACCGATCCGCTCCATTGAATGTATTTAGAGTTTGAAACTCTTATTATTATTTATGTTGACCTTGCGACTTATTGACATGAGTAGTCGCATCGCGAGCATGTCGACTTGCGATTTCGTTGACCTTTTATTTTGTCGGCTTTGGGTGTAGCCGGTAGTATCGTTATTCACGACAGAGTTCTATGACTCGTGTGACCTTCAGTGATATGCCATTTGTTTGAATTTGTTCCTTGACTTTATGATGTCGCTGCGTGACCTTGCGAACCTAAGGGTTGTGTTAACCCGGACTTAATTGATCGCGGGATTTCTCGTGAGTAGTTGTTGAGAGTTGTACCACGGGAAGTGGAGATTCGTTAGCGCGGAAGCGTGGTGTTGGAACGTGTTCGAAGGTGTTTTCATGACACTTTGTAGTGTACTTTGAACTTGGACTTGGAGACGGTAGTGAGTCTCGTAACGAAACCCCGAGATTTCTTACATCTCGAAATTTCATCTATTCGTTAGAACCTTGTGCGTAAGCAATACTTGAGGATTGATGACCTCTAATTTGGACCTACTCCTTTTATTTGTTGGACTTTTACTCTCTATCGGTAGAATTGTGATTGCGTAGGCTATGGTATAGCCCCGTTGTGATGTATGTTTTCCCCGTGAATGTTTGATCCTTGAATTCGCGGCGAATTCCTTTAGGGAGAGGATGTAACACCCGACCCAACTTCATTCCGAGTTCACTCGTAGTTTATCGATATTGACCTTAAAACCCTTGGAGAGTGAGGCGTCATGCTTGTTAAGCGTGACGTGTTAGATTGAAGACCATTTAACACGTGTTTAACTCATGGCGAGTTGCACCTTGTTCCTATATCCGTTCGAGATCATCCTCGACTTCGTTTAGCATTTGTGTACATTTCATTTCCTCTCTAGTTGGTTATGCTAGCCTCGGCTTGGATTCGTTCGTAAACGACAAGCACGTTCGCTTTGTCATTAACCCGTATGTTGAGATAGTTTGAGATCCATTTCGCGTGTTTAACTTGTGATATGTGTGAGACTTATGTTCGTTATCATTCATGCCTCGTCACGAGATGATTCGGTGTGTATTGGGTGTGTTTTGATGATGATTTGATGATAGGATCACACCTAATAGTGACCAAGTGATCAAACCTAGGATAAAGGGCAAAACAAACTGAGTTTGGGCACATAAACCTTGGCACGACCGTGCAGCCATAATGGCACGGCCGTGCGAGAGTTTATAGAAGGTCTGGAGGCTGCCATAAGGTTTGGCACGACCGTGCGCCTATTTTTGGCACGGTCGTGCGAAGGTGACACCCGGTGCTCTGTTCGTCCGGTTTTGACGTTTTCTCGGTTTTCGTGTTTTTAAGTGGTTTAAAATGCTCAAACGAGCCGGGATTGGACCAAATACTTACCCATGGTATTAATAATAAAACCCAACTCTATTTTCTCCCTCATTCTCACCCCCAAACCAGAAAATAGAGAGAGAGTCTAGAGAGAGAAAGAGAGAGAAGAGGAAGAATTCGCGATATCTCGTTCGTTCGGAGTAATTGCGAACCGTCTTCGCCGGAGCGTAGCTAGCGACGAGGAACGTTTCCAACCGAATGGATCGTCCGATCTGTTGAGAAATCACCACCTCATCTCATCTCCCACGTTTTAGAGAGAAAGTGAAGTTTTGAGAGAGAAAGTTCGATTCAAGCTTGGTTCGAGTTTGGGAACGTCGATTGGACTCCGTAGCGGCGTAGAGGTCGTAGAAGAGTACATTTCCACCTGAAGCCCTTGGATTCGTGGAGGATTTGCGTTGTGTGGTAAGTTACTAATCTCCTTCTTAGATTTTGAGCATCGTAGAGTAGTATCGCGATGTTTATGTGCTATCTATGTGCATATGAACTCCTACATGTTATACTTGTTCAATGTGATACTCTAGCATGTTAAATGATGGGTATTGATGAATTGTTGTTAATCTTGTGGTCTCGAATGTTAGAGACTTGTGGAGTTCATTGTGTACACGTTGTTGTTGTTATTGCGATGATTGTTGTCTCCGAGTAGTAGAGACTCCTCGAGATTGTGTCGTGATTATTATTGTCGTTGTTGTTGTTATTTTCCCGAGCTATAGACTCGTGGGTTTGTCTTATAGTTGGGTTCGCCGTATAGTCGCCGATGACTTGTTTTAGTTATATCAAGTATTTATAACTTGTTGAGATTTCAATCGTTAGTACACTCGTGGGATTTTTATGAGTAATAGATTTTTGGTATATTGAGTCTCGTGATTGTAGGGATGACGCTACGGCTTGTCCCGATGTTTTGAATATTTGAAAGACCCGAGTGTAGTCGTTGGGATATGGTGAATCGAATATTACCGAATGGGCTAGACTTTAGTTGTGGTCGACTTCGGTGGAGTCGAATAGGACGTTAAGGTTATACGTTGTGTAATGAGTTGACGAGTAATATTTTAGTCTCCTACAAGGTGGGATGACGCATCGATAAGACTTGATCGAGTAACTTAAGTTAGGTTGACTTAGTCAACGTTGTTGAACACGCGACTACTTGATTTGGGTTGGAGGATTATAAATATATATATACACCTTACGCCCAAACTTTGAATAATTATTAAAGGTAAATGTGACTTCATATAGGTTACTAATGAGTTGTGTACGGCCACGTGTGACGTACGTGGGAACGACTTAGTCGCACCGAGCGACGTGTTTATGATGAGTTGGTCATATCCTCGGTAGTTAATGATACACCTTGATTATCGTTCCATTTCGGGTGATGTGACTTGTAGGAGTCGTAATATATTTAACATACGACGGGAATGAGGTGGATTATATATACATGAGATGGAGTGTATTGTGATCGTAGGATACCGTAGAAATCCTAAGTTGAACGCGTTAGTGGCCGAATTATGTTTGTAAGTATGAGTAGGCTTACATGTGTTATGGTTATTAAGTCTAGCGTTGGCGGACTTGGGTGATGTGTGGTATTTGTGATTGTTCTAGTAAGCAATAGGACAATCATCCTACTTTGATGATTGATTGTGTGTTTAGTATTTACAAGCACATTATGATGATTTAGTATGTGATTCAATAGAACACATTATGGTTTGATTTCTTTGGGTTGTGATTCAGTAAAACACATCACGTTTCGGTTTATTAAGTTGTGATTCAATAGAACTGTTAGGTCCAAGGTTGCTCTATATAGGCTAGAAGGGGGGGGGTTGAATAGCCTATATCCAATTTTTGAAATTGATTCAAAAATCTTACTTCACTAGGGTTTTATAAATTTTGCAGGCGGAAGACTTGTGAAGCACGGGACAAGTTAAGAATGGGCGATCTTGGCGGGACAAGATCGCGGTTCTTAACGATTGGAAATACGGAAATTTAAAGCAACACAATCAGATCACAATCACACACAAATAGACAGAATATTTAATATGGTTCACACTTATAAATAAGTGCTACGTCCACAACCAAAGTGGTCAACTTTGGATTTGAAAATCGTGTACTAAGTTTTTCCACTAGATATTTTACAAACTAAATTTTCTAATGGATTGTGTACAAAAATTTTGTTGACCAAGTGTTTGTGTGGGAGAATTGATATCAATAAGATACAATTCTAGTGAGCTATGAAAAGCTAGGTGTTGCAATCAATGAAGAGCTTTTATGGACTGATCGTCTTAGAGTGAGGCTCTTCAATGAAGGATGTACAGATAGGACGTTTAAGCTTTAATGCACTTGAAGAAGATGAAGAAGATTCAGAGTTGTAGTTGTTGAAGTATGTTAAATGCAGCAATGGAGTCTCCTTTTATATGCAGGAGGAAACTTGGAGCCGTTGGAGGTCTTCTATTTTGAATTTAAGAGCAATTAATGCTCTAATCTGTTGTTGACTCGATAGGCCGACACGTAGCTTGCGTGTCTCCGACACTTTGCTAAAAATAGGCGGTGCTTGCGGGAGGAATGTCCTTTTCGAGTGTATGCCAAGAATGGAAACTTTCATTGAATGTGATTTGCGGGTTAACGTTGCATCGAAGTCAATGAAAGCCTCAAATCAGACATGTCTTCGGCAGTTCTCTTATCGGACGTTCTTGAGGTTCTTCAATATTGCTGATGAAGCTTGGCCGATATGAGCTTGTCCGATATTCAAATAAAAGACTGCTGGTGCATTGTTTGCCTATTGTGCAGAGGACGTCCGATGTCCTATAGGCTATCTTCTTCAAGGCTACTTACAATAAGCAATCCTAGGCTATTCAAGCTATGCCTAAGTTCAAGTTGCCACTCTAATGACACGCAGCCCATTAGTCACCTTGTCTTAGACTTAGGTTATGGATTCAAGCAAATCTAGGCTAAGATACAACAATCTCCTCCTATTTGCTTGAGTCCATGACCCTACGAATACAATATCGGTGACCATGTTCAAGTCTAGTAATAACATGCTTGTAAGATTGATATATTAAATAAGCATGCCCTAGATGAACTTACATAAAGGTCATTGTATTCAAGAATTACAAAGTGTTTACAAAAAGGAAATTAAGCATAGACACTTGTAATTAGACTGAATTTAAAGACATGCGATAGGCGAGAATAGGCAATATAGGACATGTCTTTAAACCGGTGGTTTAAATTTCATGCAATCACATAATAAGCAGTTCATAATAAACATGAAAGTTTTAAAACATAGTCATTGTTAATTAAACAAGTTGTTTAATTACAAAGTTTAGCAAAAAGATTATACAAAATATCATCGGCCGGTTCGAGAGGATGACCTAGATGATGCACGACCTTTGCCTTTGCCTCGATGAAGATTGCCCATGTGCCCTTGATGCCCATTTAGAGTCAACGGCCTTAAGTCTTGCAATTTCTTCGTTTCGCGCTAGCTCTTCTTTAGTATCGGCCAATTCGAGGAGAGCTCTTTGTTCTTACGCTTGAGCGAGCATTATGCTCAATGAGCTTGGTCCGATCATTGTTGAGTCGGCCATCTCCTCCTTCATGGACGCAAGCGAGGCATCAATAAAGCCGAGGCGGTGCTCGGTAGTTCTGCGCTCCTTGCGGTAGTAAGCCAAGTGCTTGGCCGTGAGATTACGCGTTGCTCGCAGGAGTGACAGAGCGATTGGCTGGCGTTGAGAGTGAAGCACAAGCTTGTAGCCGGCTTCAACCATGTCGACGACCCGCATCGCCTTAGTTGCTATGTTGTCCCAGTTGGTTTCGAAGTTGGCGACGTCCTGGATGAAGTGGCCGAGATCGGGCGCAAGGGCGCTTGGCCGAGATGGACGTGGCGCATCAAAAGCGGCCTTTGCACCTTTGGAAATCTCCATCACTTGGGTCATGCGTCGGCCCGCACATGGGTGATGTGAGACCGATCTGCGAGAGAGTTGGTGCGGGGCCTTGGGTCAACAGAGATGACCTCAAAATCTTGCAAAAATTTGTGTATAGCCTCGGCGGGATAGTATCGACGAGTCGGGATGACCGGTGATGGTCCGCCGAGGGGAAGGATGGTGGTGGCTTGGGTAGGTGAGGGTGGAGGATGGCTGGAGGAAGAGGTAGAATAGCTGGTGGAGGAAATGGGAACATAGCTGGTAGAAGGGGAAGGAAGGCTAGAGAAGACGCGAGGAACAGGGAAGAGCCTTTCTATGTAGATGACATATGAAAGGGGGTGAATGAAGAAAGGAGGAGGTGAAAAGAAAGGAGAAAGGCTAGGAGAAAGGAAGAGAAGAGGGATGAGAGGGTTGAAGCCAAGGAAAGTTGTGACTACATCAATGAAGCTGTAGACCACGGGGTGAAAAAGGATGGAAGGATGGCTGATAATGGTGAAGGCGGGGTTTAGGCGAGAGAGAAAGGGGAGATGTCCGATTTGGTGGGAAGGGGAAGGCCTAGGTCCTTATGGATGGCAACCCATTGGTTGAAGATCATAAGATCTTGAACCGCCGAGTTGTGGGAGAAGAAGAGTTGGGACCAGCAGGAGGAAGAGGGTCATAGTAGGCACCCCATTGAAAGATGATTTCACCTGCAGACATAGGCTGACAGGGAAATCTCTTGGGGTAATCAAGGGTGGCCAAGAAGGGGTCAGAGTCGGCAGGGTTGGGTTTAGGCCTGCTGTCTCTGAAGGACAGCAGAGCCTGCACCTCAGGGTGTAGGTGGTTATAGGGAGTAGGTTTGAGGCGTTTGGGAGTAGGCAGGTCAGAAGAGGGAGAGATAGGTCGTTTGGAGGATAGGGGTTGAGAAGAGGTGGCAGGTGAGAAAGATGGCTGTTGTGTGGTGGTTGGTTGGATGGGAGCAGAGGAGGTGAGGAAGAAGGTGAGGTGGTAGTGGTAGTAGGCGAGGCGGTGAAGGTGGTGAAGGTGGAGGAGAAGTGGTTTCATCGGCGGTTCCCACAAAATGTACCTCTTCTTTGCACTCTTCTTAAAACGTTTGCCATGTTTGGACTTAGTAGGAGTGGAAGTTGGGGATTGAGATGTTGTGGTGGGAACTGGTGGAGGAACAGATGGAGAAACTGGTGTGGATGAGACCGAGGAAGGCCAAATGATTTCGTGGGTAGGAGGGTTTGTTTGGTTTTGGGTTTGGAGGATTGGGAGGTAGGTTGAGAGGGTTTGGAGAGGTCACCGGTTGGAAGGATGATGTGTCCTTCTCAGCGCTTGAGCGGCAGTTTCCTGGTTTGTTTGAGCTTTGGGTGAGAGAGGGAGAGTGTTTAGGCTTTTGGTAGGAGGCTCAAGAGCTCATAGGGATCGTGGTCTAGCTCGAGGTCAAAGTGTTCAGCGGCTCGGCCCGATGGGTGTAGGCTCCTCCTCCTCGGTGGTAACCCGGCGCGAGGTGACTTTCCTCTTACCCTTGCCGGCTTGGGTAGAGGGCCACCGAGCGATAGCAGCGGAGTGCGGCAGCAGCGGCACGAAGCGTAGAAGCGGCAGCGGCACCACTGCGTTGGTTGTCCTTTGGCCATATCATCCCTATAGCGGGTGATGTTGTTGACCGTGAAGACGTAGGTGTTGGACACCTTGATGAGGTCGTCGCGGCGACACTCATCAATCTCCTCATAACGGCGGAGGATGACATTGATAACCCCGACAAAGGGCCTCTTCATGGACGGGTGAGCTTGGACTTCAAAGAACACTCGGGACGCATTGAAAAGATGATCTTTGCCCGGTTGAGTTGCTTGCGAAGGACCACGCCTTGGTCCACATCACTGGGAGGTGAAGATGTCCCTCGAGCCATTCTTGAATAAAATGCTCTTGTCGAGCGATGGCCGATGTGATAGGGGTTTTCGGGAAGAGGTTCCTAGACATCTCGGAAAACCTCTGGTTGGGCAGACCCCCTCATCATCTCCCAGGCAAGTGCCGATTCAGCATCGGTCAAGTCCAACTTGCCTTCAACAGGCAGTCCAAGGATTTCTCCAACATCCTTGTAGGTCAACTTGATGTAGTGACCTCTGATGTAGCCCTTGATGTAGCTCAAATTGACAGGCTCAGAGGCATTAGCTGGAGGAGGAGGCAGAATCATCCTCGTATAGAATTCCTCAGCTAGAGAGATGCTGTAGTGGGTGTCGTTGAGTTGGAACAAGGGGAGGAGTCCACACTCGCTAAATCTTTCGCAAGGCATCACCGCGATGTGCAAATGATTGAGTCTATGTCGATAGTCATCCCGGGTGATAGCTTGACCGGGAAGGGTCCTTATAGGGAGCTCGGCGGCCACGGCCCTGGTTGGCTTTGCGAGGCGAAGATGAAGTGGTGGCAGCAGCCTTTGATGATTTAGACTTTCCCTACATAATCGGCAGATGTGAGAACAGCATATAGGAATCGGCAGATATGCAAGAAACAGCAGATAATCATGCAATCGGCAGATAATAACATAAACAGGTACTGTTCAGATCAAAACCCAAAATATAGACAAATTGAACCAAAATATAAGAACAGTTCATTATCTGGGTTTCAAAATATCTTCTGAGTTTGTCATTTTTGAACCAACAAAGTGGTATAAAACGAAAACAAGGTATCACATAAAGCTCAAAAACACATTCACACCCAAACAAACAAGATTCAAGCAACAATCGCAAGAATCCGATATTCATCAATGGCGGACAGTTTAAAGACGCACATTTGGTCAAGACAAGACCACAAAACCGGATTTAAACGAATTGAAAAGGTGTGAAAACTCTTACCATTGATGATTTTAAGCTGAAAACTTAGAGATTTTGAAGATTTGAAGGCTTTTGGAGATTTCAGATTGGAAGACGGAAGGTTTTTGAAAGTTAGAAAATGGCGGTTGTTGAGAATTGTGAAGAGTTACTGTACATTTTACCCTTTTATACCTCTGACAGGCCACTAAATGGAATTTGATAAAATTTGAAGTCCGCATTTATTACCTGATGAGTCACTGTACGTATATCGCCCTTAAGTCTGCCTATTGTATCAAAGTCTGCCTATATTATTTGAAGATTGCCGATGTGGAGATAGACACTTACCTAAGGTTGTCTATTTACTAGGCGAGTTGAGATCGGTGATCACATAGGCGGTTTAATAACGCTTGATGAAATAACTTAAAGAATTAGCTAGAAAGGATTAAGGATTGAGGTCAAGCATACCAAGCTCTCCTCTTAAATATGCAAACCTGGTTGAATCAAGTGGTTTTGTGAAGATGTCGCTACCCGATTCTGTAGGCACATATTGCATGCCGATGTTACCTTTTTCAACATGATCTTTAAGAAAGTGATATCTCACATCAATGTGCTTTGTTTTGGAGTGCATGACAGATTTTGAGAGCGAAATTGCGATGTGTTATCACACATTATAGGACAATCATCGCTTTGATCTCATAGTCCACTAGTTGTTGTTTGATCCACAGCGGTTGTGGCAGCGGCTACCGGCGCCTATGTATTCTTCATTGTTGAAGTTGAAACAGAGGTTTGCTTCTTCGGCCCATGAGACAAGTCTATTTCCTAAGAATTGACATGTCCCACTTGTGCTTTTCTGTCAACTTTACATGCAGCAAAATCAGCATCGAATAGCCTATAAGATTAAAAGATGAATCTCTAGGATACCGATTCCCAAATTGGGAGTATCTATCGATATCGATGATTCTTTTGACTTGTAGGTGAGACTCCTTTGGATCAGCTTGAAACCTAGCACAAACACAAACAAAGAAACATGATATCGCCTACTAGCGCTAAGTATAAAAGTGAACCAATCATGCCTCAGAGAGTCATGTCCACTTTCTTGCCCTTCTCATCTTTGTCAAGATGGCGGTTAGTAGCCATAGGAGTCTTGTCGTTTGCATTCTCAAGACCAAATTTCTTGATGACATCCTTTGCATATTTGGCTTGATTGATGAAGATACCATTTGAACTTTGTTGAATTTGAAGACCAAGGAAAAAATTGAGCTCTCCCATCATGCTCATCTCAAATTTACTCGCATAAGCTTTTCAAACCTTTTGCAAAGATTTTCATTAGTAGAACCAAATATAATATCATCAACATATATTTGAACAAGTAAGGAATGACCTTTATGCTTCATAATGAAAAGAGTAGTGTCAATTTGACCTCTTACAAAGCCTTGAGATATCAAGAACTTTGAAAGGGTCTCATACCGTGCTCTTGGAGCTTGTTTGAGTCCATAAAGGGCTTTCCTCGGCTTGTAGACATCCTCTTCTTGAGCAGTCTATGAACCCGGTGGTTGCTCAACATAGACTTCTTCTTGAAGTTCTCCATTCGAAATGCACTCTTTACATCCATTTGATAAACTTTGAAGTCCTTGTAAGAGGCATAGGCCAAGAATAATCGATAGCCTCTAATCTTGCAACAGGGCAAATGTCTCATCATAGTCAATACCCTCCTCCCGTCCGTATCCTTGGGCTACCGCCTTGCCTTGTTTCTTGTAATGTTGCCGTTTTCATCCATTTTGTTTCGAAAACCCACTTTGTGCCAATAACGCTTGTCCTTTAGGCCTAGGGACTAGTGACCGGACTTGGCATCCGTCAAATTGGTTTAGCTCTTCTTGCATAGCTTCCACCCACTTGGATCTTCCATAGCTTCATCAATCTTTTGGGTTCAATGTTAGATACAAATGCGTAGAATACATGCATTCGTTTCTTGAAGCTTGTCTAGTTTGAACACCAAAGATTAAGATCTCCAATGATTTGAGTGATAGGATGATCTTTTACTTCCTAACTTCGCAGTTGAACTTGTCCTATTGTATCGGCAGAGTTGGATTCTTGAGAAGTAAGTAACTGAAGCTTGGTTTTCTAAAGGGTAGGTTAATTCCAAGGTAGGTTGTATGACTTCGGTGTGGAAGGCAAAGGGGATTCGGATTTTCGAGTGTTCATTTGATGGTTCGTTTGAGGATTCTAACAGTTGACTCTTGGAAGATCTTGTGAAGAAGGAGGATCGGCAGATCTAGGATTAGGTTGTTGCACTGCCTCATATTCATCGAATCATTAGTAACCTTAGGAGCCAAATGTGGCCCAATGAAATCAAATTCATCAAAAGAAACATGTACAGATTCAACAACTTTAAGTGAAGTTTTATTGTAAACTCGTATGCTTTTGAAAACTTGGCATATCCCGAAAAATTCCTTCATCACTTTTGGATTCAAACTTACCTCTATGTTCTCTACCATTGTAAAGAACATAGCATTTACAACCAAATATTTTAAAGAATCCAATGTTGGGAGTTTGCCTCTCCATATTTCATATGGAGTTTTGTTATGAAATTTATTTATGATGGACCTGTTTTGTGTGAAGCGGCGGTGTTCACGGCTTCGCCCGAAATACATAGGCGGTTTGGCTTCAAGAATCATTGTCTTTCTGCTTCAATGAGAGTTTGTTCTTCTTTCAAAGAACTCCATTTTGTTGAGGTGTGCCAACCGCAGAGAAATTGTGACCAATTCCATGGTCATCACAATATTTGGCCACACCATTGTTCTTGAACTCTGTTCCATTGTCCGATCGACATCGAGATATCATCCGGCTTCGAGTCGTAGTCTTCGAAGAGTTCGAATGATGTCATATGCTTCATCTTTGGAGGACATCATTTCTACCCAAGTAAATCTTGAGTAATCATCAACTACTACAAGAGTATACTTGCGCCACCAAGACTTGTAGTAGTTACAGTCCAAACAGATCCATGTGCAAGAGCCGTAGAGGTCCGGTTGTTGATAGGCAAGGCTTGCTTTTGAAGGAAGATTTGTGTAGTTTGCCCATTGACATGCTCTGCAGACCGTGTGATTCAGTGATATTTTAGGCAAACCGACAACTAGATTGTCTTTTGATAGCTTCTCCAGGTATTTGAAATTGAGATGACTAAGCCTTTTGTGCCACAACCATTGTTGTCGGTTGATGACCTAGCAACCAAGCAAAGATTTGATTTTCTTCCAACAAAGATTTAGGTCAACAAAGATAGACATTTCCTTTTCGAATCCGTCAGATAGTTGAACATGTCTCATTGTCCTTTATGAGACATTGACTTGAGGAAAACCGACATGTTAGCCCTTTATCACGAATTGTGATATGCTTAGCAGTTGTGCTTTAAACCTTCAACTAGAGAGACTTTGTTGATGGAGAGATTGCCTCGATTATACTTCCATAACCAATGGTCTTCCCTTTTGAGTTATCTCCAAATATGACCGAGGGACCCTTTGCTTCAACAATGCTTGAGAAGATTTGGATCACCATCATATGCTTTGAGCATCCACCGTCTAGATACCATAGATCTTTCTCTTCTTCATTGACACCATGAAGCATTCCTGAAATATAGACATTTAAGAATATGGTCCCCTTTTATTTTTGGGTCCTCAAGGTTAGCAACCTTTTGGGATCCACACTTGTTTAACCTTTGGAGGAGTAAATCCTCTAGATTTAGGTGTGAATCTCGAAGGCATTCATGAATCTCATGACCATGGCATTTGCGAAAGAGCATTTGTGAAATCCTTCAACATGAGTAATGATTTCTTTTTGAGGCTTCTTAATATCGCCAGCTTTGGAATGATCTTTCACGATAATTGGCCTATAGGACTTAGGCGATAATGCCTTTTCTTGTTGATGTTAGGTTTACCATAGATAGACCTCTTATCAAAAGATTTTGTATTTACAGCACATGTCCTTTAAGCTTTTTATGCAGAATTCACTTCTTTTACCCTTTTATAGGCGTGTTGGGATCAGCCTTGCCTTTGACAAATTTAATAGGTTTGAGCCGAGAATTCCTAGACTTGCTATTAGTCATCCCTGTTTTCTTAGGGTGACTAATGGCAGGTTTTAGTTGCTCGACTCACTATTAGCAGAGTCAATCTTTGGCGGTGCTTTCTTTTGGACTTGTCTTTTGTGTTCTTGGGATAAACAAAAGGAACTTTGTTAAAGCCAAGTCCTTGCCTTTTGGGAGCTGCTGGTCATAAGGAACTTCGACCAATTCTTCAAAGAATCACTTCGGTGTCTCATCCTTTTGAGAACTAGAAGAACTACCTACTTTGAACTCACTTTGGAAACCAATGCCGCTTTGTCATCTAAAGTTTTACGGTTTGAAAGAATGGCATCAAAGTTTCCTTTAGAGTTATTCCAAGTATTGACAACCTTTTGAAGGTCATCTTTCTCGAATTTATCTTCTTGATGTGTTCAAGTAGGAAATCCACTTTTCATCAAAGCTTTGTTCTCTTTTTGCAATTTGATACTTTCACTTTGTCTATCAAGATCTTTGATCTTAGACATCAAGGTTGATTTCTCGAGACAGACTAGTTCATGCTTCTTGGCTAATTTCACATAGGCGGCTTTGAATTTTGAAAACTCTTCCAAAGATGTCTTTATTAGCTTTGATGAGCTCTCCCTTTGAAGGTTCATTAAGCTCATCATCATCATCACTGTCATCTTGTTGAAATGGTAATGACCTCACCGAATCATGTGGTGACTCCCGGCCATAAGGCATATGTTGGCTTCTTCAAAGAAAGTCACAAGAGTCATCCTCATCGTTGTCGGTGTCACACCATGTAGGCGATTGCTTTCATCAATGTCTTCACCACCATCCCTTTTTGTTTTTGAAATTTAGTTTCGGACGTTTTTATAAAATTCATATTTTGGCTTAGGACATTTAGAGGCAAAATGGCCTGGTTTCCTACGCTTAAAACAAACTAGCTCATTATCCTTTTGATGGTCTCGATTTATAAGGAGCGTAATGTTTTGGTTGGCTTGTTTTATAAGGAACGGCTTTTGAGAAGACCGCCTATGTGATGATGGTTTATTAAACCTTTTGAAACGTTGATATTTCTTTACAAACATAGCAAAGGCTTCGTCGAAAGAATATCATCATCTTCACCGGAAGTAGAAGGTGTTTCATCGTGTTTTGAACAGAAGGTTCAGACATGGGTGGTAAGGACAAGTTTTTAAAACTCTTTTCCATTTCTTGAGCTTGTTGGATTTCAAGCTCATAAACCGAAAGACTAGCATAAAGGTTTCTAAGAGTCAATTTGTTTAAATCTTTTGACTCTTTCATGGCGATGATCTTAACATGCCATAGACGCCTAGTGCATTTAGAAATCTCATGTTTATTTCTTTCTTTTCATACTTCTTTCCTAATGAATAGCAAGAGTTGACTACCTCATAGAATCTGTCATAGGCACTTCGCAGAGACTCTTTGGGATCCTTTTGAAGGAGTCAAACTTCGGATGCAGTATATAATTTGTTGTTCTTTGTCTCGCCATCACCTTCAAGATATTCAAGGATGGCTTCCCACATCTCCTTTCCGTGTCCAAGTTGATAATCTGGCGATAAGTACTTATATCAACACAGTGGTAATGATGTTGATGGCCTTTCCATCCGAGCATCATTCTTTCGTCTTCATCATCCCACTCTTCTTCGGCTTTGGTACTTCGTGCAGCTTGGATCTACCGCGCCGTGTATTAGGCTTCATTGGAATTCTGGGTCCATCTGTGACACATTTCCACAAACGTTTGTCAATTGAGTTCATATGTCTTTTAACTTTATCTTTCCAGATGTCAAAGTGAACTTCATCCAAGACAGGACAATGGTTCACGTTTGAGGTTTCCAACATTTGGTGAGCAGCCATGATCTTTAATCTCTCAAGAGGTTAATCTCGGAAAAACTAGTTTTCAAAGAGTTAAGCTCTGATACCAATTGTTAGGTCCAAGGTTGCTCTATATAGGCTAGAAGGGGGGGGGGTTGAATAGCCTATATCCAATTTTTGAAATTGATTCAAAAATCTTACTTCACTAGGGTTTTATAAATTTTGCAGGCGGAAGACTTGTGAAGCACAGACAAGTTAAGAATGGCCGATCTTGGCGGGACAAGATCGCGGTTCTAACGATTGAAATCGGAAATTTAAAGCAACACAATCAAATCACAATCACACACAAATAGACAGAATATTTAATATGGTTCACACTTATAAATAAGTGCTACGTCCACAACCAAAGTGGTCAACTTTGGATTTGAAAATCGTGTACTAAGTTTTTCCACTAGATATTTTACAAACTAAATTTTCTAATGGATTGTGTACAAAAATTTTGTTGACCAAGTGTTTGTGTGGGAGAATTGATATCAATAAGATACAATTCTAGTGAGCTATGAAAAGCTAGGTGTTGCAATCAATGAAGAGCTTTTATGGACTGATCGTCTTAGAGTGAGGCTCTTCAATGAAGGATGTACAGATAGGACGTTTAAGCTTTAATGCACTTGAAGAAGATGAAGAAGATTCAGAGTTGTAGTTGTTGAAGTATGTTAAATGCAGCAATGGAGTCTCCTTTTATATGCAGGAGGAAACTTGGAGCCGTTGGAGGTCTTCTATTTTGAATTTAAGAGCAATTAATGCTCTAATCTGTTGTTGACTCCTGATAGGCTGACCTGTAGCTTGCAGTCTGTCTCCTGACACTTTGCTAAAAATAGGCGGTCTGTGCTTGCAGGAGGAATGTCCTTTTCTGAGTGTATGCCAAGAATGGAAACTTTCATTGAATGTGATTTGCAGGTTAACGTTGCATCGAAGTCAATGAAAGCCTCAAATCAGGACATGTCTTCGGCAGTTCTCTTATCGGACGTTCTTAAGGTTCTTCAATATTGCTGATGAAGCTTGGCCGATATGAGCTTGTCCGATATTCAAATAAAAGACTGCTGGTGCATTGTTTGCCTATTGTGCAGAGGACGTCCGATGTCCTATAGGCTATCTTCTTCAAGGCTACTTACAATAAGCAATCCTAGGCTATTCAAGCTATGCCTAAGTTCAAGTTGCCACTCTAACAGACACGCAGGCCCATTAGTCACCTTGTCTTAGACTTAGGTTATGGATTCAAGCAAATCTAGGCTAAGATACAACAAGAACACACTTAGATTAGTTTGGCATAAGTAAACATCTACTTGTGCATTGCATCGAGTCCAGCTGGCATATGTGCATTGGAGGTGTATTGACGCTCGGTTATTGCGGGAGCGGGGCTTAATAGCCGAAGGCCAATCTGGCCTCGCCCTACCGTTGGCCACGGTAGGGGTTTTCTCTAGTCCCACAGTTGAACGGAATAAACGGCGACTGTGCATTGTCGACATTATTTTGTATGCATTGGGATACGGACACCGGTCCCTTGTGATACCTATAAGTGGCTAGAGCCGTATTGTCTCGGGTCGTAGGGGATCGAGCGATACGTCGACGTGGATACAGAAAATGGTCCACCACGGGTACTTGTAGATCGTGCTTGACGCGATCGGGTACATTTATCGTTGGGTACTTGTAGATCGTGCTTGACGCGATCGGGTACATATATTTTCTTGGGATACGAGCACGGTCCCTCGTGATTTGTGTACGGCGGCAAAGACAATCATCTATCTACGTTTTATGTTCGGTATTGAGAGATGTGTCCAGCATCGACGGCACAGTTATTTATTATGGTTCTCTGGAGCAGTAGCGCAGGAATCTATTATCATTATTACCTTGTTGGATAGCAGCAGAGGCATCCTTGATAGTTCTGTGGAGCGGCAGTACGATCGTTTACTACGGCTTCATGGAGCGATAAGGTCGGAAGTGTTTCAAGGGATTTCGGAGGTGTACCTCGAATCCACCGTATCCACCTTTATGTGTTTATTTACATTTTATGTGCTTCCTATATGAACGAATGTTGGTCGTGGTCTCCAACCTGCATGACGGTTGGCGGCTCGAGCCTCTCGTGAGTATAGGGTTGGTTGTCTTATGTGCTACAACTGTTTATTTTCTGTTATTCTTATGTGCATAATGCCATGCCATATTGTTTCATTAGTAGCTTCTTGGGTCATTCGACTCATCCCTTCCATATTTGTTTTCCTTAGTTGCGGGATACGTTTCTGAGGCTCTAGTTCGAAGATCCTCTAGTTGTATCTAGTTACTATTTTACATTTATTTTCTGTACTTGTGAGATCGCGAGTTAAACTGAGTTATGTAAACTTAGTATGTCGGGTAGAGATTCTTGTATTTTCTATTCTTGTATTTGGTGTCGACTTGTGGAGTCGTGCCAGTTGTACTATTTTTATAATTCCAGTTTCCTAGTTGTTGTGGCCGTGTGCCCGTTGGTATTTTACTAGTACTTTTCCCGAGCTTGTTGTCTCGTGGTATTTTGATATTGTTGTTCTCCGGTGCTTGTTTAGCCGTGGAGGTTATATTTATGTTGTTGGAATTTTGTAAATCGAGCTTTGAGGCTCAAGTTCATTCGTTACTCCGCTGCCTTGTTTTTAGTATTCCGCTGCTTTGGTTTCGGTTTCGAGCTTTTGTGGCTCGCTTGTAATAGTTTTGCTTCGTTTTCACGCACCGAGTTGGGGTTCAACATCAGATCCCGGACTCGGGTCGTGACAGTACAACAAGGACCTGTGGAATTTATGGATTGTATGTTACAAGGAACAAAATTTATGGAGATTGTATGTTACAAGAAACAAAACAATCTCGTGTGTTAATTATAATCAATGATCTCTCAATAACTAAGTAGGAAGGAGAGATTCAGACAATGATTGAACTAAAGAGTAAATACAAAGAATGAGAAATATAAATAAATAATCTAAGTATTTTTCTCTTCAATGAAGTTTTAGAAATCTTTGAGAGTATTGAATGCTAGAGAATTTCTGAGAGACTTCGTAGTTGTTAAGGTCACCATTCTTTAATGTACCTCCGGCTTTAAATAGGCAGGGATAGAAAATTTGTCGTTGGACTCATTGAATGATATTTGACTTTGCATTTAATATTCTGATGCCGTGCAAGTCAAAAGACGGTGAACAACTATTCCTTAAGCCTTATGTTATCACAGAAGAGGTAGGTAGTACCAGTCATTTCATTCTGCAATAGAACAAAAAGGCTAGGAATGGAAAGTGTGTCAGAGTACTCATTAAATGTAAAGGAAAAAGCATATTTAAAAAACAAGACACGCTAAATACTGACACAAATTCAAAATAACTACGGAAGCTTCCGTTTGAAGATCAGCAGACTTTCAATAGATAAGATAAAAATAGGATAAAAAGTCTACTGGCTTTGTGCCAAATAATTAGTGACTGATATTGGAAAATATCTAAGTCTTAATCAGTCACTTAACATCGGCTGAATAAGCTTGACTGAGTCAACAGCCAACTTGGAATGGCTGGACACTTGAAATCTGTGACTGATGTACAGCCAGTTACGAATGGCTGGACATTTGATCAGCGAACAACAAATATAAGCTTGGCTGATGGATTCTAAAAGATAGAATGAGTT
This sequence comes from Platycodon grandiflorus, assembly GCA_016624345.1. Classification (NCBI taxonomy): domain Eukaryota; kingdom Viridiplantae; phylum Streptophyta; class Magnoliopsida; order Asterales; family Campanulaceae; genus Platycodon; species Platycodon grandiflorus. Next base: position 49,597,421 of record CM028362.1, read on the forward strand.
TGAATAAATCATAGGAAGGACCAACAAACTCCTCCTATTTATTTAAATCCATTCATATTAAAGCAGAGGAAATAAATAAACGATAAGCATAAGTCTACTTTGATAGAAGGATAGTACCTCAAAGTATATATAAAAATATCCTGCAAAAATTTGGAGTGAGGTAGAGATAATATATGAGCAAACACTAAAGTAACCATAACCAGTACTTAAGAAAATAACTGAAAGAAGTATAGTACTGATATGAAGAACTAAAAAGTAAAATTAGTTTAAAGGGCAAAGGAATCAGTCAATGATGTACACGGGATCAGCTTTAGTTGACGGAGAAAGAGAAGGCTCAGTGTCAGCTAGAGGAATGTTCAGTCACTTCCTGAGCTTAGCATTTTCTTTTGCGAGGGCCTTATTGATTTCCTTCTACTTCGTCTCTTCCTAAAGGGCTTTAAACAGAGCTTCCTCAGTGTTTTGGATTTGTGCAGCAGCTTCCCTTTCAGTAGTAGCCATTTGTTCCCAATCGTCAGCATGCACAACCTGTGGATGGTCTACAGCAATAGCCCAACGATATTCACTATAGACTTCACCTCAAACGTTTGGGATAGTCAACCTCATTTGATGACGAAGTTCATCGTGAAAATGAACTAAGCTTAGAAGGGTGATGTCCATCTACATCTGCTAATATTTTAGATCATCCACTAGACCCATACGATTGTTTAAGTCATTGATGGACCGGGTGAACAGGGTGAATGTATCAGTAAGTCGCAAAAATGATAGAAGGTGTTGATGTAAAAGGACCAGTAGTATTTGTATCCCTTCAGTAGAGGAAGATTCAGCAGCGGCATCAGTTATTTCATCAGCCGAGATAGCTTCAACTGTCCGTGCAGTTTCTTTCTCAACCTCTTCAGTAAACTTAATTATCTTGTTTTGCCTCTTTTCAGGGTCCCGAAAGATTTCATTAATAAGTACATCCTCTCTTCTTCGCTTCAGAACAATAGGAGGAAGAGGGGCAGCTTCAACTTCCATGGCTTCATCATCTTCAGTCAGAAGCCAATCAAAAGTGAATAAGTCCTCATCAGTCGGGGAATCTTCGTAGTCCTCCCAATCATACTGAATCCCTACACTGATAATAGTAGAACTAGTAGTGACTGAGGTGGTAAGTGGAACAACTGAAGCCTGAGGAATAGTTGGGGTTTGGGAAATAATGGGTTCAGTTGGCTAGAAGATGGAATCAGCTGGCGAAGGGGTTGGTGTTTAGGAAGGCTATGTATAAGAAGGTTAAATTTAAAGCAAAGATAGAATGGCAAGATCAAAGATGACTGTGAGAGGTGTTTGTGACTGAGTTAGGGAAGAAATTTCATTACCCATATCAGCTTCGTCATTTTTATTATCATCATCATCATCAACTGCCATTAGGAGAGTGACACTCCTCCTCAACAATAGGAGGGAGTTTAGGTGTAACTTCTACATCATCATCATCCATTCTCAGTTCTGTCAGGACTTCATTGATGGCATCACCTACATAATCAGTTTAAGCTGCTTCTTCAGATGGATGTTCTTTAGCATGCAATGATTCAGTAGCTACTTCAGCTTGCAACTCAGCAGCTTTTTTAATTTTAATAGTTTATTGAACAACTTCAGGCTGAATTTTAGTAGTAGCTGATGCGAGAGCCTCTGTTTCCCTCTATTCTATTCTTTTCTGAGCAAGAAGACCATATTCTTTCTTAGATAAGTTTATCTTCGTCCAAGTTTGATCCAGAACAGCATCTCTTACCATCATTAGTTCAGATGTTATCTCAATATGCACCCAATCCTGGTGCACTTCATCATTATCTGGCTGACCTCACGTCTTACTAGGTAAGGATCAGTAACTGGAAACTGCTAGTTTGAAGAATTTACTGAATAGTGTCCAGTAGTTGAATACCATTTCATCATGAAGGAATCGATCATAGGCACAATAGATTTGGTTCCTATTAGGAATATGCCTATGAAATAGCTGATACATATGTTTGCATATTCCAACACAGTGATTTACTTGTTCCCATTACAACGCATGTTTCACAAGTGGCTAAAAGGGCTGCGTACCAGTTAGTGTGGCAGCTTGATGAAACAATGCATAGGTCATTAGACAAGGAAGTTTTTGTACTTGTCCGAGTCTTTGTCCTACCGAGAAAAGATGACTATTCATATGAATTAGCTCTACTAGCGCCAGCAGACATGTCTACCAGCAATGTCTCAACAGCAGACATCTCTACTAGCAATGTCTCACCAGTAGACATCTCCACCAGCCATGTCTTATCAGTATTCTTTACCACAGCAGTTTTACATCGGCAGATCCTAGTATCAACCATGCTCTTCATCAGACAACTGCCAAAAAGCTGATAATCATCAAGAGGAACATCGGTTGTTGCTCAATGCTACAAGTCAAAAATAGATCCGTTACAAGATCTTCCTGAGAGCTCAAGATACGCATCGATGTTTGTGCTTTGACTATTATTCAGAAGACATTTCCTCTTTCGTGTATTGGTCCCAGTCTCCAAGGCTACATTCCATAAAAGGCCAAACACAGTGTGCTACACCCCAGGCCTGCTCGTCAAGTCTCTTTCATCCAGCCTGAATCACGGACAGACTTCAGAACAAAGCTTAAATGGAAGGTCCTTGCCCAACAGTTTGAACAATGCACTCTGATGCATTAATTATCCAGATCTCCAATGGGCAAAAACTCATCCAAGCTCCAACGACTACTTCATTTTCTCCAGCCTATAAAAGAAGATTCTCATTCTCACATTAAAGTGTGCACATGCGAAAATGGTGGATGTTGATCTAAGTGCTTCCAATCTGTAACCACACCAAAAGTGAGAAAAGCACAAGTGTAAGAACAAACACTTTGTCGGAGAGAAAATAGAAATTTCAAAGGCTAAGAAGTTCTGCTTGATCAAGAACTTTATTCTTGATTTGAGTTCTTTCTTCCTTCGAAAGACTCAGTCTCTTTAACAGCTACACTTCAAATCCACAGCTAGAGACCAAGCATCCTGCAAGTCATTGAAAACTGATCAAGCTTGAAGATGTCCGATGAAGAACCAGAGCATAATAATCCATATTGCATTCATATCGGTAGACTTATACTACATTATAAGGGCTGTCGATTGTGCAATGAATTGTCATCACTCCTGGCCGAGTGCTCAGCACTCAGTTGTTCAAATACTTGTTATTTGAACAACGCCTAATATTTTCTTTTCACAACAAATCTATCGAGTTGATACTACAGGAAGATAACTCAATAAATATTGACTACATCTTCCAATGTATTTTCGATAGATTTGATTTCGCTTTCTTAATCTCTCTTTTTTCTTTCCTAGGAGATTGCTAGGTTAGAAAGTCTAGGTTGATGTATTAAGCATGTTTGTTTTTGAGCAAACATCTGCTAAATTTTAATATAAATCAAATTTTATTACAATCAGCCTTTACTAATCTTTCCTGTAAAATAATATACATATCTTGTGCAATCTAGTTGTGGAAAGTAATTGATGCATCTAATACAAGATTTTAGTTTACTGTTATGATAAACTTGTACCTATTTGTTTACGATTGCTTTAATCTTGTCTGCTATACTTATGCTGCTTATTCTTTCGCTGCTTAAACTCTTCTATACCAGCTAAGTATAACAATATCTTCCTATCAGCTATTCTTCAAGTCTGCTGATGCATATCAGCTGATTCCACTATATCGGCTGTGTTACTTGAACTAGGAAGATGACCTATTCATGTTAATCATTTCATCCATGTTTCTCAACATAAACTTTAAAATGGGATGAAATTTTTAATAAATATCATATAGGCTATTCACCCCCCCTCTAGCCTATATTCTGAGCACATCCTCATGGACCTAACAGTTCCACTCTAAACCTAGGGGTTCAAAATATTAACCAAAGTTCAGTTCTATGTCCCTTTTGGTGTGATTGAAGATGGTAGGATATAGGACATAGACTTTTTGTGAGAAGTCAGAATCAGTCCTTAGGTATTTGGAGAGAGGGGGGTTTTCAGTTTGGTCTTTCAACTCCTCGTGGAAGCTAAGAAGGGTTTAGATAAAGAATGAAAGATGGTCAATGGAAATGACCCAGTTTGGAGGAGGGGAACAAGAATTAGAATGATGGTTATTGTAGCGGAAATAAAAGGTTGGGTTAAGAATAGGTTTGAAATTTTTTTTAGGTTTAAGAGCCTCAATTTGAGATGAAGATGGATCTGAAGGTTGATGTGGAGAGGGTGCTGAAGGTGTGGGTGTAGAAATTTTGGTGGTGAAGGGAATGAAGTTTTGTGGGTTTAGAGATGGATGACCGACCTTTGGTTCAATAGGTGTAGCTGAAGTTGTTGCAGCTGACCTTGATGTAGAATAATTACCAGTACTCCTCCTTGCATTTTTGCGGGTTAGCTGAATATCTTAGCCCTGGCAGCAGCAGGTTGAGCTTTGGCACGCCTCTGTGCTGGATGTATGGCTGACTGATCCTGGCCAAACTTGCTTGAGGTGATAGCAAGTAGATGAAATCATTACCAAATTTCTTTATCGCTGTAACAGGGATTCCATCCTGGTTCCCCATTAGCTGGGCCAGTTGAGGAATAGACTTCAAGAATTTCAAAATGATAAAATAGTGAGTTGGTTTAGCAGGTTTACCCCTCTGCAGGTTGTTATGGTATTTGGTGATGTTTTCAGCAATGTAATCCACCAGAACACCAGCCCAGTTCATCTCATGGTCCTCCACCATAGCAGTCATCAAGTGCCACTAAATTTTTGTGAGTTTGTCGTGGCCACCTGATTTGATCAGGAGACACTTGTCTAGGAGAGTGGATAGAGCATAGTGAATAGGCCTAAACTTGTACTTGTTCATGTGGTAGGCGCTATCGACTATTATATTTCCTTACATCCTTGCCCACCCTGCTAATCTAACTTTTTCTGGAACTTCAACACTGCCTACAACACTTAAGTCTTGGAAAACTCCTCCCAAAGTGTTGGCATCCATCACAACTTAGACATTTTGGATCATGCCAGTCAGAGAGTGAGGGGTATTAGGAGTGGGTACCATGGTATTGAAGAAATCAACTACCAGGTCAGTATAGAAGTGGGTGATAGGGAAGGAAATGATAGGTATGAGTCTAGAGGAAACACATATGGCGTCTAACTCCTGGCCAATGGGGGAGGTCTACAGAGATGGTATATCAATTAAATATCCTGCAAGCTATTCTACCATTGTTATGTGATAAGAAATTGTAAGTCTGAGAGGGAGAGAATATCAAGGAAGTATGAGTGTTTGGAAATTATGTGAGTGTAAAGTGGTAAGAGGTTTAGAGTTTTGGTTTATATAGGGTTTTGGTGAAGAGTGAAAGGACTGACGGTTGGTACAATTTTGTGGAAACGTGGGCTATGAATTAATTGTTGCATACGTAGTGGTGTAATGGGCAGCCAAAACGTCCCATCGTCGTCAGTACTTTTTAGGTGAAACGGTTGGCTTCTCCCATAAGCTTTGCACAAATATCAAGGAATGGGAAGGAAAAGCAACTTTGAATTAAATGCGGAGGGGACAATTTCAGTAGGTGACTGAACAAAGGCTAGAAAGTACGCAAAACTGAATTATGAGATTCGGTCAGACGCGTGTGACTGAATTTGGAAGGTTCAACTATTTAGACGTGACTGAATGCATGAAGCACTTGTGATTGAATATCTTTGTTACGTTGGCGAAAAAAAATCAATCCCTCTCGGTTGACTGAATTGAGTAAGTGACTGAATTTTCACGTGATAGGCATGCGATGTAACATTCAGCTGAATTTTAGTAACTGAAATACTCAAAAATAATCAAACATATTAGAAAATACATGTTACTTATAAAATAAGCATTCCTAATTCATCTCTTAAAAAAGAAAATCTTGTAGAGTGTAAGGCTTTAGTAAATATATCAGTTAATTGTAAATCAATATATATATATATATATATATATATTCAAGTTGTATGTTACCTTTCTCCACATGATCTTTTAAGAAGTGATACCTGATGTCAATATGTTTGATCTTGGAATGCATGACAGGGTTTTGAGATACCGATATTGTTGATGTGTTGTCATAAAATATTGGACATGTTTCCATCTTGAGCTCATAACCGATCAGTTGTTGTTTCATCCACAGTATTTGAGCACATTAACTTCCAACAGTAATATATTCAGCTTCAGTTGTAGAGGTTGAGACCAAGGCTTGCATATTGCTAGCCCATGAGATTAGTCTGCTACCTAGGAATTGGCAAGTACCACTGGTACTCTTCATATCTACTCTACAATCTGCAAAGTCAGCATCTGAATATCCAATCAAATTAAAAGATGAATCTTTGGGATACCATTTACCAAGCTTTTCTGTGCTGATGAGATATCGAATTATTCTTTTGACTACTATTTGATATGACTCCTTTCGATCTGCTTGAAAACGAGCACAAACACACAGCAAACATAATAGTTGGGAGAGATTCAGACAATGATTGAACTAAAGAGTAAATACAAAGAATGAGAAATAGAAATAAGTAATCTAAGGGCTTGTTTGTTAACCATTTCTGTTTCACATTTTTTGTTTCTGTTTCTAATTTTTGGTGAAAAATAGAAATAGAAATGCGTTTGACAACCATTTCTATTTCTAAGAAACTAAAAACGTTTCTCATTTTTCCCTAAATTTTAGAAATAAAAAAAAAAATTTTCTCGCAAAAGAGAAACATTTCTCATCCAAAATACAGAAGGGCCAAGATCAATTAGGTTGGGTCTTTGAACTTTGACACGAGAAATTCTCAACCCTAACTTTTTTCCTCTATGTGTGTGTGTGTGTGTGTGTGTGTGTGTATATATATATATATATATATATATATATATATGTATACATATATATATATACACACACATATATATATATACATATATAGAATTGGGTTTTTAAAAGAAAAATAAATAAAAAGTTTAATACTGAAATTAAATAATCAGAAACTAGAAACAGTAATTGAAAGATGATGGGCACTTGAACAATAATAAAATAGAGTTGGACAAATGAAAAATATAGACCCAAAGAAGTGAGGGATATCATGGCAAAAAGGGTCTCGAACAGTGGTGTCCATGACATCAAACAGTAGCACTGGCAGCCGCTTACAATGGTTGTTTTTGTTGGTGGTGGATGGTGCGCACGATGAAAATATTACACTCACAGTAATAAGAGATGATTTTGAAGAGGATGATGATGATGAATTTATGATAGGCAAGCAGCTAATGGTTGTGGGTTTTCATTTCAAATTCAATACAAGAGTCATAGAATCAATTAACGGTTAACCTATAATTCCTCCTCTAAATATTGTTGCTATGAATTAATTAATTTACTTTTTGGAAATCAAATCAATTCCTGAGTCTATGTATGTATGTATATATGAATATTAATTTTTATTTTTTATTTTTTATTCACAATTTTTTTAATAATAGATGAAATGTGAATTATTATTATACATCTTTTAAGTTGGATATAATATATGATGAAGTTGTAACGTGTTAATAATTTTGGAAAAAGAGTTTTAACTTTGTGAAAGAAAATAGAATGTTTGTCAAACACGACATGTTTCAAGAAACAGAAACAAATTGAAACAGAAACAAAGTGAAATAGAAACATGTGAAATAGAATAAAGAAACAGAAATGTTACCAAACACTACCTAAGTATTTTTCTCTTCAATGAAGTTTCAGAAATCTTTGAGAGTATTAAATGCTAAAGAATTTTTGAGACTTCGTCGTTGTTAAGGTCATCATTCTTCAATGTATCTCCGGCTTTAAATAAGCAGGGATAAAAAAGTTGTCGTTGGACTCATTGAATGATATTTGACTTTGCATTTAATGTTCTGATGGCGTACAAGTCAAAAGACGGTGAACAACTATTCCACAAGCTTTGTGTTATCACAGAAGAGGCAGGTAGTACCAGTCAATTCATTCTGCAATAGATCAAAAAGGCTAGGAATGAAAAGTATGTCAGAGTATTCATTAAATATAAAGTAAAAAAGCATGTTTGAAAAACAAGACATTCTAAATACTGACACAAATTCAAAATAACTACAGAAGCTTCCGTTTGAAAAATAGCAGACTTTCAAGAGATAAGATAAGAATAGGATAAAAAGTCTACTGGCTTTGTGCTAAATAATCTGACTGATATTGGAAAATATCTAAGTCTTAATCAGTTACTTGACATCGGCTGAATAAGCTTGACTGATATACCGTAGTACATCATTCAACAGCCATCATGGAATGGTTGGACACTTGAAATCTGTGACTAATGTACGATCAGTCATTAGCCAGTTACAAATGGCTGGACATTTGATCAGCCAACAACAAATATAAGCTTGGCTGATGGATTCCAAAAGATAGAATGGGTTTGAATAATTCATAGGAAGGACTAACAATAATGTAAACGGAGATATAAATCTCCCTGATCCGTTTTCTTTACAATCACATAATAATAAACTCATTATATTTAAGTATGAGCATGCAATCATAAAGAGACCGAAAGGGCGAATTGGGTGCCTAACACCTTCCTGATTCGTAACTTAGCCCCCGAACCCACAATCTCATTTTTTTTTCTCATTTTCTATATAAACGAGGGTGCCGACTCTATTTTTTATATATATAAATGTGTTATTCACATTTATAACATTTTTTTGGGAGTCCAGAATGAGGCCCAAGATCAGATCAGGATGCTCACAGTGGCGACTGCCGTGGAAATATCTTTTGTTTTTTTTAAAGTGGGCTAGACTCATATTTTTTATGCTTAATTTGCATGCTTGTTTATTTATTCGTTTAACATGCTTATATGTTACGAGTTTGTTTTATTTTTGTGACATATTTAAATATTACATGTTTTGATTTTGTTACATGTTTTATTCTATTACACTTTATTTTCATAACATGTTTAAAGTGTTATGTGCTTATTTTATTTTATTTTTGTAACATGTTTAAATATTACGTGTTTACATTTTTGGTACGTAATTAATTTATTACGTGCATTCCTTGTTCATACTAAGTAGAAAATCCATTTATTCATCATATGTACATTTATTTGGGCTTTATTGCCAATTCATTCATTTGTACATTATTAATTTATTTATGTCTTTTCATTTTGGAAAATAGGACACAAATGTAATAATTAGAAATATGATAGATTCCTCATTTCTGTTATTCATTCTTTGTACTCTTGGGGCTTAAGTCCCACCTTTTGTTGCTTTCCTTAAATTGCTCACAAAAAATAAAAAAAATTTCTTTTCAAAATTGAAAGAACGTGTTTTCAGAAGATATTCTTCACAATTCATGTTATTCTATCAAGAAACAACAAAAAGAAATAAATATCAACTTTTATAGAGTTGAACTACAGTGACCTGAGCCTCGTTTTGGGACGTAGGCAGCCTTCGGGTGCGGTTACATTTTCGAGAAAATAAAAAAAAACAAAGTTTCAAAAAAAAAATTTACAGTTTTCATTTTCCTTTTAATCTCAGTAAATCTTTACCACTATATTTCTTGTAATTCATTCATTTGTTGGTTTGTACTTTTCTCGGGGCTCCATGTAATATTTTAATCCTTAAACCCTAGATCTTGAACTTTATAATTATCACAATAGCATACAAATAATCATAAGTAAAATACCTGAAGACATGATGTTTGATTCTATTAACTTGATGTAGATCCGAAATCTGCAGTATAATAGCCAAAGAAGACGGAATACGATTTCTCCCTCTTGGCCCAAAACCCTAATGAGTTGTTTGTCGTAATCGATGAATATGATGGGTATTGCATCTCTTTATATAGGCAAAGGGAGGACCGATTCCTATTAGGATTATGATTTAATCTCAACCGTCCATCAAGGTAGAGTTTAAATAGGAAACTAACTCCTTTTACAAACCAGTATTTAATATGATTTAGTAATCCCAAATCAACCGTGATTCTCACTATTGACCACATAAGGAATTTCTTAACCTGCAAGAAATAAATCTTACAGTCTCCCACTTGGTCAAAGTGATAATCATGTAATGGTTAACTTTAGAAACATAATGCGCGCATAACTACTAAATCAATAACTTACTGGTTAACATAATACCTTCGTAAACCAAGTTATCCATGGGAGTCATAGCGGTTCCACATTATCAGGTTTTCAATATGGTTCCTTCCATGTACTACAACATAAATAACTCAATTCACTAGGCCTTAAGCAGGAGTATAAATAATGGTCCAATAATGTTCTTTCTTCAAGAACAATTTCTGTTATCAATTATCCATTCACATAATGTATACAAAATATGGAAACAGAAATAAAATTCAGAATATCATAAATAAGATCTCAATAGAAGTTCAATGTACAAGCACAACAAAACATAAATCAATAATCAGTAATTCTCTCTAGACCCATACTTGAAGTATGTTCATGAAAAGTCTTGAGAGGTAACCCCTTCGTAAGTGCATCTGCAACCATAAGTGTTGTGCTTATATGCTCAATGAACAACTGTTTCTTCTGAATTGCTTGCTTCACAAATAGATACTTAAGGTCCATGTGTTTTGTTCCTTTGGAATATCTATCATGCTTAGAGAAAAATACTGCGCGGCATTATCACAATAAAGTTTCGGGTGCGAGACAAAATTCAAGTCTCGAATCTTGAAATGAAATTCCGACCATAAGCAATGATTTGTAGCTTCAAAGCAAGCTACAAATTCAGCCTCCATCGTGGAATTAGCAATGATAGACACTTTTGCACTTTTCCATGAGATTGCTCCTCCCTAGTAGAAAAACATAACCAAAAGTGCTTTTTCGAGTATCTACACATCCACCATAATCGGAATCGAATAACCAACCAACTCTAATTGATCGACTTTTTGAATGTAAGACAATAATCCTTCGTGCCTGTAAGTATCTCAAAACTTTCTTTGCGGCTTTCCAATGATCCACTCTGGATTTATTTGGTATCTTCCCAACATGCCAACAAAAAACTAATGTCGGCCTTGTGCAAACTTGTGCATACATCAAGCTTCCTACTAAAGAAGCATAGGGAATGTTTTCCATTTGCTTACGTTCCAATTCATTTTTAGGACATTGATAGAGACCGAACTTGTCTCCTTTTTGAATTGGAGCAACGCTTGCGACATGTTGCCATTGCAAATCTTTCCAAAACTCTTTCGATGTATATTTTCCGGGAGAGTCCAAGTAATCCACGTGATCGTCACGGAATATTTCTATCCCAATTACGTAGGAAGCCTCACCCATATCTTTCATCTCGAAGTTTTTGGAGAGATATGCTTTGGTTTCATGCAATAAGCCAAGATCACTACTTGCCAATAATATGTCATCAACATACGTAACCAAAAATATGAACTTACTCCCACCGATCTTGAGGTATATGCATGGATCTACGTATTTTCTTCAAAACCAAAAGCATTAATGGTTTCGTTGAATTTTAGATACCATTGTCGGGAGGCTTGCTTAAGTCCATAAATGGATTTCTTAAGTTTGCAGACCATGTCTTCCTGTCCTTCTAAGGTAAAACCTTCAGGTTGACGCATGTATACTTCTTCTTGCAGCTCATCATTAAGAAAGGCTGTTTTCACATCCATTTGATGTAACTCTAAGTCATAATGAGCTACTAGGGCCATAATAATTCTAAGAGAATCTTTCTTTGACACGGGAGAAAAAGTCTCTTTGTAATCTATGCCATCCTTTTGAGTAAAACCTTTGGCTACAAGTCTAGCTTTATATCGCTCAATATTGCCATGACATCACGTTTGGTCTTAAAGACCCATTTACACCCAACTGTTTTGTGTCCTTTCGGCAAATGAGTGAGTTCCCAGACTTGATTATCTGCCATTGATTTTAACTCATCTTTCATGGCATCAATCCATTTATCAGAATTATTACTCGTAATGGCTTGTGAATAGGAAGGGTCTTTCATTATCCCTATGTCAAAATCGATTCTTGTAGATAAACAACATAATCATCAGGAATAGCACTTCGTTTTTCTCGTTGAGATCTTCTTAATGCTGGTTCCTGTGTTTGTTCCACAATTTCTTCATTGGCAATGATTTCATTATGGGGTTGTGGCTGATGTGGTGGTAGCTCTTCATCATTTATCGGTTCATCGATAATTGGAGCCACAGGTGGTCCTTCAACGTTTAACGGTTCAACGATGGAAGAATTCACCTTGTCTCGCTTGTTTTTAGGTAATGGGATTGTTACCCTAATTTCGTGAACAGACTTATCCTCCACAAATGTACTCCCACTAATCATGCCATCCTCAATGAATTTGACATTTCCAGTTTCCACAATTCGCAGCTTATGGTTAGGACAATAAATTATATACCCTTTGGATTTTTCGGGAAAACCAATGAAATATCCACTTATAGTTTTCAAATCCAATTTGTTTGCTTGAGGGTTATATACCTTCGCTTCAACTGGACATCCCCAAACATGCAGGTGTTTTAAACTAGGTTTCCAGCCTTTCCACAGCTCAAAAGGGGTCTTTGGAACTGCTCGGGAACCCTATTTAAAATATATACGCCATGCGAAGAGCATATGTCCACAACGTAATGGGCAAATTAGCATGACTCATCATGCTTCTAACCATTTCTAAAAGCGTGCGATTCCGCCTTTCAGCTACACCATTCTGCCAAGGAGAATCAGGCATTATGTATTGAGCTACAATTCCAAGTTGTTCGAGGAGTCTGGCAAAAGGTCCAGGATGTTGACCTGTTTCGTCATACCTGCCATAAAATTCTCCACCTCTATCAGACCTTATGATTTTCACTTTTCTTTCTAATTGCCTCTCAACCTCGGTTATAAATACTTGCACAGCATTCACAGATTGAGATTTATTATGCAATAGATAGAAATAACAGAAACGTGAATAATCATCAATAAAGGTGATGAAGTAGTTTTCTCCCCCAAATGTTGGAACATCAAAAGGTCCACAAATATCTGTATGTATTATTTCAAGAAGTTGAGAACTCCTTGTGGCTCCTTTCTTTGTGTGTTTTGTTGCTTTGCCTTTAATACAATCCACACAACTATGATAATCAGTAAAATCTAGGTTTGGTAAAACACCATCTTTTACTAATCTTTGAAGTCGCTTACGGGATATATGTCCCAACTTCTGATGCCACAAGAATGAAGAGTCCTTTTTCATTACATGATGTACAGTTCCTTGATTATGATGCAGGTCAAATGAGTTTCGATGTGGATGGAGAAGACAAAGTAAATTTGTAAAGACCATCTACAAGAATTCCAGAACCAACATTAATAGAATTCTTATATAAATTGAAACTTTTACTACCCAAATCAAACATAAATCCTTGTAAGTCAAGCTTAGAAACTGAAACTAAGTTGCGGGAAATAGATGGAACATAAAGAGTTTGAAATAAATCCAAATAATATCCTTTTTCAAGAACAAGACGATATGTTCCAATAGCTTCGACAGAGCTTTATTGCCGTTCCCTACGGATAAGAAGTTTTCGTTGGGTTTATGATTTGGGTCGTAAGGTATCCCCGCATCGAATTAGAAACATGAACATTAGCACTGAATCCAATCACCATGTATTTGAAGGTACATAAGAGAAGTTTGATTCGAAAACTTACGAATCCCAAGGGATTACCTTTCTTTTCGAACCAATTACGACGTTTCTGCTTATTCGGAAGTGTCAGATTTCCTACGAAACGACAAACTTCTTCTTTCTTCGCCTTGACTTGAGCGGGTTGGACTTTATCATTCATTTTGGATGGTGCTCTTTTCGGCCTTTTCCCTTTTTCCCAAACTTATGATTCGCTCCTTGAGTAGTGAGATGTGCAACATTAGTACCTTGTTGAGTCGGCCTTGCTTCTTCCCGAACTAATATGTTAGATAGTTCATTCACCGTCCACTTTTCCTTAATAGAGTTGTAATTCACTTGAAAAGGGGCATACGTGGAGGAAGAGAATTTAGGATAAACCGAACAAGAAAATTCTCATCCACTTTCATTCCTAAATTCGAAGCTTAGCCGCAAGGTTTTGCATCTCAATAATATGATTGTGCATTGACCGTGCACCATCAAACTTCATAGTAGTGAGTTCGACATTAATTTCCCCGCAAGGGACTTATCTGATCTTAAAGCGTTCGCAACGGATTCCATGAATTCCCTAGCCAATTTCGTTTCAGAAGAGAGGTCTTGATGTTTGCGGCAATCGTCATTCGCATGAACATAAGGCTCAATCTGTTACTTTTCTCCCACGCTTATGGAGATCTTTATCCTCTTTGGTACTTTCTGCGGTTAATTCAGAGGTTTTTCGTTTGGAGTGCAAGATCGAGATCAAGAACACCCAAAGTGAATTCAACATTCTCACGCCATTAGAAGTTAGTACCATTAAGGGAGGGTACAGATGAAGCATGCGAGTGCAAATTAACGGAACAGAGTGAAGACATAATAGAGATATATAAGAATTAAAATTGTCTAAACAAACATAAAGAAAATTCTCTGTGGGTAGAATCTTCATCAAAATAATCATGTTTTAAAGAGTCAAAATTTTAATTTAATTATGTGTACAAGAAGAAAATAAATATCGTGGATATTTTACTTTTCTAAAACACATAAATCGTAATGTTGTTCAAACACGTGGATCAGAATCACCTGTGGGTGATACTGTTCTAATATGTATGCACAACCTAAAAGACTCATATTAATAAGTAAACATGATTATTAAATAACATTAATGTCATAATTTATTATCACTGTGGTGATAACAAAACTTTTATACATATTAAAACAGTTTAATTGCGGAATACATAACAATAATAATAATATCATAATGATTCAATATGAAAGGAGTATATTATTTCTTCAAACAAGTTTAATAGATGGTCAGTGAGTGGGTGGCGCTCCAGATGCAATAGTATTAATAATAATATTTTCTTCCTTCATAATCTAATCTAATACACCACAATTGACCATATACTACGAAGTCAATCCAGAGAAAAGAAGCAATTAAATAAGTGATAGCAACAATTAAATATTTGATCTGTACATTCACATACTCCATGAATGATAGCAGCAAATTAAATAATAATAATAAAATTGATTAGCAACCTAATAATTACTGCATGAAATTGCTGACATAGATGAGATATGACGTACAAAATATTGATTGCTTATACAATGCGACCCCGCTTGCGTAATATACAAATCATATCGGATGAAAATCTGCGTAACTTGTTTGAATTGCATTTTTTATTGCATTAATTATTGATTAAAAAAACAACAACAAATAATTTTTAATCAATAAAACAATAATATTGCATGCGTTTTTCATGGATGATCATGAGTTCGTAATCAAAGCTCTGATACCAACTGTAATATTTTAATCCTTAAACCCTAGATCTTGAACTTTATAATTATCACAATAGCATACAAATAATCATAAGTAAAATACCTGAAGACATGATGTTTGATTCTATTAACTTGATGTAGATCCGAAATCAAAGATAATAGCCAAAGAAGACGAATACGATTTCTCCCTCTTGGCCCAAAACCCTAATGAGTTGTTTGTCGTAATCGATGAATATGATGGGTATTGCATCTCTTTATATAGGCAAAGGGAGGACCGATTCCTATTAGGATTAGGATTTAATCTCAACCGTCCATCAAGGTAGAGTTTAAATAGGAAACTAACTCCTTTTACAAACCAGTATTTAATATGATTTAGTAATCCCAAATCAACCGTGATTCTCACTATTGACCACATAAGGAATTTCTTAACCTGCAAGAAATAAATCTTACACTCCAAACCCTCGAATTGTGATCGTGTTTTCTTTCTTACAATTCTTCAAACAATTGCTAACAAACAAAACCCACATCACATGAATAAGAAAAAATAGACATTAATTTTTTTTCAAAATGTACATACATGTCTCACTTTTTCATTTTAGATATAAATTGCAAAAAAGAGCGGTGCACACACTCGCATTCATTTATTTCGAATTGTTGCCAAACTTCAAACCCTGGTATAGCCACGTTGGAGTGAAACTGGGTAAGTCATGTGCCCAGTATTCCTCTAGCCGACACTATTCCTTTCCGCGCAATTACTGATCGTCCCCTGGGAAGTAATCATCCTAGCCCTGCATAGCCACGTGTTAATCCTGTGCATAAAGACAACATGCTTTATCAATCCTATGCATAAAGACAAAAGAAATCAAAGATAATAAAAAAGAGCCATCGACCAACAAAAGAGTCAAGTCGATCACAAAGAAATAGTGAAATACTTAGAAATAAACACAAAGAAATACAAAAAATAGTCATACTCTCTCAAAAGGAATCAAGGTGATCAAAAAGGTCGACAAACAAAATCCTTATGCACAGGATTGATAAAAAGAAGTTAATGACATATGCTCAGAATATTCGGGTGGTAGATCCTTATGAGAGTATAGGCGCTTCGCCTGAGATTTGTCCAATCTTGGAAAGTCAAAATACAATTAGAATAAGGTCCTATACGTTGGCAAGAAATATGTACCTACTGATCAACAGATAGCTGATATCTTCACCAAGCCACTTGATTCAACTAGGTTTGCCTATGTTAGAGGAGAGCTTGGTATGCTTTACCTCAATACTTAACACTTATCTATTTCTTAGTTAAAATACATTTGGATGTTTATCTTTATAACTGCTAATATGTCTTATCAGTCAAGTATAACATTGCTGATGTTAATGAGACAACCTAAGGTAAGTATTCGCGAACTGTCTATTATACTCTACCGGCCATTTTTAAACAGTAGGGACCAAATCTTTAATTTCTCAAAGTATCTTTTGACAGAACCATCACTTTTACCCTATATTAAATGTGGACTTCAAATTTTTATTAAATGCCGGACATTCTCTGTCATATAAAAGGACAAAATGATTACATTTTACCTTTTTACAACTCTCTCTCTTCTAAACCGCCAAAAACCTTTTCAAACTCTCACCATTATTGAAGAACTTAAGCTTTTCTGAACCTTCAAAATCCTTCGATTCATCGGTTCATTCTCTTCTAAACTACAATGGTTAGTGATTCTCAACATCCTATTTCATTTAATTTAAATTTTAGTTGATTTCAATAGTTATTTTCTTATTTCAAAATTTTATAAATTGTTGTATTAACGCCATGTTTAACTACGGATGTTGAATTATTTTGTCTTATGTTGTTTTTTGATGATTTCGGGGCTTCTATTGTGTTGACAATGTCCAAATTATGCATATTTTCATGTTTACACTTTAGGTTTTCTGAAAAAATCATTGATTTTGTTGTTTGGCTAAAAAAAACCCCTTGGATATGAATTGTTGTAGTTGGTGACATTTTGCTTTTGAAATGAATGTTTACTAATATATATTGGATTTTAATCTTAATAGTACATATTTTTCTCAAACTGTTGATATTTTACATGTATCAGCCATTCTTAACTTTGTTGCTGTTTAAATAGGCTAAGAAATCGTCTGTTAAAGCTGCTCATACCTCAACCTCTGTTGGTACTGCTCTTTAGCAACCAGCCAAGTCTTCAAGGGCTACTGAGGCTTCTCAAAGGCCAATTGGTTATCTTCCCAAAAATAGCTATCACCCAAAAGTGACCATTAATGCTCAATATATCAAAGATTACTCATCTGGAGTAACTCTCTAGTCAAGGACTTAGAAGAGAGTGGACTTCTTCCTGTAATACCCCGGATTTAATTATGACTTATGTGCTCACTCTGTTGCATGTTCTCATGTTAATCATAAGTGTTTAGGTTGCTTGAGTAACATGTTAGATTAATCATGCCTTGATTCTCGATACAATTCCTAGTTTATGTAACATCTACCTTACAATGCATTATTGTTATAAATCTTGTAAATTTCCATGTTAATTGTGTGCTATTTTTCTAGCATGGTTTTAGCACTTTCTGGAGACCTTTAATTAGTTTATTGACTTCACCTAAGTGTTAGAATCATCTTGGGACTATTTGACATCATTTCGGGGTCTTTTTAGAGCACAGTTCGAGAATTTCGTGCAACAGGGACAAGGGCGAGTCCCCCAGGCGAGCGCCCAAGAGGCAGAAAGTCTAGTTTGTTGAATCTGCTGGCTGAACGGGCGCTCAGGCGAGCGCCTAGGCGGAGGCCTAGGCAGCCGCCCCGTCTCCAGATTTGTTAAAATTCTGTTTTGTTGATTTTACAAAATTTGCCCATTTCACCCTTTGACCCAACTTAAACGAACCAATGACCTTTTAACCAGCCTATTATTCTCCCTAAACCTCTAAGGAGACTTAAAAACATTTCACTTCTTCAATTAGTTCATCCATGGAAGCTTGAGTGTTAGTAAGAGAGACAAAGGTAAGATTAGTGTGTGTGACTCTTGTTCTCTCAATCCAACCATTGGATCTTCCATGCAAGACCACCAAAGTGTTGCTAAGGACTAGGAGACTTCATTACAAGGCTTTGATTTTTATTTTATTGGTTTGATTTTTCCATTTGAGGTAAGTTACTAAACCCTCTATGTATGCCTAAAAATTTGCTGCATAATTGTTATATACTATACATGCATGTCTTGATTACTTGATGATTTCATGTTTAAATGATATGATGAGATGCATGACATGTTTATGTGTTAAGTGATGGGATTGGATGATGTTGCATGTTAATTTTGAGCACTCAACTATGGAATTTAATTCGAGAACAAGTTTGAGACTTAATTGAGAAATTTTGCATGTAGCAATTATACTCAGATTTTTAGAAGTGTTGTAATGACTCTAAGAAGTTGATATTTTGTTAGAGTAACCATTACTAAACAACATGTTAAAATCCTACGAAAATTAGAGTTCATTTGATATGAATTTGGACCCTCCGAGTAATTGATACTAGTAAATTAGAGACTTGTAAATTAACTCTATTGTTGTGTTCTAAAGTTCTTGAACATTATGTTTGATGATCATACATTGTAGAATATTATAATCTATGTGTTATTTATCAAGTTCACTACTTTTGAACTTGATGGTTATTTCCATAAGTTGAGTAACAATACCTGTTTGTGCGTTGTGTAAGTCCAGTTGGCGTCATCATTACTAATGTTTTGGTGGGACGACATATAGTCTTTACAAATCAATGTTTGTGATTGCTATAAGTCGCCGTACCGGAGATCAGACACCATCTTCTGTTGGCCACAGTTGAGATGTAGCCCCATTGTTGCAGCAATACGCCCGACTTTGGCTTACTAGTTTTTGGCTGGTGTAGCCGATGGATTATTGATACATCCCATACGAGTATCGATCCACATTTGTTGTTTTCGTGTATTGCAGGAGCAACGCGATGAAGCAGAAAGAGAAATGATATCCTTTGTAACGTGATTAATTTACGAGCACTTATATGTTAAATCAAGGTGCTATGTGAGTTGAATGATTTGTATATCAATGATGATAATACATGCTTTGTTGTGGTATATAAATGTTATTTCCATGTTATGATTTTATCTTGAGCATTATGGCATGTCATGTAGTTGCATTTAGTAACTTATTGAGTTTTGACTCACCCCGTTTATTGTTTATTGTTTTCCTTAGATCCGAGACAGCGTAGCAGTTCGTGGTGAGGACGGGAAGATTGTGTTTAGTTAAAGGTTTTCTTTGGCTTAGTAGTATTTCTTTTGGTGAGGACAATGGTTATGTAAAGTTATATCAACTTTACTTGGGTAGTACTTGGTGGTTTTGTATACATTATTTATTCTTTTGGTAGCTGACATGTGTATGTCGTGCTTGTGTGTATAATTTGTTATTGTTTTAGTTCTTTTCCCGAGCATGTTGTGGCTCGTGGTTTATGTTGTTATTCCGGCATGTTATGGCCAATGTTGTTAATTGTTGCTGTAGTTGTTTTTATTGCCAAGTCGTGGACACGTGGTTTAGTTGTTGGGTTTCGGCTGTAATGTCGCCGAAGACTTGTTTATGTTATATCAAGTTTTATTTTATTCATTGTATTTCATTGTAAGCACGAGTGGTTACACCACGTACTCTTGTTGTTTGTCGATGTGTTCTTTGGCGACCCGACCTTGGGATTTTGTATAGAGATCCGGGTCGGGGTCGTCACAGTTAGTATCAGAGCTTATGTTAGCTATTTGTCGAGATAGATTCCTTGGCCTAGGTGGGTATGGTTTATTGTTGAGGTTTTAATGTCGAGTGTTGTGTGTAGGTTAATAATGGCGCTGACTAGACACAGAGCGAGTACTAGTAGAGTCGGTACGAGTGCCGGTGGGAATGATGGTCGAGATGAGGATGTTAATCCTCCGCGTAATGTTCCTCCTGAACCGAACCAAGAGAATCAGAATAAAAATATGACAACTATGTATGGAAGAATAATTGAACTAATGAACGAGATGACTCAACGAATGAATACAGGGACAGTACCACAACCTGAGGTAAGAGTACCACAACTAGAAGCTGAGGTACCACAGCCTGAGATGAGACAGAGGAACCGCACTAGTGTACTTGAAAGATTTTTGAAGATGAAACCACGTGATTTTCTAGGAGAACCCGATGCTACTAAGGCAGAGTTGTGGATTGAACATATTATCGAAATATTTGCAGCTCTTGGTTGCAATGATGATGAGAAGGTTACCTTAACTGTGTTCAAGCTTGAGGGCGCCACCGAGCATTGGTGGCAAGTGTTGTAAGAAAGCTAGAATGTACAAGGGGTGCAGCAAAGTTAGCCTAACTTTTCGAGGGAGTTTAAGGCCCAGTATGTTCCAACTGTGGTGCGATAAAAGAGAGAGCGAGAATTTTATGATCTTGAACAGGGCAGCATGACCGTGGCACAGTACTCAGCGAGGTTCACGAAGCTAGCTCGTTATTGTAGTTACTTGGTTCCGGATGAGGCACGGAGGACACAAAAATTTGTTAAGGGATTGAGAACGAAATACCGAAAACAGTTGCTTTCTCTACAGCTAACTGATTATCGGAGTGCGGTGGATCGCGCCTATGCCATCGAGGGCGATATTGAGGAGCATAGAGGGAGAGGAAATATGAATGGTTTTTAACAGTCATCGCAGCAATATGGGCTAGGACAAGGTTCTGGTAACAGGTATGGGAATAACAATAACAACTGGAGGGGGAATCAGAATAGAGAACAGTCGAATAGGCAACCAAGACAACAATCCAATGGGCGGAATAATAGTAACACTTACTCACAAGGGCAACAGAGTAGTCAGTTGATATGCCGTCATTGTTCAAGACCGGGGCATTCGGAGGACAAGTGTTGGAGTAAGCCAAAAAACCCGTCAGCAATATGTTACCACTGTGGGGAAGCGGGACATCTAAGGAAGAATTGCCCTAAGCCAAAGGGAAATCAGTCAGGGAGCGTTAACCAATAATCGAGTGGCGCGAAGCGTAATAGCGATGGTAGGCCTAAGGTTCAGGGTCGCGTGTTTGCACTTGCCAGCGAGGAGTGCCAGAGTCTACGTCTGTCATAGGCGGTAGTCTTTCTATTTTCGGTAGTAGAGCATGAGTTCTTATAAACCCTGGCTCATCGCATTCATATGTTGCATCTCATTTTGTGAACAACTTGTGTGTGCTACCCTAGTCGTTGTCATTTCGGTTGAGGTGTCTACCCCGTTGGGAGAGCATATGTTGGCTTCGGAGGTGTACCGAGCTTATGATATACTTATAGGTGATTACACTTTGCATACTGATTTAGTAGTGTTACCCATTCATGATTTTGATGTGATACTTGGCATGGATTGGTTGTGTGCATATCATGCTCTAGTAGATTGTCATAGAAAGAAAGTTACTTTTTCTATTCCGGGTGTGTCTGAATTTATGTTTGTGGGTGATGCTGTTAAGAGTAGTTTACATGTTATTTCTGGTTTGAAAGCTAGAAAGTTGTTATCATATGGTTGTGCGGGTTATTTAGCATGTGTGGTTGATAGGGGTAATGCTACTCCAGTGTTAAAGGAAGTTCTGGTAGTTTGTGAATTTTTGGATGTGTTCTCAAATGATTATGCTTTGCCTCCTGATAGGGAAGTTGAATTTTGTATTGAATTATTACCGGGAACTACTCTAATTTGTAAAGCTCCGTATAGAATGGCACCGATAGAGTTGAAAGAATAGTTGCAAGAACTTTTGGACAGAGAGTTTATTAAACCAATTGTATCGCCGTGTGGTGCACCAGTTTTATTTATGAGGAAGAAAGATGGTACTTTGAGATTGTGCATTGATTACAGATAATTGAATCAAGTAACAATTAAGAACAGGTATCCTTTGCCACATATTGATGGTTTATTTGATCAGTTACAGGGGTCAGTGGTGTATTCAAAGTTAGACTTGAGAAGTGGTCACCACCAGTTGAAAGTGCGAGCTGAAGATGTTCCGAAGGCAGCCTTTCGCACGAGGTATGGTCATTATGAGTTTGTTGTTATGCCATTCGGGTTGACGAATGTGCCGGTGGTATTCATGGATTTGATGAATCGGGTATTTCACGAGTATTTGGATTGCTTCGTGGTGGTATTCATCGACGACATTCTTGTGTTTCTAAATCTCGAGAAGAACATGAGCAACATTTGATGTTAGTGTTATCAGTCCTTCGGGAGAAAAAGCTATTTGCCAAATTTAGTAAATGTGCGTTTTGGCTGGAAGAAGTATCTTTTTTGGGGAATGTTATTTCAAAGGATGGGATAGCAGTAGATCCATCAAAGGTGGAAACGGTAATGAATTAGAAGAGACCGACTACAGTGACAGAGATCTGAAGTTTCTTGGGTTTAGCATGATACTATCGAAGGTTTATTGAGGTTTCTAAGATCGCTACTCCTATGGCGAATTTGATGAAGAAAACAGTACCATTTGTATGGGATGACAAGTGTGAGAATATTTTTTAAGAATTGAAGCGACGGTTGACAATGGCTCCTGTATTGACATTACCTAGTGGTGATAACTTGCAGTGATGCTTCCAAAGAAGGTTTGGGTTGTGTACTTATGCAAAATGGGAAGGTTATTGCATATAACTTAAGGAAATTAAAAGATGCAGAACGGAATTATCCTACTCATGACATAGAGTTAGCTGCGATTATGTTTGCATTACACAAATTGAATAATTATCTTTACGGGTCAAAGTTTGAGGTATTCACGAATCATAAGAGTTTGAAGTACCTCTTCTTCCAAAAGGAGTTGAATATGAGGCAACGACGATGGATGGAAAAGTTAAAGGACCATAATTGCACGATTCTTTATCACCCGGGGAAAGCAAATGTAGTCGCAGATGCATTGAGTAGAATAGTGTATATTTCGTGTATGATGGTTCATGAGTGGAAGATGTTAGAGGATTTGAGGAATTGGAGTCCTAGTGAAACAGAACGTGGAGTGATTTTTGTAAATATTCGAGCTACGCCAGTTTTGTTTCAATAGATTAAAGAAGCTCAGGTTATTGATCCAGAGTTTGAGAAGATAATTAGTGAGTTGAACGAGGGAAAAACACTTGACTTTACGGTGAACAAGGATGGTATCCTTATGTTTCAAGGAAGAGTTTGTGTTCCTTCGGAGAATGGAGTTAAACGACAAGTCCTCGATGAGGCTCATAAGGCAAGATACACTATCCATCTAGGGAGCACGAAAATATATAGAGATTTAAAGACACAATTTTGGTGGAGTGGCATGAAAGAGAGATTGCCGAGTATGTATCTAGATGTTTAACGTGCCAACAAGTAAAAGCCGAGCATCAAAGATCCGCAGGTTTGTTGTAACCACTAGAGATTTCGAAATGGAAGTGGGAACATATTACGATGGATTTCGTGACAGGGTTCCCGTGTACTCGTCGGGGCTTTGACGCTGTTTGGGTTGTTGTTGATAGGTTAACGAAATTCGCTCACTTCATACCTATTGCGATGACCTATTCTTTGAGTCAGTTAGCGGCATTGTACATTCAAGAAATAGTGAGATTACATGGAGTCCCAGTTAGTATTGTGTCGGATAGAGATCCAAGGTTCACATCGAGATTTTGGGGTGCATTGCAAGAGGCAATGGGAACGAAGTTAAACTTTAGTACAACTTTTCATCCTCAGTCAGACGGGCAATCGAAAAGGTTTATTCAAGTACTTGAAGATATGTTATGTGCATGCACGGTGGATTTCAAGGGGAGTTGGGATTCACACTTACCTTTAGCGGACTTTGCGTACAATAATAGCTTCTAAGCAAGTATCGAGATGGCACCGTATGAAGCACTTTATGGGAAAAAATGTAGGTCACCAATTTGTTGGGACGAGGTCGGTGAAGCTAAAATTTGGGGTTCAAAAAGTGTACAACAGTCGGTTGAGAGTATGAAGATAATTCGAGATAGACTACTTATAGCTCAAAGTCGACAGAAAAGTTATGCAGATAATCGAAGAAGGAATCTTGAACTCCAAGTGGGTGACTATGTATTCCTTAAGGTATCGCCGCGTAGGGGTATTAAGAGGTTTGAAAAGAAAGGTAAACTATCACCTCGGTTCATAGGACCTTTTGAGATTCTTGAGAAAGTTGACACTCTAGCTTTTCGACTTGTGTTACCACCATCTTTGCCAGAGATCCATAACGTATTTCATGTATCGATGCTTCAGAAATATATGAAGGATGAGTCACATGTGTTGGGATACGAGGAAATCACGTTTGAACCTGACTTGTCATATGAAGAACAACCGGTGAAGATTCTTGATACGAAAGAACAAGTGTTGCAAACAAAACGAATTCCTCTTGAAAAAGTGTTATGAAGGAACCATAAGATTGAGGAAGCTACTTGGGAAACAGAAGTAGAGATGCGTGGGAAGTACCCTCGTCTATTCGAAGATCGTGGTAAGGAATTTAGGGGCTAAATTCTTTTAAGGAGGAGAGAATGTAATACCCCGAATTTAATTATGACTTATGTGCTCACTCTGTTGCATGTTAACATGTTAATCATAAGTGTTTAGGTTTCTTGAGTAACATGTTAGATTAATCATGCCTTGATTCTTAATACAATTCCTAGTTTATGTAACATCTACCTTAAAATGCATTGTTGTTATAAATCTTGTAAATTTCCAGGTTAATTGTGTGCTGTTTGTCTAGCATGGTTTTAGGACTTTTCGGAGACCTTTAATTAGTTTATTGACTTCACCTAAGTGTTAGAACCAATTTGGGACTATTTGACATCATTTCGGGATCTTTTTAGAGCACATTTCGAGAATTTGGTGCAATAGGGACAAGGGCGAGCGCCCAAGAGGCAGAAAGTCTAGTTTGTTTAATCTGCTGGTTGAGAGGGTGCCTAGGCGGGGGCCTAGACGGCCGCCCCGTCTCCAGATTTGTTAAAATTCTGTTTTGTTAATTTTTCAAAATATGCCATTTCACCCCTTGGCCCAACTTAAACGAACCAAGGACCCTTTGACCAGCCTATTACTCTCCCTAAACCTCTAAGGAAACTTAAAAACATTTCACTTCTTCAATTAGTTCATCCATGGAAGCTTGAGTGTTAGTGTGAGAGACAAAGGTGAGATTAGTATGTGTGACTCTTGTTCTCTCAATCCAACCATTGGACCTTCCATGCAAGACCACCAAAGTGTTGCTAAGGACTAGGAGACTTCATTACAAGGCTTTGATTTTTATTTCATTGGTTTGATTTCTCCATTTGAGGTAAGTTATTAAACCCCCTATGTATGCCTAAGAATTTACTGCATAATTGTGATATATTGTACATGCATGTCTTGATTACTTGATGATTTCATGTTTAAATGATATGATGAGATGTATGGCATGTTTATATGTTAAGTGTTGGGATTGGATGATGTTGCATGTTAATTTTGAGCACTCAACTATAGAATTTAACTCAAGAACAAGTTAGAGACTTAATTGGGAAATTTTGCATATAGCAATTATACCCAGATTTTTAAAAGTGTTGTAATGACTCTAAGAAGTTGATAATTAGTTTGAGTAACCATTACTAAACAACATGTTAAAATCCTACGAAAATTAGAGTTCATTTGATATGGATTTTGACCCTCCAAGTA
Organism: Platycodon grandiflorus; assembly: GCA_016624345.1. Lineage (NCBI taxonomy): Eukaryota > Viridiplantae > Streptophyta > Magnoliopsida > Asterales > Campanulaceae > Platycodon > Platycodon grandiflorus. The sequence goes on from CM028362.1 coordinate 49,623,444, forward strand.
ATTGATACTAGTAAATTAGAAATTTGTAAATTAACTCTAATGTTATGTTTTAAAGTTCTTGAACATTATGTTTGATGATCATACATTGTAGAATATTATAATCTACGTGTTATTTGTCAAGTTCACTACTTTTGAACTTGATGGTTATTTGCATAATTGAGTAAGAATACCTGCTTGTGCGTTGTGTAATTCTAGCTGGCGTCGTCGTTACTAATGTTTTGGTGGGACGACCTATAGTCTTTACAATGTGATCGCTATAAGTCGCCGTACCGGAGATTACACACCCTCTTCTGTTGGCCACAGTTGAGATATAGTCCATTGTTGCAGCAATACGCCCGACTTTGGCTTGCCAGTTTTTGGCTGGTGTAGCCAATGGATTATCGATACATCCCACACGAGTATCGATCCACGTTTATTGTTTTCGTGTATTGTAGGAGCAACGTGATGAAGTAGAAAGAGAAATGATATCCTTTGTAACGTGATTCATTTTTGAGCACTTATGTGTTAAATCAAGGTGCTATGTGAGTTGAATGATTTGTATATCAATGATGATAATACATGCTTTGTTGTGGTATATAAATGTTATTTTCATGTTATGATTTCAGCTTAAGCATTATGCTATGTCATGTAGTTGTATTTAGTAACTTATTGAGTTTCGACTCACCCCATTTATTGTTTATTGTTTTTCTTAGATCCAAGCCAGTCTAGCAGTTCGCGGTGAGGATGGGAAGCTTGTGTTTAGTTGAAGGTTGTCTTTGGCTTAGTAGTATTTCTTTTGGTGAGGACGTTGGTTATGTAAAGTTATATCAACTTTACTTGGGTAGTACTTGGTGGTTTTGTATACATTGTTTATTCTTTTGGTGAGGACGTTGGTTATGTGTAGAACTTGTTACTGTTTTAGTTCTTTTCCTGAGCATGTTATGACTCGTGGTTTATGTTGTTATTCCGGCATGTTGTGGCCGATGTTGTTAATTGTTGCTGTAGTTGTTTTTATTCCCAAGTCGTGGACTTATGGTTTAGTTGTTGGGTTCTGGCTGTAGTGTCGCCGAAGACTTGTTTATGTTAGATCAAGTTTTATTTTATTCGTTGTATTTCATTGTAAACACAAGAGGTTACACCACGTGCTCTCGTTGTTTGTCGTTGTGTTCTTTGGCGACCCAATCTTGGGATTTCGTATAGAGATCCGGGTCGGGGTCGTCTCACTTCCACTATTCGAGTTGGGTGATAAAGACTACAGCATCAAGTTAGCTGAGGAATTCTTTACAAGAATGGTTGTTCCCCTTCCTCCATAGACAAAGGATAAGCTTGTTAACAAGAGCTATATCAAAGGCTATATCAGGGGAAAGTTTAACAAGCTTTACTACAAGGTATTGGGCATGATTTTGGGATTGCCTGTTGAAGGCAAGTTGGACTTGACTATTGAGGAGTCAAATAAGGTGTGGGCCATGATGAAAGGAGATGTTGTGCCAGAACCTCTCTCTGAGATGTACAGGAATTTGTTTCCTGAAGTCCCTTACTATATCAGTCATTTGGTTGACAAGGGCATGTTATTTTAAAATGGCTCCAGGGATGTCTTCACGTCTACCCAGTTGTTAATCTCTAACATTGTTGTTCTAAGGAAATAGCTGAGCTGGGCCAAGCTCGTCTATTCATTACTATTTAACAGTGTTTTGGAGGTCAAGCCATTCTAGGGATGAGGAGATCTTTCGTTAGGGTTATTAATGTTATCTTAAGGGGTTACCAAGAGATTGAAGACACCATAGTTGCTGATAAGCTGATAAAGGTGACTAACACTTATGTGTTCACCTTTAACAATATAAAGTGCTATAGGAAGGATACATCCAAGAGAGCTGCTGCTGCTACTGGGCCATCTACCCAGCCCAAGAAAGGCAAGAGGAAATCACCTACACAACTTAGGGGCTACCATCTCAAGAGGAGCATTCTAAGCCTATAGCTGCTACCTTGCTTGAGGACTTTGATCTTTCCCGTCTTGATCACGACCCTTTTAAACCCAAGACTAAAAAGCCCAAACAGACAACTCCTCCTCCCTCTCCTCCACCTTCAACCAAACCACCATCAAAGAAGCATGCCACCAAAAAGGCTGAGAGGGATGCAATTACCTTTGAACCAGCAAATCTCAAACCTACCAGCCAACCTTCTTTTCTACCTCTTAAACCAACCAAACCCACCAAGGCCAAATCCAAAACCTCTATCAAGCCAACCGATGAAACCTTTTACCTAAACCTACTCCTCCAACCACCTCATTTATACTTGCTGAACCCACACTAGCTATCCCTACACTAGCTAACCCACAACCAGCCGATCTAGAACCAATTTAAACTACCCCAACCAAACCAAGGCTAGGCAAGCACCTTAAGAAAAGTGCCAAGAAATCAAAGTTTGTGCCCCTTGCCATTCAACCTTCTCCTATACCATCACCTCCACCTACTAATCTTTCAGACTGACCTTGAGGAGCTCAAAGCTTCTGCTGAGAGTCAACCTCTTCTTTGCACCAAACTTAGTCATCCTCACCCATCAGCCAGCCTGAACCAAAGAAAAATAAACTTAACCCCTACGACCATCTACACCCAGATGTCCAAGAGCTACTGCTCTTTAGAGATAGCAGACCTATTCCCAACCCAGCCGGCTTTGATTCCATCCTATCTCTCATTGACTACCCAAAACGTCTCCCTTATGAACCCATGTCTGCTGGGGATATCATCCTACAGTGGGGCAATCTCTATGACCCCCAACCTCCTACCTGGTCCCAACAATTTTTCATGCACAACAGCCTAGTCCAAGACTTGATTGTTCTCAAACAATGGACTCAGATCCATAAGGACAATGGCTTACCCCCTTTTAACTAGTCAGATATGTCCTTTTTCCTTACACTTCTTAAACCAACACCTTCACCAGCCAAATCCACTCCAACACCAGCTAAACACCAACCTTTAGCCAACTCACCACCTCCATCTCCTTCCACATTCCTTCCTGATCTTATCCAAAACATCGTCTCAACCCTCCCTCCTACCTCCCATTCTCCCCCTCCACCCGTCTTTAAGGACCTCTTGGCTACTGCCCTAGCCTTTTTTATACAAATTGCTGGGCACGCAATTCCTCAAGACCAGCTGATCCCTCGCCCCTCCATTTTTACTAACTCAAAAATTCTCAACTTCTTTGACATTTTCAACTCCTAAACCTATTCAACCTATCCTTCCCCATGGGTGTCAACCTCCAAACCCATGCGGCCTTTATCTAAGCCTACACCCTCATTCTTTTACCACCGCATTGCCTTCCCCTCTCCGAACAGCAAACCCCCTGTATCAGCCAATCTTCAGCCTCTCCTACCCAGACCACTCCTTCCCCAGACGTCACCAACATGGCTTCCTCTGTTGAAGCCCTTATTGCCAGCATAGACATTGCCCTGGGTGCTGTTACCAGAAATATGCGTACCTTGGTTGATAATATGGAGACTCTGATTGCCAAGCAGGCTCATAATACAGTGACAACAGCTGAATACATGTCTGAGGTGATCCAAATCACCAGGGAAGCCAAGTCTGCTACCTCGTCCTCCTACGCTAGACTGAACTCGAAACTTGATAGATTTGTCGATGGCTTAGTAGCTGCTGTGGAGATGAATGATGTTGGATTCCAGCAACTGGATAAAGGACAGAAGAACTGTTATAGGTCCGTCCATAGATATGTCCTAGCCATGTGTTCAACCAACAGGACATACCATGCCTTACTTCGCAAATAGCACAAGACCTATGATTATCGCCTCGCTTAAATGGACAAGCAGCTTAAGTCCATAAAGGAAGAGATGATGACTCGAAGCAACAATGATAAAACATCAAGGCTCTTGAGGCAAATGTCCTGTTCAGAAAAGAGAAGTTTGATCTAATAGAAGAGTTGAAAGCAGCCAAGGATGAAATTGCCAAACTCAAAGCTGCTGCTGCTTCAAGGGAAGAAGGACAAGCTTCAACTTAACTGATATATCTAACCTTGTCCTTAGCAGCTAACTCTTTCTATCTTTTCTGTCAAAACCTTGTAATATTTAAACAACTTGTTTGATATACAATGGTTATATTCTTTTAAACTTGTCTTAATTTTCATGCTTTATGACAAATTGCTTATTCTGTGTGCATGAAATTTTAAACCCCTAGTTTAAAGACATACTTTATAATAGCTTATATCTGTCTGCCTTTAAATTCAGATTTATTACAAGTTTTTTGTGCTTGATTTCCTTTTTTAAACACTTTGTAATTTGAAATACATTGGCTGCTTTGCAAGTCCAACTAGGGCATGTTTGCTTAATATATCATTTATAGGCATGCTATTACTAGTTTTGGACATTCGTAGCTTTAATGTAGTTATTTAGTTCATGGACTCAAGCAGATAAGAGGAGATTGTTATATATTATCTAGATTTGCTTATATCCATACCTAAGTCTTTGGTACAAGTGCCTACTGGTCTTGCGTGTCTGGTAAGGTGGCAATTTGTCCTTAGATAACACCCTTGTAATAGCTTAAGATTGCATATCTTATACTTAGTTAAGTTCTTCAGAAGATGCCTGTTGTCTATCAGCCATCTCCATCAGTCGTGTCCAACAAGCCCTCAGTCAAGAACGTTCCAGCCAAGCTTCATCAGCAATGTATGAAGACCTGAAGATCGACTGATCAAGACTTGTCTGAAGAAGGCCTTAGTTACCAGCAAAGTACATCTTTGACTTTGGTGTAACGTAAACCTATTGGTTCTTTTATTGGACCATTCCATTTTAGGCACTCTTCTCAGAAAAGGACATTCTGCAGGCAGTACTTATCTACCCATTTTTGGCAAGTCTGCAGGCATAGTACAGAGATAGCTTGGATTGAGCAGAATGTCCACTCAGACTTGGACAGCAGGCTTAGGGCATATAATGTAAGTCTCTTTATATTAAATGCACCAAATTCAAACATCTCCCAAGTTTGAAATCTCCCAACGGCTCCAAGAAATTCTCTGGGTATAAATGAAGACTTTGTGTAGCATTGAAGCCTCTCTAACAACTTGACAATTCTATAAATCTTCATCTTCAATACTTTAAGTGCATTCAAGAGCTTCAAAGCTAAATTCTTTTAATCATTCTTTAAAGAGCACCGAACTTACTCCTAGTCTTTATTGCTCTTCATTGATTGCAATCCTTTGCTTTCAAGGCACACGAGAATGAAATCTTTCTAGATCTTTACTCTCACCATAAACACTTGGTCAAAATACTTTTGTAAACGATCCATTAGTGATCATTGTAATAGATTCTAGTGGAAAACATAGTGCACATTTTTAAATCCAATGTTGACCACTTTAGTAGTGGACATAGCACTTCTTCATAGTGTAAACCATACTTTTGTACACGATCCATTAGTGATCATTGTAATAGATTCTAGTGGAAAACATAGTGCACATTTTTAAATCCAAAGTTGACCACTTTGGTAGTGGACGTAGCACTTATTCATAGTGTGAACCATTTCAAATATCGTGTCTATTTACTTTCTGCAATTGTGTTTTTTGATTATCACTTGAATATCTCTAGAATTCCAGCTGCCCAGAAAAATAGCTGACAAGATCAACCATTCTGATTTGTCCTTTACTTCACAGTCTTCCGCTGCAAACAATTTTCGAAACTCTTTTTTGAAGTAACTTTTATTAAAGATTTTCAAAACTGGACATATGTTATTCAACCCCCCTTTCTAGCCTATTTGAGCCTATTGGGACCTAACAACCGGGATGAGAGGAGGGGGTTTAAGTGTAAACACTTAAAATCTATAGGGGGTGTTAGTGTATATTTTCAATATTTATTCTACTTATTGTTCTATATATATTAAAAGTAGTTAGGAAGCCATGTTGATGCTATGAAATCCATGGTATTAGTTTAATTCAATTCAATGCTTTGTAGTTTAATTAGATTTGGGTTAACTGGGATGAAGGGGGTTTAAGTGTAAACAATTACAATCTATAGGGGGTGTTGGTGTATATTTTCAATGTTTATTCTATTTATTGTTCTATATATGTTAAAAGTAGCTGGGAAGCCGTGTTGATGTTATGAAAACCATAGTAGTAGTTTAATTCAATTCAACGCTTTGTAGCTTAATTAGATTTGGGTTAATCGGGATGAGGGGATAGGGGGTTTAAGTGTAAATACTTAGAATATATAGGGGGTGTTAGTGTATATTTTCAATATTTATTCTCTTTATTGTTCTATATATGTTAAAAGTAGTTGGGAAGCCATGTTGATGATATGAAATCCATAGTAGTAGTTTAATTCAATTCAATGCTTTGTAGTTTAATTAAATTTGGGTTAACCGATATGACGAGGGTTTAAGTGTAAACACTTAGAATCTATAAGGGGTGTTAGTGTATATTTTCAATGTTTATTCTATTCATTATTCTATATATGTTAAAAGTAGTTGGGAAGCCGTGTTGATGCTATGAAATCTATGGTAATAGTTTTAATTCAATTCAATGCTTTGTAGTTTAATTAGATTTGGGTTAATCGGGATGAGGAGGGGGGGTTAAAGTGTAAACACTTAGAATCTATATATGTTTAAAATATTTTAATTCAATGCTATGTTGTACATCTATTTCATTTCTTATTTCTTAGAAATATAAAAAATTAATAGTAATATGTACTAATTGTACATGCGTACACACGGTGCTTATGTGCGATTCCCTGATGTGTTTGTGAGTACGCACACCAGGCAGGATGGATCCGCTCAGTGTGTTAATTCCAGGCAACGGCGCCAAAAACTTGATGTGGTCAAAACTAAATACTAGCAAGTGCACTAGATCAAGTAATAAGTATAAGTAAATTACGGATTATCGAACCCAAGGGGTTGACAACAAATATCAAAATCAATTATTCTTCACTTTAATCTAGATGAATAATTTCTTGAGATGTGATTTGTAACTAAAGAAAGCAAGTAAAAATCACAGAATTTAGAGATATCAATGAGAGAAAACGCTAGGTCTAGGTTCACCAATTCACTTCTAAGTAACAAATCAATGACTATGGGTATCAACTGATTATCTATGTGTGACAACAGAATTTTCTTAATTAATCAATATTTTCTCTCGAGCAATATCAATTCTATTGTTAATTGACAGCCTACGTATCTCTAGGTAGATTTAGAAAGAAAACAAAGCATTAGGTTTTGTGAAATCCTCTTAGCTTTCAAGACGATTTATAGCTAATTGCATGTATCAACCCATCCATCTCTAGCATGAATTTAGATCCACGGTATAAATTCCCATGGTCCATCACATGAAATCTCCTCTCGGTCTCATTCACATGATTTAAATCAATTAAAAGGTGGTCAAACTTTCAAAGCATTAAGAACAAGAAAATACACTCACACAATTATAATTCAAATTGAAATCCTAGTCGAATCAATATAAAATATTCATGAATTGGCTACCCTAAAACCTAACTTTATGAATTCAGTTCATAATAAAACAAACAAAATTCATAGCATTCAAAAGATATATAAAATTATGCATATAAGAAAGAAGATTGAAACTGATAAAAGTAATGAATACAATACTTGAATCTTGGAAGAATTTTAACGAGCTTCTTCTCTTTGTTTTTCTCAAAGACGACTCTAAAAACTGGATCCCTAAACCTAGCCTAAAAGGGATATATTTATACCTACCTAAAATACAATAACTTGGTAAAAGGGCTACAAGACATTAAAGTACAAAAGGACTCAAAAATACAAAGGATTGGCCGGCCCTAATATTGGGTGAACAACTTTTCTAGAATTTTCCTTCAGCTTTCCAGAATTTGCACAAAGATCCCCTGAACTTTCAAATTTGCTTCAAAGTCCTTCAATTTTGCATGATTGGCCCTTTAAACCCTAAAACTACAAAATAACACTAAAAAAAATATTAGATTACAAAAACCTCAAAAATTAGTAAAATTTAAGCTCGAATAATACCCAATAAATGAGTAAAATACTCACTTATCAGTGCTCATGTGTGATTCCCTGATGTGTTTGTGAGTACGCACACCAGGCAAGATGGATCCGCTCAGTGTGTTAATTCCAGGGCAGAGGTTGTGTATGTAAGTATTAAAATTATTGATTACTACGTGTTTTAATATTTGTCTTTTTTTATGACAGTTTGACTACGAGAGGACTATCAGGGAGCAGTTGGCTGAGGGTCGGTTGGAAAGGACTGATCCTAACGGGAATGAGTGGAGCCAAAAATTATGGGAGCAAAACACCTCGATAGGACGGGCGAAGAGAGGAGATAGGGTCTACGGGATAGGCGCATACAGGGGATCCTCGCATGTGCCAACCATCTCTTCGCATGCTTCTAGATTGACAGCACGATCATAGGCCCAACCGAACATTAACTAGGAGCGCGTCATTTCGAGGTTGGAGACCGATCTCTCTCAAACTCGAAACGAGCTCGCTGAGAATCAACAGTCCTGGTCACAGATGAAGGCCACCTGTAATAACCTGAATTTATTATGCGCTAGATGCTTACATTGTTTGTGTTATTATGCTCAACATGTGTGTTTGATTGCTTTTATAAACATGTTCAATATGGTTTTGCCTTAGTTCACATACTTTTGAGGATGCTAGGATGGTATACATGTTAATGCATTAACTTGGTATGAGCCCTTGTGATTACTCTTAAGTTTGAGGTGAATTTTGTTAACATTGTTACATGTTGTTTAGAATGAGTTTTAGGTGTATTTCAAACTTGATTTGAAGTTGGTAGCACCTTAGGGTGACTTGGGTACAATATAGGATCACTTTGATGTGTTTAGAAGTCATTTTGGCTTGAACCAGACCCTAAGCAGCCGCATGATGCAAGCTTGCCAAAAACCCAAACATTCTGGATTCCATGCGAACGCATGAAGCGCCCGCATAGAAGCCCAAGCGGCCGCATAAGGCGCCCGCATGTTGTTAAGCCTTCCCCACGCATCAACTTTCTGTATTGTAAGCGGTCGCGCGAGGCGACCGCATGAAGCCTATGCGACCGCATGGTGCGGCCGCATAGCGACGGATTCAGCAACACTTTGTTGACTGAATTTTAAGTGGTTTGACCCTCCAAAGTTGATCCAAGGGTTGAGATTTAAACCTGGCTTTGACTTGTTGACCCATATATATACTCTCCATCCTTGTGAGAGACAAAAGGACACTTCATTTCTTTCTCAACTCTTCCATGGAAGCTTAGAGACATAGTGTGGGAGACAAAGGTGTAATTGGTGTGTGTTCTCTATATCTCCATATCCAACCATCCAAATTGTGATCAAAGACCATCAAAGTGTAGAGGCTAACTTGGAGACCAACTTAGGAGACTTAAATTTGCATTTTCTTGGTTTGATTTTCATCTTACATGTAAGTTACTAACCCCCCTTTGTATGCTTAGAATTTATTGCATACTTGTTCTTAATCTTACATGCATGACTTGAATATATGGTATTTTCATGTTTAAATGATATGTTGAGATATGTAACATGTCTATGTGTTAAGTTGTTGAGTTGGATGATGTTTCATGTTAGTTTTAAGAGCTCAACTATGGGATTGTACTAATGAACATGTTAGAGACCTTAAAATGGTGAAAATTGCATATAGCAATTATACCAAATTTTATGAACTTAATGGATTGACACCAAAAGTGTATTTTTGGGAAGATTATAATTATCCAAATCACTAGTTAAAATACTACAAAAATTAGAGTCTATTTGATATGGTTTTCGGTCCTCCGAGTATTTGATACTGGTATGTTAGAGACTTGTAAAGTAGCTCTAAAGTTGTGTTTTTTGACTTTGAACAATATGTTTAATGATTATGTATTGTAGAAAAATATGATTCTACACGATGTTTGTCAAGTTCACTACTTTTGAACTTGACGGTTATTGCATAAGTTGAGTAAGTTACCTACTTGTGTGTTGCGTAAGTCCAGCTGGCGTCGTTGTTATTAATGTCATGGTGGGACGACCTATAGTCTTTACGAATGGGATTCGTGATCGCTATAAGTCGCCGTACCGGAGTGCACACACCCCTCTTCTGTTGGCCACAGTTGAGAAGTAGCCCCACTGTTATAGCAATACGCATGACTTTGGCTTGCTAGGTTGAACTCAACGGGATTGTGTCGGGGACGTCGATACTACGCACACGAGTATCGAGGCACTATTGGTTGTTGTGTATTGCAGGAGCTACACAAGGTTGAAGAAAGAGATATGATATCCTTCTCTAACATGGTTTATTTATAAGCACTTATGCGTTAACCAAAGTGCTATGTGAGTGAATGAATTGTATATCAAGTATGATGATATATGTTGTGTTGTGGTATATATATGTTGATACCATGTTATGTTTATTGCTTGAGCATCATGCCATGCCATGTAGTTGCATTAGTAACTTACTGTGTCATTATGACTCACCCCGTTATGTGTTTATTTGTTTTCCTTAGATCCCAGCCAACCCGGGAGTTCACGGTGAGATCGAGAAGGGATTACGCTAGCTTGCAGGTTGTCTACGTTTGTTAGATCGAGGAACTATTCCTTAGTTCATTGTTATATTTTGGTAAGGACGATGGATATGTAAAGTTACGTAAACTTTACTTGGGTAGTGTTGTGGTGTTGTAAACAAATATTCTTTTGGTAGCCGACATATGTATGTCGTGCTCTTGTATAGTACGTTGTTGAGTTAGTTTCTTTCCCGAGCATGTCGTAGCTCGTGGTTATGTTTTATTCCGGCATGTTGTGGCCGATGTTTTTTTTGTAGTAGTTGTTTTTCCCGAGTTGTAAACTCGAGGTTGTTAATAGTTGTTTTTCGGCTTTGTTATTGCCGAAGATTGTTCATACTTGTGTTAATTAGGTTATCAGTTATGTTTTGTCGTAAATACGGGTGGTTATGCCACGTGCTTTTCTTGTTGTTATGTTGTTTTGGCGACTCGACCTTGGGATTTCGTATAGAGATCCGGGTCGGGGCGTCACACCACCCTATACCGAGTGCTGTAGAATCAAGCCCGTATATCTGATCACACATCTCCCGATCATTCGCGTTCCCAAAATTTATTTGGTGGCGATTAGTTTGAACAATTTATTTGTTGACACTTAGTTTTAACAATTTTAATTTATGTAATAATTTGTAATTTGTATTGATTTGTAGTATGTTTTAATTTTTGAAGTGTTTTTATTAATATCATGTTATTTGTTGATAAATTAGGTACAAAAAAAAATTCAAAAAATAATATTTTTTAATTTTAGTGACAGAAATGTCTGTCACTAAGATTTCTATCACTAATAACACGGGACCTAGTTCCATTGTTAATTACCGTTGCTAAATTTCAACAGAAATTAGACACAGAATTTTCCCTCTCTAATTAGCGACGAAAAATTCTGTGTCTAATTTCCGTCGCTAATTTTCAACGGAAATTAGACACGAAATTTTTCGTTTCTAATTAGCAACGAAAGTTTCCGTGTCTAATTTTTGTTTTAATTAGCGACGAAAGATAATTAGCGACGGTTTGTTTCCATTAGTAATTACCGTCGCTAATTTTCGTTGCTAATTTTTGACAGAAATGCCCCCATTTTAAATCAGCGATTCTTTTTTTTTTTCTACGGAACTCCGTTGTTAATTTTCGTCGCTTATATTGTATTAGCGATGAAAATATGAATTTAACGACAAAAATTTCCATCACTAAATCCTAATTTTTCCAGTAGTGACTCTTCAATCCTCAGCATGCTCGATTGCCAGCTTTTCTCCTCGGTGAGCTTAGTTCCATGTCGGCTTAGTTCAAGGTAGAGCCCTTGGGCAAGTAGGATGAATTCGGAAGAGTCCCATTCATCGGAAGAGTCCCATCAGTTTCCACTTTTTAATATTTGACCAAGTATTCAAACCCTTTTAAATTAAGTAATTTTAAGAAATTTTTTTTTTCCTACTTTGCCTTCAAACATGTGTCAATAACTTAATTGGACAAAAATCATATCTCATATCAATATATGTGATGTGAAATCCTTGAACTAAATGCTCGTTTGTCCTTTTGAAAATTTTTTAACAATATATTTGGTTACTCGATGTTAATTAGTATTGAATTAGAATTTGATGAATAATTTTAGGTCTACAAAATTTAAATTATTTTTTTAATTTTAATTCTGAATTCTGAAATTAAGTATTTAAACATAGCCTATAAATTCAATTTATTGATTTTTTTACAAAGCAATTCACTATATATATACAAATTAAGTAGTATAGAGGAATTCATTGTATCACTTTGATCCATTTTTCTTGACCTAATCTTTGCTCGAATTAATTAACCATTTTAACGTATTGTACTTTCAATGTTTGTTCTTTAAAAAAGAGTTAACTACCTTCTTTTTTTTTTTTTTTTTTGACTCTTGTAGTATTTCAGGATCATCAATTCGACCTTTGTACAACTAAGAATGAAAATATCACATTCATATTATTAATTTACTCATAAATGTGACCGTTTGATATTTAACAGACATAATATTTGTAGAAGGCAGTTGAAAGTTTACGTGAAAAATGAATGGTAAGATAATAATAATGAACAATTTCTTTTTTTTTTCCTCTTATTATTACTCCCTCCGTTCCAGGCAAAGAGTCCACTTTCTTTTTATAGAAGTCAATATAAAACTAAATCAAATAAAAAATTTATATACTTTACTTATGTTTTAAGAAATAAAATTTCATTAATTAAAAACTATCTTAATAATACTATGGATTACAACTTTAATAACTTTGTAAAAACCACTAGATTTATGTTAATTATTGGTCAAACTTTAGCTTAGTTGACCAAAAAAAATAAAAAATGGACTCTTTACCTGGAACGGAGGGAGTATTTCGTTTTGTGTTTTCTACTTCTACCTTTTTAAAAAAAATTATAACTGAAAAAAAAAATAAATTAAAAATAATGACTAAATCATAAACATGTATATACATGTACATAAACCTAGCAATCAAGAGATCTAGAACGTCCTAACTCCTAGGAAGAGGATTATTATTTTTAACTTAATTTTTTTAATTATTATTTCAAAAAATGAAACGTGCTAAAAATAATATTAGCAAACTTATACGAAACTAAATATTTACTTAAAAATATTTATTTTTAAATAAACACTCACTGAGTAACGTAGTAAGTACATAAATATTGGTGGGTGAATTTTAGTGCCCAACAGCTCCCATATGCACATGGTAGTTGCACTGCACTGCCCCTCACTCTCTCTTTCTCTCTCACCCGCCAATTAAGTTAAGATTGGGTGCGGCATCTCTCTCTCTCTCTCTCTCTCACACACACACACACACACACCCGCCAATTAAGTTAAGATTGGGTGCGGCATGTCTTATGGTTCCCGCGGGGCTCATGTCTCTGTCTCTTCTTTCACATGCTTCCACCCTCCCCCTTGCTCCCTCCTTTATTTTTTATTACTCCCTCCGTTTCAGACAAAGAATTCACTTTCTTTTTATAGAAGTCAACATAAGACTAAATCAAATAAATTTTTTACATAATTTAGTTATTTTTTAAGAAATAAAATTTCATTAATTAAAAACTATCTTAATAATACTATGGATTACAACTTTAATAACTTTGTAAAAATCACTAGATTTATGTTAATTATTGGTCAAACTTTAGCTTAATTGACAAAAAAAAATCAAAAGTGGACTTTTTACCTGGAACGGAGGGAGTATTTCATTTAAAAAAAAAAATTCTTTCCCAGTTTTTGGGCTTATTTATTTCCCACTTTTAAAATATCTTAACTTTGACTACTAACATGTACTCGATCAAGAAATTAATTTTTATTCGAAGATTTTCACTGATTAATTAATTAATTAATTACATGTACTGTACATCACATTAGTTTTGGGTCAAAATTTTATGAAATTTTAATTAAGATTCATATTATTGTGTCAAGTGTTCTATTTTGAAACTTTACCTTCAAAGAATTTTGTTTCAACTAGAAGCTTACGAAATTGAGGGTTGAAAAGCTATGTAATCCTTAAACTGTACACCCTCCATTTCAAAATAACTGTTATATTTTCCTTTTTTGCGTGTTCTAAAATAACTGTTCAGTTTCTAAATTTTTCTTTTTAGGAACTGTTATGCGGTAGCAGAAGCAAACAAACAATGAATTGATAATAATCAATAATCAAGCAATTGGGAACCGGAAGAAGAAAGAGTATTTAGGGTTTTAAAATTATTGTATATTAATATTCTAACCTTATACACGTTTTAGAGTTACAACTTATATATAAGATACAAGACCTTGTTCTAAACCAATACAAACAAGGAAAGCAAAAAACGCTGAAGTCGTCGCGGTGCCGCGCCTCTTTTCCATGCGCGACCTTGTCAATTCCAGAAACTTCAGCCCCTTCGCGCATGCACCCGCATGAAGCGACCGCTCCACGAGCTCGCTAAGCTCGCTCATTACACTTCGGGAATTAGTCCATTGTGTGGAATCGAGTCATCTATTCTAACAGAAACACTTTACTTTCTTTGATACATGATGAATTACACTTTCACATGGGCACTAAAATAAAATTAGTAACATATCAATGCTTATAATAAAGTCAGTCAATTTTATCTTAATCTTTTTGCCGAGTCAAAAATGACAATTATTTATGAAATGAGGAAGTATGAATTTTAAAACTCAGATATACATAGTAATGTTTTATCAGACCTACAATATATGCCATGGTTGTGTTGAGGGAGAGGGAGAGACTTCTAGCTAGACTGGTCCCTCCCAACATCCAACTCTCTCTGTTTATTTTTTTTATTAGAATAATATAATTAAATATAAATTATGCTGTGAATAAAATCTGGTATTTTTGTTGGTAGTCAGTTTTGTATGAATGGATTTTAGGATAGTATGGTCCATGCATGCATCTAAGGTATAGTTTATGAGTTTAGTTCCACTTGACTAGCATAGATATCATCACCTGTTTCAAAAAAAAAAAAAAAAATTCTATTTATGTGTAAGGAAAAAAATAATTTTTTAAAAATTATACAATTAAAAATATATCAATTTGATTATCGTAATTTTAAATTTGTAAATTTAGTCATTGTACTTATTATAATACTTAAAATTAAATTTAAATCGTTAATTTTCCTTAAAAAAAATTATGTTGGCTCTCTAAATATGTTGATTTGGACTTTGCGGGATACATAGATTTCGTTGAAAAATGAATGACGAGTCTCTAGACAAGGTTGCTATTTTTTAATTGATCCTCAGATTGGAACCACACTCATTTTATATGAAGTGTAACAAAATGAAATATGGTAACACGTGAACCAATAACGGCTCGAGATGGAAGTTGATTTGGTTGATAATTTTAATCACTTGGAACTTATAAATATGCCACTTAAAATTTTTAAAAAAATCTTTATTTCAAAGTTCAATTTTAGAATAAAAAAAAATTTAGCCTATTTTAAAAAAAATATTCCTTTTCTTTTTAGAAAAAGTTAGGCGAAAAAGTTTAATTTTTCGATATGGACGGGCAAGACCACAATGGCGGTAAAGCTCTTCGTACCAAATTTTTAACGAGACTGTCCAAGTTTTTAACAGGCTATCCTAATCTTCCGAGACAGGGAGGACCATAAGGGCAGTAAAACTCTACAACATACCAAGTTTGTAAAAAGGTGGTAAAACTCTTTCTACCAAGTTTTTAACGTGGCTGTATTTCTATGGCTTGAACCCGAGACTTAAGATAGAACAACCCTCTCCCAACTAATTTACGTGATAAGTGGTTCAAAATTTATTCTATGGAAAGTAAAAAATACTTCATCCATCCCTAAATTATTGTTTTGCTTTTTTTTTTGTTTATCACAAAATAATTGTCTTATTTAAATTTTTTAGGATAACATTTTTACCGTTTTACCTTTACTTGTTCTTCCTACTTTAATTATGGGTCACATGTACATGGATATTAATGAAAATTACACACTATACTAATATTAATAATCAAGTCAATTATTTTTTTCTTAATCCATGTGTCAAGTCAAATAAGACAATAATTAAAGTACGGAGGGAGTAAGAAATATAACTCACGTTGTAGAAAAAATGGAGCAGATGTGATATGACATCTAGTTTTGAAAAAATAAAATACTCCCTCCGTTCCTGAATTACTGTCTTTTTTAATTCGGTACACGGTTTAAGAAAAAGTAATTGACTTGATTATTAATATTGATATAGTATGTAGTTTCTTTTAATTCTCATGTGTATGTAGCCCATAATTAAAGTAAGAAGAAAAGATAAAAATAAAATAGTAAAAGTGATGTCCTAAAAAAAGAAAGTTTTAAAGAAAGACAATTATTTAGGAACGGATAAAAAGAAAAACAAGACAATAATTTAAGGACGGAGTGAGTAAAAAATAAATTGTTATGTCAAGAGTTATTAACACCTTAAAAGGCGGCAAGGAAGCATAAAAGGTACGTATTGTTTACAGTAGAGTAATAGTACCAACTCCATATTCATCCCAAATAGTATATAACAATTTCATAAAATACAAGAAAACCCCCGAAAAACATGATCTCATGTCTTCCATATCCCTCCCTAAAACCATTGGGTGGAAGTTGGTTTGTCTTCCACCAACGACTGCTAAGTTGATGGTAGTCATCTATACGATGTGCACCTTATGAAAACATGGAGACATGATTTTTAGACACAATGCTCAAGTCCTGGAACTGGTCTGCAACAATACCTTAATTACTACATGATTTCTATAATTGGTCATTAATTCCCAAGTGATGTCCTCATCAGCTTCTTTTTTTGAATGACATGCATTACCTAGAATAGATGATAAAGAGGAGATCGAGACCATGCTCCCAATTGGGCTGAGCTAGCTAGTGTGATATTGAATTGTGGTGCCAGTTACGACAAACAATACCATGCAAAAGAGAAACCAACGCCTACGGGGTTATATAGTTCACCCCATGACGATGTACGAGACTACGTTCACCACGTACGGGGGCAGAGACAACGGTTCGTTATCGCAAAAACTTGAGTACAAAAGAAACCTCTATCTATCCCCAAAATTTTATCCAATTTGATCGATGCAATAAAATTGAGGCCGTTAGGGTCACCCAAAACCCTTCAACCGTTTTTATCTAGTCTAGGTCATGGATTCATGACATATATATACACAACAAATTGTGAATGGACTTATTTAAATTTTGGTACTAATATATTGACTAGATGCAAAGTTTCATCTGATTTTTTTACTTTTGTTCATTAACCATCACAACAACTATACAACATAACTATTTATCATTATATTATACTTCATCTGTTTCACCCAAATAGTCCACGTTTGAAAAGTCTAATAATTAAAGAATATATAAGTAGTACTGAAGTTGGTTACCTTCCACGTTTGTGGAAGGTAAAGTTGAAAGTTTTTTAAAGATTGTAAGCATAATTTTTTAAAGTGGACTCTTTGGGTGGGATATCTCAAAATAGTATAGTGGACTTTTTGCCTGGAACAGAGAGAGTAGCATGATCAGATTTTTTTTCCTAATTCTTATTATATAATTTTTGAATTCAAAGTTGATGATACAATATACATTTCTTTTCAATAATCTGAATTTATGATACTCTATATATTTGATGAGTTCCAGTTGTGATCTCTTTGTTTAAGAAACAGTTTAAAGTTAATAACAAAAATTTGTATGGTAGAAACAAACATGACCGCATAGCGCAGTGGATTAGCGCGTCTGACTTCGGATCAGAAGGTCGTGGGTTCGACTCCCACTGTGGTCGGTTTAGATCTTTTTGAAAGTTTTTATTCTCTAAGAAAAAAAAAATTGCCTCTTTTATTCCCTTGTTTAATTAATTCAACTTTTTAAAATAATCTTCCCTTTATCATTTTAACTAAAAAAGATTTTTGGGATTATTTATTTACTGATGGGTCATCCTACATTTAGGGCCCGTTTGGTACAGCGTTTACAAAATGCAGCGTTTTAAAAACGCAGCGTTTTAAAAACGGAGGTCTTTCCTTATAAATACGTTTGGGATATCACTTCAATACGCAGCTTTTTTTTCCTAGGAGCGTTTTAAAACCTGCGTTTTGGGAAAAAGGAATTCCGCGTTTTAAAACGCTGCGTTTTGAAAACGCCGCCGCAGATTGAAACACATTTTTTGTAAATAAGCTGCGTTTTATCCCTGCGTTTTGGCCAAAACGCTCGACCAAACGGGCTCTTAGTGAAAAAATCAACCGCAAAAATCTAAATAATGGACTAACGAGATTTTCCGAAAAATAAATAGCGATTTGAAAATTTCTTGACTCTTTGACTCTAAATAATGCTGTCAAATTGTGATGGTCAACAAAACATCAATTATTTTTTGAGACTTTCTAAGCTTGATCAATCACATTCTCACCCTTCATTTGAAATTCAAAATTTCGTTGGTAATTGTCTAGGAAAATTGTGTGCAATTTAGCTACCAAAATTTTCGTAGGTAAGAGATATATTCTATCAACAATTACCTATCTAAAAACAATTACCGACGAAAGTTTTGTCAATAATATTTTCGTCGATAATTATAGAGATAAATTTCGTCGGTTATTGCCATCAGTCTCTCTCGCTCTCGCGTCTCCGGCAACTGTCCCGTCGCCACCCACCATAGCCAACGCCACCAATCGCTCTCCACTCCTCTCTAGTCCCTCTCAAGTGTCAACCCTCTCTCTAGATCTCTCTCTAATTATCTTTCTTTATTTTTGTCCTTTTCTTCCTTTTATTCTTCCCTTCGAGATCTTTTGAGATCACAAACTCAGTTACCAATGTCAAGCTGCCTCAGTATTTCTTACTACAATAGACTATATATAGCCAGCAAAGTTGTTATATATAGGTCAAACACTATGAATCAAACACTATGAAACAATTCAACTTATAATAATAAAAATCATAACCATGCAATGCATCATTTCAAATGCAAGTCTAGACAAATTTATCCACCCTATATATGCCTCCCTAAATAATACATAGTTGCAACAAGGCTCTCTTTCCCCTATAAGCCCTAAGTAGGAAGTTTAAGCTTCTTTCTTGTCTAATACTTCCTACGTCTCCAAATTATTGTTTTATTTAATTTGGTATACAAATTCAAAAAAAAATAATTTAGTTATTAATATTAATATAATGTAATATTTATTTTAATATTTATATATATATATATATAAATCATAATTAAATTAAGAAGAAAAAGTAAGAATAAAATAATAAAAATTATATTTTAAAAATAAAAATTTCAAATAAAATAATTATTTAGAAACAAACAAATAATAATAATAATAATAATAATACTCTCTCCATCCCTAAATTATTGTCTGGATTGACCCGGCACACGGATTAAGAAAACACAATTGACTTGATTATTAATATTAGAATAGTATTGAAAAAGTGTGTTGTTTCCTTTAATGTCCATGTATATGTGGCCCATAATTAAAGTAGGAAGAAAAAGTAAGGGTAAAATAGTAAAAATAATATTCTAAAAAAGAAAGTTTCAAACAAGATAATTATTTTAGGACAGACAAAAAAAGAAAAGAAGACAATAATTTAGGAACGAAGGGAGTAATAATTTAGATACGGAAGGAGTATTCAATTTTCTAATATTTTAATAAAAACAAGAAATTTCTCCAACACTAATTTACCGATTAGGTTAACTAGTAAATAAGTTTGGTACCACCTACTTAACTAGCTAGGCATCCTCTAACCAATTAGATTTTGTTGAGTGTGCCCTTTGTCGACAAATTGTCAAAGATAGCAAAACCTCGATCAACGAGGGTTGCTTTTCAGATATGATATTCTATTTCAGTTCATGATTTCCTTGAAGTTGAAATTTAGGTACAAGTTAACTACTTTGGCCTTTTTGTTAATTTAATTAAGAGTTTAATTAGAAAAAATTTAATTAATATTAAAATAAATTTTTTTGATAATGTAATATTATATTATTTAATAAATAAGATTATTTGATAATGTAATATTTTATTACTTAATAAATTAAATATTTCTTAAAAATAGTTAAAATCTTAAGTCAAGAGAGGATGTCTTAATATTTTAAGTAAAGATTGTTTGATAATGTAATATTATATCACTCAAGAGATGATGTTTTAATTTATAAGACTCACAATGGGACCCACCCCTAAACTATTACACATATTTCAAATTTTAAAATTATTAGAGCGAATTTAGTAATCATAATTCTAAATTTCAAAAAATAACTTTTTCTTAGAGGCAAAAATAAAAAATTACAGAAATATTAATATTAATAATCGAGTCAAATGTATTTTTCTTAATCAGTATGCCAAATCAACTTAGACAATAATTTAAAAATGGAGGGAATATAATTTATCCTCTTATATTTATGTTATCGTACTACAGAGTGGGAGAACGTTGTGCGTAAGTAGTTGCAATATCCAATAGTCGTGACAAAGAAATTTTCTTCATTCTCGTCTAAAGAGACACGAGAGAAGAGTAAGGTTAAGGTTGTTGCCATAATTTGTACTTAAAATTTGATTTATACTGAACTTATAATAGACGTTCTAAGAAAACGTAGATGAGATTCCGTATGTAAAACAGAATCCCAAAAAAATTAAAAGGATGAGACATGTTACATATGTTAATCTATTAAGTTTGGAAGATTTTCATCATTAATTAATCTAATTCTATTATCCCTAGTGTTAGATACTACTTATAGGTCGTATTATAGAGTAGTAGGAATCACCAAATACTGCCTCCATCCTTAAATTATTGTCTGGATTGACCTGACACATAAATTAAAAAAACTCAATTGACTTGATAATTAATATTGAAATAGTATTAAAAAAGTGTGTTGTTTCCTTTAATGCCCATGTGTATGTGGATCATAATTAAAGTAGGAAGAAAAAGTAAGGGTAAAATAGTAAAAAGGAAGACAATAATTTAGGGACGGAGAGAATATAATATTTGTACACCTACCAATGGCAACCTTTATTTACTTATTTATTTTTTTATATATTTTTTTCATCTACGTCCTAGTGCTTGAGTGAATCAATGGCCGATCAAGAAATGAACATGGATCCTCCTCATATGGAATCCAAGCTATTATTATAATTAACATGATTGAACGAATCTAGTACAAGATCTCTCTCCTTTTTATCTTTTTATTTATTTATTTATTTATTTTTATATATAGTTAACCACGTGAAATATGATCAAGGGTTAATTTATAATATGTATACTAACAATTCGATAAAGCACACAAAAGTGCTATAATGACATACAATAGTCCTACAAACACATGCACAAGTTTGATATGATTCAATCATTTTGGTTTTTGGTGATTTCTCCATTATTGTGTCTGGGTTTATTTTCTAATACTTCCTTCGTTCCTAATAAGATGTTATGTTTGATTCAGCGAAACCGTTAAAAAAATTTAATCAGCTACGTTATAAATATTAAGATGTTGAGTATTTTTTATTGAAACTCGTGTAAGAAAGAGATCCATCACTTAAAGTAAGAATAAAATAGGGGTAAAGTTGTAAAAGTTATATTTTAAAGAAAAAAGTTTAGAAAGTGAACACTTTTCTTTGAAACTAATGTAAAAGTTAAAGTGAACAGGTGAACAGATGAACTCTTTGGTAGAAACGTAGGAAAAATGTGCTCTTACACCATCTGTTGAAAACTTTTTATAGAAACTTTTGCATCGAGAACACTTCATATGCCTTGTGAATATTTTGTCATGTATTAATAAGTATATCTAATGTAAGAGATGATACATTTACATAATTTATTAATAAGTTTTATTTATATTATGCTTTAAGGTGTTTGTACTCTGATTAGAACGTATAATATTTAAAACGTAATATAAATAAAATATGTGGATGAGTTTATGTTATATTACCCCATTCAAAAATAAGTATTATTTTAATAAAAAATTTATTTTAAAATAAGTGTCAGTATATAATTTTAGGAAAAACTTTAGTTTGTGTACAAATGTTAAAACGACAACTAAGGTCTTATGGTAACATTTTAATCAATGGTCAAACGGTCAATGATCAAGTGGACAGAGACTATACGATATGAGCGTATATACTAAATAACGGTAGGAGAAGGGGTGTATAAGATAGATAATAGCAGACAGTTATGCTGATTTTGGGAAATCCCACCGACGCACGTGATAGACTGCAGGCCGTGTCACGTTATGGCCCAAAGATGGCGCAAACACGTGTGAGCCATAATATTCTTTCCCCTCTTGCCTTTCCCTTTGGATTTTCCCTAACTGCCTCTTGGGTGTCACGTAGAGTCCTTTCTCGTACTATGCCAGCTCAGATCAACGTCAAAAAGCTGAATAAAGCTATGCGTCTTTGATTTATTTGATCAAACTTTTTTCTAGATTTATGTATTAACAGAAAACTGTAAACTAAATAAAATTCAGGCCGCTAATAAGGTTGATTTAGTTCAGATGCACTATATTTTAACAAAAGATCGTTTGGTGGAGCATTTTTACATCCAGATTTTTAAAATGCTGATTTTTAAAATGTTACTCCTTTCGTCCCAAAATTATTACCTCCTTTATTTCACCTATATATTTTACGTTTAAAAATTTTAATAATTAACTGGTATATAAATAGTATTAAAATTGATTATAATTATAAAAATATTTTATAATAATTAATATGTTTGTACCACATGTAAATGATAGAATTGAAAATTTTATGGAGATTGTAGACATAATTTTTTAAAGTGAATTCTTAAGTGAAACATTTCAAAATACTATAGTGAACTCTTTGCATGAAACGGAGAGAGTATCTTACTTTCCTTTTTCATCCGTTCCTAAAAAATTGTATTGTTTGAAAATTTTCTCTTTAGGACATCACTTTTACTATTTTATACTTATTTTTTCTTTCTACTTTAATTATGGCCACGTGCACATGGGTTGTAAAAAATATTACATATTATACTAATATTAATAATCAAGTCAATTATTTTTTTTAATTTGTGTGTCGGATCAAACAGAACAGTAATTTTGGGACGGAGGGAGTATTTCTTAAGAAAACTCACATTTATTTTCTTATAAATACGTTTGAGATACTATTTCAAAACACAAATTCTTTTTCCCGTAGCATTTTAAAATCTGCGCAAAAGCTGTAGATTCAATGTTTAGAAACACAACTATATTTAGAAAACACAATTTTTTCTATCGCAACATTGAAATACAATTTCTGAAAATAAGAGCCCGTTTGGTGTTGAAAATGCTGCATTTTAAAAACGCAAAGTTTTTAAAACATAATTTTTTCAAAACACAACTTTTTCTTATAAATTCGTTTGAGATATCATATCAAAATACAATTTTTTTTTTCTTAACAACATTTTAAAACACGCGTTTAGGAAAAAAGCTGAGAATTCAAGCTTTTTAAAACACAGTTTTTTCTGCTGCAGTATTGAAACACATTTTTTTATAAATAAGCTCCGTTTTAGCCCTGCGTTTTGGTCAAGACGCATGACCAAAGGAACTTTAAGCTCCATTTGATTCCTGCATTTTAGCCGAAACGCTCGACTAAACAGACTCTAAATCACTTTGTCAATCAAATTTTTAGAAAATGAAAAATGATGAATACAAGATTCATCTTTTAATTTTCGTTGTTGCAAATTTGGAATGATTGTTTAACAACTTTCTCTTTTCACTGCTATATAAAAGCATTTTCCAAATGATTTTTTTTTTCATCTTAAGACTTGTACTTGCGAATTTCACTAACATTGAGAGCCATTGAAATCACGAATACATCAACAATGATTTCTAATGATCATAAGGAAAGCTTGAATCTAGTGCTCGAGCGGGTAGATAGTTCAATCACCAATAACTCACCGAGTTAAGACATCTGAAGTGATGCCTACACATTGCGGTCGCTTTGTGTTACCGCGACCTCTAACTACCGGTATCAGTACTACGACCACTTTTCCATCACATCAGGGGAATGCCTCAAAAATTTATCAATATTCGCCATATGCGAATGACTTGTCAAGCTCAGCCCGCATAGTTTTTCACCAAAATGAACCCAAATCGTATGAATTCTGATGAGAACAAGAGCCCGTTTGGTGCAGCGTTTACAAAACGCAGTGTTTTAAAAATGCAGCGTTTTAAAAAACGCAGCGTTTTAAAAACGGAGGTCTTTCCTTATAAATACGTTTGGGATATCACTTCAATACGCAGTTTTTTTTTCCTAATAGCGTTTTAAAACCTGCGTTTTGGGAAAAAGCTGGAAATTCCAGCGTTTTAAAACGCAGCTGCGTTTTTAAAACGCTGCGTTTTCTGCCGCAGTATTGAAACACATTTTTTGCAAATAAGCAGCGTTTTATCCCTGCGTTTTGGCCAAAACGCTCGACCAAACGGGCTCCAAATATATACCCTAAAAAATATACAAGCAAAAGGGTACCCCAAAAATATATGGGCCAAATCCATATACAAAGGATAAGCCCAGTCTATTCAGGTAGTAACAAATCTGTCGCGACCCGACCTGAAATTCTATGTGGAATCTCGTTCGGTGCACGAAGACGAGAACACGAAAATAATATTTCAAAAATCCCTTTTTAAAATAAAATGCAAAGTCATGAGAAAACCCTGTAATGCACGTGCAAGTTTTCTTTCAAAAACAGCAAGATCTTTAAAATAAAACAAAACCTCAACGGCAACACAACAAGCCGGAGAAACAACACATTAGCTAGCCTCAAAAACCACGAGCTAACGAGCTCGGTATGTACATAAAGTATTTCAGAGTGCTCGGAAAAATAAAAGTTAATATTTACAAAAGCACGGCAACCATGCCGGCATCTCAAAAGAATATAACAGGTAATATACGAGACAACTACCCAACAATACATCGTTTATATAATATGTACACCCTCGGCTTCACCAAAAGAAAATACAAGGCACAAGGTGCAACTACCTAAAAGAACGGACGACCAGCTGGAACTGAACACAAGTAAACTACGGATTCCTCGCTGGACCTTGATCTAAGGAAAACAAATAAACACGAAACGGGGTGAATCGAAACTCAATAAGCTACTAATGCAACAATATGACATGCTAGATGCAAGATAATAACATTAACAGTTATAACAGATCATAGCATTATAAAACATTTTCAAGTCAAGCATACCACAAGTACAACATGTAACCAAATAACCTTATACAACACGAGAGGCTCAACGATCGCCAACTGTCTCATACCGGTTGGAAAACATGACCAACATTTGCTTATATAGGAAGCACATACGAGCTATAAATAAACAAATTACAAATGATACGACATCGAGGTACACCTCCGACCAAACTAATAATTTCAACCAACCAACCAATAAAATACCAAATATCGAAGCCATTATTGACGTGCTCGATCAATAAACCAAATCCTGAATTCGAAGCTGTTGTTGACGTGCTCGAACCATAAACAAAATCATGATTTCTAAACAAGAACATGTGAACCATTTTATTTATATTCACAACACCGGGTGCCCCTGGTCCCTACATCCCGGCAAAATCACCACGGTAATAGCTTACCAACACTTAGCGTTATCCCCCTACTATGGCCAACGGTAGGTCAAGGCCCGATGTATTGGCCTTCGACTATTACGTAGCCCTGGCTCTCGCAATAATCGAGCGTCAATACACCGCCAAAACAAATATGACATGGACTTAACAAAATGCTCAACTAGAATATTTACTCAACATTTAAAATAAAGGTCATACTCCAAAGTAGGGAGTATACCACAATAACAACATTCAATAACAATACGAATGTCTCAAGTGAGTTATAAAAATCCCACACAACAAATAACCAACATATAGAAATTACAACAATTAACGTAATATTAATACACACAACTGGTGCAACCAATTTTCCAAATGAATCACTCGAATCATCCAATAAATCCCAATTCACACACGTGGTCTCATAAATTATGAAATCCTAATGAACTCCGTTAGAGTCATTTTTGGTTTCTAATGAGTTCGAATTTACGCGAATCAATTATACCGCAAACTTAACAATTGATAAACATACATTGAATTTCTAACATGTAGAAATAAGTCTCCAAACACAATCAAAAAGTCAACCACGAATTTATCAAGTCAACATGGTCAAACATACTCAAAGATGATGATTTGAACATGGTTTCATCAATTAACAAGTCTAAGATGATAATCAATACATAATTGGGGAAGAAAAGGGGTAATAGCTTACCTCTTTGAGATTTTCAAACCAAGAATTCCCACATGCAACCCAGAAATTTTGTTCTCCTAGTCAAGAGCTTCATGATGGCGAAGTCGGATAGTCAATCCGGCACCTAATAACAAAGTTGTGTCATTTTCTCTCTCAAGAAACCTCCTTACTCTCACTCTAGAACTCAAGGATGAAGAAGAAAAATGGACTTGTTTTTAGGCTCTCTCATGGTGTTAGGGAGAAGAGGAAAGTCTGATTTACAAGCCTTAGTTCGTGGTTCAATTTTAGCCATTGGATTGGAGTCAAATGAGTCAACATTTCAAAAATCACAAAATTGCCAGCCGGGGCACGCTAGGGCGTGGGGATGGTCGCGCTAAGGCGCGCGCACGTACGGACGCGCTAAGGCGCGACATGTGGCTGAATTTTGGTCTAATTTTTGAGCAACTTCAGCGAATTGCCTCGCTAGGGCGCACTCAGGGCGTGCTAGGGCGAGCCTGGGACTTTTCAAAGTGTTCAAAATAATGTCTAAGTATTCCCAAATGATTCTAAGGTGATCCCAAACCCAAACCAAGTCTAAGAAACATCCGAATCACAATCCAAACCACATAAAATGAAGCTATGAATGCACACCAATTCTAATACGAACCACTACGAAACTTCAAACACATATCAATATACACGAGAAGTGTACAACCAACTCAAATGCAAGCATGTTTGAATGATATTTGCACATGAAATGACGATGTCAATATAAGAGACGTAAAAATTGAATGAATGCAAATGATGCAAATGGTGCGGGTGTTACAAAATCCCTATAAATAGGGGTCCTTTCCATCTCTGAGGATAACTGATCTTGATGAGCCAAGATCAGCATCTTAACTCAGTTGGAATATCTAGAAACCTTTAAATAAACAATCAAAGTAATAAGGCAGGAAGTAAATAGACAATGATTTGAAGTGGTTCACACTATGAATGAGTGCTACGTCCACTATCAAAGTGGTTAGCTTTGGATTTGAAAATGTGCACTATTTTTTCCACTAAAATAATCACAAAGATAACTAATGGATCGTGTGCAAAAATATTTTAACCAAGTGTTTATGGTGAAAGTTGATATCTAGAAAGATACAACTTTCGTGTGCTATGAATACAAAGGATTACAATCAATGAAGAGCAATAAAGACTAGGATTCTAAGATAGTGCTCTTCAAGGAATGATTGACAGATTTTTGCTTTGAAGCTTTGAATGTACTAGTAGTAATGAAGATGAAGATTTCAGAGTAGTAGTTGTTGAGCTATTTTCAATGCTTCAATGGACTTTTCAATTTATACTCAGGGAAAATCTTAGAGCCGTTGGGGATCTTCAGACTTGAGAGGATTTTGAATTAGGTGCATTTAATGCTGGAGATACTTGCATTAAATGCTCTAATTTAGTTGTCCAATTCTGGTAGGAAGTTCTACAAAGATCAGACTGTCACTGAGTATATTCTGCCAATTTACCAAAATTAGGTAGACAATAGATATAGGTAATGTTCTTTTCTGAGATGAATGCCCGAAATGGTAAATGGTACTTGCAGGTTATCGTTATATCAAAGTCAATGAGGGACTCTGCTGATAACTGAGGCACATCTTTAGACAAGTCTTGATCAGACGATCTGCAGGTCTTCAACATTACTGATGAAGCTTGGCTGAAGCGAACTTGACTGATGACTTGATAGACATGGCTGATATTCAAAAGGCCATCTTCTAAAGACTAAGTTATGTACAAAAAGCAATCCTAAGTTATTACAAGTAGTTGTCTAAGTACAAGTTGCCACTCTAACAGACATGCAGGCCCCTGGTCACCTTGGTTTAGACTTAAGTTATGGATACAAGCAAATCTATACAAAATACAATAATCTCATCAGATTTGCTTGAGTCTATGACCTTATGAATACAATGAAAGCTGACCATGTCCAAAACTAGTAATAACATACTTTGAAGATATTATATTAAAAAAGCATGCCCTAGATGGACTTACAAGGCAGTCAATGTATTCAAATTACAAAGTGTTTACAAATGATGAATTAAGCACAAAGCACTTGTAATAAAACTATATTTAAAGGCAGACAAATAAGACAATTATAGAGTATGTCTTTAAACCAGTGGTTTAAATTTCATGCACACAGAATAAGCATTTTATCAATAAGCATGAAAATTTAAAACAGATCAAGAGAAAATATAATCCTTGTATATCAAAAAAGCTGTTTAATTATTACAAGGTTTCTTTAAAGAAATACAATCATAATGTCATATAGGACAAGTTGGGATATACCAGCTAAGTCGAGGCTTGTCCTTCTTTTTTAGAAAAGGTAGCAGCTTTAAGTTCAGCAATCTCGGCCTTGGCTGCTTCCAATTCATTTTTGACATCCTTCAATTCTGATTTGATATTTTTGTTTTCTTTTCTCAAAAAGAGCATTTTTCTCAATCATTGATGTCAGCTTGTCATTGTGGATTCGACTCATCTCCTCCTTCATAGACGCAAGCGAGTCGTCCATGTTAGACAGCCGATGAACCGAGGTTTGAAACTCCTTCTGTATAAGGCCATAATGATTGCGAGAGACTGTTCTGGTTGCATGCATAGACATATGCATAGAACAGTTAGCAGCCTTTTGAGCATGATGCAAATGTTTATAACCTACGTCAATCATCTCGATCACGGAGAGTAACCCCTTGGAAAGATTGTCAAATTTTGTATGCACTAGGGTGGAGGAAGTGTTGGCTGAGGTGGAGAGAATGGAGAGACGATCGACCAGAAGATTTTGATACGCAGTGATAGTTATCTAGCACACCGTAGCAGCATGCTTGGCTTCCATTGCACCATCAATTACTTTGGTCATGTAATCGGCAGTAACTTCAGTCGTATGAGACTATTTGGTTGCAAGGTGTTGCAAGTTATGATTTAGGCTAACCATGAGTGCGTCGAAGCCCTTCACAATATCCACAACTGAAAAAGGACTGAGGGAGACAGAGCCTTGATGTTGGCTGGTAGAGGGTTGGGGTTGGCTGGTATAGGCCCGGGTTTGGCTGGTAGAGACTTGTGGAAGGGAATGAAGACAAAAAGGAAGGATAGGCAGAGGTGAAAAATGTTGCTCAAAGGCAGCATACGTGTAGTTGAGGGAAGAAGGGAATGTGGCGAGAGTCAAAAGAACGAAAGCAAAGAAATATATCAAAGAAATTTTGAATAAGAGGGCTAAGAAGGATAGAGGGGTGAGTAATCAGCTGATATTGGGAAGAAAGAAGAGAAGAGGCCAGGACAGGACAGCCTGGAGTGCAGAAAAGAACTCAACAGAAAGTAAGCCCTGCTCAGCTGATGAAGATGGTAAGTTGGCTGGAAGGGTAGATGGGGAAGATGTGGGCAGAGACAGAAAAGGAGAGAAGATATCAGGAAAGAAAAGTAAAATGCCAAAGTCCCAGTGGATAGCATTCCACTGTTTAAGGATCATAAGATCCTGCACAGTAGAGTTGTGCATGAAAAATTACTAGGACCAGGCTAGAGGAAGAGGCTTATAAAGATTTCCCCACTGCACGAGAATGTCCCCAGCAGTCATGGGTTGATAGGGCAGCCTTTTTAGGTGGTTAAGAAGAGAAAGGATAGGATCGGTATCAGCTGGGTTGGGTTTAGGTCGGCTGTCTAAAAAAGAACAGCAGTTCTTGAATATCAGGGTGGATGGCTGTTGTTAGGAATATGCCTGTAAATCAGCTGATATATATGTATGCATATTCCAACACAATGATTTGCTTGTTCCCATTACAACGCATGTTTCACAAGTGGCTAAAAGAGCTGCGTACCGGTTAGTGTGGCAGCTTGTTGAAACAATGCATAGGTCATTTGTACATATCTGAGTCTTTGTCCTACCAGATTGATGACAACTTTCGTATGGATTAGCTCTTCAATTGCCAGCTGACGTGACCATCGGCAAATGTCTCACTAGCAGACATGTCCTTTAGCTATGACTGCCTATTAGCTCTCTCTACAAATCAGCAGTTCTATAATGGCAGATCTCGATCGGCCAAGTCCTCATCGAACAAACGTAGAAAGCTGATTAAGACTAAGAGGAACATCATGATCACCCATAATCTCTACAATCAGCAGTTCTAAAATGGCAGATCTCATCATCGGTCAAGTCGCTTATCAGAACAACTGCAGAGAAATTGGAAGATCACGAGAAACATCGGTCGTTGTTCAAACTCGCTACAAGTCAAAATAGATCCGTTACAAGATCTGTCTGACAAATCCAAGATACGCATCGATGTCTGCGCCTTCACGTTTATCCAGTAGACATTTCCTCTTCTGTATAGTGTTTGCGGTCTTCAAAGCTTCATTTCCATAAAAGGCCAAGCACTGGACGCTGCACTACAGTCAAAGCAATGATACGTCCACATCAATCAGCTGCATCCAGGCTAAGCTCGACACGTCCAAATCGTCCGGCTGTTTCACGGACCCTTCAAGAAACAATCCTAAGCGAAGGTCTTTGCCCATCGATCCAAAATGTACTCTGCTGCATTATGAGATTCAGATCATCAACGGGCATATACCTATTCAAACGCCAACGGTCACCTCTTCTTCTCCAGCCTATATAAGAAGACCCTCATTCTCATCTCAAACAGAGAGCAACAAGTGTATGCTTATGCTTGAAAAAGGTTGTTGTATTGTTCTTCATTTACTCAATCCAGAACCACATCATCTGAGTGAGAAAACACAAGTGTAAGAACAAACACTTTATGAGAGAGAGAGAAGAAAATCCAAAGGCTGAGAAGCTCTGCTTGATCAACAACCTTGTTATTGATTTGAGTCCTTCCTTCGA
Source organism: Platycodon grandiflorus (assembly GCA_016624345.1). Lineage (NCBI taxonomy): Eukaryota > Viridiplantae > Streptophyta > Magnoliopsida > Asterales > Campanulaceae > Platycodon > Platycodon grandiflorus. The sequence goes on from CM028362.1 coordinate 49,654,482, forward strand.
AGAACTCAGTCTCTTCAGTGGCCTCAACTCCATTATCCAGTAAAGAGACCAAGCATCTTACAGATCGTTGAAGCCAGACCAAGCTTGAAGATGTCCGATGAAGAGCCAGAACTTAAATGTCCAGATTGCATTCATATCGGCAGACTTATATTGCATTATAAGCTGTGCCGATTATGCAACAAGTTGTCATCATTCTTGGTCAAGTGCTTAGCACTCTATTGTTCAAATACTCGTTATTTGAACAATACCTAAAATTCTATTCTCACAACAAATATATCGAGTTGAAACTACAGGAAGATAACTTAATAAATATTAAGTACATCTTCTAATGTATTTTCGATATATTTGATTTCGCTTTCTTCATTTCTCCTTCTTTTTCCTAAGGAGATTGCTAGGATAGAGAGTCTAGGTTGATGTACTAAGCATGTTTGCCTCGAGTAAACTCTCGCTGAATTTTAATATAATATATATGTTTGTTACATTCAGCCTTGATTTCTCTTTCTTGTATAAATTGTCTTATCTTGTGCAATCTGTTTAAGGAAAGCAAATGATGCATCTAATACAGATTATAGTTAACTGTTAAGCTCTCTTTTAAACCAAACCTTTACAGTTACTTTAATCTAAATTGTTAAACTTATGCTGTTCATTCTTCCGCTGCTAAATCTTATTTTCATCAGCTAAGTTCAACATATATCTTCCAACTGCATGTTTCATATCTGCTGATTCAGGATGTCCATGATCTACATCTGCTGATCTAGGATGTCCGATCACTCTAACTTAGGCTAAGCAGTTAGTATGAGGAAGATGACCTAATTGTATTAATCATCTCATTCATTCGTCTTATTAAATATGAAAATTGGATGAAAATTTTAATACATCATGTATAGGCTATTCACCCCCCCTCTAGCCTATTCTCTGAGCAATCCTTGGACCTAACAATTGGTATCAGAGCTGGTACTCTGTAATCTTTTTTCCAGGCTTAACAACCTGAGAGTTTAGATCCTGCTGCTCAGATTAGATGCATAGTCAAAAAGAGTCTTTTTCCAAAATCTTTTATTTACAAAAACCTTTTTGACTGAGAAACCTGGAAGCCATTTGAAAACTTTCTTTAAATCAAAATAAATTTTGTTTTCCAAAATCATGTGAGAAAGAATATTATGATGACTATGTGATCACTATAAGAAAATCTATCATATATCAAAATTACATTGATATCATGAAGAGAAGTACTATAGTGGAGATTGACTTGCTAAGGATTATGTATGCCTCATAAATCTATCTTTTAAACCTTGTTATATCCTATAGCAAATAAGCTAAACTCTTACATGATGGATGAATTACTTAGATTCACTTCTAAAAAAAAATTTGCTTTCTTGACATAAGGCTAACGATTGCTTCAATCCAACACCTTCTCAAGAAAACTTCTCATAAAAGTTTAGAGCAAATGAAACAAGAAGAGTTTCAAAGAAAATTCAAAGGAAATCAAAGTTATGTTATCTCAAAAATCACTGAGATTATAAGTTCTTGGCCTAAGGACATCAATGATGAAATTGTCTTTCTTCAATGAAAAAGCCTCAGCGAGAATACACTCAAAGAACCTATGCTCATCATTAGAACTGGTGCTTCAACAACTATGAGCAGACACGTTCAAAGAGCTTAATGAGGAAGTAACCCCAGCTCCTATAATCTTTTAACTTCTTGGGTTACATATATAAGCTGTATTTTGAATGATTATTCATTTGTCATGCTTATTAAGTCTCATTCGTATTATTGGATTTCTAGAGCTATTTTTAGCTCATAAATGTTGCTAACAATTTCTCTATGAGTACTTTAGGCAGGAACTCATATAACAGAAAGGGATAAACGTGCAACATTACTCTCCATCGGCAGACAGTAACATGGCTGCTAATTTATGAAGGACTGCTGATCGCTCATGAATATTCACTCGTGTCCTTCACTCACTCAAGGTCAAAATCCTCATCTGTTGGACTTCAGAACATCTATACGAAAAATCCGCTAATAAGTCCAAAGAAGTTGATAAAGACCACCTCTCACGCATACACAAAACAGGTCAGCTATTTGCTTGCAAATGACCTGAGCTCATGTCTGCTGAATTGATATGCTTATACATATTATCAGACATAATGCATAATAACCTGTCATACTGCACTTTTATTTATGTATCTGTATTGCTTGTATGACTTGCCTTATGCAAATGGTTTTCAAAAACTCATCAGCACTTTTCATATCAGCTGATCTCAAACGTTTTTAAAACCCTGCAGTTGGCTGAATTTCCATATCTGCCAACCAACACTTCATAAGCTCAGTTTTATGTGCTGACTTATAGGAGTAAAAATCCTTTAATGACCTACTCTCTCAAGTCTATTAAAGGTGGAGGCACACTTTTCGAAGTTTGACTGCTTCGATTAAAGTTGAGACTATTTTCAAAATCTTGGAAAACGACAAAACAGTCATTATCAATCCTTTCCAAGAAACTAGAGAATCTAGACTTCACAGCCTATCCCTGTCAAGGCGTGATCAGAAGGACAACTCAACAGTAAAGCTCCATTATTGAGTACCCTTCAGTCTAACCTCCCTGAGTTTAAGTAGAGCTCCTTCCTTATTCAATCTCTACCAAGAATAAACTCAGAAACTGCCTATAGATTACTCTCGATACAAATCCATGATTCAAAATCTCTCAAAATGTTACTAAGTTTAAGTCCTAAGAATCGATCAAGTCAATTCCTCAACAACGGGGTATGATCTCTTCATATTCATTCGAGTTGTTTCGATTTTATTTGTTACTTCACAAGAGCTGATCTAAATTTCTCTCAATAATGTATTTTCAAAATCATTCATAAGCTGTGAAAATCATTTTCAAAATCTTTTCTAATACACAGTTACCAAACATGAGAAAAATTGGATCAATTCTTGTGTACCAGAAATCATTAATTATGGTTTCACTATCTTGTTGAGAAGGCAATTGATAAAGAAATCTTCTTTTGTCTTGTCCGATAATCATAGAAGTTTGCTGTCAAGCATAATTTATATGCTGCAAACCATGGTTGTCAGAACACTTAAGAACATTCTTAGTCAATTAGTTTAAAAGGTAAGATAGAAAGCCATTAATTAATGCCAGCAAGAGTGATTTCATTCTCTCTTCTAACTTTTAGTTATCAATCTCATTGATACTCTAAAATGTTTGAGATGAATCACTGTGAAAATCAATTAGCACATACTTATTCCACCTTTGGAAGTCGCTTGCATACGTGAACTTCACGAGAAGATCCCGAAGAAGTGTCAAATGTTTGGAAAACATTTGATATATTGCCATGTGCAACAAGTCTTCTGGTTATATGGAAGTATGCCGACCATCACTTCAAAGATGGCCGATGCGAGATAATTCGGTTCTGCGAATTAAGTAGCTAATATGGAATTGATGAGGATGACGAACTGTTAACCGCCACCATCCATCCCTGAGCTTATCAAAGGGGATTCATGGTCAAAGCAGCTCATCCTCAGTGGCCATCACTCTTCGGTGCTTTCATAATGACCCGAAGAAGTGAATTTGTTCTGCCTCCCCCGAGAGTTGGAGGAGATCAAAAAGAACACGGCCATCTTGATATCCATCTCCTTCTAAATCCTTGACTGATGACCCCTCATCTAATGTCTAGGATTAGGATTTCTAGGACACAACCTTGTAACATGTATCTCATACTGTAAATTGAATCATTATGTATCTTTCTCACGTAATCTGCAGTTCAGTCAAAATTCTAGTTGTATTGTTCTTGTAATCAGTGATCCTGCAACATCGTGTAAAACTACTTGGATTATTGAATACAAGTTGCAACTTCTTCTCATGCTTATCTACTTGTCGCATTCCTTTGATAGCATGAATTGACGTGTCTTAAGTGTGTTGATCAAACTTATTATTCTTTATGATCTCCATTCTCTTCTGGTGATTAAAAGAATTGTCCTTAATGAAATGGTCACACTGCCTAGACACAAACTCTGCTGATACCCCATCAGCAAACCATTCTTGAACAACTACTATATCGAGTTATGGTTTCTTACTACTGCTTAACTCTCATCCTTAGACTCCCTGATAATTGCCTTTCTAAATTAGATCATTTCACAATGATTAAATTCAAGTTCTGCCAAAACCTCAAGTCACTCAACATAGGCAGACTGCAGTTTCATGACCTTCATGTCAACCTATCAAGGAATCTGCTTTTACTCAATCTCTATTCTTCATGCTTAAAAGATCAAGATTATTAGTAAATCTGCTTTGAACCAAGCTGTCTGCTGAATTAAAATAAAATCAAAGGCTTTTGAATTTTCCAAAAAGGATTTTTTTTATCCCAGTTGTTAAAATTTCCAAACATCAAAAGCTTACATCTTTCAAGATAGTTCAACAGCACTTTGTGTTCTTAGTTATGACAATTACTAAATCTTATGTAACTTATGAGATTGTAGTTATAAAGGCATGATTAGTTGTTCCCATTATAATGGCTCAACAGCTAATTGGTATACAGATTGAATTCAAAACACTCTGCTACACCTTATCATGTGATTCTTTGTCAAAAGGATGTAGTTAAAAATCTCTAGTAACTCGTCCTATCCTCAAGATAGCTAGAAACTCAAGAATTCTTAGGAAGACTGATATTTTCAAATATTAAGTTTTTCCTCAAGAGTGAACGACCTATATAGCCTGCGTATATAGGCTACGTCTCACTCTCTTGAACAAATCGGTGCAGATCTCTTCCCTTGCTATAGAATGCCTAGATCATTGAACGAAAGAAGAACGGACATCACTTCGGTACACATTCAATATCTCACTTACTTGATCTATTTAATATTCTTACTAAGCCTTATTAATCTTAAATAGATTGATGTCCATTATAAATAAAGTCTATCAATTGGTATCAGCTGTTCTTACCTTAGCTGATATTAAACACACTGCCAATAATGGATACAACAATTGGTATCAGCAGTTCTTACTTTAGCAAATACCAAATACACACTGCTGATCATATCCACATCTTTGAAATCCCATCAAATTCTTCATTTATCCATATAAAATCTCAATGGGAACAAAATTTTAACCAAAACTTAATATCCAAAGAAAATCTTTAATATGTGCATCCTATACAACAGTGGTCTATGGCACAGAACAAAATATTCAAATCTCAACTCAGCTGCTGTACCCTGTAATACCACAATAAAGGCAAATAAATTAATCTGTTTATATAATAATTTTAAACTTCTTGTTTGAAAATAATATAAGTTCACTTTTCTCCTAGACTGCCTATATCTTAGCCATAACTACTCTGCACAATGACATAATCATAAATCAGAACATCATTACTATGTCATTAAAAGTGGTTTCTTCCTTTAAGCCCCCAAAACGTCCAATCACATTCCTCAAATCAAGAAACCCTTTCATCTTCTCAAAACTTCGAAGAGATGCATAAATGATAACCTTCATAAATTCATCATCTCTTCTTCATCTTCCTGTCCAACTACAGCGTCTGACTTCTGCTTACCTCAAAATTTCTCCACCATTACAGTCATTTGCATCATGTGTTCACCAAATTTGCCTAGTCCTCCTCATCGACCCATTTCCCACACTGAATGGCGTCAACGTATGATGGTTCTTCTTGCCACTCCTCCACCAGTGATTCAACGACCTCGTCGAATCACTCGACGTGTAAGAAATCATCTTCGAGATCCCAGGAATGACGTATCCAATTTCATTCCATGGATTCCCACAAGAAACCCTACCGCAACTGCAGCGCCTGACACTCCATCTGCTCCCATCGCCTCAAATGCTCAACTTGAGCAAACTCAGATTCAGGAGCATCAAATAGCAAATGCAAACTCTGCGCCAAATTCAGCGGTCAATATACCCTCCAATTAGTAAAATAGACCTTCATCTTCTAACTCTACTTAGTTAGGATGACAAGCTAGGTTTCTGCTTCTTCAAACTTTCTTTTGCTATATTAGTGTTATAAATGTAATATATTCTGTTTTTGTTTAGCTATATTTGATGCGTTATCGTAACTTGCCCTCTTGCATACTCTTTTATGCTTGCACTTCATTTTTATTACGATCTAAAATTATCTTTGCACATCCATGTTCTCTGAAGGATATGATGAACAGACTTTAGCACTTGGCCTATTAATTAAAGAAAGTTAAATATTCTATTTGTCATCTTTGGATGTATATCTCATGCATCCAGTAAAAGTCAACATACCTCTCAACAACATCGTCCTATAACAGAAAGTCTTAGGCTCTTCATGACTTATGAATTGACTAATTTAATCTCTTTTAAACTCATTGTGTTATACTTACTTTCTTGACCAAATATCTTCTCATAACTCTCTTAAGTACATTCAAGGTTCATTACACAAGCCCCTACTCTTCTATCTCAATTAGAACTACCTTTAAGGAGGAATCTATTTTGAACATTTTACTACTTAACTTGTCTTATTACATTCTTGTAAAACCTCTTTACAAGCAATGGAACAAAATTTCACAACCTGATATATTACTCTCTCCAGCTAATATGTATTTCTTATACATGAAAACTGTGCATTATATATTATTCGCACACTGAGAAGGAAAATCATTTTGATAAATGCCTTGCTACATCCCAAGATTTTTGATCCACATAGCATACTTAGTTTGTCTATCTTTTGACAATTGCCCATCTGTCGAATAGAAATACTTACTCGATACTGTCTATATTCTCTGCAGAATTACAATTAGCTGATCACTTCGGCATTTCTAAAAAGACAGTATTTAACAGACCAAACCTCCTTCCCTCTACATGTCTCAATTCATACCTTATGAATTACCATAAGTCAGTTCTCTCAAGTATTTAGTTTCTGATACTCAATATTTTATTTGATAACTATCAATCTATCTTTAGCTTGTGACCATTAAGGAGGAGAGATTGTAATAAGATTGACATTATACATATAGATTATCATTTTGTAATAAGATTGACATTATACATACAGATTATCATTATACATAAAGAAGGGAAAATTGCAAATAAGCAATGAACTAGTAAGGAGGAGAGATTAAAGATTGATTAAGATTGATTAAAGATTACATAACAACCATTAAGGAGGAGAGATTGTGAAATTGCCCAAAATCATCAGATGAAGATGCTTAATCAATTCGATTAAGAATATTATTATAAGATTGTGAAATTAAGAATATCATATATCTTGCTTAAGCTACTCCAGATAATACAATGCAAGAAACACATTTTTAAGGCAATATTATCAATTGCCTAAAACCATTTCAGTTATTGCTTCGTATTTGTTCTTTCATTTATTGAGTCTGTAAATACTTAGCAATAGGTGACTATACATACGCTATCGCTTGTAAGTTCAACCTAGGGCATGCCGTGATATAAAATGAATATTCATTAGTGGCATGTTATTACTAAGGATTGAACAACTGCTTTAAAAAGCTGTATGTATAAGTCAATGGTAGTAGTAATGGTCCCAAGCAAATAGGAGGAGATTGTTAGGAATATGCCGGTAAATAAGCTGATATATATGTATGCATATTCCAAGACAGTGATTTGCTTGTTCCCATTACAACGCAAGTTTCACAAGTGGCTAAAAGGGCTGCGTACCGGTTAGTGTGGCAGCTTGTTGAAACAATGCATAGGTCATTAGACTAGGAAGTCTTTGTACATATCCGAGTCTTTGTCCTACCAGATTGATGACAACTTTCATATGGATTAGCTCTTCAATTGCCAGCTGACGTGACCATCGGCAAATGTCTCACTAGCAGACATGTCCTTTAGCTATGACTGCCTATTAGCTCTCTCTACAAATCAGCAGTTCTATAATGGCAGATCTCGGATCGGCCAAGTCCTCATCGAACAAGCAGAGAAGCGATTAAGACAAAGAGGAACATCATGATCACCCATAATCTCTACAATCAGCAGTTCTAAAATGGCAGATCTCATCATCGGTCAAGTCGCTTATCAGAACAACTGCAGAGAAATTGGAAGATCACGAGAAACATCGGTCATTGTTCAAACTCGCTACAAGTCAAAATAGATCCGTTACAAGATCGTCGACAAATCCAAGATACGCATCGATGTCTGCGCCTTCACGTTTATCCAAGTAGACATTTCCTCTTCGTACGGTGTTTGCGGTCTTCAAAGCTTCATTTTCATAAAAGGCCAAGCGGGCCGCTACTGATCAAAGCAATGATACGTCCACATCAATCAGCTGCATCCAGGCTAAGCTCGACACGTCCAAATCTGTCCAGCCTGTTTCACGGACCAGCTTCAAGAAACAATCCTAACTGAAGGTCTTTGTCCATCAGATCCAAAAATGTACTCTGCTGCATTATGAGATTCAGATCATCAACGGGCATATACCTATTCAAACGCCAACGGTCACCTCTTCTTCTCCAGCCTATATAAGAAGACCCTCGTTCTCATCTCAAACAGAGAGCAACAAGTGTATGCTTATGCTTGAAAAAGGTTGTGGTATTGTTCTTCATTTACTCAATCCAGAACCACATCATCTGAGTGAGAAAACACAAGTGTAAGAACAAACACTTTGTGAGAGAGAGAGAAGAAAATCCAAAGGCTGAGAAGCTCTGCTTGATCAACAACCTTGTTGTTGATTTGAGTCCTTCTTCCTTCGAAGAACTCAGTCTCTTCAGTGGCCTCAACTCCATTATCCAGTAAAGAGACCAAGCATCTTACAGATCGTTGAAGCTAAACCAAGCTTGAAGATGTCCGATGAAGAGCCAGAACTTAAATGTCCAGATTGCATTCATATCGGCAGACTTATATTGCATTATAAGCTGTGCCGATTATGCAACAAGTTGTCATCATTCTTGGTCGAGTGCTTAGCACTCTATTGTTCAAATACTCGTTATTTGAACAATACCTAAAATTCTATTCTCATAACAAATATATCGAGTTGAAACTACAGGAAGATAACTTAATAAATATTAAGTACATCTTCTAATGTATTTTCGATATATTTGATTTCGCTTTCTTCATTTCTCCTTCTTTTTCCTAAGGAGATTGCTAGGATAGAGAGTCTAGGTTGATGTACTAAGCATGTTTGCCTCTGAGTAAACCTCTGCTGAATTTTAATATAATATATATGTTTGTTACATTCAGCCTTGATTTCTCTTTCTTGTATAAATTGTCTTATCTTTTGCAATCTGTTTAAGGAAAGCAAATGATGCATCTAATACAGATTATAGTTAACTGTTAAGCTCTCTTTTAAACCAAACCTTTACAGTTACTTTAATCTAAATTGTTAAACTTATGATGTTCATTCTTCCGCTGCTAAATCTTATTTTCATCAGCTAAGTTCAACATATATCTTCTAACTGCATGTTTCATATCTGCTGATTCAGGATGTCCATGATCTACATCTGCTGATCTAGGATGTCCGATCACTCTAACTTAGGCTAAGCAGTTAGTATGAGGAAGATGACCTAATTGTATTAATCATCTCATTCATTCGTCTTATTAAATATGAAAATTGGATGAAATTTTTAATACATCATGTATAGGCTATTCACCCCCCCTCTAGCCTATTCTCTGAGCAATCCTTGGACCTAACAGCTGTAAGGGTTAACTTTGATTCATTTGGGAGTAGGTTGGTCTGGGGGAGAGGAGATAGGTCATTTTGTAGGAGTAAGAGGTTGACTTTTAGGTGAGTCTTGCAACTTTCCTTGGTCAATGGGTTGGACAGTAGGTTTAGTAGGTGGAGTAGGTGAAGAGAGAGGTGAAGGTGTTGGATCGAAAGAGGGCACAAATTTGGTCTTTTTGGCACTTCATTTGAGGCGATGGCCATGCCTGGGTTTGGATGAGGAGGTGTCAGTAAAGGTTGGGTTGGTATTGGCTTGGGGTAGAATGTCTGGTATTGTTTCAAAAAGGTTAGGGTTGGCTGGTGTAGGATCGGCTGATTTAGAGGATGCTGGTGGAGGCATAGGTTTGGGTAGGCCAAAGTCTTCATTAGTAGACTTTAAAATTTTAGTTTTGGCCGTGGGTGGTATGGTGGAAGGTTTAGAAGGTTGAGTAGAGGGTTGGCTAGTAGGTTTGAGAATGTCTGGTTCAAAAGATTGTGTATCTCTCTCAGCAGCCTTCTTCGAGAGGGCATGCTTCTTAGAGGGTTTGGAGGGTTGAGAAGAGTGAGGTGGAGTGACTGTTTTGGCTTGCTTGGCTTTGGGTTCAAAAGGGTCGTGGTCCAGACGCTCTAGATCAAATTCTTCAGGTAAAGAGACCGCTATTGGCTTTGGCTCCTCCTGAGCAGAGAGCTCCTTGGCTGTGGAGACAAGTTTTTTCTTTCCCTTCTTGGCATGTACAGAAGGCCCAACAGCAGCAGCAGCTCGTTTTGCAGTATCTTCCATATAGAACTTGATGTTGTTGAGGGTGAACACATAAGTGTTAGTCACCTTGATGATCTCATCAACAGTTATGGTTTCCTCAAACTCCGGATAACCTCTCAGGATTGTATTGATGATTCTAACAAAAGGTCTGTGCATCCCTGAGACGGCTTAGACTTCAAGCACACTGTCAAATTGCATAGAGTAGACGACCTTGGCCCAGTTCAACTGCTTCCTTAGAATTATGACTTTGGTGAGCATTAGCTGGTAAGATGTGAATATGTCCCTGGAGCCATTCTTAAAGAGTAAACCTTTGTCTACCAGATGACTTATATGATACGGGACCTCAGGAAATAAATTCCTGGACTTATCAGATAATGGTTCTGGTTTATTCTCTCTACGTATCAGAGCCTATGCAGCATCTGATTCTTCCACATTTAAGTCCATTTTGCCTTTAGCAGGCAGTCCCAAAATCAGACCAACAACCTTGTAGTCAATTTTAATGAACCTCCCTGTCATGTAGCCTTTAATGTAACTCTTGTCTACAGGGTCATCTCTATTGACTGGCGGAAGAGGAACAATCATGTGGGTGTAGAATTCTTCGACCAGCTTGATGCTATAATCTGTATCCCCTAATTCAAATAGTGGAAGGATTCCACTCTCTGTTAGATCCTTGACCAGGGATACACTAGTAGAGTATTCTTGCACGGATTGGGCATTGATGGTAACACCAGGATGTTAGCTGCTCCTTGGAAGATAACCAATAGGCCTTTGAGCAACTCTAGAGGATTTGGTTTGTTGTTGAAAAGCATTACCAGCAGATGTTGAAGTACCAACAGTCTTAGAAGTTTGCTTCTTAGCCTATACAACCAATCAGCAAAGTTAAGAAAGTCTGATACAAAAAGACTAACAACAGTTCTTAGAGAAACACATACTGTTCAAATCAAAACCCGATATATGCCAGTAAACTTGCATTTCAAAAAGTAAAAGTTTACTAACTACGCAGTTCATATCTAGGGTTTTTGATAGGTTTTTTTTAAAAATTTAACATTTTCAGAAAAATCAAAGTGTAAAGTCATAGATATTCAGAATTTCAGTGTAATAAACACATTTGATATCTAGAAATCACCAACAAATAATAATATATCAACTAATTTCAGCTTATGCAGTTTATACACGACAATAAATGCAACAGTTCAAGAAACTTTTAAATTCAAGTAAATAACTGTGTAACTTTAACTGAAATTAAAATTAATTGAGCGAGTATATATAAGAATATTAACCATTGCAGTTTAATCAAGTAAAAACTGAAGAGTTGCAGATTTTAGAAATCTCAGACGAGCTTGGAAAGTACAACAATGACGTGAGAGTTTTGAAAGGGTGTTTGTCGGTTTTAGGAAGATGTAGGGATAAACAGTGATTTTGTCCTTTTAAATGACAGACAATTTTATAAATAGAATTTGATAATTTTTTAAGTCCGCATTTAATGACTTTGATAAGTGACTATTCATATAAAGATACTTTGAGAAATATGAAGTTTTAGTCCTTAATGTTTGGAATACTTACCTGAGATTGTCCTTTAGTACCAACAATGTTACACATGGCTAATAAGAGATAGGCAGTTCTATATATGAGAAAAGTGTAATATAACAAAGAGATTTTACAAGAGTTAAGAATTGAGGTCAAGCATATACCAAGCTCTCCTCTTAGATAGGCAAACCTGGTTGAATCAAGTGGCTTGGTGAAAATATCAGCCAATTGTTGATTAGTAGGCACATATTGCATGTTGATATTACCTTTCTCCACATGATCTTTTACGAAATGATATCTTACATCAATATGCTTTGTCTTGGAGTGCATGACAGGATTCTGAGAGATTGAGATGGCTGATGTGTTATCACACATGATGAGGCAATCAGCAGTCTTGATCTCATAATCTATAAGTTGCTGTTTGATCCACAGCAATTGTGAGCAGCAGCTATGTACTCTACCTCAATTGTTGAAGTTGAAACAAATGTTTGCTTTTTGCTAGCCCATGAGATAAGTCTATTCCCTAAGAATTGACATGTCCCACTTATGCTTTTCCTGTCAACCTTACAAGCAGCAAAGTCAGCATCAGAATATCCTATAAGAGTGAAAGATGAATCCCTTGGATACCAAATACTCAAGTTGAATGTATCAATGAGATATCTGATGATCCTCGACTGCCTGTAAATGAGACTCCTTAGAATCTGCTTGGAATCTAGCACAAACACAAACACTAAACATGATGTTAGGTCTGCTAGTAGTTAAGTATAGAAGTGAACCAATCATGCCTCTGTAGAGAGTCATGTCCACTTTCTCGCCCTTTTCATCTTTGTCAAGATGCAGTTAATAGCCGTAGGTGTGCTGAAGTTGTTTCCATTTTCAAGCCCAAATTTCTTGATGAGATCTTTAGCATATTTGGCTTGGTTGATGAAGATACCAGTTGAGCTTTGCTAAATTTGAAGTCCTAGGAAAAAATTGAGTTCTCCCATCATGCTCATCTCAAACTTGCTCTGCATAAGGTTTTCAAACCTCTTACAAAGGTTTTCATTAGTAGAGCCAAATATAATATCATCAACATAAATTTGAACAAGTAATGAATAACCTTTATGTTTCATGATAAAAACAGTAGTGTCAATTTGACCTCTCACAAAACCTTGAGTTATCAAGAATTTTGAAAGGGTCTCATACCAGGCCTTTGGAGCTTGTTTGAGTCCATATAGTGCTTTTCTCAATTTATAGACATCCTCTCTTCTTGAATTATCTAGGAATCCTAGCGACTAATCCACATAGACTTCTTCTTGCAGCTCATCATTAAGAAATGCACTTTTAACATCCATTTGATATAGCTTGAAATCTTTAAAAGATGTATAGGCAAGGAAGAGTCTGATAGCTTCTAATCTTGCAATAGGAGCAAATGTCTCATCATAGTCAATTCCCTCCTCTTGTCTATATCCTTGGGCTACCAGTCTTGCCTTATTCCTAGTTATATTTCTATTTTCATCCATCTTGTTTCTGAAAACCCACATAGTTTCAATCACTGTTTGTCCTTTAGGCCTAGGAACAAGTGTCCAAACTTGGCATCTATCAAATTGATTTAACTCTTCTTGCATAGCATCTACCCAGCTTGGATCCCCCAGAGCTTCATCTACCTTCTTGGGTTCTGTAGACACCCAGAATTCGTACACCTACATTATACGAATTGTCCAATAAACAACTGTTTATTTATAAATGGACTAACACATGTTTCTATGATTATTTCAGGAAACAACATACACAACGGACCAACAACGTCCAACAAATACAACGAACTTCGGTTAGATCAACATCAAGGGTCAAACTCGAAGATGCAATGGACTAATGACGTCCAACACACAAACAAACCTTCCGTTAGATCAACATCAAGGTTCTAGACTGAAGATACACAACTTAGAAGGGCCAAAGTGCAAGATACAAAGTATAGAAAAGCCAAAAATAGGGTTTAGTGCACTGAAGACATTTCTGGTGCGCCAATACACCAAAACAGGGTTTGGTGCACGGGCACCATGCCAGGTGCACCGCGCACCACACCTGCATTTCTTCAACAGTTCAGCAGCCGGCTGCTGAAGAGGAAGCTTCCTCCAAACTTGCCTCCGTGGGTTTCCTAAGCTCAGGCCTCCTATAAATAGAGATGATCAGCTCTCTCTAGACACATATTCAATTCTCTTCCCAAACACACACACACACACACACACACACACACACCAAATCTCTCTCTCTATCAAGCCTTTTTTTTGAGGAAAAAAAGAGAGAAAGAAAAAGAGAAAAGAGTATTGACTCTATCTCAACACACACAAAAATATAAGTCTTCCTTTCCTCGATTGGTAGCAGTGGGAGCACAACGGTCAGACTACGAGCTAGCTTGATCCAGTATAAGCAACGGACTAGAACTTGGCCTGGTTTTCTGTAAAATGACAGAAGGTAACCCCTTCTGTTCGTTAGTTTAGATATGTAAATAGATGTAATAAATGTATGTAATTATTTCAAATACGTTGTAAATAAATTTTATAAATACATGCAATTTATATTCTGTAAATAACAAACTTGCAATAATTAAATACGAGCATGCAAATGTGTAGAGACCGAAAGGGCGAATTGGGTGTGTAAAACCTTCTCGATTCCTAACTTGGCTCCTAAACCCATAATCTAAAGTTTTTCTTCCGTTTACTTATAAACGAGAGTGGCGAATCTGTTTTTAAAGATAAACATGATTTTCATATTTATCAAACCATAAAATAAAATAGAGAGGAACCACAAGACACGAGCAAAAAAGGCCCCCCGAGAGGGAACGATCCTGCGGGATCGGGGCGCTTACAGTTTCATATTTGAAACAAATGCAGTAAAGTACATGCATTCATTCCTTGAAGTTTGTCTTGTCTGAACACCAACATTTAGATCACCAATGATCTGAGTGATTTGATGATCTCTAACTTCTCTAACTTCAGCAGGAAGATCTTGTTTGATAGCATCAGCGGAGTTTTGTTCTTGAGAAGTAGAGATGTCTAGAGCTTGGTTTTCATGATGGTAGGTAATTTCCAAAATTGGCTGAAATATTTCTGGTGTAGATGGAACAACAGTTTCTTGATTAGCTGATTCATTGTTGGCTGGTCCACTATCACCAGTTGGAAGTTCTATCATATCAATCCTTGGAGGAACTTGTGGAAATTAAGCATTAGCAGAGTTAGAGTGTGACTGTTTTGTACCTGTCTCACACTCATCAGAATCATTAGACTTAGGAGCCAAATGTGGCCCAATAAAATCAAATTCATCAAAAGATACATGTACAGATTCAACAACTTTAAGAGAAGTTTTATTGTAAACTATATATGTTTTTAAAAATTTAGCATATCACAGAAATATTCCTTCATTAGATTTGGATTCAAACTTGCCTCTATGTTCTCTACCATTGTAAAGAACATAGCATTTGGACCCAAATATTTTGAGGAAACTAATGTTGGGAACTCTGCCTCTCCATATTTTATATGGAGTTTTGTTATGAAATTTGTTGATTAAAGACCTATTTTGTGTGAAGCAGGCAGTGTTGACAGCTTCAGCCCAGAAATACATGGGCAGCCTTGCTTCAGCAATCATGGTCTTCGCAGCTTCAATGAGAGTTCTGTACTTCTGTTCATTCTTTCAGCAACTCCATTTTGCTAAGGTGTGCCAGCAGCAGAAAAATTGTGACCAATTCCATGGTCATCACAATATTTAGCTACACCATTGTTCTTGAATTCTGTCCCATTGTCTGATCAGGTATCAACAATGTCATCCAGCTTCTAAGTTTGCAGTCTTCTGAAAAGTGTTGTTATAGTGTCGTAGGCTTCATCTTTAGAAGACAACATTTTAACCTAGGTGAATCTTGAATAGTCATCAACCACTACTAGTTTATACTTGCTGCCACCAAGACTAGTAGTAGTAACTAGACCAAACAAATCCATGTATAGTAGCTGTAGAGGTCTTGTAGTTGATAGACATGGCTTGCTTTTGAAAGAAGATTTGGTTAATTTGCCTAGCTAGCATGCCTTGCAAAGTTTGTCATGGTCTGCCGATATCTTTGGCAAACCAACAGTCAAGTTGTCCTTTGATAACTTATAGATGTACTTGAAGTTAAGATCGCTGAGTCTCTTGTGCCATAGCCAACTGTTATCACTGGAGGTCTTTGCAATTAAACACAAGCTTGATTTTCTTCCCACAGCATTTAGATCAACCACATACACATTTCCTTTTTTAAATTCAGTCAAGATAGTTGTGCAGGTCTCACTGTCCTTTATAAAGCAATGACTTGAAGTGAATTGACATATCAGTCCCTTATCACAGAATTGTGAAATACTTAGGAGATTGTGCTTCAAGCCTTCTACTAGAGATACTTTGCTGATGGAAAGATTTCCTTTAATACATCCATAGCCAACTGTCTTCCCTTTGGAGTTGTCACCAAAAATCACTGAGGGACCTTTTGCTTTAACAATATTAGAGAGAAGATCCTGGTTTCCTGTCATGTGCTTAGAGCAACCACTGTCCAGATACCATAAATCCTTCTCCTCCTTATTAACAGCCATGAAACATTCCTGAAAATTGAATATTTAAGTATATGGTTCCCTTTTATTTTTGGGTCCTGAGGGTTAGCAGCCTTTTGGAACCCATACCTGTTTAACCTTTGGAGGTGTGAACCCTTTAGGTTTAGGTATGAATCTTAGAAAGTATTCATGAATCTCGTGGCCATGTGTAGACACACAGAATTCGTACACCTATATTATACGAATTGTCCAATAAACAACTGTTTATTTACAAATGGACTAACACATGTTTCTATGATTATTTCAGGAAACAACATACACAACGGACTACCAACGTCCAACAAATATAACAAACATCAAGGGTCAAACTCAAAGACACAACGGACTAACGACGTCCAACACACAAACAAACTTTCCGTTAGATCAACATCAAGGGTCTAAACTGAAGATACACAACTTAGAAGGGCCAAAGTGCAAGATACAAAGCCTGGAAAAGCCAAAAACAGGGTTTGGTGCGCTGAAGACATTTCTGGTGCGCCAATACACCCAAACAGGGTTTGGTGTGCGGGCACCATGCCAGGTGCGCCGCATATCACACCTGCATTTCTTCAATAGTTCAACAGCCGGCTGCTGAAGAGGAAGCTTCCTCCAAACTTGCCTCTACGGGTTTCCTTCAGCCCAGGCCTCCTATAAATAGAGATGATCAGCTCTCTCTATTCAGACATGTTCAATTCTCTCCCCAAACACACACATACACGCACACACAAATCTTTCTCTCTATCAAGCCTCTTTTTGAGGAAGAAAAGAGAGAAAGAAAAAGAGAAAAAAGTATTGACTCTATCTCAACACACACAAAACGTAAGTCTTCCTTTCCTCGATTGGTAGCAGTAGGAGCACAACGGTCAGGCTATGAGCTAGCTTGATCCAGTATAAGCAACGGCCTAGAACTTGGCTCGGTTTTCTGTAAAACGACAGAACGTAACCCCTTCCGTTCGTTAGTTTAGAAATGTAAATAGATGTAATAAATGTTTGTAATTGTTTTAGAATACATTGTAAATATGTTTTTTAAATACATGCAATTTATATTCTTTAAATAAACAAACTTGCATTAATTAAATACAAGCATGCAAATGTGTAGAGATCGAAAGGGCGAATTGGGTGCGTAAAACCTTCCCGATTCGTAACTTGGCCCCCGAACCCATAGTCTAAAGTTTTTCTCCCGTCTACTTATAAACGAGAGCGGCGACTCTGTTTTCAAAGATAAGCATATTTTTCATCTTTATCAAACCATAAAATAAAATAGAGGGAAACCACAAGACGCGAGCAAAAAAAGCCCCCCTCCCCCGAGGGAACGATCCTGCGGGATCAGGGCGCTCACAGTGGCGACACTGCTGGGGATGTTTGTTTTAAAAAAAAAATAAAAAAGAGGGTCAGACACATTTTTTTTATACACAATTGCATGCTTACATATTTAAATATCGCAAATTTGTTCAATTTTTATAACATGACTAAAATGTTATTTGTGTGGTATATACTACTCTGTTCATACTTACCTCTGCAGGTAAAAATTCATTTATTCTTTATTTATTTTGTACATTTATTCGGGTATCAATGCTCATTATTCGGTTGTACATTCATTTATGTTCTTTTTACTTTGGGAAATAGGACACAAATGTATTAATAGGAATAGAATAGATTTCCTATTTTTCTATTTTCTTTTTCCTGCTCTTTCCTCGGGGCTTTAAACCCTCGACCTGTGGATGTTTTTCCTTTCCTGCTAATTTCAACTGCTAACAAAAAAATATAACTCACACCACATGAATTAGAAAAAAATGGACATAAATTGTTTTCATTTTTGTACATACTTGTTTCACCTTTTGTTTCATATAATTGTAAAAAGAGTCTCTTAGACATTGTGCACACACGCACACTCATTTATTCCGAACTGTTACCAAGCTTCAAACCCTGGTATAGCCACGTTGAAGTGAAACTGGGAAAGTCATGCGCCCAGCATTCCTTCAACCGATACTATCCCTTTCCGCACGATTACTGATCGTCCCCCGGGAAGTAAGCCATTCTAACCCTGCATAGCCGCGCGTAATTCATACAGATTTCTAGGACACTTCAAAACACCGGTTGATTCTTGTTGTCATAAACATATTTTGTCAATCCTGTGCATAAAGACAAAAAGAAATCAAATCAAAAAAGAGTCGTCGACCGACAAAAAGAGTCTGTTTGATCAAAAAGCAAAAAGAAGATATTGAGAAATAAACACCGAAAATACAAAAAAAGAGTCATACTCTCCCAAAAGAGAATCATGGTGATCAAAAGGTCGACAAACAAAGTCATCATGATTAACCAATGACATATCTAGCTGAGATCTATTCCAATTTTAGGAAGTCAAAATACAGGTAGAATACGAAGGTCCTATATTTTGGCGAGAGAATTCACTGTTCCAAGAATGGTTCACTAGTCAAGACAAAGCATTCTCGCTTGTTCAACCTTCAAAGGGTGAGTCGAGTCAAATGAAAAGAGGAACAATGAAATTGTGCTGTACCTAGAAACACTTCCAGAACCTAATTCCAACCCATATCCCAACCTTTCAGAAACCTGGCCTTGAATTGGAAGAGGACTAGCACCGGGAGGTTGATAAGAGTTTCAAGCCAAGATTCAGAGTCAAGCACAGAAAGTCTGCATTGGAATCAGATGGCCGATCAGGAAGATAGCACTTCTGCAGGACATGACACATGGGCTCCAGGATATACTCCAACCCCAGCAATGCAACAATGGATGGATCAGAACATGGAAGCCATGATCAATAGGTTTTTAGCCCTTATCCAAGGTCAAGGGGCTGATAACAGGACCTTGCCCGTTTCTACAGGAACTGTTGACCCATCACCTTAGAGCGTGAATGCAAGTTTGCCCAATACAAACACCTATCCTGCATACCCGCAAGCCTACTCTCCATATCTCCCATATCCAAACACTTACCCATCCTATCCTAATACATTTCCTCCTCAGCCAAATGTCAATCCAAACATCCATCACCAGTCTCAGACTACCACAATTCCAATCCCAAATACTACTACACCTCCTACAACTCGCATCACATCTCCATCTACCAATATTTCTTTCCCTAACCCAAATGCATTCCCATTCTACATGACCAATCCGATCTAGGATAGTCCACATCTAAACCCAAACAGTTACAACCCTCAGCCTTCAGCTAAACCAATATATCCATTTGCCAGCTACGTACCACCTTATCCAGTTCCTCCAGTAGGGCAGTTCTCGGGCACAGCTATGGTTGATACCAATGATGTTGAACTTACAAACAAAGGAGAAATCAGAGAGTTAAAAGACATGGTCCTGAAAGTTTTAAACAAAGGTGAATTCACAGCCCGAGCAATGACGCTCCAGCCTGCTGCCATTTTACCACCAAAGTTCAAAATGTCTGATATCAAGAAGTTCGACGGGACAGGATGCCCTATTGCCCATCTTAGGTCTTATGCCCATGCTATGCAACAAAGGGGGGCAAGTTTTGAAGCAATGGCCTCTAATTTTCACTTGACTCTATTTGGGAGTGCCAAGCAATGATTGATGTCTGTGGACAGCACTGTAGTTGCTACGTGGGATAAACTCGCAGATGAGTTTCAGAAGAGATACAAACATAACAGTAATTGGGAAAAACACATAAGAGATCTTGATTTGTGCACACAGAGAGAAAAGGAGACATTTTCAGAGTACGCCGAAAGGTGGAGAAAGAAGATTGCCCAAACCCTGGACAGGCCTGACCAAGCTGAACAAGTCAGGATCTTTTTGAGAAACCTTCAGCCGATTTATCTGGATCGTATGCATTACCTTCCATATGCTGATTTTTCTGCAATCTTAGATGTCAGATTTCGCATTGACACGGAGATTCGTACCGGACAGATCAAGGTCGATCCCCCTCCAGGCTCGTTTCGATACTCTAAAGGAAAGGCAACAGCAACGTCTGCACCTGTTGTAAATATTTTAAGAAATGTTTCGACTATGGCTTTGCCAGTTGTACCATCTGCTCAGAATTATGGAAATATGTCTTTCAATTATTCACTTGATGGGTTTGTAAATGCATTGGGAAACAACAATAAAAGAGGTGTAAGAAATAATTTCCGTAAAAATGAGAGACAGTTTGATGAATTGCACGCTTCTATGTCATTAATTTTTTGGGGGCTGAAAGCACAAGGAGTCCTCAAACCTATCGAGGGTTACAGACCTCCCAACCCATTGCCTGCCACATGGGACCATGCAAAATATTGTGAATACCATCAGTCTAGTGGACATCTCACTGACAAATGCTTCGTGCTCCAGCGAGCAATCCAGAACCTGATTGATGACAAGATCATTGAGAAAGCACATCCCATGCCTAATGTGGTGAACAATCCTCTGCCAGCTAACCATGTCAACACCATCCAGTTTGAAACAGAAGGCAAGAACTCCCCCCCCCCCCCGAATTTGAAGTCAGCAGTGCTCCATTATCATACCTCTTAATCCCTTTGCCTTTAAAGGAGGAAAATTTCGAATGCAACATTCTCTCTTGGAGCGACATCTTGTCAAGTGCCCAGGATACTTCCCAAGCAGAAGTGAACAACATCAAAAAATCCTCATGGATAGGGGCCGATGTCTGTCATCTCACTCGATCTGGTAGAGCATACCAAGTAGCTCAAGATATGGGTGATCCGTCAGGGAAAGATAAAGAAGTTGATACCAGCACCAAAGATACTGGGGCTGAAGACATTGAAGACGCTCTTCTCACTCAGATAAAGAAAACCCAAGCCAATATTTCCATTTGGGGTCTTCTCTGTTCCTCCAAGACCCACCGTGACAGCCTGGCCAAGTCATTAAGTCAAGCTATCATTCCAATCGGGACCTCGCCCGATGAGTTGACTCAAATGATTGGAAACATCCACTTTGGGAACGTTCTCATGTTCACTGACCTTGATTTACCAAAAGGAGGTGTCGACCATGTTGATGCATTACACATTACTGTCGGTGTTCAAGAAAAGAGGGTACCAAAGTTTCTGGTAAACAATGGTTCATCTTTGAATGTCTGTCCAACAATAACTTTAGCCAAGCTGGGAACGAAGATTTCAGACCTAACTCCATCATCGCAATCAGTGCGAGCCTATGATAACACCAGTCGATGTGTGCTCAGGGTGGTAACGCTTATGCTAACCATTGGCCCGTTGGAAATGCCCGTCGAGTTCCAAGTATTGGATATTCCTTCTACTTTCAGTCTACTGTTAGGCCGTCCGTGGATTCATGGCGTGAAAGGAGTAGCTTCATCACTCCATCAATGTGTGAAGTTCATCCACGAGGATCATATTGTCATTATTCTGGCAGACAAACTTATAGAATCAAAAGAGAAAGGAAATGTTCCTATTCTCGAGATTGAACACGATGACATTAGCATCTTTTTGAGCAGATTTGAAGTAATCCCTCAGGCGAGGGTGAATGTAATTCAGCATACAGAAGAAACCAACATCAGTGACAAGAAAGCTATGGAACCTGAAGAGATAGTCCCTTATTGCATGATCCGCAATATAGGCTACATGCTAGGACTGGGGCTGGGTAAGAGTCAGCAAGGCAGAATCAACCTGATACAAGATGACATCAAAGAATGCATACCACCTTTTGGGCTCGGATACAAGCCAACACCTGCAGAAGTAGCGGCAGTAATAGAAGAGAAGCGCAAGAGAAATGGAGCAGTTCAGAGGAACCAGCTGTACATGGCACCTCCCATGAACCCCTACGGGAAGACCTTGAATGGATACTTTGTCAAGCACGGAGAAACCATGGCGTACCTCATGTTCCCTGAGCCATGGATGGACAACAATAGAAAGAGCACCCCGGATGGGAAATCTTCAACGACATCAGCCTCATAGCAGAAGAAATGGAAAAGGTGATCATTGGCCCTCGGGACACCTCTTACAAGGTTGTGACAGTTGAGAACACATGGACTATCAACCAGGAAGATTCCACCCTGGCCCTAATCGGAGAAGACTTCATGAGAGACAATTTTCTGGGACTGATCGACAAGGCAGCAGCCAACACATAGGACTCAGTAGCAGAATTCGAGACAGTGGCATACAATCCGCTTCGAAACTGGTACACTACTACAGGACCATTGCTGGAGACCGAGGACCTGGTGGAACGCTTCAGATATACCTTACCCCCTTCTTCCCCTTTTGTTAAGAACTGGTCATCAATCGGTTCTAGTCCCACTGCCAAAATCGAAGATCTCACCTGTGAGGACCTCGATGAGGTGGTCGACCTTGTAGCCCTTCCTTTTATTAATGATAATGCAAATGTTTTTGTGTACTCCTTGGTTGCCAATATGTTAAAAAATGAATTAACTAAAAACATGATAAATCATCCTGTTAATAATGAATCGATTAATAATGGGGATCCAAAAGATAATGACTTTTTAATTGAATTGACCAAGATGATCAAACAACGAGGGGAGCGTCGATCGGAAGCTCTGCAAGAAGACTTATCCACCATCAATCTAGGCTGAATGATGAAGTCAGAAAAGTCAAGATTGGAAGCTATATGCAAGATGAAGAAAGAGTAGCATTGATCAGTCTGTTGATAGAATTTCAGGATGTGTTTGCCTTGTCTTACGAAGATATGCCAGGGTTGGATCCAGCAATCGTTGAACATCGGATTCTGCTGTACCCCAACGCCAAGTCGGTGAAGCAGAAGCTCCGCAGAATCAAGCCTGAATGGTCCCTGCAAGTCAAGGAAAAAATCATCAAGCAGTTGAAAGTCAAGTTCATTAAAGTAGTGGAATACCCGATATGGTTGTCCAACATTGTGACAGTGCCGAAGCCGAATGGCAAGGTTCGGATCTATGTGGATTTTTGGGATCTCAACAAAGTATCTCCAAAAGATGACTTTCCCCTACCCAACATTGACATTTTGGTAGATGCAGTAGCTTCACATAAGATACGCTCTTTTGTGGATGGAATGCTCGGTTACAATCAGATCAAGATGGCAAAAGAAGATCAAAAGAAGACTTCATTCATCACCCCTTGGGGGACCAACTGTTATACAGTCATGCCTTTCGGGTTGAAAAATGCTGGGGCTACATACCAAAGAGCTGTGACCACGCTCTTTCATGACATGATTCACAAAGAAGTGGAGGTGTACGTGGATGATATGATTATTCATTCAGTAGACACGGACGGTGCCCATTTGAGAGATCTTCGCAAGTTCTTTGAGAGATTGCGCAAGTACCGGATGAAACTCAACCCCACCAAATGTACATTTGGGGTTACCTGAGGAAAAGTCTTGGGATTCATAGTAACTGACAATGGAATCGAGGTAGATCCTGTAAAGGTCAAAGCCATAAGAGATATGCCGCAACCGACAACTCCGAGTGATGCCAAAGGCTTTTTGGGCCGATTACAGTATATTAGTCGTTTTATTCAGCAGTTGACATCCATGTGTGAACCTCTGTTCAAGCTTCTCAAAAAGGATACAGATAGAGAATGGGACGAAGAGTGCCAGTAAGCATTTGAGAAAGTCAAGAAATACCTAGCTAGTCCACCAGTTCTAGCTCCTCCTCACAAACTGAAGCGCTTATTGTTATATGTTAGGTCCGAGGGTTGTTCAGTGTATAGGCTAGAGGGGGGGGTGAATAGCCTATACTTGATGTATTAAAGATTTCATCCAATTTTAACATTTAAGTTGAAGAATAGATGAAATGACTAATACAAATGGGTAATCTTCCTCATTCTGACTGTTTAGCCGAAGTTAGTGGAATCGGACATCCTTGATCAGCAGATGCAGAATGTGCAGACGGAAGACATTGTTAAACTTAGCTGATGAAAATGAGTTTGAGCAGCGGAAGAATAAGCAGCATAAGTATAACAAATAGATTAAAGTAACTGTAAAGGTTTGATTTAAAAGAGAGCTTAACAGTTGACTAAAATCTGTAGTAGATGCATCAATTTCTTTCCTTAAGCAGATTGCACAAGATAAAAGAAATTATACAAGAAAGAGAAATCAAGGCTGAATGTAACAAACATATATATTATATTAAAATTCAGCAGAGGTTTACTCAAAGGCAAACATGCTTAGTACATCAACCTAGACTTTTATCCTAGCAATCTCCCCGGGGCAAGAAGGAAAGTGAGATGGGATACCGGGAAGACTCATATTAGAACTCCAATCCTAGCAGTTCCTAATAACCTTGGAGGTCAGGGAAGGAAAGTGCTAGTGTTAGAGTGATGTGAGAAGAGAATATTAGGAGTTGTTCAAATAGCAAGTATTTGAACAACTGAGTGCTAAGCACTCGGCCAAAAATGATGACAAATTATTGCACAATCGGCACAGCTTATAATGTAGTATAAGTCTGCCGATATGAATGCAATCTGGATTATTGGGTTCTGGCTCTTCATCGGACATCTTCAAGCTTGGTCTGTCTTCAACGATCTGTATGATGCTTGGTCTCTTTACTGAATAATGGAGTTGAGGCCACTGAAGAGACTGAGTTCTTCGAAGGAAGAAGGACTCAAATCAAAAACGAAGTTGTTGATCAAGCAGAGCTTCTCAGCCTTTTGAATTTCTTTTCTCTCTCACACAAAGTGTTTGTTCTTACACTTGTGTTTTCTCACTCCGATGGTGTGGTTCTGGATTGAGGAAATGAAAAACAATCCCACAACCTATCTCAAGCAAAAGCATACACTTCTTGCTCTCTTTGGAGATGAGGGTAAGAGTCTTCTTATATAGGCTGGAGAAGAAGAGGTGACCGTTGGTGTATTGAATAGGTTTATGCCTGTTGGTGATCTGAATCTCATAATGTAGCAGAGTACATTTTTGGATCTGTTGGGCAAAGACCTTCGTTAGGCTTGTGTCTTGAAGGTATGCAAAACAGCCGGAATGATTTGGACGTGTCGAGCCGCTGGATGCCGCCGATTTGGACGTATCACTGCTTTGACTGGAGTGCAGCGTCCTGTGCTTGGCCTTTTATGGAAGTGAAGCTTTGAAGACTGCAAACACTGTACAGAAGAGGAAATGTCTATTGGATAAACGTGAAGGTGCAGACATCGATGCGTATCTTGGACTTGTCAGACAGATCTTACAACGGATCTATTTTGACTTGTAGCGCGTTGAGTAACGACCGATGTTTCTCGTGATCTTACAGTTTCTCGGCAGTTGTTCTGATGAGGGATTTGGCCGATTCTGGGATTTGCCATTATAGAACTGCTGATGTAGAAACCGCTGATGGTCACGATGTTCCTCTTGAATAATTAGCTTCTCTACAGTTGTTCTGATAAGGACTTTGGCGGATACTGAAATCTACCATTATAGAACTGCTGATGTAGAGATAGCTAATCGGCAGTCATAGCTAAAGGAAATGTCTACTGGTGAGACATTTGCCGATGGTCACGTCAGCTGGCAATTGAAGAGCTAATCCATATGAAAGTTTGTCATCACTTTGGTAGGACAAAGACTTGGACATGTACAAAGACTTCCTAGTCTAATGACCTATGCATTGTTTCAACAAGCTGCCACACTAACCGGTACGCAGCCCTTTTAGCCACTTGTGAAACATGCGTTGTAATGGAAACAAGCAAATCACGTGTTGGAATATGCATACATTTATATCACGATACACGGGCATATTCCTAACAATCTCCTCCTATTTGCTTGGGACCATTACTACAATTGACTTATACATACTGCTCTTTAAAGCGTTTGTTCAATCCTTAGTAATAACATGCCAATAATGAATATTCATTTTATATCAAGGCATGCCCTAGGTTGAACTTACAAGCGATAGCGTATGTATAGTCACCTATTGCTAAGTATTTACAGACTCAATAAATGAAAGAGCAGATACGAAGCAATAATTGAAACGATTTTTAGGCAATTATGAGATATAATTGAATACTGCCTTGAAAATATTTTTGATGATTTTAAAAGTTGATAATAGGTAGAGTATCATCAGCGTACTATAATAGTCATATAGTATACTCTTTCGCTGTATGTGCAATTTCACAGTTATGTATAATTTCACAGCGTACTATAAAAGTTGTTTAACTAGTCTGTTAAACTTTAATCTGTTAAACTTTCCTCCTTCTTAATGGTTTATCTGTATGTACAATATCAATCTGTTTAACTTTAACTTCAATCTGTTTTCCTCCTCCTTAATGGTGTAAATTTTCTTCATTGCTGTATGTGCAATTTCAATCTGTCTAGCTTTTCTCCTCAATGTGTTCTAGCTTTTCGCCTTAGATTTTCTGTATGTATAAAGTCAATTTGTCTAGCTTTCCTCCTCCTTAATGGTCACAAGCTAAGATTCTTCTCTTTGTATAGATTTCTCCTAGAAATATCTCTCTTTGTATATAAATATCTCTCCTCCTTATAGAAATATCTCAAATTTCTCCTCCTTAATGTTTTTCTGTGTGTATAATGTTAATTATACTAAAACTCTCCTCCGTAGTGTTAATTCATAAGATATGAATTTCAGTAGATGTTAAGTATTTTCTCAATTTATGCTGTATAAATCTTTCCTCCTTTCAGTGTATGTGCTGCCGAGCTTGGTGACAAGTGGAGTAGGTATTTTATATATCGGCAGATGATCATTATATTTTATGTCGGCTAATGTAGAACACGTAGGCAGACCAGATGAAGGAAAAAGTTCTTAGACATCAGTGTGTGAAAAGGTATGGTTCACAGCAGTCATGTATAGGAAATGCATATCAAATGATGAGAGTGAAGCATTAAGATAAAAAATTTTGTGCCATTGCTTGTAACGAAGTATTACAAGAATGTAATGGGACAGGTTTTATCATAAATAGAAGAGGCAGATAAGATAATCTGGTAAGTAAGGAAGATGCTCAATATAGTCTCTTCCTTAAAGATACATAGAGTTAAAACAGGAGAGTATAATCTAGTATATAGCATAAAAAAAATTAATCTCATTGGCTCATAAGTCATAAGTAGCAGAAGATTTGTGGAAAGAAGTTGTTGAGAAGTATATAGACATTTACTGGGTGTATGAGATATACATCTCGAGATGATATACACGGTTTTTAACACATTTTAATACATAGAACAAGTGTTCTAGTTTGGATATTGCATCTTTGAGATTATATGCATACTTGAAGATGAAATTAAATTGCTGTCATAGAGAGGTATGTACCAGGACAAATATGTAATATCTATATTACAAATATAGTAGCAGAATGAAGTAGCAATTTAAACAAAGGCATATTACAACATGGATGTGACAAACGAGAGTTTGTTTGCCTATGCAGAGACATAGTTAGACATTCTGGTAAGGTAGATGATGAAAATCTGCAGTCTTAATTGCTGGGATCATGACTTGCAGTGTTTGGATCATCATGAGCATTTGTTGGTTAATGCTCCTTCTGAGATGAAGATTGCTCGAGGTGAGCATTTGAGGTAGTGAGGGCAGGGGGAAAATGCCGTTGCACTTGTTGAGACAGAGTTGGAAGAAGGGATCCATGGAATGAAATTTGATACGCTGTTCCTTGGATCTAGCAGGCGCATTCTCATTCGTCGACTGATTGAGCGAGGTCGACGAGTCACTGGTTGAGAAATAGCCTGACGAGTGGCTAGGAAGATCATCATTCTTCGTCGCATTTCATTCTGAGAGATGGACGGATGCACAGAGTTGAGTCGTGTGGGTGAACACATGATGAAGGTTGGATCAGGGAGATGAAGAAGAAATGAAGATTAATATTTAGAAGGTTTTGAATGTAAGTTATCAATTTATACATCCTTCCGAGGGTTTGAGAAGATGAAGGGGTGTCTTGGTTAGAGGAATGTGATTCGACGTTTTGAAGGCCTAATGCATTTAATGACATGGTAATGATGTTCTGATTTAGGATTATGTCATCATGCAGGGTTTTTAGGACAATGGTCTAGGCTTTCTAGGGATAATATATGTATGCTGTTATTTTGCTTCAAACGAATTGTTTGAGTAAATTGACTTGGAATAGGACAGCATTGGTAGTTAAGGACGAGTTGAGGATAACTTGTCCTAAGCTATAGATCACAGATGTATAGGACACATGTGTGGGAATTAACATTTTGAAAAATAGTGTGCCTTAAGATATTGGTTAAGAATTATTCCCAATGAGATTTTATAGAGATGAAGGTTTTGATGGGATTTCACATATAAGGACATTATCGGTGTGTTTGATATCTCGAGGTAAGAACTGCTGATATTAATTGTTGTATCAATTATTGGCTGTGTGTTTAATATCAGCCAAGGTAAGAGCGGCTGATACCAATTGTTATAATCGATAGAATCAATTTATAATGGACATCAATCTATTTAAGATTAATAAGGCTTTGTAAGAACATTAAATAGATCAAGTAATTGAGATATTGAATGTGTACCTGTCATGATGTCCGTTCTTCTTTCTTCGCAATAGATTTTGTCATTCTTTAGCAGAGGAAGGGAATTGCTTAAGAGCGTATTGACCGGACTGTTACGAAGAGTGAGACATAGCCTATATACAGCAGGGGTTATATCGGCTGTTCACTCCTGAGGAAGGACTTGGTTTTTGAAAACATCAGTCTTCCTAAGAATTCTTGAATTTCTAGCTATCTTGAGGATAGGTCGAGTTACTAGAGAATTCTAACAACATCCTTTTTGACAAAGAAGAACATGATGAGGTGTAACAGAGTGTTTTGAATTCAGTATGTTTACCAATTAGTTGTTGGCCATTATGATGGGAACAACTAATCATGCCTTTATAATTACAATCTCATAGGTTACACCAGATTTAGTAGTTGTCATAACTAAGAACACAAAGTGCTGTTGAACTAACTCGAAAGACGTAGGCTTTTGATATTTGAAAATTTAATCAACTGGGATTTTAGAATTTGAAGAAAAATTCTTTTTAGAAATTTAAAAGCCTTTTTAGGATTTTATGTTGATTCAGACGACTTGGTTCAAGCAGATTTACTAGTAATCTTGAATGTTTGAGCATGAAGGATAGAGATTGGGTAATAGCAGATTCATTGATAGGTTGACATGAAGGTCATTTTCATGAAACTGCAGTCTGCTTATGTTGAGTGACTTGAAGTTTCGGCAGAACTTGAATTTAATCATTGTGAAATGATCTAATTCGAAAGGCAATTATCGAGAGTCTAAGGATGATAGTTAAGCAGTAGTAAGAAACCATAACTCGATATAGAAGTTATTCAAGAATGGTTTGCTGATGGGGTATCAGCAGAGTTTGTGTTTAGGCAGTGTGATCATTTCATTAAGGTCAATTCTTTGATCATCAGATGAACATAGACATCATAAAGAAGAATAAGTAAGTTTGATCAACACATTTAAAACACATCAATTCATGCTATCAAAGGAATTCAGACAAGTAGATAAGCATGAGAAAAAGTTGCAGAACTTGTATTCAATAATCCAAGTAGTTTTACACAGTATGTTGCAAGGATCAGCTGATTACAAGAGCAATACAACTGGAATTCTGACTGAACTACAGATTACATGAGAAGGATACATAATGATTCAATTTACAGTATAAATGACATGTTACAAAGTAGTGTCCGAGAAGTCCTGATCCTCGGTATTAGATGAAGGGTCATCAGCCAAGGATTCTGGGGGAGATCAAGATGGCGAATTTCTTTTTGATCTCCTCCAACTCTCGGGGGAGGCAGAACATATTCACTTCTTCGGGTTATTATGAAAGCACCGAAGAGTGATGGCCACTGAGGATGTACTGCTTTGACCATGAATCCCCTTTGATAGACTCAGGGATGGATGGTGGCGGTTAGCAGTTCATCATCCTCATCAATTCCTTATTAGCTACTTAATTCAGCAGAACTGAATTATCTGCATAGGCCATCTTTGAGGTGATGGTCGACATACCTACATATAACCAGAAGACTTGTTGCACATGGCAATATATCAAATGCTTTCCATACATTTGATACTTCTTTTCTGGGATCTTCTCTGTGAAGTTCACGTATGCAAGCAGACTTCCAAGAGTGGAATAAGTATGTGCTAATCGATTTTCACAGTGATTCATCTGAAAGCATTTTAGAATATCAATGAAATTGATAACTAAAGGTTAGACGAGAGAATGGAATCACTCTTGCTGGCATTAAATAGTGGCTTTCCATCTTATCTTTTAAACTAATTGACTAAGAATATTCTTAACTGTTCTGACAATCATGGTTTGCAGTACATAAATCATGCGTGTTAGCAAACTCTTATGATTATCGGACAGGACAAAAGAAGATTTCTTTATCAATTGTTTTCTAAACAAGATTGTGGAACCATAATTAATGATTTCTGGTACACATGAATTGATGCAATTTCTCTCATGTTTGGTAACTGTGTTTTAGAAAAGATTTTGAACATGATTTTCACAGTTTATGAATGGTTTTTGAAAATGCACCATTGAGAGAAATTTAGATCAGCTCTAGTGAAGTAACAGAAATAAAATCGAAACAACTCTGAATGAATATGAAGAAATCATACCCCGTTGTTGAGGAATTGACTTGATCGAGTCTTGAGACTTGAACTTAGTAACATTTTGAGAAATTTTGAATCATCGATTTGTATCAAGATTAATCTATAGGCAGTTTGTGAGTTTAGTCATGGTAGAGATTTGATGAGGAAGGAGCTCTACTTTAAACTCAGGGAGGTTAGACTGAAGAGCACTCAATAATGGAGGTTTACTGTTGAGTTGTCCTTCTGATCATGCCATGGCAGGGATAGGCTGTGAAGTCTAGATATTCACAAGATTCTTGGAAAAGATTTGATATTGAAAGATTTGTCGTTTCCCAAGTTTTGAGAATAGTCATCACTTTAATCGAAGCAGTCAGACTTCGAAAAATGTGCCTCCACCTTTAATAGACTTGAGAGAGTAAGTCATTAAAGGATTTGTACTCCTATAAGTCAGCACATCAAACTGAGCTTATGAAGTGTTGGTTGGCAGATATGGAAATTCAGCCAACTGTAGGGTTTTAAAAACGTTTGAGATCAGCTGATAAGAAAAGTGCTGATGAGTTTTTGAAAACCATTTGCATAAGACAAGTCATACAAGCAAACATATACATCAATAAAGGTGCAGTATGACAGGTTATTATGCAGTGTCTGATAACGTATATAGGCATATCAGCTCAGTAGACATGAGCACAGGTCATTTACAAGCAAATAGATGACCTGTTTTGTGTATGCATGAGAGGTGGTCTTTATCAACTTCTGTGGACTTATCAGTGGATTTTTCGTAAAGTGGTTCTGAAGTCCAGCAGATGAGGATTTGACCTTGAGTGAGTGAAGGACATGATTGTATTTTCATGAGCGATCAGCACTCCTTCATAAATCAGCAGCCATGTTACTGTCTGCCGATGGAGAGTAATGTTGCAAGTTTGACCCTTTCTGTCATATGAGTTCCTGCCTTAAGTACTCATAGAGAAATTGTTAGCAACATTTATGAGCTAAAAATAGCTCTAGAAATCCAATAATACGAATGAGACTTAATAAGCGTGACAAATGAATAATCATTCAAAATACAGCTTATATATGTAACCCAAAAAGTTAAGAGATTAGGAGCTGGGGTTACTACCTCATTAAACTCTTTGAACGTGTCTGCTCATAGTTGTTGAAGTATCAATTCTAATGTTGAGCATAGGTTCTTTGAGTGTATTCTTACTCGGCTGAAGCTCTTTCATTGAAGGAAGACAATTTCATCATTGATGTCCTTAGGCCAAGAGCTTATAATCTCAGTGATTTTGGAGATGACATAACTTTGATTTCCTTTGAATTTCCTTTGAAACTCTTCTTATTTCATTTGCTCTAAACTTTTATGAAAAGTTTTCTTGAGAAGGTGTTAGATTGATACAATCGTTAGCCTTATGTCAAGAAAGCAAATCTTTTAGAAGTGAATCTAAGTAATTCACCCATCATGTATGAGTTTAACTTATTTGCTATAAGAAAAAAAAAATAATTTATGAGGCATGCGTAATCCTTAGCAAGTCAATCTCTACTATAGTACTTCTCTTCATGATATCAATGTAGTTCTGATATATGGTAGATTTTCTTATAGTGATCACTTAATCATCACAATATTCTTTCTCACATGTTTTTGAAAACAAAATTGATTTTGATTTGAAAAAGGTATTTTCAAATGGCTTCCAGGTTTCTCAGTCAAAAAGATTTTTGCACATAAGAAATTTTGAAACAGACTCTTTTTGACTATGCATCTAATCTGAGCAACAGGATCTATACTCACAGGATGTTAAGCCTGGAACAATCATTCTCAGAGAACCAGCTCTGATACCAATTGTTAGGTCCGAGGGTTGCTCAGTGTATAGGCTAGAGGGGGGGTGAATAGCCTATACTTGATGTATTAAAGATTTCATCCAATTTTAACATTTAAGTTGAAGAATAGATGAAATGACTAATACAAATGGGTAATCTTCCTCATTCTGACTGCTTAGCCGAAGTTAGTGGAATCGGACATCCTTGATTAGCAGATGCAGAATGTGCAGACGGAAGACATTGTTAAACTTAGCTGATGAAAATGAGTTTGAGCAGCGAAAGAATAAGCAGCATAAGTATAACAAATAGATTAAAGTAACTGTAATGGTTTGATTTAAAAAAGAGAGCTTAACAGTTGACTAAAATCTGTAGTAGATGCATCAATTTCTTTCCTTAAGCAGATTGCACAAGATAAAAGAAATTATACAAGAAAGAGAAATCAAGGCTGAATGTAACAAACATATATATTATATTAAAATTCAGCAGAGGTTTACTCAAAGGCAAACATGCTTAGTACATCAACCTAGACTCTCTATCCTAGCAATCTCCCCGGGGCAAGAAGGAAAGTGAGATGGGATACCGGGAAGAATCATATTAGAACTCTAATCCTAGCAGTTCCTAACAACCTTGGAGGTCAGGGAAGGAAAGTGCTAGTGTTAGAGTGATGTGAGAAGAGAATATTAGGAGTTGTTCAAATAGCAAGTATTTGAACAACTGAGTGCTAAGCACTCGGTCAAAAATGATGACAAATTATTGCACAATCGGCACAGCTTATAATGTAGTATAAGTCTGCCGATATGAATGCAATCTAGATTATTGGGTTCTGGCTCTTCATCGGACATCTTCAAGCTTGGTCTGTCTTCAACGATCTGTATGATGCTTGGTCTCTTTACTAAATAATGGAGTTGAGGCCACTGAAGAGACTGAGTTCTTCGAAGGAAGAAGGACTCAAATCAAAAACGAAGTTGTTGATCAAGCAGAGCTTCTCAGCCTTTTGAATTTCTTTTCTCTCTCACACAAAGTGTTTGTTCTTACACTTGTGTTTTCTCACTCCGATGGTGTGGTTCTGGATTGAGGAAATGAAGAACAATCCCACAACCTATCTCAAGCAAAAGCATACACTTCTTGCTCTCTTTGGAGATGAGGGTAAGAGTCTTCTTATATAAATTTGGAGAAGAAGAGGTGACCGTTGGTGTATTGAATAGGTTTATGCCCGTTGGTGATCTGAATCTCATAATGCAGCGAGTACATTTTTGGATCTGTTGGGCAAAGACCTTCAGTTAGGCTTGTGTCTTGAAGCTGGTATGCAAAACAGGCTGGAATGATTTGGACGTGTCGAGCTACGCCTGGATGCCGCTGACTGATTTGGACGTATCACAGCTTTGACTGGAGTGCAGCGTCCTGTGCTTGGCCTTTTATGGAAGTGAAGCTTTGAAGACTGCAAACACTGTACAAAAGAGGAAATGTCTATTGGATAAACGTGAAGGTGCAGACATCGATGCGTATCTTGGACTTGTCAGACAGATCTTACAACGGATCTATTTTGACTTGTAGCGCGTT
This sequence comes from Platycodon grandiflorus, assembly GCA_016624345.1. Lineage (NCBI taxonomy): Eukaryota > Viridiplantae > Streptophyta > Magnoliopsida > Asterales > Campanulaceae > Platycodon > Platycodon grandiflorus. The sequence continues at coordinate 49,688,823 of CM028362.1, forward strand.
GAGTAACGACCGATGTTTCTCGTGATCTTACAGTTTCTCGGCTTGTTCGATGAGGATTTGGCCGATTCTGGGATTTGCCATTATAGAACTGCTGATGTAGAAACCGCTGATGGTCACGATGTTCCTCTTGAATAATTAGCTTCTCTGCAGTTGTTCTGATAAGGACTTTGGCGGATACTGGAATCTACCATTATAGAACTGCTGATGTAGAGATAGCTAATCGGCAGTCATAGTCAAAGGAAATGTCTGCTAGTGAGACATTTGCCGATAGTCACGTCAGCTGGCAATTTGAAGAGCTAATCCATATGAAAGTTTGTCATCACTTTGGTAGGACAAAGACTTGGACATGTACAAAGACTTCCTAGTCTAATGACCTATGCATTGTTTCAACAAGCTGGCACACTAACCGGTACGCAGCCCTTTTAGCCACTTGTGAAACATGCGTTGTAATGGAAATAAGCAAATCACTGTGTTGGAATATGCATACATTTATATCAGCTGATACACAAGCATATTCCTAACATTATACCTAACCGTTATAGATACTGCGGTTGGAGCCATGTTAGCACAAGAAAAGGAAGACTCTTACGCTGAAAATGCCATCTACTTTGTCAGTAGAAAGTTGCAAGGCAGCGAGTTGAATTACTCTGCACTTGAGAAGAGTTGCATAGGTCTGGTACGGGCGACACAGAGACTCAAGATTTATTTGCAAACATTGCCTGTAAAGGTGATCTCCAAGATGGACCCGATCAAGTATATATTCGAAAAGCCATCACTTTCGAGTAGGCTCGCCAAATGGTCTTTCTTACTGAATGAGTTCGATATAACTTATAAAAGGGGGAAGTCAATCAAAGGAAATATAATAGCTGATCAACTAGCAGACCTGCCGATAGAAGCAGAAGAATTTGAAGAACTGGATTTTCCTGATGAAGGGGTTCTTGAGATTAATGACAGCACGTGCAAATAGCAACTCTTCTTCGACGGAGCCACCAACAAAAGAGGTTACGGTATAGGCATACTGCTAATCGATCCCATGGATACGTATACGCCCTTGGCTGTGCGATTAAAATTTGAATGTTCCAACAATACCACCGAGTATGAAGCTTGTATAGCTGGCTTGGATGAAGCCTTGAAAATGGGCACCGAAGAATTAGAAGTGTACGGTGATTCAGCTTTGATCATAAATCAGGTTAAAAGAAGATGAAAGACGCAGGATGCTAGACTGCAGTTGTATCATGCCCGCTTAATAGCATTAGCAGAAAAATTTAAGTTCATATCATTTCACTATCTCCTCCGAGATAGAAATTGCTTCGCGAACGCTCTGGCAACTTTAGCATCGCTAGTTGAGATCCCCGCCGAGTTCAATGTCCAACCTTTCGTCATTGGGACGAAACATACACCAGTATTTTGTTGTGCCGTTAAAAAGGACGAAGAGAGAACCGATGGGCCTTGGTACCTAGATATTTGGAATATGCTAAAGAAGGGTGAGTATCCACCTAGCACTGAGAGAAAAGGCAGGATCGCCTTGCGAAGATGGGCTTCCCAATTTGTAATCAGTGGTGACAATCTATACAAAAGGCATTATCAAGGACTTAATCTCCTTTGCATCGATCAAGCGAAAGCTGAGCAAGTCATGGATCAGCTGCACGGCAGCACTTGTGGTCCGCACATGAATGGGCATATGCTCTCAAAGAAAGTAATCCGGCAAGGATATTACTGGAGTACGATAAAAACTGACTGCATCAAATGGGTGCGTCATTGAGATAAGTGTCAGAGGTTCACCAACTTGCAACATCTGTCTTCTCACATGTTATACAATTCAACAGGACCATGGCCTTTCTCAACATGGGGGATTGATGTCATAGGGCAAGTGCACCCGAAAGGATCGAACGGCCATGAGTATGTTCTGGTTGCCGTTGACTACTTCACAAAGTGGGTTGAAGCCGGTTCATACAAAGTTCTGAATGCTAAGAAGGTCGTAGAATTTATCAAGACAAACATCATTTACTGATTTGGGGTACCTTTTGAAATGATCTCCGACAATGGTACACACTTCGAGGGAGAAGTCAACCAAGTATGGGATGAGTTCAAAGTACAACGGCACAAATCCTCACCTTACAGGCCGTAGGCCAATGGCGCTGTGGAAGCAGTCAACAAGACATTGGAAAACATCATTCAGAAAATGGCAGATACCGGGAAGGATTGGCCCGACAAATTGCCGTTAGCACTCTGGTGCTATCGTTCTTCTGTTCGTACGCCTACTGGGGCAACCCCATTTTCTCTTGCCTATGGTATAGAGGCAGTATTGCCTATTGAAGTTGAAATCCCTTCTCTAAGGATAATGATAGAAGCCGAGGTGGCTGAAGCTGATTGGCTTAAGCATCGGTATGACGAACTGGCACTCCTAGATGAAAGGAGTTTGATGGCTTTAGAGCACACACGAGCATATCAGAGGAGAATTGCTCGATCTTTCAACAAACGAGTCAAAGCCCGAGACATCAAGGTAGGCAACTTGGTTCTCCGAGAAAAGCCTCCTAGCTATATTGACAGTTTTGGAAAGTGGAAATCACCGTGGATGGGACCGTACGTAGTCAGGCTCATACAGTCAGGCGGCGCAGTCTTCCTCACCAATGAAAATGGAGAAGACCTCATTCAGCCCTTTAATATGGACAAGCTCAAGAAGTACTACGCGTATTTACCCGCTCAGTTATAGTGTATTTAGTTTCACTTGTGTTTGTAAATACTTTTCTCCCCCTTCTAAAAATAACTCGGTAGGTTGGAAACCCGAAAGGGCGGCCTAGGCAAAAATTAGAGTTCAAAAAAGAAATAAGAGAGATAAAATATTGGAGAAAAAGGAATAAAAATCTTCATCTCTCGCAAATCTGGGTTGAACTACGATCCGACCTGATTCTCTCTATGAGATACGTAGGCAGCCTTCGGGTTCGGTCATTTACTTACACATTTTATAATATTTGTTTTGTTCCCCCTGTCATCTTGTTATGATCACAAAGGAAAAAAAACCACTACTCACTGTATAATAATAAACACACTTTTAATATATAACAAAGTCCCCCGTTTGGCAACCAAGGAGTACATAGATAAGACTTACATGCATTCATATTCCATCTTAATCTATTTTACATATAAATACATACACCATCACTATAATCTATCTCATACGGTGTCCGACACGCCTCCTTTCGCGCTCATTACCACCACTGGTCTTAGCTCTGTCGAATCTTTGCGAGCTATGAGGGATGATCCCCCGACTGCGCTGAAGCCGCCAAGGATCTCTTGCATAAATCTCTAGACCAGAGTCTTCTACAGATTTGCCAATCTCCAACAAGCGAGCGTCTGCCCCATTGGACACAATTTTGCCAAGCAGACACTTTAGAGTGAGTCTTATATTGAATGAATACTCCATCGACTGTGGCACCAGTCATGTCAGATAATCAACGGAGAGACATATATTCTCAAAAGGGATATGATCCAAAGAAAGTACAGTGCGTGGCCCTATCTCATAGCCCCACCACTCTCGAAGGTCCCTACAAATGTCACCATTGAGCTCGCTTGTCCCGAACTCAGGGAGGTCAGCATCAGGTAGCCTTTGCTCCAATCCAAATTGGCACATCACCCGAGAAACATAATAAAAGGTCACAGCACGGAGTCCTGAAATTATGACCAGTATAAATCGATTAGTACCCGGAATAAATCATCGGATCCTCCAATGGGACACAACCCATACGATATCAAATGAAGGGACACATAGAAAATGCTCCACCCAATCCTGTTCAGTCACTAAATGATCATGTTGATGACCCCTCTGGGCGTAATTAATTGGATGATACCTCGTACCGGGTACTGGATGGATAACCCTCATGAAGCGTTCCTCTAGCCACATATGCAACAGAATGAGGCTGCCAGAAGGAAATTGTTCTTCTCCGTTAGCATAACTGTCCAGGCCGAGAAGAGTCTCCGTCAAAATGAGAGGAATCATGTTGCTCACCCGTCCCCTGGTGTGCAACACAACATCTAAGACCCGTATGTCAACATAACCGTCAAGGTTAATTAGGAAGAATTTTCCTAACATCCATAAGAAAAGAGCCGTTTGCCGATGCTCTAAATAAGTGTCGTCGGGTTGATAATTGGCAAAGATCCTCGGAAGCTGGATCAGATCGAAAAGTCGGCCGTACAACATGTTACGGGCCCCTCGGATAGTGAAACCGAACAATTCTTGAATAAGCACCAAGGGAGGTTTCCTCAACAACGGCACTGCGATGAGACCATCAATGGACATGCACGTCAGAGCGTAAAAATCTTCGAATGTTGGACACATCTCGTTCAAAGAAAAGTTGAAAAGGTAGTCTTCTGAGGACCAAAAGCGGGATGCACCCCGTATCATATGCCAGTAAATTCGAATATGTCTCCATCCAAACATACATCGAAAACCATAAGTGTCTACAAGATACCCCTTTTCAGTGGCACTGAGACTAAGACATCAGTCATGTATGCGAGCCTCGTAATCTGCGATAGTTTCGAAGGAATGGTTCATTTTGAATAAAAGAAGAGTGTTTTGCCTAAGGATAAGAGGTCTTTATTGGAAGGACTTCGCGATCTACATTGGCAAAAGAGAATGCGGGAGAGGAAAAGGCTTCGCGTTGAGCCACATCATACACTTTGGTGTTTTTGTCCAGCTCCTCAGTCCACATCTTTCCCTCGACACGAACCACATCCCTCGGACGAAAGATGCTCCAATTATCACTCCAGGATTGATTCTTCTCAAATAGGCATCATGTCTATGGCCACAGTGTAGCAGCCGCTACAAATCTGATGTTTTCTCCTTGTTAGGTCCAAGGTTGCTCAATATAGGCTAGAAGGGGGGGGGGGTTGAATAGCCTATATCCAATTTTTAAAAATTGATTTGAAAAATCTTACTTCACTTAAGTTAGAAAAATTTAGCAGGCGGAAGTCTTGTGAAGTATAGGACAAGTTGGAAATGGCTGATCTTCACGAATAAGATCAGCTTCTCAACGTTTGGAAATCGAAAATATAAGCAACACAAATAATTCACAATCACACACAAGTAGACAGAGTATTTAATATGGTTCACACTTATGAATAAGTGCTACGTCCACAACCAAAGTGGTCAACTTTGGATTTGAAAATCGTGTACTAAGTTTATCCACTAGATATTTTACAAACTAAATCTCTAATGGATTGTGTACAAAAATTTTGTTGACCAAGTGTTTGTGTGGGAGAATTGATATCAATAAGATACAATTCTCGTGAGCTATGAAAAGCTAAGTGTTGCAATCAATGAAGAGCTTTAATGGACTAGACGTCTAAGTGTGAAGCTCTTCAATGAATGTATACAGATAGGACGTTTTAGCTTTTAAGAACTTGAAGACTATGGAGATTCAGTAGTTGGAGTGGTTGAAGTTTTTTTTTTTGAATGCAGCAATGAAGTCTCCTTTTATATGCAGGAGTGACCTTGGAGCCGTTGGAGATCGTCATGAGTTGCTCAATTTGAATTCAAGAGCATTTAATGCTCTAATGGTGTTGTTGAGCTCTGATAGGCGGTTTCGCAAGTTCCGTCACGACATTTTGCCAAAATTGGGTAGACGTGCTTGGCGAATGTCCTTTTCGAATTGTATGCCAAGAATGGAAAGCTTCATTGAATGCGTTTTGCAGGTTAACGTTGTATCGCAATTAATGAGATCTTTGAGTTAGGACATATCTTCAGCAGATGACTATCGGACGTTCTTGGAGTTCTTCAACTTTGCAGATAGAGCTTGGTTTGAGCGAGCTTGTCCGATATCAAAGTAAGACTGCTGAATTAAATTTTGCCTATTTGTGCAGAGGACATCCGATGTCCTATAGGCTATCTTCTTCAAGACTTGTACAATTAGCAACACTAAGCTATTCAAGCTATGCCTAAGTACAAGTTGCCACACTAACAGACACGCAGGCCCATTAGTCACCTTGTCTTAGACTTTTAGGTTATGGATTCAAGCAAATCTAAGCTAAAATACAACAATCTCCTCCTATTTGCTTGAGTCCATGACCTTACGAAAACAATATCAGCTGACCAAGTTCAAATCTAGTAATAACATGCTTGAAAGATTGATACATTAAATAAGCATGCCCTAGATGAACTTACGTACAGGTTATTGTATTCAAGAATTACAGTGTTTATGAATAGGAATTTAAGCATCAGACACTTGTAATTAGACTGAATTTAAAAACATGCAGAATAGGCAATATAGGACATGTCTTTAAACCAGTGGTTTAATTTTCATGCATTCACATAATAAGCAGTTCATTTAAAAAGCATGAAAATTTTAAGATATAAACATTGTGAATTAAACACGGAGTTTAATTGCAAAGATTTTGCAAAAGATTATACCAAAAATTTATCGGCCGGTTCGAGAGGATGACCTAGATGATGCACGACCATAGCCTCTGCCTGATGAAGATTGCTCATAGCCTCTTGATGTCCATCTAGAGTTAGCGGCACCTTTAGTTTTGCAATTTCTTCTTTGGCTTCTGCTAATTCATCTTTTGCGTCGGCCAAGTCGTATGAGAGATCGATGTTTTTCTGTTTGACCTCGGCTAACTCTTCTTTTGTATCGGCCAATGCAGAGGACAGATCGCTGTTTTTCTGTTTGAGTAGAGCATTATGCTCAATGAGCCTTGTCCGCTGATCATTGTTGAGTCTAGCCATCTCCTCCTTCATGGACGCAAGCGATGTATCAATGAGAGCAAGACGGGTGGTAGTAGTGATGTGCTCTTTGCGATAGAAGGCCAAGTGCTTGGAGGTGAGATTACGCGTTGCTCGCACGGAGGAGTGAACAGAGCGATTCGCCTGTCGTTGAGAGTGAAGGATAAGCTTGTAACCAGCTTCAATCATGTCAACGATCTGCATCATCTTAGTGGCAATGTTGTCCCAATTGGTTTTGAAGATGGCAGATGTCGATGAGGAAGATGCTGAGATTTGGCTGGCAAGAGCGGCCGGGCGGAGATGGACCGTAGGCGGGCAAAAGCGGCCTTAGCACCCTTTGAAATTTCCATTACTTGGGTCATGCGGTCGCCACACATGGGTGATGTGAGACGATCGCAGAGAGCTGGTGCGGGGCCTTGGTCGGGTCAACAGAGATGACTTCAAAGTCTTTCAAAAACTTATGAACAGCCTCAGCAGGGTAGGTATCAGACGAGTCAGGATGACTCACTGGAGGAGAGGATGGACCTACTGAAGGGGAAGGATTGCTGGCAGCTTGGGTAGGAGAGGGAGGAGGATTGCTGGTGGAAGACTGGGAGTGGCTGGAGGAAGTTGGAGAATGACTGGAGGAGGAAATGGTAATATGGCTGGTAGAGGGTTGGGATTGGCTATGGTAGGTCAGACGAAGGGATGGATAATATGGAGGGATGAGAGGAGATCGAGGCCTTAGACGATCAATGAGAAAAGGAGTTGAGATAGAGATAGGGGGAGGTGATCGGTATAGAATAGGGATGAAAGGGTTGAAGCCAAGGTAAGTGGTGACGACATCAGTGAAGTTGTAGACCATAGGGTGAAGAAGGATGGAAGGATAGCAGATAAGGGTGAGGACTGGAGGTTTAGGCAGAGAAAGGAAGGAAGAAACGGTGGATTCTGTGGGGAGAGGAAGGCCTAGGTCCTTGTGAATTGCAACCCATTGGTTGAAGATCATGAGATCTTGCACCGCGGAGTTGTGGGAGAAGAAATTGGGACCAGTGGAGGAAGAGGTTCATAGAAAGCACCCCATTTAAAGATAATTTCACCCAGACATAGGTGGCGGGAATTTTCTGGGGTAGTCAAGGGTAGAAAGGTAGGGGTCGAATCGCGGGGTTGGGCTTAGCCTGCTGTCCGGAAAGACAAGAAATCGCACCTCGGGGTGTAGATGGCTGTATGGGTTGGTCTTGAGGCGTTTGGGGATAGGCAGGTCAGAAGAGGGAGAGATAGGGCGTTTGGAGGAAGATGGTTGAGAGATGATGGCAGGTGAGATAGATGGTTCTGGTGTGGTGGTTGTTTGAATGGGAGCAGAGGAAGGAGGTGAGGAAGCAGGTGAGGTGGTAGTGGTAGTAGGTAGAGGTGGTGAAGGTGGTGAAGAGGTTATATCAGCAGGTTTTTCGAAGTGCACTCTTTTCTTCGCACTCTTTTTGATGCGCTTGCCATGAGGATTTGTAGGTGAAGAAGAGGTAGAAGTAGGAAGTGGAGAGGATTTGGTGGGAACTGCCGATGGAGAAACGGAGAGGAAACAAAGTGCGCATACGGTGTGGAAGGAGCAGCCGATGTTACATCCGGCAGACCAAAAGATTCATCTGTGGAATGGAGAGTCTGTTTGAGGTTGAGTTTGGAGAGCTCTGCAGGTTTGAAATTAGAGGTATCCTTTTCAACCTCAGATCTAGTGCGAGATTTGCGGTTTTTCTTGAGACGGAGGGTGAGAATGGAGGAATGTTTGGCCTTTTTGGAAGGAGGCTCAGAAGGTTCATAAGGATCATGATCAAGTTTGCTGAGATCAAAGTTCTCAGGAAGCTCAGCCCCTATGGGTTTAGGCTCCTCCTCAGCAGCTGGCTCAGTCTCAGAACATGTGACTTTGCGCTTACCCTTGCTGGCTTGGGTAGAAGTGCCACTAGAAGAAGAAGCGGCAGCAGCAGCAACGACGATTGTTCGTTTGGCCATGTCATCCCGATAGCGGGTAACGTTGTTGATAGTGAAAACGTAGGTGTTAGACACCTTGATGAGATCGTCAGTGATAACCTTATCATCAATCTCTTCAAATCTGCGAAGAATGACATTGATGACCCTTACGAAAGGTCGTCGCATGGAGGGATTGGATTGAACGTCAGCCACACTTTGAGATAGCATAGAGAAGACGATTTTTGCCCAGTTAAGCTGCTTTCGAAGAATCACAGCTTTGGTCCACAGAAGTTGTTGAGATGTGAAAATGTCTCTTGCCCCATTCTTGAAGAGAATGCTCTTATCGATCAGATGACTGATGTGATAAGCATTTTCAGGGAAAAGATTCCTGGACATTTCAGAAAACCTTTCAGGTTGAGTAGATCCGCGCATCATTTCCCAAGCAAGAGTCGATTCAGCATCAGTTAAGTCTAGTTTGCCTTCAATAGGCAGTTCAAGGATTGCCCCAATATCCTTATAGGTCAATCTGATGTAATGTCCTCTGATGTAACCCTTGATGTAGCTTAGGTTGACCGGTTCATTGGAATTGGATGGAGGAGGAGGCAGGATCATTCTTGTGTAAAATTCCTCAGCTAAAGCATTGCTGTAGTGGGTATCATGAAGTTGGAACAAGGGAAGAAGCCCACATTCTGTTAAATCCTTAAGCAATGCATCACCGCAGATGTGCGATAATGGAATCTCGGTCGATCGTCATCCCGGATGATAACTTGACGGGAAGGATTCTTAGTGGAAGATTTTCAGCCTGTTTAGCCCTAGATGGCTTAGCAGATGAAGAGGATGAAGTTGTGTCGGTAGCCTTGGAAGATTTAGTCCTTGCCTACACAGTTGGTGGATATGAGAACAGCACATAGATATAAGAAGGTATGATTTAGTACAGCAGATGTGAGTGATCAGCCGATATTAACACAAACAGGTACTGTTCTGATTAAAACCCAAAATATGTTCGTATGATGATAAATGACAAGAACAGTTCATGAACTGGGTTTCAAAATATCTTCCTATTTTGTCATTTTTCTTTAAAGTAAACAGGATTGTGAAAGCTAAAGACATATCATCACAGAAATCCGAAGTCACAATTTTATGCTACATAATCAAGATTCAAACATCAATTTTAAGATTTTGCAGTTCATCAATGAAGTATAGTTCGAAATAGCACGAATTAGGTTAATGCAAATCATAAAACTTGATTTAAATGAATTAGAAGTTGTAGAGATCATTACCATTGATGATTTCTGCTTGAGAACAAGAGAAATTCGAGGTTTTGAGAAGATTTGGGAAGATTGCAGATTGGAAGTCGAGAGGTTTTTGAAAACTCGCAAATGGCGGTTTTTGAAAAATGTGAAGAAATACTGTATCATTCGCCTTTTTGTACTTCTGACAAGTTAATAAATTGTATTTGATAATTTTTGAAGTCCGCATTTATGACCTGATGAATGACTGATTGCATGACGTGCTTAGGTCTGCCTACTTTTTATAAAGACTGCCGACTTGGACATGTAAGGGTTTACTCAGTATTGTCTAATTTCTCGGCAGAGTTTCAATTTGCAGGTTATTTAGACAATTTTGTAAAATGATTTAAATAGTTAGTCAGAAAGGTTAAGGATTGAGGTCAAGCATACCAAGCTCTCCTCTTAAATATGCAAACCTGGTTGAATCAAGTGGTTTTGTGAAGATGTCCGCTACGATTTTCTCAGAGGCACATATTGCATGCCGATGTTACCTTTTTCAACATGATCTTTAAGAAAGTGATATCTCACATCAATGTGCTTTGTCTTGGAGTGCATGACAGATTTTGAGATCCGAGATTGCGACGTGTTGTCACACATTATAGGACAATTATCGTCGTAATCTCATAATCAACAAGTTCTTGTTTGATCCACAGCAATTGTGAGCAGCTACCAGCTATGTATTCTCGCTTGTTGAAGTGGAGACAGAGGTTTGCTTCTTGCGGCCCATGAGACAAGTCTATTTCCTAAGAATTGACAAGTCCCACTTGTGCTTTTCCTGTCAACTTTACATGCAGCAAAATCAGCATCAGAGTAGCCTATAAGATTAAAAGATGAATCTCTAGGATACCAGATTCCCAAATTTGGAGTATCTATCGATATCGATGATTCTTTTGGCTTGTAGGTGAGACTCCTTTGGATCAGCTTGAAATCTAGCACAAACACAAACACAAACATGATATCGGCCTACTAGCGTTAAGTATAAAAGTGAACCAATCATGCCTCAGAGAGTCATGTCCACTTTCTTGCCCTTCTCATCTTTGTCAAGATGGCGGTTAGTAGCCATAGGAGTCAAGTGTTTGCATTCTCAAGACCAAATTTCTTGATAACATCCTTTGCATATTTGGCTTGATTGATGAAGATACCATTTGAACTTTGTTGAATTTGAAGACCAAGGAAAAAATTGAGCTCTCCCATCATGCTCATCTCAAATTTACTCTGCATAAGCTTTTCAAACCTTTTGCAAAGATTTTCGTTAGTAGAACCAAAGATAATATCATCAACATATATTTGAACAAGTAAGGAATGACCTTTATGTTTCAAAATGAAAAGGGTAGTGTCAATTTGACCTCTTACAAAGCCTTGAGATGTCAAGAACTTTGAAAGGGTCTCATACCAGGCTCTTGGAGCTTGTTTAAGTCCATAAAGGGCTTTCCTCAGCTTGTAGACATCTTCTCTTCTTGAACAGTTTATGAATCCAGGAGGTTGCTCTACATAGACTTCTTCTTGAAGTTCTCCATTTAGAAAAGCACTCTTTACATCCATTTGATAAACTTTGAAGTCTTTGAAAGAGGCATAGGCCAAGAATAATCTGATAGCTTCTAATCTAGCAACAGGAGCAAATGTCTCATCATAGTCAATACCCTCCTCTTGTCTATATCCTTGGGCTACCAGTCTTGCCTTGTTTCTTGTAATATTGCCGTTTTCATCCATTTTGTTTCTGAAAACCCACTTTGTGCCAATAACTGTTTGTTCTTTAGGCCTAGGTACCAGTGACCAGACTTGGCATCTGTCAAATTGGTTTAGCTCTTCTTGCATAGCTTCCACCCAGCTTGGATCTTCCAGGGCTTCATCAATCTTTTTGGGTTCGATGTTAGATACAAATGCAGCAGAATACATGCATTCATTCCTTGAGGCTTGTCTGGTTTGAACGCCAACATTAAGATCTCCAATGATTTGAGTGATAGGATGATCTTTTACTTCCCTAACTTCTGCAGGTTGAATTTGTCTTATTGCATCAGCAGAGTTGGATTCTTGAGAAGTAGAAGTGACTGAAGCTTGATTTTCTAAAGGGTAGGTTAATTCCAAGGTAGGTTGTATGACTTCTGGTGTGGAAGGCAAAGTGGATTCAGGGTTTTCAGAGTGTTCATTTGTTGGTTCGTTTGAAGATTCTAACAGGTTTACTCTTGGAAGCTCTTGTGAAGAAGGAGGATCGAGATGGGACTTGGCTGTTCGTACTGCCTCATGTTCATCAGAATCATTAGTAACCTTAGGAGCCAAATGTGGCCCAATGAAATCAAATTCATCAAAAGAAACATGTACAGATTCAACAACTTTTAGTGAAGTTTTATTGTAAACTCTGTATGCTTTTGAAAACTTGGCATATCCCAGAAAAATTCCTTCATCACTTTTGGATTCAAATTTACCTCTATGTTCTCTACCATTGTAAAGAACATAGCATTTACAACCAAATATTTTAAAGAATCCAATGTTGGGAGCTCGGCCTCTCCATATTTCATATGGAGTTTTGTTATGAAATTTGTTTATGATGGACTGTTTTGTGTGAAGGCGGTGTTCACGCCTTCGCCCGAAATACATAGGCGCTTTGCTTCGGAATCATTGTCTTTCTGCTTCAATGAGAGTTCTTTTCCTTTCAGAACTCCATTTTGTTGAGGTGTGCCAACTGCGAGAAGTTGTGACCAATTCCATGGTCATCACAATATTTGGCAACACCATTGTTTTTGAACTGTTCCATTGTCGATCGACATCGAGATATCATCCAGCTTCGAGTTTGTAGTCTTCAAGAGTTCGAATGATGTCATATGCTTCATCTTTGGAGGACATCATCTCTACCCAAGTGAATCTTGAGTAATCATCAACTACCACAAGAGTATACTTGCTGCCACCAAGACTTGTAGTAGTTACAGGTCCAAACAGATCCATGTGCAAGAGCTGTAGAGGTCTGGTTGTTGATAGGCAAGGCTTGCTTTTGAAGGAAGACTTGTGTAGTTTGCCCAGTTGACATGCTCTGCAGAGACTGTGTGATTCAGTTGATATCTTAGGCAAACCAACAACTAGATTATCTTTTGATAGCTTCTCCAAGTATTTGAAATTGAGATGACTAAGCCTTTTGTGCCACAACCTATTGTCGATGATGACCTAGCAACCAAGCATAGATTTGATTTTCTTCCAACGCATTTAGGTCAAAGATAGACATTCCCTTTTCGAATCCGTCAGGATAGTTGAACATGTCTCATTGTCCTTTATGAGACATTGACTGGAGGAAAACTGACAGGTTAGACCTTTATCACAGAATTGTGATATGCTCAGCAGATTGTGCTTTAAACCTTCAACTAGAGAAACTTTGTTGATAGAAAGATTGCCTCTGATTATACTTCCATAACCAATGGTCTTCCCTTTTGAGTTATCTCCAAATATGACTGAGGGACCCTTTGCTTCAACAATGCTTGAGAGAAGATGTGGATCACCAGTCATATGCTTTGAGCATCCACTGTCTAGATACCATAGATCTTTTTCTTCTTCATTGACAGCCATAAAGCATTCCTGAAATATAGACATTTAAGAATATGGTCCCCTTTTATTTTTGGGTCCTCAAGGTTAGCAACCTTTTGGGATCCACACCTGTTTAACCTTTGGAGGAGTAAATCCTCTAGATTTAGGTGTGAATCTCAGAAGGCATTCATGAAACTCATGACCATAGTTTTTGCAGAAAGAGCATTTGTGAAATCCTTCAACATGAGTAATGATTTCTTTTTGAGGCTTCCTATTATCAGCAGTCTTTGGAATGATCTTTCTGCTGATAATTGGCCTATAGGACTTAGGCTGATAATGCCTTTTCTTGTTGATATTAGGTTTACCATAAGTAGACCTCTTATCAAAAGATTTTGTATTTACAGGCACATGTCCTTTAAGCTTTTTATCGGCAGAATTCACTTCTTTTGCCCATTTGTAGGCAGAGTTGAGATTAGCAGTCTTGCCTTTGACAAATTTAATAGGTTTGAGCTGAGAGTTCCTAGACTTGCTATTAGTCATCCCTGTTTCCTTAGGGTGACTAATGGCAGGTTTCATTGCTCGACTCCTATTAGCGAGTCATTCGCGATTGCTTTCCTTTGGACTTGTCTTTTGTGTTCTTGGGATAAACAAAAGGAACTTTGTTAAAGCCAAGTCCTTGCCTTTTGGGAGACTGCTGGTCATAAGAAACTTCTACAGCCGATTCTTCGGCACTTACTTCGATGTCTCATCTTTTGAGAACTAGAAGGACTACCTACATTGAACTCATTTTGAAAACCGATACCAGTTTTGTCATCTAAAGATTTTTGGTTTGAAAGAATGGTATCAAAGTTTCCTTTAGAGTTATTCCAAGTATTGACAACCTTTTGAAGGTCATCTTTTTCAGAATTTATCTTCTTGATGTGTTCAAGTAGGAAGTCCACTTTTCATCAAAGTTTTGTTCTCTTTTTGCAATTTGATACTTTCACTTTTGTCTATCAAGATCTTTGATCTTAGACATCAAGGTTGATTTCTCGAGACAGACTAGTTCATGCTTCTTGGCAAGTTTTACATAGGCAGCTTTGAATTTTGAAAATTCTTCCAGCATATCCTTGTTAGCTTTGATGAGCTCTCCCTTTGATGGGTCATTGAACTCATCATCATCATCACTGTCATTTTGTTGAAATGGTAGTGACCTCACTGAATCATGTGGTGACTCCCTAGCCATAAGGCATATGTTGGCTTCTTCAGCAAAATCACAGGAGTCATCCTCATCGTCGTGTCACACCAAGTAGGTAGGTTGCTTTCATCAATGTCTTCACCACCATCCCTTTTTGTTTTTGAAATTTGGACTCGGGACGTTTCTTATAAAATTCATACTTTGGCTTAGGACATTGAGACGCAAAGTGGCCTAGTTTCCTACAATTAAAACAAACTAGCTCATTGTCCTTTTGGTGGTCTCGATTTATAAGGAGCGAACTTTTCGGCGCTTGTTTTATAAGGAACGGCTTTGTGAGAAGACTGCCTATGTGATGATGATTTATTAAACCTTTTGAAACGTTGATATTTCTTTACAAACATAGCAAAGGCTTCGTCAGAAAGAATATCATCATCTTCACTGGATGTAGAAGGTGTTTCATCAGGTTTTGAACAGGAAGGTTCAGTAGACATGGCTGGTAAGGACAAGTTTTTAAAACTCTTTTCCATTTCTTGAGCTTGTTGGATCTCAAGCTCATAAACTGAAAGACTAGCATAAAGGTTTCTAAGAGTCAGTTTGTTTAAATCTTTTGACTCTTTCATGGCGTAATTTTAACATGCCATAAACTGCCTAGTGCATTTAGAAATCTCATGTTTATTTCTTTCATTTCATACTTCTTTCCTAAAGAATAGCAAGAGTTGACTACCTCATAGAATCTGTCATAGGCGCTTCGTAGAGACTCTTTGGGATCCTTTTTGAAGGAGTCAAACTTCTGGATGCAGGTATATAATTTGTTATTCTTTGTCTCACCATCACCTTCAAGATATTCAAGGATGGCTTCCCACATCTCCTTTGCTGTGTTCAGGTTGATAATCTGCTGGTACGTGCTTATATCGACACAGCTAGTAATGATGTTGATGGCCTTTCCATCCAGAGCATCATTCTTTCTGTCTTCATCATCCCACTCCTCTTCGGCTTTGGTATTTCGGTTCGCATTGCATCTACCGCGGCCGTGTATTGGGCTTCATTGGAATTCGGGTCCATCGTGACACATTTCCATAAACGTTTGTCAATTGAATTCATATGTCTTTTGACTTTATCTTTCCAGATGTCAAAGTGAACTTCATCCAAGACAGGACAATGGTTCACGTTTGAAGTTTCCAACATTTGGTGAGCAGCCATGATCTTTAATCTCTCAAGAGGTTAATCTCAAAAAAACTAGTTTTCAAAGAGTTAAGCTCTGATACCAATTGTTAGGTCCAAGGTTGCTCAATATAGGCTAGAAGGGGGTTGAATAGCCTATATCCAATTTTTAAAAATTGATTTGAAAAATCTTACTTCACTTAAGTTAGAAAAATTTAGCAGGCGGAAGTCTTGTGAAGTATAGGACAAGTTGGAAATGGCTGATCTTCACAGAATAAGATCAGCAGTTCTCAACAGTTTTGGAAATCTGGAAATATAAGCAACACAAATAATTCACAATCACACACAAGTAGACAGAGTATTTAATATGGTTCACACTTATGAATAAGTGCTACGTCCACAACCAAAGTGGTCAACTTTGGATTTGAAAATCGTGTACTAAGTTTATCCACTAGATATTTTACAAACTAAATCTCTAATGGATTGTGTACAAAAATTTTGTTGACCAAGTGTTTGTGTGGGAGAATTGATATCAATAAGATACAATTCTCGTGAGCTATGAAAAGCTAAGTGTTGCAATCAATGAAGAGCTTTAATGGACTAGACGTCTAAGTGTGAAGCTCTTCAATGAATGTATACAGATAGGACGTTTTAGCTTTTAAGAACTTGAAGACTATGGAGATTCAGTAGTTGGAGTGGTTGAAGTTTTTTTGAATGCAGCAATGAAGTCTCCTTTTATATGCAGGAGTGACCTTGGAGCCGTTGGAGATCGTCATGAGTTGCTCAATTTGAATTCAAGAGCATTTAATGCTCTAATGGTGTTGTTGAGCTCTGATAGGCGGTTCTGCAAGTTCCAGTCTGTCACCTGACATTTTGCCAAAATTGGGTAGACTGTGCTTGCAGGCAGAATGTCCTTTTCTGAATTGTATGCCAAGAATGGAAAGCTTCATTGAATGCGTTTTGCAGGTTAACGTTGTATCGCAATTAATGAGATCTTTGAGTTAGGACATATCTTCAGCAGATGACTATCGGACGTTCTTGGAGTTCTTCAACTTTGCAGATAGAGCTTGGTTTGAGCGAGCTTGTCCGATATCAAAGTAAGACTGCTGAATTAAATTTTGCCTATTTGTGCAGAGGACATCCGATGTCCTATAGGCTATCTTCTTCAAGACTTGTACAATTAGCAACACTAAGCTATTCAAGCTATGCCTAAGTACAAGTTGCCACACTAACAGACACGCAGGCCCATTAGTCACCTTGTCTTAGACTTTTAGGTTATGGATTCAAGCAAATCTAAGCTAAAATACAACACTCCTCTCATGCGAAGGCCATCAACTATGCATCAATTAGCTGCCTCGGCCAAATACGTACCCATTTTTTCTCCCACAACACAATTTGTAATTAAAAGCAATTAGAATTGAGACCCTAGGTTTTCTTTTCTTCTTTTTACATTTTTTTCATTAATAATGTACAGAATAAATAAAAGCTGCTTACAAATACATCTTTTTAAAAGAAGAAAAAGCAAAAAAAATAGCAGGAAAGGAAATCATTGTCTTCCTCTAGAGGCTCCGCTGGCACCTCTGGAGCCTCCGCTCCTGCCACCTCTGTGATGCGACCCAGTCGCGTTCGCACCACCTCGGCAAGTGAAATCACTGGCCCCAGCCTTCAGTTTCCGATATAGATCAGACAGCTTGTAAAATCAGCTCAATAACTTCTGATAGGAACTAGCTGGAACCTGTTTATACAACATTTCTTTTAGCATCATTTTTATTCATATGAAAATACATGTCGATAAAATAGACAAATAACATGTACATGGTAGTCAGAAATATACCAGATCTCTCCCTCGCGGAAGATAGTCATGTGGTGGAATCTCACCACCGCTCAGGTCCTCCTCCCTGTAGTTCTCCCCCTCTCTATAGCCAATCGTCTGCGAGACTTTCGGATAATGTATCCGCCCCGCAAATGACCCAATCTCGTCCACAAAAATGGGAAACGGACCCTCCGCTTCCTGAACAGGAGGAGGAAGAGGATACAGCACGGTCTGCACGAATACCCCATAATCCATCTCCACATATCTATGTGGATCGATGGCCTCTCTCGCGATATACCACTCGCGTCTCGGCATCACATCAGGTGTCATCATCCCAAAAGGTGGTGAAGGCGATGTCAAAGGCTGGCCCACATTAGGCCCATGCTGGCTATTGACCCGATCGTCCAAATACATTGAGTCACACATGATGGAAACCATCAAAATGCGACAACCATTGGCCGCTTGGGCCGAACCATAGGAAGCAAGCAGCTGACCCCACGGGAAGAAGTTGACAGATTCAGGACTGGAGTTGATTATTGCTATCCGAATCACCTCGGTGTCAGGCCGAGCAGGAGTCCTCTGAGTGTATTTTCGGTTTGAAGTCCGGAAGTTCACCACGAACGGCGGTGTCATCACCCTGGTGCAGAGCGTGAAAGGGTGAAAGCTGAACACAGCATAAGCCCAAGCCTGTCACATCAAAAACAATGAGTCAGCATCTATTTTAAAATGACAAAACAAGTTTTAAAATAAAGGTTTTATTCCGAATATTACCTCCCATACCACATTGTAGCCAGTCACAATGCTGGCGACATTCCGGCTAGTATGGTCCATAAAGAAATAATACTCCGCCAGGCCAGCCTGTCCCCAGTCGAAGTCGCCCAGATGACGCAATCTCCTCAGACATCCGAGTAGGGATACTCGCAGGGTCGAGGAAGCATTGGCAAAGTGGGTAATCCCCAATGCCAAGAACAAGAAAACCCGAACGAATCGAGTTACAGCAGATCGGTCAGCTGTATTGACGAGACCCACATTGTGGAGAACCACTCCCTGATATAGCTAACGGGGATCTCGTCAAAACTCTTGTACACCGGTGTGAACCCCAATAGCTGAGCAACGAGAATAGGTCGATGTCGCAGTTGAAAATCTGGCACGATAGCCCGACCCCGACCAGTCGGTAGCCCCGTGATCGCCGAAAAATCCGTAGGCGTCATAGTTACCTCGCCCCACGGAAGATGGAAGGTGTGGGTAGTGTCCCACCAGAAGTACCGCAACACCTCATGGATGTTGCTGTAGCCGATAAAATCACCCAAGTTCTGGATGAACGTACCAAGACAAGTACCATTCACCCTCTCATGAATCAGCTGAGGGAGTCGATCATAGATCTCCCTCACCATGTCCCCGATCGCCCGGATGCGAGTAATCCTCCTCCGTGACTGCGAAACAAACAAACAAACAATAAAAATTCCAGCGTATCAGCACAAAGCACACGCGCAGATTTTCTATGTCGGTTGCATAAATTCACATGCATGTCATTTCATTCATATTTGCCATGCAAAAAAAAAAAAAACTTGAAAGTTTTTATTTTTTTCACACATGCTCCAAATCTCATCCCCAG
Source organism: Platycodon grandiflorus (assembly GCA_016624345.1). NCBI lineage: Eukaryota > Viridiplantae > Streptophyta > Magnoliopsida > Asterales > Campanulaceae > Platycodon > Platycodon grandiflorus. The sequence goes on from CM028362.1 coordinate 49,708,044, forward strand.
GATCCCGGGATCAAAATAAAATATTTGTCAAGTGTTTGGTGAGGATTTTCCTTCACTTTTCTTCATTGAAGCTTTTTTTCAAACAGTTGGTGTGCGACTTTCGAGCAACTTCGGGCAAGAAAAATTCACACATTTTGAGCCACCCCAACAAAATCAACTTGAGGGTTTCCATCTTTGTTCATCCCTCTACACATACATATTCAAATTTGCGATTAAAGTAGGCACTTTAAACATGCAAAATTCACAAAACATACATAGTTTTTTATGCCCATATTGCATAAATTCACATTTTTTGCTTAGATTCAACATGCAACAACATGTATTTGCTACTTGGATACTAACAATTGCAGGATTAACATCAAGAGTCCAGCAAATCATACAAAAATTACAAATTTAGCCTACTTTACGGAACAAATGGGTTTTCCGAAAACTCACCACGGGTGGATCTAAAGAAGAGATGTGACTGCTCCGGTCACGATGAATATCGTTCGGATTACTATCCGAGAACGGATAGTGGACCTGATTCCGCGCCATCACCTCGTCGACTTGTTCGTCGCCGGCACCCACATCACCAAAAATTTCTTTTTCTGAGTCTGAATTGTTGGCCATTATCGCTACAAAAAAAATTTTGGGGCGATAAACCTCGAAAATTTTGAGTGATTTCGAAAAAATTTGGAAGAAATCGGAGAAGAAATGACGAATTGAGAGAGAGAGAGAGAGAGAGAACATGGCAGTAGCTATGTTGCTGCTGCTGGCCGTGTTCTTCCTTTAAGGAAGAAAGAAAAGGGAATTTTCCCTTTTTCCCTTCAAGTTTTAGCATTTTGCGATTTGTACCCCCAAGTCCTTCAAACGACAACTTAACGTCCAACTAACGGTCGTTAATCGGACGCCCTAATAGAAGTCCACCATCAACGTATTTTCAAGAGCAATCCCCAGCGGAGCTACTCCCAACGGCCCTGCCGTCCAATCCATCATATCCAGTAGAATCCCCATGGGACTCTACACAGCATATTTCAGTAGATGCATCGCCCATGGTCGGGGCATCATCCCCAACAAAGTGTCCCCTAGACGTAGATTTGCAGTGCATTCACACACGTTTGCACACCCAATTACCTGGTCGTTTCCCCCACAGGTTCGAGCCTGAGGCACATGGAAATCAACCGTTCAACGACCCTGTCATCCAACACACTTCAGAATCCGTACCCCGGACGCCACACAAAAACAGTATCTTTACTTTATATCAATTTATAGATTATCCTAAACTGTAATTTACCTCGTTTTGCATTGGTACAACTTTTTTTGGTTATTTCCTAACGGGTATAGACCCGGGGTCCGGAAGTGAACCATTCACACACTACATCTTTACAGTAAAATTTCTTCCCTGAAGAGATTTGAAATACGTTTTGACCTGATTCTCTTTATAGAGATACGTAGACAGTCTCCCCTGGAGATTCGATCACTATAGAGCAGACCCTGTCGCTCATCCCCATAGTATATTTCACGTTTTAAATTTCTTCCCTGAAGAGATTTGAACTACGTTTCAACCTGATTCTCCTGATAGAGATACGTAGGCAGTCTCCCCTCGAGATCAGGTCGCTTTTTGACACACGTCACCAACACACATATACACATGGTCGCACAAACTTCGATGCAGAGTTTGACCATCCAACTTCTAGTACGAAACTGGATGTCTATTATTTTTCGACGACGCTCGCTTACTTCTAAGCAAATGTAGTCGAGGGGCTCTGTAGACACCCAGAATTCGTACACCTACATTATACGAATTGTCCAATAAACAACTGTTTAATTACAAATGGACTAACACATGTTTCTATGATTATTTCAGGAAACGACATACACAACGGACTGCCAATGTCCAACAAATATAACAAACTTCGGTTAGATCAACATCAAAGGTCAAACTCGAAGACACAACGAACTAACGATGTCCAACACACAAACAAACCTTCCGTTAGATCAACATCAAGGGTCTAAATTGAAGATACACAGCTTAGAAGGGCCAAAGTACAAGATACAAAGCCTGGAAAAGTCAAAAATAGGGTTTGGTGCGCTGAAGACATTTCTGGTGTGCCAATACACCAAAACAGGGTTTGGTGCGCGGGCACCATGCCAGGCGCCGCGCACCACACCTGCATTTCTTCAATAGTTCAACAGCCGGCTGCTGAAGAGGAAGCTTCCTCCAAACTTGCCTCCGCGGGTTTCCTTCAGCCCAAGCCTCCTATAAATAGAGATGATCAGCTCTCTCTATTCAGACATGTTCAATTCTCTCCCCAAACACACACACACACACCCAAATATTTCTCTCTATCAAGCATCTTTTTGAGGAAGAAAAGAGAGAAAGAAAAGAGAAAAGAGTATTGAATATATCTCAACACACACAAAACGTACATCTTCCTTTCCTCGATTGGTACCAGTAGGAGCACAACGGTCAGGCTACGAGCTAGCTTGATCCAGTATAAGCAATGGCCAAGAACTTGGCCCGGTTTTCTGTAAAATGACAGAAGGTAACCCCTTCCGTTCGTTAGTTTATAAATGTAAATAGATGTAATAAATGTTTGTAATTGTTTTAGAATACATTGTAAATATGTTTTGTAAATACATGCAATTTATATTCTTTAAATAAACAAACTTGCAATAATTAAATACGAGCATGCAAATGTGTAGAGACCGAAAGGGCGAATTGGGTGCGTAATACCTTCCCGATTCGTAACTTGGCCCCCAAACCCATTATCTAAAGTTTTTCTCCCGTTTACTTATAAACGAGAGTGGCGACTCTGTTTTCAAAGGTAAACATGTTTTTCATGTTTATCAAACCATAAAATAAAATAGAGGGGAACCACAAGACGCGAACAAAAAAAAGCCCCCCCGAGGGAATGATCCTGCGGGATCGGGGCACTCATACCATGACCTTTACAGAGAGGAATTATGAAAACCTTGAACATGTCTTATGATTTCCTTGGGAGTCTTCTTATGATCAGCAGTCTTAGGAATGACTGGTCTATTGATGGCAGGCTCATTGGATTTAGGTTGATAATGCAACTTTCTAGTGTTGTTAGGCTTAGCTACAGCAGGCCTTTTAACAAAAGGATTTTTATTTTCAGGCATAATTCCATTAAGCTTTTTATCGAAAGAATTGTGGTTAGTATTCTTTCCTTTGAAAAATTTAATAGGCTTGAGTTGAGACTTCTTTGACTTGTTATCAGTCACCACTATTTTCACAGGATGTCTGACAACAGATCTTTGATGCTCAGCCTCCCTATTAGCAATGTCATTGACATTGACAGTTTGCTTACCCTTGGACTTGTCTGGTTTATTTTTAGCGTAAAAAAATGGAACTTTGTTAAGACCAAGTCCTTGCTTTCCCTTTTGAAAAGGTTGCTGAACATAGACAACTTCCACATCCATTTCCTCAGCAATCACTTCATCTGTCTCATTTTCTTGAGAACCAGATGAACTTCCTATGTTGAAATCACTTTGGAAACCAATACCAGTTTTATCATCAAGAGGTTTTTGTTTTGTAAGAATGGTATCAAAGTTTCCTTTGGAATTATTCCAAACATCAACCAACCTTTTGGAGGTCATCTTTCTCAGAATTGATTTTCTTTATGTGTTCAAGCAGGAATTCCACTTTTTCGGTTAAAGATTTATTCTCCTTTTGAGTTTTGATATTCTCTGCTTTTTGTCTATTGAGTTCTTTGATCTCAGACACCAAGGTAGATTTCTCAGAAATAGCAAATCATGCTTTTTGGCTAATTTCACATAGGCAGTTTTGAATTTAACAAACTCTTCTAGCATGTCTTTATTAGTTTTGATGAGTTCTCTCCTTGAAGGTTCATTAAGCTCATCATCGTCATCAATATCATCTTGTTGAAATGGCAGTGATCTTACTGAGTCATGGGGTGATTCCTTGGCCATAAGGCAGATATTTGCTTCCTTAGCAAAGTCACATGAATCATCCTCATCAGAATCTGTATCACACAATGTGGGCATGTTGCTTTCATCAATGTCCTCAGCCATCATCCCCTTTTGTTTTCGAAATTTAGATTCAGGACGTTTTTTGTAAAATTCATATTTTGGCTTTAGACATTTTGAGGCAAAATAACCTAGCTTCCTACAATTAAAACAGACAAGCTTATTATCCTTTTGGGGAACAACTGCTTTATAAGGAGCAGCTATTCTCACAGGAGCAGTTGTTCTTTGAGAAGCAACAATCTTGTAAGGAGACTGCTGATAGGAAGACTTGTTAAACTTTTTGAAACGTTGATACTTCTTAAAAAACATAGCAAAAGCTTCGTCAAAAAGAATATCATCACCATCACTAGATGTAGATGGAGTTTCATCAAGTTTAGAACATGAGGGTTCAATAGACATGGCTGGTAGAGATAAATTTTTAAAACTCTTTTCCATTTCTTGAGCTTGCTGAATTTCGAGCTCACAAACCGAAAGACTTGCATAAAGATTCCTAAGAGTCAATTTATTCAAGTCTTTTGATTCTTTCATGGCAGTAATCTTTACATGCCATAGACTACCTAGTGCATTAAGAAATCTCATGTTTATGTCTTTCTTTACATATTTCTTTCCCAAAGAATAGCAGGAGTTTACTACCTTATAAAATCTGTCAAAGGCACTTCTGAGAGTTTCTTTGGGGTCTTTCTTAAACGAGTCAAACTTCTGGATGCAAGTATACAGCTTGTTGTTCTTTGTTTCTCTATCACCTTCTAGATATTCCAATATAGCTTCCCACATTTCTTTAGTTGTATCTAGATTGATGATCTGCTGGTAAGTACTTATGTCAACACAACTGGTGATGATGTTGATGGCTTTTCCATCCAAAGCATCATTCTTTCGATCTTCATCATCCCATTCTTCTTCTAGTTTGATAACTTCAGGATCTGCAGTTGGATCAACAGCAGCTAATGTGTTTGGTTTCATGGGAATTCTTGGACCATCTGTAACATATTTCCATAAACGTTTATCAATAGAATTCACGTGTCTTTTAACTTTGTCCTTCCAGATATCAAAGTGAACTTCATCCAAGACAGGACAACGGTTCACATTTGAGGTTTCCAACAATTGATGAGCAGCCATTGGATCTTTAATTTCTCAAGAATTTAATCTTGAAAAAACTTGTTTTCGAAGAGTCAAGCTCTGATACCAATTGTTAGGTCTCAAGGTGCTCAAATATGCTAGAAGAAGGGGTTGAATAGCCTATGTCCAATTTTAAAAATTGTTTGATTAAATAACTTCACAAGAGAGTTAGGAAATATTTTGTAGCGAAAGTCTAGTGAAGTATAGGACAAGTTGAGGATAGCTGATCTTGATGAGCCAAGATCAGCAGTTCTTAACTCAGTTGGAATATCTGGAAACCTTCAAATAAACAATCAAAGTAATAAGGCAAGAAGTAAATAGATAATGATTTGAAGTGGTTCATACTACGAATGAGTACTACGTCCACTACCAAAGTGGTTAGCTTTGGATTTGAAAATGTGTACTATTTCTTCCACTAAATTAATTACAAAGATCACTAATGGATCGTGTACAAAAATATTTTAACCAAGTGTTTATGGTGAAAGTTGATATCTAGAAAGATACAACTTTCGTGTGCTATGAATACAAAGGATTGCAATCAATGAAGAGCAATAAAGACTAGGAGTCTAAGATCAGTGCTCTTCAAGGAATGATTGACAGATTTTTGCTTTGAAGCTTTGAATGTACTAGCAGTAATGAAGAAAAAGATTTTAGAGTAGTAGTTGTTGAGCTATTTTCAATGCTTCAATGGAGTGTTCAATTTATACTCAGGGGAAATATTAGAGCTACTGGGGATCTTCAGACTTGAAAGGATTTTGAATTAGGTGCATTTAATGCTGGAGATACTTGCATTAAATGCTCTAATTTAATTGTCCAATTCTGATAGGAAGTTCTGCAAAGATCAGGCTATCACTGAGTATATTCTACCAATTTGCCAAAAATAGGTAGACAGTAGATACAGGCAATGTCCTTTTCTGATATGAATACCCAAAATGAAATGAACCATTAAATGGTACTTGTAGGTTATCATTATATCAAAGTCAATGAGGGACTCTGCTGATAACTGAGGCACATCTTTAGACAAGTCTTGATCAGATTATCTGCAGGTCTTTAACATTGCTGATGAAGCTTGGCTGGAGCGAACTTGACTGATGACTTGATGGGCATGACTGATATGAACATGGCTGATATTCAAAAGGTCATCTTCTGAAGACTAAGCTATGTAGAAAAAGCAATCCTAAGCTATTACAAGCAGTTGTCCAAGTACAAGTTGCCACTCTAACAGACACGCAGGCCCATTAGTCACCTTGGCTTAGACTTAGATTATGTATACAAGCAAATCTATACAAAATACAACACATACGATTTACCTGAACATTATTTAAATGGGAACATACTTGATTTGCAAATAGATGTCCCTAAATTTTCAGGTACCTGATCAAACAAAACGCCACTCAAGGTCGGCAAACAAACCCCACTCGAGGTCGGCAAACACAAGCCACTCGAGGTCGGCAAACAAACGCCACTCGAGGTCAGCAAACAAACGCCACTCGAGGTCGGTAAACAAAAGCCACTCGAGGTCGACAGTTTCCATTTGACATCGACAAACAAACGCCACTCGGGGTCGATAGTTGCCACTCGAGGTCGGCAAATAAAAGCCACTCTGGGTCGGTAGTTGCCACTCGAGGTTGGCAAACAAACGTCACTTAGGGTCGGTAGTTGCCACTCGAGGTCGGTAAACAAAAGCCACTCGAGGTCGGCAGTTGCCACTCAAGGTCGACAAACAAAAGCCACTCGAGGTCAGCAAACAAAAGCCACTCGAGGTCGACAGTTGCCACTCGTGGTCAGCAAACAAACGCCACTCAAGGTCGGCAGTTGCCAGTCGAGGTCGGCCAGTCTTTTTTCTTATAATAAGTGTCAATTTCCTAGACAAACAAAAGCCACTTAAGGTCAGAAAACAAACGTCACTCGAGGTCGGCAAACAAATGCCAATCGAGGTCGGTAGTTGCCACTCGAGGCAAACAAACAAAACACTAATCGAGGTCGGCATTTGCCACTCGAGGCGAACCAAACAAAAATCACTCGAGGTCGGCAGTTGCCAATCGATGCAAGCAAACAAAACGCTACTTGAGGTCGACAGACACCACTTGAGGCGTACAAACAAAACGCCACTCGAGGTGAGCAAAAAAGTCTCGCCATGCTGAGCAAAAGTCTTGCCACGCCGAGCAAACAAAGTCCCGTCACGCCGAGCAAACAAAGTCTCTCCTTGCCGAGCATACAAATCCCGCCTCTTCGAGCTTAAAAGGTCTCGACATTTCGTGTAAAGCCTCGGCCAATTCGAGCACCTATACGAGTATTCCCCGCCAAAATCGAATACCGAAGACACGTCTTCAAGTTCAAGACGAAAAACGCAAATTGTCGGCACAACAAAAGAGAATCGCGAGCAAATACTACTCTTTACCCTCGAGATAAATCTCGAAGAATAAGGAGTGGAGGGCTTCTGATGAGCACAAATATATACCCCAAAAAGTATACTCCCATAAGGGTACCCCCAAAGATATATGGGCCAAGCCCATACACAAATGATAACCCCAGCCCACTCAGATAGTAACAAATCTCTATAAATAGGGGTCCTCTCCATCTCTTAGGAGGATTCTCTTTCCTCTCTCCCTAGACACTTATACTTTCTCTCTCTATAGCATGAGATACTAATCATCACACCAGAGAGTTTTGGCGGGGAAAACTCTCCGCCCTCTCACGGTTGTTCACTTTTGCAGACAACACATAGTCAGATATCCTAAAATCCGTGACGACAAAGACACCGAAAAGCTTTATCAACAATCCATAGTTCGAGTACAAATTCGGTACCCCTGGTACGCTTATTTTTTGGCATGATTAAATCTGATCTTAAGTAAGGCCACCAAAAGTGCATATTATTTGCTACAAACCATATGAAACGAACATTTCAAGCCTTCAATCTATGTCTTGTCCCACCCCATGGAATTTTATATACCAATTTCCTATAAATTACATTTAGTGCTTAATTGTAGGCAAATAGTCCACTATACTATTTTAAGATGTTTCACCTAAGGAATTCGCTTTAAAAAATTATGCACAATCTCCATAAAACTTTCAACTTTACCCTTCACATGTGTTATAAACATCTTAACTATGTCAAAATATTTTTATAATTATTACCAATTCCAATACTACTTATTTATCCCTTAATTACTCCCTCCGTTCCATACAAAGAGTCTATTATTCTATTTTTGGATGTTTCATTTAAAGAGTTCACTTTCAAAAATTGTGCTTATAATTTCGATAATACTTCACCTTTACCCTCCACTTTTGCTGTAAGGATCTTGGTTGTACTTAAGTATTTTTGTAATTCTGACTAACTCTAATGACACTAATGTATCCCTTAATTATTAGATTTTTCAAATTTGGATTCTTTGGGTGAAACGGAGAGAATATTAGACTTTTCAAACGTGAACTATTTGGGTGAAACAGAGAAAGTAATAATTAGCCCAACGTCTTGCACTATTGTTTACTCCTTTCGCTTATACCAAAGAGTCCATTACTCTATTTTAGGAAGGTCCAACAAATGTCTCTTTGTATTTTCTCATAGTTATTATTATCATTATATTTTTGATTTATTTGCTCCTTCAACTGAGACTACGTCTTATCTTATATGGACAGTGTTGAAGAATCAAAAGGATTCACTCTCTCTATAGTATATTCTAAAATGTTTGTTTAAATTTTTTATTTAAAAATTAAACAAAAGTAAATATTTATTTTATAACGAGTAATTGTATATTTGTATACCATTGAAGTAATTGTGAGACGGTCGAGGATTATACTTCCTCGCCAAAGAGCTTGGGTTCGAATCCCCTCCCGCTACGACAGGGTGATGCAAGCCTTAGCTCGATGACCTAGTATGAACCAGCACCTGTGTCTAGTTTACATGTGAAAACATTCAGACAACATTTATAGGAATGACACTCACACCGTTTAACGTTTTTCGAAAAAGAAAAAAATGTTGTATTTGTATTCTTAAGTTACATGAAACTATATTTTAAAAATGAAAAAGGCACCCAAAATTCCTAAACATTGGTCAAGTTGGGGATCAATGACCTGAAATAGAAAGCGTTTAAATAAAAAGAATAATTGCGGACTTGTACCATTTTTGAGATTTTTAACCACTTTAAATCCCAATACTTGTTTTCAACCGGGAAAGTCCAATTTAGTGGATAAATGACTCGATTGTTTCAAAAATGCCCCCCAACAACATAGATAACGACATCTTCCTTAAATTTATCCTGAAAATCCTTCATTTCATTCCAATTATTGTTTACTTTTGCTACAATCTCTCTCTCTCTCTCTCTCTCTCTCTCTCTCTCTAATGGAGCTTCACCGGAGGTGTCTTCGTTTTAACTTTGTTTGGTAGAAAGTTGCAGTCGAAAACTAATCATGTTACAAAATGAAATTATCTTTCAAAGTTTTAATATAAGTCGTATTAACCATGCGTTCCATATGAGCAGGCTTACTGATCGCCATTGATATTTATTTACCTAGATCAAAGCAAGACCAAGGCTTCTCCTTCAGTCCATTCCCTCTTCTTTTACTTATGAAAACAAAAGAATTGGATCTCCTTCTCAACTTTTTGAGGGAAATATGTTCAATCAAAGCGGCAAAAGGCATTGGGCCAAAGCTAAATCATAGAATCGATCCAAAATTAGTTTTAGATCTTATTGGTTTGGGAGGAAAGTCAAGGTTGAGAAGAGGGTGGGTGTTAGACGATGGAGGTGGAGCAGCGGCGAGTGGGTATCGACGATGGCGAATAGAAGGAGGAGGGAGGTGTAACAGAAATAAACATTGTGCATTGAAAATAAAATTTGTTCATCGCGATGCAAGGAAACATTACTTTTTAGTACAATTTTGTGCATCGCGATGCACACTTTGGTGCATTGCAAGTGTAATGTTGATGTAATAAAACAGTACTTTTTAGCACAAATTTGTGCATTGCGATTCATACTTTGATGCATCGCAAGTGTAAACGGCGTGGCACACAATTTTGGCTCCACGCCTAAAAAAAGTGTGGAGCTCATATTGAAAAAGGCGTGGCACACAATTTTAATTCATGCATCGTGATGCAACAAAGCAATACTTTTTAGTATAATTTTATGCATCACAATGCATACTTTGATGCATCACAAGTGTAAAAGGCGTGGCGCACAATTTGTGTATCGGAAATAAAATTTGTGAATCGTGATGCATCAAATTCAGAATTGCGATACATAACGTGCCAGTTCCGTATTTTTTAAGGGCATACACGACATTTCGCAATAAAAATATTTTTTCGGTTTGAAACAAGTATAGGGCTCTAAACTGATTGAAAATTTATCAAAGGGACCTACCTGCACTTCACCCTAAATAAAATCTCTAATGTCAATTTTTGTTGAAATTTAATCCCTAAGCTCTAACGACTGCTAAACTAAACATTAAGGATTCAATGATTAGGGTAAAGCACGGGTGCATTTAATCCTTTTAAAAAGAACGGTCAGAGTACAAATTTTAAAGAAGAATAAAGGGCATATATAAAAATAAAAAAAAATGTTTTCTTTTTTTTAGTTTCCAAAGGTGTTTTCAAGCCTGTAAGTCCAAAACTAATCCTCCGAGTCGGACAAAACTACAAGTATCGGTAGAAACTTTCCTAACAAGTTTTTAACATAGCTAGGTTTCCATAAGATTCGAATTCGAGATCTTTGGTTAAGTTAGAGCAACTCTTACCACACTCTTAAGAGGTAAAACGTGATAGAGTTAAGACTTTGCAAAGTATGAAGTGTTAAATTCGATCGCTTCTTACACATCCTTAGGACACAAAAAAATAAAATAATAATAATAAAATATAAAATAAAATTTTACTAAAAATAACACTACCAACTAATCCACACATTTATTGGTAAACGGCATGTATATATACACGTACACAAACGCACCGGTTTATAATAAATCTTTCCCGCCAAAGACGTGGGGTGGCGTGGGGGGTGGGGGTAGGGTAGGGATGAGACAGACAGAGACAGCCTCGTGAAGGAGGGAAGAGGAGATCTCCGAAAAGCGACCACTCGGTCCCATGACAGATGGGATGGAATACGCTTTTGTCCACCGCCACGTTTCGATTATACACCGTCTCACGTATCTCTTCCACCGGACCCCCCCTCGCCCCCTTCGAAACCCCCTATTGGCAGTTTTCCTTACCCCCACCTCACACAGCGCTCTCCCGCACGTGACTATCCATTTTAGTCCCACGCACAATTTGCTCTTCTTCCCAACTCTCTCAATTAGTTCAATCATATTTTGACTTAATTTACCGTTAAGTTTAAGTGCTGAGCTTCATTTTCAATTTATGTATTTAAAATACTACTCTCTCCGTCTCTAAATTATTGTCTGGGTTGATCCGGCACACCGATTAAAAAAACACATTTTTATTTTTAAAATTTAGAATCATGATTACTAGATTTCTCTCCAATAATTTTAAAAATTAAAATAGGTGTAATAACTTAGAGGTGAGTCCTATTGTTGGTCTCATAAATTAAAGAGCAGAAATTGTAAAAGAAAATGTAAAAATACTTTTCTTAAAAAGAAAGTTACAAACAAGATAATTTTTTTGGAAAAAAAAAAATAATAAGAACAATAATTTAGGGACAAAGGGAGTAATTAAACTCGTTTTTTTTAATAAATCTTGTGAGATACTAGTACTACTCGATTAAAGACTGATTGGTCTGTCGCAAGCGTAGCTCAAGCACATAATATATTTGAGCCAATTTGTGCATATTCTAACTTAATTTGTATGAGAAAATGAATTTGATCAAATCGGACAAACTTCTGTATCAACTTGACCACAGACTAATTAATTTGTCTCAAGCACATAAACACATACTATATTTTTTTTTAGTCAATTTGTGTATAATCTGACTTGATTTATATGATGAATAACTGAGTTTTATTTTAATCTATGCATGTAAAATAATGATTAGCCAAAAAATTGAAGGGCAAAATTCAAGCAGGTCTCCTTTACACAATTTTCATTTGCTAAAATACACTATAATTGTTTTCAATCGCTAAAGGATACTTTTTTTGTGAAATGTCATCTATGCTCTTTAAAAACACAGAACAGTGCACGATGTGACACACAAGACGATGCACATAAAAACACGAAAGTCCACACTGTGCATCGCAAACAAAAACGATGCACAAATTACCTTTTTTACTTGATGATGTACCAAAAGTTGTGCATCGACTAAAAAAAAAATTAACATTCATTTCCTTCAAAACACACAGCAAAAAATACTGGTGAGTAATGTACTAAAATACTGGTGAGTAATATATCATTGTCTCTATTAAAAATACAACAAATAATCAACTGATACTTGTTTTTGAATAATTTTCGCTACAGACATCATATATTGAAGAAAAGATGAAGGCGTTGATCTCTGCATCTCCATCAAAGCGATACCAACGATTAAGCCAACTACAAGATGTTTGCCTAATAAGTACATGTGAAATATCACCCAAACAAGCAGTTGGAAGTGATGACTGCAGGGTGATCGTGTGCATGTTTATGGAAAGATTGCTCTAAGACAAGCAATTGTCGACAGAATTTGACGCTAGTGAGTGCAAAGTACAGGGCCAAAATGACTAATGCAATGATTTTATGCGGGCAAAAAGATTAAGAAACAACATTTTTTTATTAATAACATTACATTTTTTGTGTGATTCCTCTCTTTTTATGAATCTGTGCTAATAAACATTGTATAATTTCTATTTTTTTTTGAAATTACAGTTGAAGACGCACAAAATTATACTTCATGATGCACAAAAAAATATACTAAAAATAATACAGTTATACTTGACGATGCACAACATTATAATGAAATAGTACTGTTATACATTGACGATGCACATTTCTTAACACAAAAACAGAATTAATACAGTTATACTTGACGATGCACAAATTATACAAGACGATGCATACTTATACAAAATTCACAAAAATATATTACGCTGCACATTTTATACTTAACGTAGCAAACGATGCACATTTTTTAACACAAAAATCACAAAATACATTGATGATGCACATTTCACACACATGACGATGCACAAAATACATTTAAAAGAGTAATATGTTGATACGAGGGAGTTTTGGAACAAATAGTCAATTTATCACTTAAAAGGGACTTAAGCGAATAAAAACAAATATAGTGGACTTAAGCGATTGAATATTCCACAAAAAGTACCGGCCGGCAATTTTTTCAAAATTAAATCAAGGGTGAATTACAGATCGGTCCCTTTTTGGACATTTGTAATCACTCCAGTCCACCATATTTTTTTTAAAACCGGAAAAAAGGCACTTTTGAGGTAAAAAGACGATTATGACATTAATGAAAGAAAAACACGCGCGCATCAGTAACCCAAGGTATCTCAATGCCCAATTTAATGAAAGAAAAACACTGGTGCATCAGTAATCCAAGACATCTCGATGCCTGACATGTGCATCGAATTCGGCGAGGCAATGCCTGATTTGTGTAACCTAAAATTCAAACTTAATTTTATGCATTGCGATGCCTGATATATGCATAGAATTTAATCATATTGGCTTTCCGATGTCCAAATAAAAGGCATATCACAGGATGCATTTATTTTTTATTTTTTGATGAAATACTAATATGCCATTAATATTTAGGTATTGGTATGCATAATCAAACTATTATGATGCCTAATTTCATCATCGCGATGCCCAAATATTAGATTGCGATTTTATGCATCGCAATGCGCAATTCTTTCATAGAAATTATTAATTGTTGCATCGCAGTGCCCAATTCGGGCATCGACTGAATCAAAAGGTGGGATAAAGGAAACAAAATCACCAAGGAACCCTCCTTTATTCAATTCATAGCTTAAAGCATTTTGATTTTTAAAAACGTCTACTGATATAATGCTAACTGATAAATTTTTGGCCAACAACACCATGTTTACGTAATCATCATCATTCGAAGTGTTTTAAATCGAGTGTAAAATAAAGGAGTTACAGGAGATATTACAAACTGAGGCATAACATTTTCCATTACAGAGACGAAGTGTTTTAGATCGAGTTTTCAACGAATGTCTAAAATAAAGGAGTTACAGGAGATATTTTAGGAAGAAATCATAGGGTTTACAGGATAAAAGATTCATGAGGACGCACCTTAGCACTCAGAATGCGCGCCCTAGCGTGAGCCCGCGCCATAGCGCGCCAAATCATGCGCCCTAGCACCCCCCCTATTGACAGCTTTGACGAATTTTAAGCATGTTGACCTTTTGACCTATATTTAAGAGCTGAGATTGTATCACGACTTGAGACCTCTTGACCAGCCTTTCTTGGTCTCCTTAACACCATGGGAGTCTTATTTTACTCCCCATTTCTTCGTCTTCAACCTTGGAATCTAGAGAGAGAGTAAGAGAAAGAAAGTGTCATAACTTGAGCATTTAGAGTCGATCCGTCTTCGCTAATGTGAAGCTCTAGACTAAGGGAACATTTTTCTTGGATTGCATGTCGGTTTCCTTGGCTTTAAACCATCAAGAGGTAAGCTACTACCCATTTTCTTCTCTATTTATATTTTGGATGACATTCTAGACTTGTAAATTGTGAAAATCACCATGTTTGAGTGTATATTGCTATATTGACCATAGAATTTCATAGTTGACTTGTTGCATGTGTTAAGAGTTGTTTTTAGATGTTGTGTATACAATGAATTGATACCAATTGTTAAGCTTACGGTATAATTGATTCGCGTAAACTCGAACTCATTAGAAACAAAAAATGACTCTAACGAAGTTCGTTAGGATTTCATAATCAATGAGACCACGTGTGTGATTTAAAATTTCATTGATGATTCGAGAGATTTGTTGGATAATTTAGTTACACAATTTGTGTTTGTTGATGTTACGATAATTGTCGTAATTATTGTGTCTTGGTTAATTTTGTGAAGTGAGATTATTATGACCTACTTAAAACTTTCATGTTGTTATTGTGGTTGTACTCCTTACTTTGGAGTATGACTTGTTTATTTTAAATGTCGAGTAAACATCTACTTGAGCATTTAGTTAAGTTTATGACATATTTATTTTGCGGTGTATTGACGCTCAATTATTGCGGGAGTCGGGGCTAAGTAATAGTCGAAGGCCAATACATCGGGCCTCGCCCTACCGTTGCTCTCGATAGGAGAATAGCGCCAATTGTTGTATGGAATAAACACAACCTTGTTAAGTTATTTTCGTGATGAATTCTCGGGTTGTAGAGACCGAGGGCACCCGTTGACATGAATACAGAAAATGGTTCACATGGAATTGTGTTCTTGAGTTCTTGGTTTTGGTTCATTGATTGAGTTTGTCAACAACGGCTCTGAAATTTGTACATTGATCGAGTACGTCAACAATGACTTCGATATTTAGTATTACATTGGTTGAAAGTATTGGTTTGATCGGAGGTGTACCTCGACACGGTATCCTTTTAAATGTGTTTACATATCGTTCTTATGTGCTTCCTATACAAGCGAATGTTGGTCATGATTTTCAACCGGTATAAGACGATTGACGATCGTTGAGCATTTCGTGTAATATAGAGTCTTGTGACTTCATGTTATACTTGTTATATGCCTTATCTTGGAAATGATATATGATGAAATATCATGTTATACTTGTTAATATTATTATCTTGCATCTAGCATGTCATATTGTTGCATTAGTAGCTTATTGAGTTTCGACTCACCCCGTTTTGTGTTTATTTGTTTTCCTTAGTCACGGTCGACATTTTAAGAACAATTTTGTCAAACTGCCTTTTTAGCGGTTAAAAAAAAGAGTAGACTGAAGAGAAAAAAAATTTATAAAAGTGGACCGACTAGTAATTTTTTGATTTTTTTTCTTACTACAATCAACTCTTTTAAGGATTTCCAATCTAAAAGTTGTTTGAAACTCGACAAGATGGAGGTGGGTACGAACTTAAGTGGAATGTGTCGTTGATCTAAAAAAAGAAAAAAAGTAGAAACCTATGTTAAACACAAATCCAATGTAGTATAATTCATTTTTTCATATGGCTCTAGTTTCCTTCTTTTTCTTTTTTTTTTTTTTTTATCAGCAAAGAAACTTTTAATCAATATTGATTGATTAAGGGGTGTTACAAGACCACACTACCAAACCATTAAAAAAAAAAAAAGTAAAATACACGAACGGATCACTATACTTTGGAGAAGGTTATAATTCGGCCATTGATTATTTAAAAATATTATTTGGGCCACTGTATTTCAGTTATCTTGCAAGCGAGCCCACTAAAACGTTAATTTTAAATAAAATCCCTATTTTACTCTTGTCTTCGTCCTCATCTCCCTTAATGAAGATAAGAGTAAAATATAAATTTTATTTAAAATTAACGTGCTGGTGGGCTCGCTTGCAAGATAACTGAAGTACAGTGGTCCAAATAACATTTTCAAACAATTAATAACCGAATTGTAATTTTTCTAAAAAATACAGTGACCCGATTATATATTTTGTCAAAAAAAAAAAATGCAATTCCACGTTGGATGGTCCACTCCACGCCATAGGACCACGGCCAGCTAGTGAGTGTTTGTGTGTGTGAGAGAGAAGGACAGTGGGATCAAGTTGGGGTGGGGGTATAGACAGCTGGCTAGTCACTATTAATGGACTGAACAAAAGATTTTGGTCTCACTTTCTTCTACATTGCTTCGGATTTGAGAGAGCGACGTTTTATTCGAACCCTTTTTGCTTTTCTTTCCCTTTCATTTTTCACCGGTTTGATTCCCTCCGTACTCTCTCTCGTGCCAAACCAATAAGTGCATAGATTGTTGGTAATGAACTCTTTGAGATTAGTCACATGTCTCAAATTTGAGTTTTATGAGAACATTGCTGTGTTAGAAATTTGTTGGTGTAACTTGTGGTCTTACTCAGCTCACGAGATTAGTCTTAGGCTTTCAGGCACGAGAACACATTTAAAAAAAAAAAAAAAACTCTCTACTGCCCGGTTTGCGAATACGCAGAGTTTCTTTTAACACTACTTCACGAGATTAGTCTTAGGCTTTTTTCAGGCATGAGGACACATTTGAAAAAAAAAAAAAAAGAAACTCAGTCTTGCCCAGTTTGTGAATACGTAGAGTTTCTTTTAACACTATAAAGTTACTATACTAGTAAAATAATTAAAAAGTGAACATACTTAATTTTAACGAAAATCTGGCTCTCTTTGAATATGACCAAAAATTTATACGGGAAGCAGAAAATTCACGGTGAAATGAAGTAGTGGTTAAAAATAAAATAATTGAAAAGTTATTTTTCTGTATGCTTCGTAAGAAAAATGCAAGAAAATTTAGTTTTAGGTAGGTCACAAAATCTGGAAAGGTTTGTGGATGTTACAAAATTATTTTATGCAAACCGAACGCACATTAAATACTAAAAAAATAGTTCAACTTCCCTTTTTTCTTTTACTGTACTCTCTTAACATTCAAATGCATGGACGTTTATTTTGGGACGAAAATGGTGCTATTTTTCTTAATTTATAGAGTAACGTTTGAAAAATATTGGGAGAAGATCTATAAAGATATTGAGACCTACTAGTGATAAAGCGAAGGAAAAAAACACAAAATTACAGAACACAAAAAGAAAAGTCGCGCATCCACTTGTACCCGACGATATATTAAGCCCTTGGAGAATAGATTTCCCACGGACATTTTGATTCCTATCTGTTTTAGATCTAAGTTTTTATTTTTCAGATGGGATCATGAATTCTCTTTGTAAGTACCAAATATTAAAAAGAAAAAGAAAACGGATGATTCGGTTCGAATTTTTACCGAACCGAATAGAGAGGACTTTGATTAGAGATGTTAAACGGGCTAGCTCTAGCGATTTCGGGTCAGTCTTAACGGGTTGTAGCCCTAACGGGCTGCGGGCTAAACGGTCCAATTTTTTCGGACCACTAATATTGCAGACCTAACCCTAACCCTAGCGGGTTTCGGGCTAAACGGGTCACTATCGGGCCACGATTAAAGATATAATATAATAATATTTTAAAATAGTGAATCGATAAATCATTCATAACTTTGATAGTTTTTTATGTTTTTCAAAAGAAATATAAACTAGACATTTTTTTACATCGCTATGTTATAATTTTCAACTTGTTTTTCTTAAAATAAATAATGCAATAGCTCTACTTAGTAGTTCATTCCAAAAGTTTTGTTTATATTTCAGTATTTATTTACAAGTATACAAAGATAAATGTGTTTAACTTTGGATTAAAAGGTTGTTGGTTTTATTCTGATGGTGGTTGTTTTACGTATCTCCTAAATTTTTTACGACCTAATTAATATTACGCGGGTTGGCGGGCCAACCCTAAAACCTAACGGGCCGCGGGTTAAACAGGCCAGCCCTAAAAAGCCCTAATTTTAAACGGGTCAAAAATATTGAGCCATAACCCTATTTTTTTCGGTTTAAACGGGCCAACCCTACGGACCGTGACCCTTTTAGCATCAAAGTCTTTGAGTTGAATCAAAACGAGTTGAACCGAACAGAGTGGAGACGAGCGATTCGGTTCGTGCTCTACCGTACCCGAGACCATAGTACCTTTTTAGAGAGTATAAATATGTTTTGCTATAAATAGAAGTATTCCGACATTTTAGTTCTCGGTTGGTCTTCTTTGACTGCAGGTTCATGAACTTCAGCAATACAAATTTCTGGAAACGTAAGGTGCATTTTCCTAAACAAAAAGTTTACTTTGACTGAAGTAACGGCAAAAATCTCTTTACTAGTATTGAATTGCTTTGGAAAGGTGTCACTATTATTAAGGCAGGTAAAATAAATTAATTTAAATTGATTTTCTCTTCTTAAAGATTGAAGGACCAAGTGAACTTAATATTCATTTCACTTGCATAATGTGTAGATTTGTTATGAATTTGAGAAAGCCAAATTGTCTGCTTGCCTCATTATACATAAAAAAAAAAAAAAATAGTGCTAAATAGATCAATTTGATCTGGATCAAATGCATTGCTTACTAAATGACATACAAAAACATTTATTGCTCCCTAAATCAATTGAAAAATACATTTTTACCTGTTCATGGAAAATGATGCAATTTTTAATAAAGGGTACTTTAGGTAAAATACTTTTTTATTTTCTTGAATATCAGTACAAAAGTACCTCCATTGATCTATATTAAATTGATCCCTCAAGATTTATTCAAAAAGAAATTCAAGAATTCTATTGAAAATCAACGGCCCTTAGCTTCTAATTAATCTGTAATTGAATCACATATTTAGTTGATGGATCTCCACATGCATAGCATTGAAAGAGAAAGTTAGAGAGAGAGAACCTATGAGCAAACTACTCTTTGGGAGGGAGGGGGTATTTTCTCATTTAATGATAGCCAAGTGAAAACATGTGCCGTATAACATACAACACTTGAATACAAAGAGATGACTCATTAGGCCTACCATCTAGATGTTACATATAGACCCTATACATTATTGTCATCTCAATAGGAAGACCCACTATTTAAAACATATTTACAACAGCCCCCCTTGGGAATTCCTATTTTGGCAATTATGCCTTACACGCTGCCTCGTCAAAAACCTTCCGAGCAAAAACCCTATGGAAAAAGTAATCTCTACAAGGAAATGAGTGCAACGCACAATCCTTTCAACCAGCACACATTGCCTCGTTAAAACCTTGGCGGGTAACAAAACTCAGTGAGAAAAATAACCCCGCATGAAGGAAAAAGAGTAAAATGGGATCCATGTATTTTTAGGATACTCCCCCTGAATTCTACAAGGGTGGAAGCTCAGACAGTCTGCGCAAGCCAATCGCTGTTACATGCTTTATAAAAGTGACTTTAGGTAATGACTTCGGGAATAAGTCAATGCAGTTTTCTTGACTTATCATCTGTTGTATAATTATCTGCTTGAGCCCTTGTTGTTGCCGATTGAAGAAAAACTTGGGTGCTATGTGCTTGGTTTTGTCACCTTTTATAAATTTCATTTTTATTTGTTCAATGCATGCTACATTATCCTTAAATATGACCGTAGGATCTTATGTGGTAACCAATCCACAAGAGCTTTGAACATGTTTAACTACGAGTCTAAGCCATGTGCATTCACGGATTGCTTCATAAAGTGCTAAAATCTCAGCATGATTCGAAGAGGTGGCAACTAAGGTCTGTTTCGTAGACCTCCAAGACAAAGCGGTGTTACAAATAGTAAACACATATCTACTTTGGGATCGGGCTTTATGCGGATCCGATAGATAACCGCATCAACATACCCATAAAATAAACTCATGTCTATTGTTCCCAGAGATAATGAAATATATCTTTTACGCCATTCCAATAGCGGCGTGTTGGTGTAAAACCAAATCTAGTGAGCAAATTTACTGAAAAATGAGATATCAGGTCTGGTGCATTGAGCTAAGTACAATAATGCGCCTATTGTACTTAGGTATGACACTTCGGTGCTAGTACTTTCTCACCTTCTTCTACATGGTGGAATGAATCTTTCAATTTATTTAATGACTTGACTACCATTAGTGTGGCTGATGATTTTGCCTTATCTTTATTAAATCTCCTCAACATCTTCTGGATGTAGTTCGATTGGTAAACCATTATCCTATCTGCACGGTGAACTATTTCCAATCCAAGAAAGAAATTTGTTCTCCCAAGGTCTTTCATCTCGAATTCTATTTTTGGGAGCTGGCTTGTTACTTTGACTTCTTCTGAAATACCAATTAGTTCATCTCATCGACATATATAGCAATAATAGCAAACCTAGTCCTTTTTCTCTTGATGAACACGCACGAACAAATATCGTTGTTCACATATCCCCTTCCGAGAAAGTGTTCACTTAGACGGTGATACCACATTCTTCCAGATTGTGTTAAACAGTATAGTAAACGCCTCAAATTAATGGAGAGCCTGTTCCATGGTCTGAAACTACTTGTCTCGGGTAACAGAAGTCCTTTAAGAGCTTTCATGTAAATACTTGTATCTAAATCCCCATAAAGATACGTTGTGACCACATCCATAAGCTGCATAGTCAGTTTTTTGTATACCATTAAACTGACCAAATATTTGAATATAATTACATCCATAACAAGAGAGTATGTCTCTTCATAATCAATCCCAGGTCGTTCAAAGAAGCTTTGTGTAACAAGGCGAGCCTTGCTTCTTACAATTTTATTTTTCTCATTCCTTTTCCTTGTGAATGCCCATTTGCAACCCACGGGTACAACTCCGGGGGGTGTAGGAACTATAGGTCTAAACAATCCTTGTAACGCCTGTATCATTTGTATCATTTGCATGCACTTGGTTATCAACTTCATTTAGTATCATTGACATTTCATATACATTTCTTCATTCAAACATGTTGGCATTCATGCTTTTTATATGCCTTGATTTGTGTTTGAATTCGATGATCATTCGTGGTTGTAATGAATTGCATTCATAGCCTTGTTATATTTGATTTTGTTTAAGTTTCGGATGTTTCTTAGACTTGGTTTGAAGTTGGGAACATCTTAGAATCATTTGGGATCTTTAAGGGATCATTTTGAACACTTTGGAGAGTCCCAGGCTCGCCCTAGTGCACCCTAGGCGTGCCCTAGAGAGCAACTTGCTGAAGTTTGCTCAAAATCAGACCAAAAGTTCAGTCGAGGACGCGTCTTAGCGTGCAGAACGCGCGCCCTGTTTGACAGCATTTCATAATTTTTAGTACTTGTTAACTTGTTGACCATTTCCTAGGTTGAGAATGAGCCACAACTCAAGGCTTATAAACCAGAATTTTTCTCTCCATAATACACCATTAGAGACTTAAAATAGAGCTCATTTCATCTCCATCAACCTAGAGTTCTAGAGAGAGACAGAGAGTAAGAGAAAGAAAGTGTGATATCTTGATCATTCGGAGTCGGATTGACGATCTGTCTTTGCCATTGTGAAGCTCTGGACTAAGGGAACATTTTCCTTGGATTTCATGTAGGATTCATTGGCTTTAAACCATCAAGAGGTAAGATACTACCCCTCTTCTTCTCTATTTATGTCTTGAATGACATTCTAGACTTGTAAAATTGTGGAAATCACCATGTTTGTGTGTATGTTGCTATATTGACCATAGAATTTTGTGGTTGACTTGATGTATATGTTGAGAGACATGTTTTTACATGTTGGGTATACAAAGAATTGATACCAATTGTTACGTTTACAATATAATTGATTTGCGTAAACTCGAACTCATTAGAAACTAAAAATGACTCTAACGGAGTTCGTTAGGATTTCATAATCAATGAGACCATGTGTGTGATTTAGGATTTCTTTGATGATTTAAGAGATTCGTTGGATAATTTGGTTACACAATTTGTGTTTGTTGATGTTACGAATTGTCGTAATTTTCGTGCGTTGGTTAATTTTGTGAAGTGAGATTATTATGGCCTACTTGAGACATTCATGTTGTTATTGTGGTTGTACTCCCTACTTTGGAGTATGAATTGTTTATTTTAAATGTCGAGTAAATATCTACTTGAGAATTCAGTTAAGTCCATGGCATATTTGTTTGGCGGTGTATTGACGCTCGATTATTGCGGGAGCCGGGGCTACGTAATAGTCCAAGGCCAATACATCGGGCCTCACCCTACCATTGGCCACGTAAGGGAATAGAGCCAATTGTTGTATGGAATAATGGCAACCTTGGTAAGCTATTTCCGTGGTTAATTCTCAGGTTGTAGGGACCGATGGCACCCGTCGACATGAATACAGAAAATGGTTCACATGGTATTATGGTATTGTGTTCTTAAGTTCTTGGTTTTGGTTCAT
Organism: Platycodon grandiflorus; assembly: GCA_016624345.1. Classification (NCBI taxonomy): domain Eukaryota; kingdom Viridiplantae; phylum Streptophyta; class Magnoliopsida; order Asterales; family Campanulaceae; genus Platycodon; species Platycodon grandiflorus. The sequence goes on from CM028362.1 coordinate 49,730,983, forward strand.
TGATCGAGTACGTCAACAACAACTCTGATATTTGTATATTGATTGAGTATGTCAACAATGGCTCCGATATATATATATATATATATATATATATATATTGATCAAGTATGTCAACAACGACTCTGATATTTTTATATTGATCTTGTACGTCAACAACGACTCTGATATTTGGTATTTTATTAGTTGATTGGTTGGAAGTATTGGTTTGGTCGGAGGTGTACCTCGACGTAGTATCCTTTTAAATGTGTTCACATATCGTTCTTATATGCTTCCTATACAAGCGAATGCTGGTCATGGTTTTCAACCTGTATGAGACGGTTGGCGATCGTCGAGCCTCTCGTGTAATATAGGGTCTTATGATTTCATGTCATACTTGTTATATGACTTTTCTTGGAAATGATATATGATGTGATAACATGTTATACTTGTTGATATAATTGTCTTGCATTTTGTATGCCATATTATTACATTAGTAGCTTATTGAGTTTCGACTTACCCCGTTTTGTATATCTTTGTTTTCCTTAGATCAGGGTCTGGCGAGGAACTCGTAGCAAGTTGTTGCACCGTCTCGACGAGCTTGTCGAGTTGTTCTTTTGGTTTGAAGCTCTTTGAACCTTATGTATTTTCTTTTGGTGAGGCCGAGGTTGTACATGGTTATATAAACTTTGTAAAGTTGGGTAGATTGTGGATATACTTATACTTGTGTTTTATTCTTTTGTTAGCACCGACATGGCTGTCGGGGTTGGTGTATATATTTAAACACTTGTTATTTCCATGCACTTTGATTTGGTTTAGGTTGTTGTTTCCGAGCTCGTTGCTCGATGAGGTTCATATTTAGTTGTTATGTTCTCTGACTCGTTGTTATGCCGTAGATGTTTTGTTTATTTTAAAAATCATGAATTTGCATTACAGGGATTTAGCATCAAATTGAATTTTGAAATCATGATTTTTGTGTGTGTTGTGTTCTCGTCCTCACGCACCGGACGGGGTTCCACATAGGATCTCGGGTCGGGGCGCGACACTCCTTTTTTCTTCAAGGAATCAAACTCAGTCGGGATTGCTTTTTCCCATTTAGGCCAATCAACTCTTTGGATGCATTCATTTATGGAGCGAGGTTCGATATCGTCACTAGATATGATCTCCATCGCTACTGTATAAGCAAATACATCGTTGTTAATCATCTTATCTCAATGCCATATATTAGGTCCATGTTGATATGCTTAGAGTATAGGCTAGAGGGGGGGGGGTGAATAGCATATATGACCTTTATTAAAAATTTTATCTGATTTATAGATTACGTTGAAAGACAAGGATGAAATAATTAATTGAATAGGTCATCTTCTATATTTAAGCAACATAGATGATATTGAGAGATCGGCTGATGTGCAATCAGCAGACTTCAAAGACTGCTGGTAGAAAGATTATGTTATACTTTGCTAATAAAAGGAGTTTGAGCAGCGGAAGAACAAGCAGCATAAGTATAGCAACAAAGATTAAAGCAGCTGTAAACAAAAAGGTACAAATTCATCATAACAACAAACTTAAATCTTCTATTAGATGCGTTGATTACTTTCCTTAACCAGATTGCACAACATATGAAAACATATATTACAGAAAAGATAAGAAAAGGCTGAATGTAATAAAATATGTTTTATATTAAAATTCAGCAGAGGTTTACTCGAAGACAAACATGCATAATACATCAACCTAGACTCTTTAACCTAGCAATCTCCCCGGGATAGAAGGAAAGTCAATTGGGATGCCGGGAAGACTCATAACCAATCTTCATCCTTTAATTCTCGCCAAGTACCTTGGGGAAAGTACATGGTAGAGCAAAGGTAAGGCGGAAGTGAGAAGAGAATATTATGGGTTGTTGAAATAACTAGTATTTGAACAACTGAGTGCAAAGCACTCAGCCATAATTCATTGCACAATCGACAGCGCTTATAATGTAGTATAAGTCTGCCGATATGAATGAAGCATGGATTATTAGGCTCTAGTTCTTCATCGAACATCTTAAAGCTTGGCCAGTCTTCAACGACGAGCAGGATGCTTAGTCTTTGGCTATAGATTTAAAATATAGCTTCTGAAGAGACTGAGTCTTTCGAAGGAAGAAAGAATTCAAATCAAGAAAGGAGTTCTTGATTAAGCAGAGCTTCTTTGCCTTAGGAATTTCAGATTTTCTCTCCCACAAAGTGTTTGTTCTTACATTTGTGTTTTTCCCACTCTAGTTATTCTTTTTTTCGCACTTCGTCACATGTAATGAGGAAAGAGAGGTTTTTTATAGGCGAAGAAGCAAATAGAGTCGTTGGAGCTTGGATAGATTTTTGCACGTTAGAAGGTGTTGATTTATCAATTCATCAGAGTGTATTGAAGAAACTATTGGACAAAGACCTTCGTGTAAGCTGCCTTGAAATCTGTCCGAAGAGTATAGGCTGGATGAATGAGACTTGACATGCAGGCCTGGGTTATAACGCACTGTATTTGGTCTTTTATGGAATATAGCCTTAAAGACGGGACCAAACACGAAAGAGGAAATGTCTTCTGGATAATAGTGAAAGCGCAGACATCGATGCGTATCTTGAGCTGTCAGGAAGATCTTGTAACGAATCTATTTTGAATTGTAGCTTTGAGCAACGACCGATGTCCCTCTTGAGAATTATCAGCATTCTTACAGTTGTTTGATAAAGAGCATGGCTGATACTGGGATTTGCCGATGTAGGACTGCTGGGGTAAAGATTGCTGATGAGACATGGCTGGTAGGAATGTCTCTGGTAGAAAGGACTGCTGGCACTGGTAGAGCTAATCCATACAAAAAGTCCTTATCAATTGGTAGGACACAGACTCAGACATGTACAAAGACTTCCTAGTCTAATGACCTATGCAATGTTTCATCAAGTTGCTACACTAACCGGTACGCAGCCGTTTTAGCCACTTGTGAAACATGCATTGTAATGGAAACAAGCAAATCACTGTGTTGGAATATGCAGACATACATATCAGCTGTTTTACAGGCATATTCCTAACAATCTCCTCCTATTTTCTTGGGACCATTACTACAATTGACATATACATAAAGCTCTTACAACAGATGTTCAATCCTTAGTAATAACATGCCTTACAATGAATGATCATTTTATCTCAAGGCATACCCTAGGATGAACTTACAAGCGATAGCGTATGTATAGTCATCTATTACTAAGCAATTACAGACTCGATAAATGAAAGTACAAGTACAAAGCAACAATAGAAACATTTTTAGGCAATTATGAGATATAACTAATGATTAGGCCATAAAAATGTTTTTGAAAAGTGTTTCTCTTGCGAGAAATTGAAACATTCGAGCTATAAAAGCCTTTTTCAAAAGAATAAAAGATTTTTTAGGAAAAGCTATTTTGAAATTGTCCTCCTGATAAAAGGTTTGCTGGAGGAGGCTTCTTAATACTTAATTGAATTGATTAAGTATCAGAGCATATGATTTAAAAAATGTGCCTTTCTTGTTTAGAAATCAAAAGAAAGTAATTTGAGCAGCAATCAAAGGAATAAAAAATGTGAGAGCTGCTGTTGATATAAAGAGTTCTTAGGGGATCTTCTGATATAAATATTTAAAGAGTTATTTAAGTATTAGAGCAGAAGAAATTGACTTTTGAAGGTTTTGTTTCTTACTTGTAGAGAGATTTTACAAGAAAGTATTTTGAACAACAATTTTTTGTTGTTGAAAAGATCAGAAGTTTAGGAGTTGCTGTTGTTGAATCTCCTCCTGATATAAATATTAAAATTTTGAAGTATCAGAGCAGAAGATATATTTTCCTTAATGAATTTAGAGATACTTTTCACATAATTTTATCTACTTTTAGACAAGTCACGAAGACTTAATCGGACGAGTCACAGAGGCTTAATCGGACAAGTCACAAAGACTTAATCGGACAAGTCACAAAGACTTAATCAGACAATGTTGAACATATCTCAGCTTCAATTAAGTAGGATGTCTCCTTCTTAATAAATGCTTCGATCCTTTTATGAACATATCACAGGATATGGACTTCTCCTTCTTATTATATACTTTTTCTTCTTGATGTATATTTAAAATAAATACATCTCTCTAATTGTTTACTTCTTCTCCTTAATGGTATAACAAATGAGAAATTTTCAAGAAATGTTGTTTTCTAGGTGTTTATGTCAATATATACTTCTCCTCCTTATGTTAATACTTACTTATATACTTCTCCTCCTTATGTCAATATTTACTTCTCCTCCTTAATGGTCACAAGTAGGAGTGGTCAACAGAAACACTACTCCTATTTCTAGGTGTTTATGTCTCCTTAGGCATTTATGTCAATAAATACTTTTCATCCTTAATGGTCACAATCAGGAGTGGTAGAAATAATAACATGAGTGAAAGGTAAGAAGAATATATTACATAGAGAACAGCGATATATAGGAAGTATTGTTATAACAAAAACATGTTAAGTGAAGCAATTTTCCTTTCCTAATTATTCAAAAAAATTTACGTAGCCACTGAGTCATGTGCTGAATTTTCTCCTATCGATGAATGCTCCTCCTGAACAGGTAATTGCTCGCATGAAGCGTTTGAGGGAATAGAGGAGGAAACAGGGGAAGACTCGGACTCAACAGTTGATACCACACTCCTTGTGAGGATCTAGTCAATGAAATTTGAAACGTTATATCTGGGATCTTGAAGATTATCTCTTAGCCGTCGACTAATACATGGACATCTTCTTACCAGTTGAGGCTGTGGTGCCTAAACATTCATCATCCGTACTCTCCATTCAGTATAAAGAATTGGACGAGATGCAGGCTTTGCTGAGTTTGTGTTCCTCATAATTTTGAAAGATGGATATGAGATAGAAGAAGGAATTTTAAGGATTTTTACGGGAAGGAGTTTGATTGGTATAAAAACTGAGAGAAGCAGGACTTACTTTTAATAGAACTGAGAGTATGTCTCTAGGAATTTCAGGAATTTGAAGGGACATTTTGGATTAAGGAATTTGAAGAGACATATTTAATAAAAATGTGTTTCAAAAGTAAGTTGAATTTAATGTTATGTCTGTGATGTGATGTTATCAATTTAATGTCATGTCCTTTTTAATGATAACGTAAGTTTATTTAGAAAATTAGCAGATTAGATATGGCTGAGGTTATCAGTAGTGTTGAAAAGGAATTATTTTGGAAATTGCGGGTTCAAAATGACTATCTTGAGGATGGCGTGATGAAGAAGGGTTGATTATGGCTAGAATATGTTAGATAAAGACACAAGATGGTTAGCCTGGAAGAAAAATATGCATTAGGTATTCATGCTAAGACTTAAGTAGACTTCTCCTCCTAACTTGGAGAAGAATAGACTTGAATTGATAGTGTCTTGTCTGATGAGCAGTTGAGCTGCTTAGAATGGTTTGCGAGTAGTCTCAGCACCATAATGTAGCAAAATTTAGAAGAATGGGTGGATAATTTTTCCTGACATCAATATATATATATATATAAGCAATGTAGAACTTGATGTCAGTTAGAAGAAGTGATAATATAAAAGCTAACGATCTTCTTGTTCAGCAGACTCAAAGGATGACTGATCAAGATGCTTCTTTTAGTAGAAAGACTATCAGGAGAATTAATCATGATATCAATTGTCAAATTTTTTTTAGCAAGTATGAGTTTTTATTGAATGTTTGAATGAATGCTGACATTGATTGTCAAGACCAAGTTGATTCACATGATTTGGAGATAACAAACTAAGATATATTTCAATTTGAAATGTTCACAAGTTTACTAATAGCTGATATCTAAGGATATTCTCCTTTGATGAGAGTAGAGGAAGATGGATACAGCAGGCATAGGTTCAACTGAATTGTGTATAGTTGATAGAGGGTCTGCTGAGGGAAGACCTTAGCTCTACTATTTATCCAGAATGTATAGCTTTTGGATAACTGCTGATATGGATAATTTTCCTACTTGAGTTCTAATATCAGGTGTGAATTGATATAAGGTCAAGGAAATTTATCAGGGTTAGAAAGACAGAATCTGCAAGATTGGTAATGAATTTAAAATTATTGCATACAAGAGGTATTGGATTTTAAAAATTAGAGAGGTTTCATGACAATAGTTCATGACTAGAAGTAAGGTCTGCTGAAGAAGGAATAGATAGGAATGATTTGATCAGCAGAGGATACAAACTAGGCTTTTCTGGTACTCTTCTTGTTGCGTTAGTGATGCCAGGATAAGATAGAAGAGGACATGGCTGGACGGGGATCAGCAGTTGTAGAGATGGCTGGTTTTGGGTCTGCTGAAGTGTGTCCAGTGATTAGTCAGAAGACAGATAAGTGGTATAGAGGTCATGACATTCATCAGCAGAGCAGAGATTTTGCTGAAGTGTTCTTTCATGTTTGGACCTAGTCTTCCGACAAAGAGAATGAGGCATCATATATGACAACAGGGGTTATATTAGTTGCTTACTCTTGAAGAAATACTACGTTCGAAAAATAGTAGTTTTCTTGAGAATTCAAGAATATCTAACTATCTTCTGAGTAAAGTTGAGTTCCATTAAAACTTACCGATTTTCTTTCATCAAATTTTCATATGATAAAGTATACCAAGGTGATTTGAATTCATCTTGTCTACTAATTAGTTGTTAGTCAAGATGATACCAATTGTTATATGTGTAGAAACATATATATATATATATATATATGTGTGTGTGTGTGTGTATGTATGTATGTATCAATTGTTGATGCTCACGAGTTATCTTGGATTCAGACAAGTGAGAGTTTTCAGTATCATTTTGACATCAGCTAACCTTGCCTTTTATTACCATAATCTCAAAAGTTATACAACATTAAGTAATTGTCTGAACTGAACACTAGTTGTTGCTGTGTTACAAAAGATGGAAGACAGCCTTGAATTTTATACATGAAGCATTGGGATTTTGAATTTAAAGCACATAAGTATTTCCATATACTTTGATAATGGTAATCCTCTTTTTGAAAAACAAAGTTCTTAGCCGTCTTTTCTTTTATACATCAGACAACCTTTGTTAAAAGCGGATGTACTACAGATCTTGTAACTTGAAATAAAATATTAAAGATTGAGTAATTAGTTTACAGCTTTAAAGGTGAAGTTTAGACATGATAAGTCATCCTTTAAATTGCTGCAGTCTGTTCATTTTAACTTAGATCAGCAGACTTTGATTTTGATCACGGTGACTTGATCAATTTTAGAAAGGCAATTATCCAAGTGGTTGAAATTAAGTGGTATTTCTCAAGGATGGATAGATACTCAATATAGCAAATTTTCGTGGATAGGTTTGCTGATGGGTTTTCAGCAGAGTTTGTGTAAGAATTGTATGATCATCACATTAAGGTCAATTCTTCAAACGTCAATTAATGTCAAGTAAAGTTATACGATGAAGAACAAATTATTAGATCAACACAATTAAAATACATTGATTCATGCTATCATAGGAATACAAAGAAGTAGATAGTCATGAAAGAAAGTTGCTGAACTTGTATTCAATAATTTAAACAGTTTAAGCATGTCTTTACAAAGATTAGCTAAATACAAGAACAACAAGAAATGACTATACTGCTGATTACAAGACAAAATTAAGCAATGATTCATTTTGAAAGAGAAAATTTGTTACAGAGTATTATCCAAGATATCCTAATCCAGAGGACATGGTGGATGGTCATCAATCATGGATTTTTGGAATAGATCAAGATGGCTAATTCAGATTTAATCTCCTCCAACTCTGGGGGGAGGAAGAACATGTACACATCTAAAGGTTACTCCGGAAGAACCTCAGGGTGATAGCCGTCATAGATATACTGCATGGACTACGAATCCCCTTTGATAGGCACAAGGATGGATGGTAGTAGTTAGCAGTTCATCATGCTCATCAACACCCCATTAGCTACCTAATCCAACCAAACTAAAGCAACTGTATCAGCCATCGTTGGGGTGATGGCTGGTATACTTACATATGATCAGACGAGTTGTTTGAAACAATAATTTACCAGATGATTGCTGGACATTTGGTAAATTTTATCCGGCATCTTAACAATTATGCTTATGTATACACGCAGAGTTACAATGGTCAAATTGGTGTATCCTAAGTGGTTTCCATAGTGATTCATCTGAAATCAATTTAGTATATCAATGAGATTAATAACCAAATGTTAGAAAGGAACTGAAATCACTATGAATATAAATTGATAATTTTCTATTTTGCCTTTTAATTGAAATAATTATAAAGACATTCTTTAGTGTTCTGAGGATCAAAAGTTTATGGCAGTCTCAACATAATCAAAAGATATTTGGCCAAAACTTTAAGAATATCATAACAGACAAAAGAAGATATCTTTTATCAAATATTTTTAAGAAGAAAGATTGAAAACTAATCAATGAATGATTTCTGAAACCGATATATTGATAAATTTCTTAGACTTTATAACTGTGTTTTTTGAAAGAACTTTCACAGTTTAAAAAAGATTTAATTTTAAGAACACATCTTGAGAAATTTGAATCAACATATTTCATGAAACAGAAATAAACCGAAACAACTTCTGAATGAATATGAATGAATCATACCCAGTTATTGAGATGTTGAATTGATTTAACTCTTGGATTTGTACTTAGTAACATTTTAGAAAATGAGTGAATCAGTGTTTAACATCTTGTAGATCTCAAAGTAGTTGGCGAGTATAAATGACAATAGAGTTAGAACTAACTTACTGATTAAGAAGGGAATGAAGTTACCGGGGTCAAGGATTGACTGACTTACTGATTAAGAACTAGGCCTAAATTTGATTATTATACCAGTTTGATAAAAGGAATATTAAGTGTGGACTGATATAATAATGTTTAATGTTGAAATAGTATGAACTTGTAGATATAAAAATATAAGATCAGTTTATGAGAGAGAAAGAGAGAGAGTTACCATTGTGAATAGTCGAGTGTAGTACGGTGACGAAAAGAGTGAAAAAGTTCTGAAGAGGTTTTAGAGAATTTGAATATCGTTGAGGAGTATGAATAACTCATTTTATATAAACAAAAAATTGTCTCTAGAAATTATGAGAATTTGAAGAGTTTTTGTTACCTATCCAATGTATTGATGTATAAGGTGTAAATGATTTAGAAATTGTTAAAGAGACATCTTGGGATTTTTAAGTAAGTCCAAGAGTTCTTTTTCCCCGTATATATAAAAAAAAATTTAAGCAGAGATACGGCAGCTATGATTAGGCATAGAAAAATAATTGCATCTCATAGAAAACAAACATAATTTCAGGCATACAAGATAAAGTATGTTTGAGCATAACAAATTACAAAATTTTAAAGAAATGAAACGTAGTTTCTACTACTTCATAGGTCAAAGATTTCTTCTTCTTATTCGTCATTTATGCTGAAGAGTTCACGAGCTATTAGCAGGTCATTAGTGACGGGAAGTTGTTTTTTAGGTTGGACAGAGTCACGAACTGACTTGAATGAACACAGGAAATAGGAGATGATTCTCACATATTGCCTGATAGCATGTTGTGACCAACTGGCCCTTAGGACGACTTGACTGATGAAAGAGAAGAGAACTCCAGATTAGTTTAGGACTTGAGTTTCAAGGACAGCAACAATAAGGTTGCGTTGTCTTTGAGTGAATACATTTGACTGATGATTTTTGAAAAGAAGGCATCGATCAACGATTTCACTTACACAGTACATGTTCAATGGATTGTGATTTCTTCCCATTATACCGTGTTCTTCTCTTGGGTTGTCACCAGTTCTTTTAAGCCATGACTTGTTGACAATGGTGTCATTGATGGAGAAAGGTCCAATATTAGGAAGATTGAAAACCTGTGAGATATTCTCAACATCAAAGACAATCCTTACACCCCTAATCTCGCTAAAGAGTTGGGATCCGTTGTCAACTATCATCATCCCTGAGTAGAATTCGTCAACCAATTTGAGGCTATAGAATTCTTCATAAAAGCAGAATAGTAGGATGAGTCCAGAATTATGAAGCAAGTTGTAGATCTCCCCACCGACTTCATTATTAGAAAGAAAATCTTTCGCGTCTATAGTATGACCCAAAATGTAGGTTTTTGACCCAATTCTGGTTATGAACCTATTAATAACCAGTGGAGGATTAACTGGCAAGTCATTTCTAGGATTGTCATTACTTGAAGAGGATTCCATTGAAGAAGATGAAGAAATGGAAATACTAGAAGAAATAAAAATGGTTTTTGTAACTTGTTGTGCTATGAGAAGGATTTATAAAGAACCTGTGAGGATTTACTTCTATGAGGTGTTAATGTGCCTTTTCAAGATAGTCACGATAGAAGTCTTTAAAGAATGCGTCTTTTGAGGGAACTACTATTGTAACTCTTAGAAGATGACTAATAAGTGAGGCGCGAAGATTCATAGAAGTAGTGAAGATGCAATTAAATGCATTATCTGATTCAATTAACTGAGTCATTTGATCAGTCGATGAAAGAAACTGATGGGTTAGATCAGGTGATCAGTAATCGTGGGCTTATGTTTGAGTTTTCTTCATCATGAATATTTATCTTTGTTAAGATATCTCTCAGCCACTGAATACTCAACCTTAATCTCCTCTAGACAACTGGAATGGTCTTACAAAAGTTCAACTGATTTGTTATTAATAACCTCCTTAGGCCATCGGGTTGGACTTACGAAGGTATGTATGATGACTAGCTAACAGTTCATCCTTCGGCCAAATAAAACTTGATGGCAAGTTTTATGAGGGTAGACTTACAAGGGTTTGATTGAAATTTCAATGAGAGGTATCCCTATGCCACTCATAAGATTTGATCAGTTAGTGAAGATTCATCGGTTGAAGTTTTGATTGATGAACTGACTGAATTGGATTGATCATGTCAGCTTGGATAGCCAACCGATCATTTAGCTGAGATGACTCAGTTGAAGGTTGTGACTAATGGAGATTGAAAAGATATTATTCAGTCAAAGAGAAATCAGTTTGAATATTAGTGGTAACTGAAGAAGGGTTAAGGAAATAGACTGATGAAATAATCAGTCAACATGTGACAGAAGTTTGCAAACTGATATTGAGAACTAGCTGAAGAATCAGTCAGTGAGCATTAAAAACATTTTTATCAGTTTCTAGGATGAATTAGATATTTCAAGTAAATGATGTTTTGAGTAAATTATTTTAAGGAGTCATTTAAATGAAGTATCAAATGGTTTAATAAAATTCTATTAAAAAAAATAGTACTGGAAGTAATAAGATTACTTACCTGATATTTGGAATTTTATCATGTCTGTCGATGATAAGAGTATATGCAATGTTTGAAGATTACTGATGCACATTCATTCCTTGATCTGTCAACATTTTGAAGAATGACTGATAGTTGATGGCTGACTGATGGATAAGTCAGTGACTAATGATGTGTATTTTGTCAGCAGTCTTCTTCAGGGTTTATTTATGAACTCCTCCTCAGCTTGAGCATGTCTTTGTATAAATATATCTCTTTTCATGAAGTGCTTGGTTGAACTTTGATTCATTCTGCCTTGTCATCAGTAGAGTTAAGTTGTCTTTGTGTAAATCCTTCATAGTGTCTTCCGGTAAGTCAAGATATATCTATCTCTTGATATGGACTTACAAGGAAATGGTTAAGTCATAGATTATTAGATAGAGATAAAAAGATCCGTGCTAATTTGACAAGAGAATACATGTTCATTGAAGAAAATCTTGAGAACTCTTTAATGTTGATATGACAGAGAGTTATGAATTTTGAGGATGCAAGTACTACTTGTTAGGAAGCTGCACGTTTCCTTTAATAAGTACTACCCTGGGTTCATATGACTTTTGTACGGACACCACCACTACTACACAAGATTTACGTGACTACATGTCACACAATAGTTCTAATACGTTCCAAAGAATATTGTACAGGCACCACCACTACTACACAAGTTTTACGTGACTACATGCTGCACAATAATTCTTAGTACGCACCCAAGAATGTAATTTCTTTTTGAAAAATTAAGATTCTCAAGAATATCTTTAATGTATGTTCTAACAGGTCAATTTCAGAGGTTCTAGACAAGTCTATCTATGGAATAAAGATCGATATGACTTATCATATTAGACACTATAGCAGTAGTTTCTAGATTGTAGAGTTCTGCTGAACTATAGAAATCAAATGAAGGCGGTGAAAATATAAAGATTTTTCAAAAATAATACCCTTCATTAACTGCAAATAATTGATCCCACAGTAACTCAGTAGACTTACATCAATTACTAGGAATAGAAACCAACTTAAAGAAATAATGTTTTAGCAAAGTTTAGTATCACACGAAGTTCATAGATGAGATATAAATGCACACTCAAGGAATCTGAAGAGAATCAGTATGTATTGAGTTGGTTTGAAGTGGTCTTACGATCCAGACAACTGAATGATATGCTTTTAGAGAGTTCAAACAAGGAGTTTAACATAAATTTAATTCGTTCATCTTTGCATTCGTTAGAATAATATTACATCACAGAGCAGAATACAAACAAAACATGAACAAATTTTCTAAGATAAACAGGGTATTTTTTAACAATTGATCTAATCAGAGATATAAATCTAATCTTAATCCTTTAGACTAATCTTCTATTTCCAAGCGACGTGCTCCCTTGGGTCTTTTTCTTCTTCGAAAGATTAGACCCTGACTCTATAGTGGTTTCATCGCTGTGGTGAGACCATTGCATGTGTGGGGAGAGAGCCATGAGAGGTGCAGTGGTGTCTTTTTGATATGATGCCAAGGAGAAAAAGAGTACTTTCGTGAGACGCTCCTGGTCATCTTGGAAGAAGGTTGAAGCATAGATCTATAGGAGTAGAAGAATTTTTTTAAAAAAATATTGTTCAGAGGATAGATCAAATGTGAGGTTATTCTTATCTTAGGTGATTTTGATAGACTGTATTGTAAGGGTTTGATTAAGAGTTGAGTCCCTTAAATACTAATTTTTTGAGAGTTGGACAGTTTTAAATTTTTAAGACAAATCTGTCTGACTTTCGAGGTTCATGAACATGCTTTTTGAAAATATTAAAAGTTATTTTTAGCACAGTAGAGCTAGGTGACAAGATGGAACAACCTTTTAGTAGAGTAAAGGTTTTTCCATTTGGTCCTTATCTGGAAACCATCAACGATAGGCTTTGAAAGTTTTTGAGATTTTGTTGATGTAGTTTAAAGGAAAAAATTTATTGAGTATTTGTGCCAAAAGAAATTTTCTTTGTGTATCAGTGTCTACTCATGACGCAGCTTCGATTGATTTCGAAGAACTTTATCAAATAAAGTTCAGCCAAGGTCATGATAATAGATTTATACAATCTACGCACTTATGCAGATACACTAGTTTTACAAAGGTCATTAGCAAAGTAAATTTAAATATTGTAGCTAATGAGTGATGACATAGATATCAATAATTTTCAGTTATATCAAAGTTCTTTCCTGATCAAGAATTTAACATAATCACATTCTTTGTATAAGTAAGTTCATACCTGTACTAGCTTGTATGTTAAAGCTAGCTTCTAAGCTTTCCAGAGAGATGTGAAGTTTGACCATTCAGCTCTTTCTCTTGAAGCTTGGAAATCTTGGTGGAGGCTTTGTAGAAAGCCATGGATTCATCTTTTGAATCATGAGAGTTTAAGATGTCAAGTGGCAAAGAGCTTTGATTGCTTCATCTTTTGACTTTTTCTCAAAATTCGGCAGTCTCCTTTGGTGATTAGTAATCGCTAAGGGTAGAGAAGTAGCACATTTTGACTTGTGTGACTAATGTCTGATTGTTCAGTCCAACTTGTCTGTTTTGATAGAGAATCATTAGTAACACTTTTGAAGTCTTGATCAGACTTTCAATGATAGTCAAAAATAACAATTGCTAAAGAGAGTAGAGATTAAGAGTATATCTTGATGTCTATTGATGTCGATTCTTGGAGGAATATCTTATCTCTTGAAGGACTCTTATGGATCACCCAATCTGATAGCCTAGACTTATGAGTAAAGAACTATCCTTCCAATAAGCTTGCTAAGTGAAAAATACGCTTCCTTTATATCTTACATGTGTCATTCATCTTGGAGACATTTCAGTCACTTGTCTTTCTAAGAGGATATTTGAATTATTCAACTTATTCAGCTTCTTAGTAGATGAAAGTAAATAAACAATAATTATATCAGCCAGTAATGTGTAAAAAGAAGACTTAAGAGAGTTCTTTAAGACATTCTAGTTTCTCCTTCAGTCAACCTTTATATCACTTTGAAGTACTTATCTTCCCTACTGTTGATTGAACGTAGATTCCCTCAGTAGTTAAGATTTTCTTTTAGCAAGCATACCTCAGGCTCTCATTATCCTTAAGAAAACATTATTGATAAATAAGATGATATGAGCAATTTTCAAAGGATACGTCTTAAAAATGATTTTGACGAGAGCAGAGATTTTTGAGATCAGAAATCAAAATTTTTTAAAGGCATCTTTTAAATTGAGCTCTGGACCTCTCTCAAGCTGTTAAGCTTAGAAACTGATTATTTCGACAGAGACTAGCTCTGATACCAATTGTAGGTCTGCTTAGAGTGTAGAGCTCAGAAATAGGCTAGAGGGGGAGGGTGAATAGCCTATTTATCAAACTTTAATTTTGTTTCGAAACTTTAAGTTATGATATCTCTAATTGATCTTAAGTTATGATATAGATTAATCAGTTAGTGTATGTGTCGACTGATGTAATTAGCTGACTAATGGCAAGCAATCAACAAGCTGACTAATCAGAATGGACAGCAGAAGTTCATATGAAAGTTGATTGATCTGATGTCATCAGTCATAATTAAGTAACTAATAAGAGATAAAAAACATAAAGAGATTCAGTCACTTAAAACTTGTAGATGCTCTTAATAAGACAATAGGACAGTTTGCTATAAGATAGAAATGCTAGTAAGCTCAGTTCTTTTGTAGAAGGAATTTACACAATGTAATATGATAGGCAATGAATTATAAAGCAGCAGTACACAAGGTTAAATTCAGCAATTGACTGACTAGAGACAGTCACTGCATAAGATACTTCATTAAAAAAATGCAGTCAAGTCATACTTGTTGTTTAGCTGACTTGCTTAAGTACATATTATAGAAAGTAATTTATAACAATAAAGAAAAACATACAAGCTAACTAATCCTATTGGGAGGCCAATGGAGATATAGATGATATCTCCATTTGCTATTTCTCTTGACCGAAATTGGGACCATCAAGAGACTCAAATATAATTTGAACTCTTTGTGGGAAGGAAATTATGGTTAGTGAGATGAGTAATAATATTAAAAGTGATGTTCAAACATAGAAAGTTTGAATATCTCTTTTGGGGATATCCCGACTCATATGAGGTTGTGTGATCAAATCAATACTAACCATTACAATGTTTAGTAAGGCTCTGTGTGTGGATGAGATTTGGAATGAAGACCTAGACTCTAGACTAGACGCTAATAGATTGGATCTCTTTGGATAGTCCTTTCCTTCTTCTCTCTTTCTTCTCTTTATACACTTGGTGAGTGAAGTCTTTATCCTTCAGTCTTTTGAGAGAATGATGGAGATAAGCTTTAAGGGCAATCAATAGATGACTGATTGGCAACGCTTGAATGTACTCTAACTTCACAAGTGTATAGCTCTTGCACACCACTGTATCTTTCTCTATTTTTCCAAGCACTTGTTCTCAATGTATTGTTAATACACGTTTATTTGCTTTCTATCCACTCTTTGCTTGAGTAGCAGCCTGGGGAATTTATAGGGAGAAAGACGTTGGTAGCCATTGGGAGAGATTTTAATTCATTCGTTGGATATTGTGTCTTGTCGCGGTTGAATTTAAAATCTCGAAGGTTGTGTCCGGGATTTAGGGCTTTTGAAGAAGACAATAAGATCTTCTAGGGAAGACTTTACGTGTCTGAAAAGCATTAGGGTGTTGTCACATCGCTCAACACATTTCTGGTAGGGGCCACATGAAGAGTAGTACTTTGTGATCAAGTTTGTGTAGAAAATATATTTTTAAAGGATCTAAAAATATATTCCTTTTTGTCCATTGTACCTTGATCAACTGATGTGAGTTCCGAGACATTGATTGGGCATCAGTTTCCTAATAGTTGTTTTGAAAGCTTTGTCTTGGACATCAGTCGGTGACGCTGCTTCTTATCGTTTCTTCAGCTTCTTTTATCAGTTTGATGCTTAGTGTCCTAATGAGATCCATAGCAGTCTTGAGTCTTTGTAGCCACTCTATTTGTTTGTCCGTTAGGACGAGTCGGGATGGTCTAAGGCTGAATAACTAAGTTTGTAGCGCGCAGGTTATTAATCAAATCTAAACAAGTTATCCTAAAACTAGATAGGTGATGGCTACAAGAAAATCATTAGTACTTAAGAAATATCCACTTAGAGGTCTTATGATAAGTGAATAGGTGAATGTTCCCAACAATATGCTTCCTGCCAAGCTTCACTCATAAACCACCTACGGTGGAAGAGACCTTCCACAGACATATTCTGGAGGACTACGTCCTCCTTACTAGCATCGTTAAACCTCCTACAAACTTGTTGGAGGTTGAGGATGTCTTTGAATGACAATGCAGCAACCATTAGGAGTATTATCAATAGAATGGTATGTGGCTCAAAATTTTTTGTTTGTTTTTGTATTTGATGAGGGAAATGTTTACAATTTGCTTGATTTTTGTGTATAATACGTAATGGAAGGTTGTATCGTTTAACCTTGAAAGGATTGTGGCACAGGTAAACCATAATAC
The DNA here is from genome assembly GCA_016624345.1 of Platycodon grandiflorus. Classification (NCBI taxonomy): domain Eukaryota; kingdom Viridiplantae; phylum Streptophyta; class Magnoliopsida; order Asterales; family Campanulaceae; genus Platycodon; species Platycodon grandiflorus. Next base: position 49,747,769 of record CM028362.1, read on the forward strand.
TTAAAATAGTAAAGTAAAATTCAACTTGTAAAATAATAAAACTCTAATGAACTGATCAACGAGTTCAATGTAGTGAACACATCGAAGAGTAAATAGAGATAAATGGTAGCGGAATAATAAAAACAAGTAATTAAAATAAGTACGAAATTAACACAGAGGTGTAAACATTTAATCAACAAGTACAACTTGTTGATGTGCCAATATGACGAAACTTTCACTAGGTAAAAACTTGTAGTTTGAATACAAATATGAAAACCTATCAACTAGTGAATATCATATGAAAAGCTTTATATGTAGCTGATGTATACATTTTAGAATAGCTCACCCAAAAATAAAAAAAGATATAACAATATGATCTAATAAACAAAAGTTATGTGCTGGAAACATGATGAATGAGTCCTCGGATGAAGGGTTCATTGAGGAGCTCATACGTAAAGTAACAACAGTCTTTAAAATGATCTCTCTCACTAAAGTCTCTGTATATATTCTTTATGCTCTAGTACTTGGTCTTTTTCAAGTCTGAGTCCCTCGCTTTATATAGCCTTCAAAGAAACCTAGAAACCTTGTATAATAAGAAAACAACTTGCCATAAAAAGGTTAATAGGTTAGTACAATAAACAAGGACTCAACTTAAGAAATATATAGATTAACCATAAGAATAGGATTCTTGCATAAAATTAAACTAGGTTAGCTGTGTCTTTCAAAGAGGCAACATGGCAGTACACACAAAACCGAATGCTTTAACAATTATAAACCCTAAATATTAAACAATTTCACAAACCCTAATATAATATAATTCTCCCTAAAATATCATTTCTTTAAAAGGATTAAAACATATAAATTAACAATTAGTAAAACCAAGAAAGGCAAAACCAATAATTAATAAAACTAAACAATTTAAATAATCATAATCTCAACAATCCAATATCCAACAAACTCCCCCTTTTTGCCTTTCTAGACAAAAGTAAGAATTATTAAACAATTTAAGCATTATTAAAACAACTCCCCCTAAATTCAAAATTTAAACTAACCAATTAAAGATAGACAATTCAGTATTTAAGCTTTAAAGAAAGATCTAAAATGCTCTTCATGGTCAGCAAACTCAAAAGCAAAACACCTAGGTAGGTCCACAGAAGTAAGAGTAGGATTAGCATCAACTCCCCCAGAATTATCACCACGGGATATGTGAAGCATCCCCCAAGCAGCTACAGCATTAACCACCGCAGCTACATCTTCAGCACCATCTTCATCACTATCTGAATCAACCTTGGCTTTAGCTTTATCACAAGCTCTAGTAGCTCCCCCTAAATCACACACAGGCTCAGCTTCTCCCCCTTTGATTTTTCCAAAAGAAGCAAATCATTAAATAGTTCACGAGAGTTGCTAAAATGACGAAATTGTTCAATCGCTAAATCATATAGCTCTAACACGTTGGCAATTTGCACATCAATGTTTTTAATCCGATCATGCAGAAAGTAGAAATTGTGTAAGCGGTAGGAGAACGAAACTTAAGACGTTTGCATGAGGCCTCATTGGAAGGCACATTCGTCTTAGCAGTTCCAGAACCACGTGAAACATAATCAACGCATTCACAGAAAATGGAAGACACAAAGGCATCAGAAACATCCACAAGATGCAACTCTGTGTTCTCAGGGAAAGAGCAAACAGATTTCAAAGACATGGTGAGGGAAAAAACAAGAAGTTTTGAGGTAAAAAATTGAGATAGAAAACTAATAGGACTATAAGCAGGTGTATATATATAGGGGATAAGAACGTGTAGGGTTATGAAAGAGACCTAATACCAGGGTAAAAAGGAAACCAAAAACAGTAAGGAAAGAAGAGTTATAATAGGAAGCATGGAAGCCGAATTCCTAATCACATAAGGATTGAAAAATATGAAAAGAACATGGATTTACAATATAACACTACTTAACAAACACGTATACTTATGCAGAGGTTTAACAAGAAATCCTATTTAAAATTCTATAATTCAGCCCATTTATCATAACATGTCAAAACATTAAAAATCTAAAAGGTAGATTAGCAATCGAGAGTTTTAACAGAGACTATCTAGTAAAGAACACACATATTTACTAATAATGCATGTCCTAAAATATGTCTAAAAGGTATGACAGTGTATAACCAAACAGAGTGAGAGTGAGGGACTATTTTTCTTCCAAATGAATTCATCAATGTCACCATATTGGTTACTACAATTTTAAAAAAATATACGGAATTCAAAATCTGTTCCCAAAAAGTCATATATAATGAGATTCTTTGATACTCAAAATACATAGGATTTATGGCCATCAGATAGCTTTCACTCTTTGTTATAGATAGTTGATTTTAACATGATCAGAACCAATGAAAAGAACACAACCATTGGCAGATTTTTATTCATGTGAATAGTTTTCATCAAATAATTCAAAGGTATCTTTTTTCCTCAAAGGACTCCAATAACACCAACTGAGTTTAAACTTTTTGTAGGGAACATTAAGAGCAATATTTGCTTTGCAGAATGATCAATTCATATGTAGAGAAAACGAGTTTCTTTTATGGTTAAATTCATAAAAAAAAATTAGGAAGAACAGTCGTTCAATGCATTCTTAGAGTGAGATATGCCTAAAAATAATGGAAAAGAAAGAAATAAAAAGGTATAAATAATATACAGTGTATACAATGAATGTTGTTACAAATGTAACCACATTTAAAACCAGTGTCATAAAATGCACAAGCCAAAAGATCTTCGTAAGGTGGAAATCTCTCAAAATCTAAAGACTTGGTAAATATGTTTGCTAACTGATTTTCAGTTCTAATGAATTCAATTCGAATGATACTTTTCTCTAAAAGATCTTAAATGAAGTCGGGTCTGATGTCAATGTGCTTAGTTCGAGAATGTTGCATAGGATATTTTGATACATCAATAGCAGTAGTATTATCATAATATATTAGCAATGTGTCACTGTGCAAACCATAGTCTTCTATCATTTGGTTCATCCAAAGTAATTGCGTATAACAACTCCCAACTGCCACATATTCTGACTCAGCAATAGAAAGAGACAAATAATTTTACTTTTTACTATACCAAGACACAAGATTATTACCATGGTAAAAACAGCCACTGGAAGTGCTTTTTCCATCATAGGTATCACCTGCCCAATCTGAGTCACTAAATCCTATTAAATTTGTATTAGTCTCTTTGGTGTACCAGATTCCTAACTCAAAAGTCCCTTTGACATATCTAAGAATATGTTTCAAAGCTTTAAGATGTGATTCTTTAGGATTAGCTTGATATCTCGCACAAACACACACACTATACATAAGATCAGAACAACTGGGAGTTAAGTAAAGCAAACTTCCTATCATGCTTCTATAAAGAGTGTTATCAACACTTTTTTCATTATCATCTCGATTCAATTTATCCTTTGAGAAAATAGGAGTATTTTTTAAAGTGCCATTCTCTAAGTTAAAATTTTTAACAATATTTTTAGCATACTTGACTTGTGAAAAATACGATCTTTTGATTGTTTAATTTGCATACCCAAAAATAAAGTCAACTCTCCAACCATACTCATTTCAAAGGTAGATGTCATTCCATTAACAAAATGTTTTAGCATAGAATTAGATGTGGAACCAAAAATAATATCATCTACATATATTTGAGCAATAAGGATTTCTTTATTGAATTTTTGGATAGACAATGTCCTATCAACCTCTCCTCTTTAAAAACCATTTTTAAGCAGATATCGATCAACCTACCATACCAAGCTCTAGGAGCTTGTTTCAACCCATATAGAGCCTTTTTATGTTTATAGACATAATCTGGTTTAAAGGGATCTTCAAAACCTTTAGGTTGTTCTACATAAACTTCCTCATTCAATACACTATTCAAAAAGGCACTCTTAACATCCATTTGTTGTAAAGAAATACCTAAATAACATGCAATAGCAAGTAACAAACGAATGGATTCAATTCTGGCAACTGGAGCAAAAGTTTCATCAAAATCTATTCCTTCGACTTGAGTATAACCTTGAGCAACCAAGCAGGCTCTATTCCTAATTACATTTCTTAATTCATCAGATTTGTTCTTGAATATCCATTTAGTACCTATGACATTGCTAGATTTAAGATGTGGAACTAAATACCAAACATCATTTTTCACAAATTGATCAAGTTCATCTTGTATGGCATTTATCCAAGGTTCATCTTTTAAAGCTTCAACCACATTTTTTGGTTCAATTTCAGACACATAACAGCATGTATGCACTTTCAAACATTCAAGGGACATGCAAGCAAGTTTAACCATATCTTTATAGTGTACCTTATTCTTTCTTCTTGTTTGCACACCAGAACTGACTTCACCAATCACTTGAGTAGTAGGGTGATCATTCTGTATCCTGCTTGGAATGTCTTTAGATCGATCTATAGCAGATTTTGCATCATCAAAATCTAAATCTGTTTCAGCATTTCCCAATGAGCTCCCCAATGTAGGCACATTTGGGACCTCATCTGATTTTGCAGGTTTTGGAACTAAGCTAATTGAGCTTACTGCAGGGGTTACTTTTGATTTTGAATTAGAATAACCTTTAATAAGGTCCTCAACCTGGTCTTCAACATTTTTTCTTCCTAAGTCAAGTAGATCATCAAAGACAATGTTCATGGATTCCATAATAGTTCTTGTTCTAAGATTAAATACACGATATGCATGGCTATTTGTGGCATATCCCATGAAAACATATTTATCACTCTTAGAATCAAACTTAGCAAGATGTTCTCTATCATTTAACAAATAGCAAACACTTTCAAAGACATGAAAATATTTTAGAGTAGGTTTTTGTCCATAAGAATTTCATAAGGAGTCATAGTACTTCCAGGTCTTAAATATACATGATTGATTATATGGCATTTAGTGTTTAATGCTTCAGCCCAAAATCTTTTAGAGAATCTTTTCAAATTAAGCAAGACACGTGCCATTTCTTGAAGGGTTCTATCTTTTCTTTCAGCCACTCCATTTTGTTGAGGAGTATTTGGAGCAGAATATTCGTGTGTAATTTCCTTTTTATCACAATAAGAAGTGTTAGGAATATGCTTGTAAAACAGCTGATATATATGTTTGCATATTCCAACTCAGTGATTTGCTTGTGTCCATTACAATGCATGTTTCACAAGTGGCTAAAAGGGCTGCGTACCGGTTAGTGTGGCAACTTGCTGAAACATTGCATAGGTCATTAGACTAGGAAGTCTTTGTACATGTCCGAGTATGTGTCCTACCAAGTAATGATGACTTTTCATATGGATTAGCTCTACCCACGCCAGCAGACATTATCACCAGCAATGTCTCACCAGCAGACATTTCTACTAACAATGTCTCATCAGTAATCCTCATATCAGTAGTTTTATATTGGCAGTTACTTAAGTATCAGCCGTGTCCTTCATCAGACAACTGCAAGAATGCTGATAATTCTCAAGAGGAACATCGGTCGCTGATTCAAAGCTACAATTCAAAATAGATCCGTTACAAGATCTTCTTGATAGCTCAAGATACGCATCGATGTCTGCGCTTTCACGATTATCTAGAAGACATTTTCTCTTATGTGTTTGGTCTTAGACTTTATGACACATCTAGACAAAAGACCAAACACAGTGTTTTTTTAATCAATCAGGCCTGCGTGTCACGTCCCATCCATTCAGCTTGATTCCCAGACAGACTTCAAGACAAAGCTCACACGAAGGTCTTTGCCTAATAGTTTCTTCAGTACACTCTGATGTTCTGATAAATCAACACTTTCCAATGGGCAAAAATCTATCCAAGCTTCAACGACTCTCTTTTCTTCTCCGCCTATAAAAGAAACCTCTCTTCCCTCATCTTAAGGTCTGCAAGAGTGAAGCTTTAAGCATAGAACACTTAGAGTGGGAAAAACACAAGTGTAAGAACAAACACTTTGTGAGAGAGAAAATCTAAAATTTTTAAGGCAAAGAAGCTCTGTTTAATCAAGAACTCCTTTCTTGATTTGAGCTCTTTCTTCATTCAAAAGACTCAATCTCTTCAGCAGCTTTATTTCAAATCCATAGCTAAAGACTAAGCATCCTGCTCATCGTTGAAGACTAACCAAGCTTGAATATGTCCGATGAAGAACCAGAGTCTAATAATCCATACTGGATTCATATCGGCAGACTTATACTACATTATAAGGGATTTCAATTGTGCAATGAATTGCCATCACTCTTGGCCGAGTGCTTTACACTCAGTTGTTCAAATACTAGTTATTTGAACAACCCATAAGATTCTCTTCTCACATCACCCTCCAATTGGTCCTACCTCTTACTTTCCCTAAGGTACTTAGTGAGGCCAATAGTTGAGGGTTTCTAGTATGTCTTCCGGGACCCCCTTCTCTTTTCCATGAAATCCCGAGGAGATTTCATAGATTGCTAGGTTAGAGAGTCTAGGTTGATGTACTAAGCATGTTTGTTTTTGGGCAAACCTTACTGAATTTTAATATAAATCACATTTACTTATATTCAACCTTTTTTTATCTTTCCTATAATATATATGTTTTCATATTTTGTGCAATCTAGTTAAGGAAAGTTATTACTGCATCTAATATAAGATTTAAGTTTGCTGTTATGATAAACTTGTACCTATTTGTTTACAGCCACTTTAATCTTAGTTACTATACTTATGCTGCTTGTCCTTCCGCTGCTTTACTTTTTTAACATCAGCAAAGTATAACAAATCTTCCACCAGCAGTCTTTGAAAACTGCTGATTGCACATTAGCTGATCTCTCAATATCAGCTATGTGATTAAATATGGAAGATGACCTATCCAATTAATCATTTCATCCTTGTCCCTCAACATAATCCATAAATCAGATGAAATTTTTAATAAAGGTCATATAGGCTATTCACCCCACCCTCTAGCATATACACTGAGCATATAAACATGGACCTTACAATTGGTATCAGAGCAGGTACTCTATGAACTTCATTTCAGGCCTAACAACCTGAGAGTCTTGATCATGTTGCTCATATTAGATGCACAGTCAAAAAGATTTGTTTTCAAAATCCCTATTTCTAAAAATCTATTGACTGGGAGATCTGGAAGTCATTTTAAAAATGCTTTTACAAATCAAAATCATTTTGATTTTTAAAATCTTTGTGAGAAAAGATTACTGTGATGACTGCCTGATTGCTATAAGAATATCTTTCTAATGACAGAAGTGTATTCTTCAATTGACATTATGAAGAAAAGTACTATGGTTAAATAGAGCTTGACTTGCTAAGGAGAATATTTGTTTTTAAACATTTTGTTTTCAAATCCTTGAAATATTCTCTAGCAAATTCTTAAACTTCACAATTGACGGATGAACTACAATGATGTATCTCTGGAAGATTGTTATCTTGATATAAGGCTAACGATTGTCTCAATCTAACACATTTTCGAGAAAAACTTCTCAGTTCAAATACTTATGAGATTATATCATAAGAAATTGAGGTTCTTACTAGTATCTCTTTGGACATTTCTAAGTGTCAAAAACTTCTTATAATGGAATCTGCTTATCCCTACATTCTATGATACTTAATTTTTGAAGACTTTGCTAATTATCCATTTAGAGAAGGTATGTAACTAATCACTGAAAGTTTAAAGCAAAAGTAATTAGAAGATCTCTAAAGGTAATTCAAGGGAAATTAAATTCAAGTCATCTCTAAATCACTGTGAATGTTAGCTCTTGGTCTAAGGTCATCTATGATGAAACTGTTCTTTTTCAACGAAAAAGCTTCTGCCTAAAAGATACGCCCAATGAACATATGCTCAACTTCAGAACAAGTTCTTCAACTACTATGAGCAGTTGTGTTCAAAAGGAAAAATGAGAAAGTAATCCAGGTTTCTAATTTTGTATCTCATTGGATTACACTTATAAGTCATGTTTAAGTAATTATCCATTACTAAATGTGCTTACTATATCTCATTTGTATTATTGAATTTCTGGAGCTACTTTTAGCTCATAAATGTTGCTGACAATCTTTCTATGAGTATTTAAAGCAGGAACTCATATGACAAAAAGTCAAAGATGCAACAAATCTCTCCATCAGTAGACATCAACTTGGCTGTGGATTTATGAAGGACTGCTGATAACTCATGAATAACTTTCTACGTCCTTCACTCACCTTTATAGCACAACGTCAAATCAATATCTACTGGACTATGCCGCTATCTTATAGAAGTCTACTAATGAGTCCAAGATTTTGAGCATGACCACTTCGCTAGCATATGCATAAAACAGGTCAGTAACTGCTTTGTTATATGCATCCATCCATGTCTGTTGAATTCCTCTTCAACCTGTTATCAGACATGCTGCATTAATAAAGCCTTATCATACTATGCTCTTCATGATATATATGTATGCCCGTATGATTTGCTTTATGATAACTACGTTTTCCAAAAACTGGTCAGCACTTTCCATATCAGCTGACCTGAAATATTTTTAAAATGTCTTTAAAAATCTGGTTGGCTAAAGTTTCATATCGGCCAACATGCACTTCATAAGATCAGTTATATGTGCTAACTTATAGGAGTAAAACTTTTAATGACTTGTCTCATTCCCTAGTCTATTAAAAGTAGAGGCACGCTTTACAAAGACTGACTACTTCGTTTAAAGTAAAGATAATTTTCAAGATTCTCTGGGAAATCAACAAAATGTATTTGACCAACCAAAAGATTTTCTGCTTCAAAAAGATTTCACCAAATCTCAAAAATATCACTCCATCGGGTTTGCAACCTGGCTTCACAAGCGAATGAGAAAGGACAAGACCAATAGTAAATTTCACTTATTGGTCTGATCCTTTGTCTTGTCTCGGAGTATAAATAGAGTCATTTCTTCTTCCAACTCTATTATCACTTATCAACTGCTTATAGATTCTACAAGATGTTAAACACTGATTCACTCATTTTCTAAAATGTTACTAAGTACAAATCCAAGAGTTAGATCAATTCAACATCTTAACAACTAGGTATGATTCCTTCATGTTCCCTCAAAGTTGTTTCGGTTTATTTCTATTACATAAAATAAATTGATTCAAATTTCTCAAGATGGGTTCTTAAAATCAAAATCTTTATCCATAACGATTGGTATTCGTAACTGTGAAAATTCTTTCTAGCACAGTTATAAGATCTCGAGAAATTTATCAATATATCTATTTCAGAAATCATTAATTGCTAGTCTTCAATTTTGATTCCAAAAATAATTTGATAAAAGATATTTTTTTTCTTGCTCTGACATTTAAAAGGTTCTGGCAAAATTTTTTTTTGAATTTACTGCCATAAACTTTTGATTCTCAGAACACTAAAGAATGTATTTATAATCATTTCCATTAAAAGGAAAATTAAAAGATTATCAATTTGTGTTCTTAGTGATTTCAGTTCCTTTCTAACATTTGGTTATCAATCTTATTGATATACTAAATTGCTTTCAGATGAATCACTATGGAAACCACTTAGCATACACCAATCTGACCATTGTAACTCTGCGTGTATACACAAACAAAACTGTGAAGATCCCGGATAAAATTTATCTAATGTCTAGCAAGCATCTGGTAAATTGTTGTTCTAAATAACTCGTCTGGGCACATGTACGTATAACAGCCATCACCCCAACGATGGCTGATGCAGATAATTCAGCTTGGCTGGATTAGGTAACTAAGGGGGTGTTGATGAAGATGATGAACTGCTATCTACTACCGCCCATCTTTGTGCTTATTAAAGGGAATTTGTAGTCCATGCTGTATATCTTTGACGGCTATCACCCTGAGGTTCTTTCGGAGTAACCTCTAGGTGTGTACTTGTTCTTCCTCCCCTTAGAGTTGGAGGGGATCAAAAAGGTATTAGCCATCTTGATCTATTCCCAAATCCATGACTAATGACCATCCACCATGCCCTTTGGATTAGGATATCTTGGATAATACTCTGTAACAAGTTTTCTCTTTCAAAATGAATCATTGGTTAACATTATTTTGTAATCAGCAATATAGTTATCTCAAGTTGTATTGTTCTTGTATTTAGCTGATCTCTGTAAAGACAGGTTAACTATTTGGATTATTGAATACAAGTTCAGCAACTTTCCTTCATGTCTATCCACTTCTCTGTACTCTTATGTTAGCATGAATCAATGTGTTTTAGTTGTGGTGATCTAATAGTTTCTTCTTCGTCGTATAAGTTTATTTGACATTAATTGACGATTGAAGACTTGGTCTTGCTATGATGATAATACAACTTCTACACAAACTCTGTTGAGATCCCATAGCAAACCCATCCTTGAAAATATGCTATATTGAGTATCGGTCCATCCTTGAAGAATACTACTTCCATTTAACTACTTGGATAATTGCCTTTTTGAAATTGATCAACTCACCATGATCAAAATCAAGGTCTGCTGATCCTAGATAAAATAAGCAGATTACAGTAATTTAAAGGATGACCTATCATATCTAATCATCACCTTTAAAGAAGCTGTAAACTTATTACTCAATCTCTATTCGTCAAAGTCAATCAACAAGATCTATAGTATATCTACTTTGAACAAAGGTTGTCTGATGTGTAACAGTAAAGACTGAACTTTGATCTTCAAAAAGGGGTTTACAATTATCAAAGTATATGAAAATACTTATGTGTCCCAAATTCAAAATCTCAGTGCTTTATATCTAAAATTCAATGCTTTCAACTGTCTTGTGTAACTTAACAACATCTCGTGTTCTCAGTCTGGACAACTATCTAATCTTGTATGATCACTGATAAAAGGAAAAGTTAGCTGATTTCATAATGATATTGAAAACTCTCAATTGTCTGCCTCAAAGATAGCTTACGAGCATCAACAATTGATAATATATATATATAATTCAATATATATAGCAATTGGTATCATCTTGACTAACAACTAATTAGTAGACAAGCTGAATTCAAATCACCTTGTTATACTTTATCATATGAGAAGTTGATGAAGGAAAACTGGTAAACTTTAAAGGAAATTGAGCTTACTCAAAAGATAGCTGAATATTTTAGGAATCTTTGGAAGACTGCTGTTTTGCAAAAACTAGTTCTTCCTCAAGAGTGAATAGCGAATATAAACCCTGATGTATATACTATGCTTCACTTTCTTCGGACATCTCAAGAATAGGTCCAGGTATGAAAGAATACTTCAGCAGAATCTCTACTCTGCTGAGGAATGACACGACCTGATACAAAGAAAGAAGATTGAACTTTACTCCAGGTATGTATTACAACTTGTCTGTCTTCTCTCTTCAAAGATAAAGAAAATTTTCATAAGCCTCTTTCATTAGAAAATCTTTATCTTCAATGATGACTTTCTACTAGTCATAACCTATTCTCAAGAAACTTTACCAATTTTCAAAATTCAATACCTCTTTTAAGTAATGGTTGTCTTGTGTCTATGAGATTCTCAGACCTCATTACTAACAACTGGTATTCCTTTTAATGTTTCCTCTATTCTTCTCAAAATGCTTTATGATTATTCAGATTTTGAGTTCACCTCCGAACCTGCTGAAAATTTGATATCAGCAGCTACCCAAATTGCCCAAATATTGCCAAACTTTTGCCATAAAACCATACTTATCAAACGATTCTTCCACCAATCCTTTATCTTCATAAACCTACCCATATTCATACCTCACCCTATCCAAACCCTCATCGGCTAATCTTGAGAAATCAAAGGGGTCAACTAAAAACTAAATGGTCCAAGAAGATAACTCAACATGGACCTAACAATTGATCATGAATCTATCATGAACCTAACATTGTTAATATCATAAATGACTGGTTCTATGAAGCCTACACTCAGACATTCAAAAATCAATATCTTCTCAAAGATAGTTGATTCTTTACCTACTCATCAAAACCAGCCATATTAAAACCAGCTATTTTAAAACCAGCCATTTTAAAACCAACCATCTTAAAACCAGCCATTTTAAAACCAGTCATTTTAAAACCAGCCATCTTAAAACCAGCTATTTTAAAACCAGCTATTTTAAAACCAGCCATTTTAAAACCAGCCATCCAAATTACAATCATCTCCTCACTAGCCTATTCAATTGCTGATAATAATTGATATCATTACTGGGACCTATCAATAGCTTCAACAGTGTATCTCCATCAAACCAAACGCCAACTTCTAACCTAAGCCATATCCAAACTACAACTCAACCTATCCTCAGTTGGATAAACTTAAATCACTATTTGAAAAAGAATATGACAATAGTCTCTTATGTTCTCTCTTTTACATGAATATATTGATCCTCAATATATTCATTGTTATCCTTATGCATCCTTCAGCTCAATATCTCTTGACTTATTTCTAAGTCTACCGATATATGTTCTCCCTCTACCCTTAGTTCCTCGAACTCCCCTTCGCTCCTTTCTATTTCCTCTACGTACTCATAAGAAGGAGAAGTATATATTAAGGTGAAGAAGTATATATTCTGATATATACACGAGTTGTACATAATGATTTTGATATTTTTGTGCTACATAAGAAGGAGACGCATCTATTAAGGAGGAGATATCCGACTTAATAGAAGCCAAGACACTTGTATAAAGTTGAGGAGAAAATTGTAAGTCCATTAAGTTAACTCACCCTCTTTGATAAGTCTTTGTTGACTTGTCTGATATTAGATAAAATTCTGTGATTTATCTATGTCTTTGTGGCCTACTTAATGAAATGATTTAAATTCTTTCAAAGCTCTGCTGACCCTCTTTCTTCTTCTTCAGCTAAGCAATTTAAACTTCATTAAGAAAAATATATTTTCTGCTCTGATCTTTAAATATTCTTTTTAAATATCTATATCAGAAGAAGATTCAAAAACAATTACTCTTCAATATTTATCTTTTTAAAAACTACTGTTCAAAATACTTTCTTGTAAAATCTCTCTAGAAGAAAGAAGCAAATTATAATATTGCAGCTTTTCTTATTCTTCTAAGCTCCTCAAGCTGCTAACCAGGAAATAACGCTGTACATTTTGGTCCTGAGGGATGTCTACTTAAGTCTTAGCCTTGACCCAATAATATATATATATATATATATATATATATATACTATTATTTCAGGCTAATCGTCACATTTCAAAATTGATATCATCCCATTTTAGACATAACATCAAATCCAACTTACTCTTGGAACACATTTTTATAACTCAATATGTCTCTTCACATTCCTTAACCCAAAATGTTCCTTCAAAATTCTCGTCATTCCTAAAGGCATGTTCTCAGTTCCATTGAAAGTAACTCCTGCTTCTCTCAATCTTCATTCCAATTCTAAAACTTTGCATAAAACTTCAAAAATTCTTCTTCAATCTCATCTCCATCTTCATGGACTGGATTCCTACAAGGCATGTGGTATCAATTGTTGAGTCAAAATCTTCCCCTGCTTCCTTCTCTATTCCCTCAAACGCTTCATGCGGGCCATTACCCATTCAGGAGGAGCATCCGTTCATGGAAGAAAATTCAACACAGGAATCAGAAACCACGAAGAAGAATTCTAATGGTTAGAAAGGATAAATTGATTCACTTTTACTTTGTTTTTGGGGCAAAAGTTTTTTTTTTTTTTGTCATTAAAAGATGTATGACATTTACCTCCACTCCTGCATATTCACCCCTACTTGTTAATTTTCACCCCTACTTGTGACCATTAAGGAGGAGATATATGACATGTATGACATATACATTACGGAGAAGATAAAACAGACCATTAAGGAGGAGATGCATAATTATAAAGGAAGAGATATACATTAAGGAGGAGATGTATAACATATACATTAAGGAGATATATATATCTTAAGGAGAAGTATGACAATTAAGAAGTAATGTAAGAGGAGATGTATAATTATAAGAAAGGAGGAGAAGATCAAACCCCTACTGACCCTTTCTCTCTCAAATTATTTCAAAGAAAGGAGTAGAAGATCAAAACCCTACCGATCCTCTCCCTCTCAAAATATTTCAAAGAAAGGAGGAGAAGATCAAACCCCTGTTGATCCTCTCAAAACGGAATTAGCATTTCAAACAGTCACTCTTAAATCTCTAATCTATAAACTGCTCAAATTACTTTCTTGTGATTTCTAAACAAGAAAGGTACTGTTCTTAAATCATCTGCTCTGATACTTAATCAATTAAGTATTAAGAAGCCTCCTTCAGCAAACCTTTTATCAGGAGGACAATTTTAAAACAGCTTTTCCTAAAAATCTTTTATTCATTTGAAAAAGGTTGTTTTAGCTCGAATGTTTCAATTCACTTGAATCATCTCGCAAGAGAGACCATCTTTATGGCCTAATCAGCAACTATATCTCATAATTGCCTAAAAATGTTTCTGATATTGCTTCGTATTTGTACTTTCATTCATCGAGTCTGTAAATGATTAGCAATAGATTACTATACATACGCTATCGCTTGTAAGTTCATCCTAGGGCATACCTTGAGATAAAATGATCATTCATTGGAAGGCATGCTATTACTAAGGATTGAACATCTGCTTTAAGAGCTTTATATATATATGTCAATTGTAGTAATGGTCTCACGAAAATAGGAGGAGATTGTTAGGAATATGCCTATAAAACAGCTGATATATATGTTTACATATTCCAACTTAGTGATTTGCTTGTTCCCATTACAACGCATGTTTCATAAGTGGCTAAAAGGGCTGCGTACCAGTTAGTGTGGCAGCTTGCTGAAACATTGCATAGGTCATTAGACTAGGAAGTCTTTGTACATGTCCGAGTTTGTATCCTACCAAGTAATGATGACTTTTCATATGGATTAGCTCTACCCGCGCCAGCAGACATTCTCACCAGCAATGTCTCACCAGCAGACATTTCTACCAGCAATGTCTCATCAGCAATCTTCATATCAACAGTTCTATATCGGCAGTTACGCAAGTATCAGCCGTGTCCTTCATCAGACAACTGTAAGAATGCTGATAATTCTCAAGAGGAACATCAGTCGCTGATTCAAAGCTATAATTCAAAATAGATCCGTTACAAGATCTTCCTGACAGCTCAAGATATGTATCGATGTATGTGTTTTCATGATTATCTAGAAGACATTTCCTCTTATGTGTTTGGTCCTAGACTTCAAGATACATCCAGACAAAAGACCAAACACTGTGCATTTTTAATCAATCAGGCCTACGTGTCACGTCCCATCCATTTATCTTGATTCCCTGATAGACTTCGATACAAAGCTCACACAAAGGTCTTTGCCCAACAATTTCTTCAGTACACTCTGATATTCTGATAAATCAACACTTTCCAACAGGCAAAAATCTATCCAAGCTTCAACGACTCCCTTTTCTTCTCCGCCTATAAAAGAAACCACTCTTCCCTCATCTTAAGGTGTGAAAGAGTAAAGCTTCAAGCATAGAACACTTAGATTGGGAAAAACACAAGTGTAAGAACAAATACTTTGTGAGAGAGAAAATCTAAAATTTTTAAGGCAAAGAAGCTCTGCTTAATCAAGAACTCCTTTCTTGATTTGAGCTCTTTCTTTCTTCAAAAGACTCAGTCTCTTCAGCAGCTATATTTTAAATCCATAGCTAGAGACTAAACATCCTGCTCATCGTTGAAGACTGACCAAGCTTGAAGATGTTCGATGAAGAACCAGAGCCTAATAATCCATACTGCATTCATATCGGCAGACTTATACTACATTATAAGAGATGTCGATTGTGCAATGAATTGTCATCACTCTTGGCCTAGTGCTTTGCACTCAGTTGTTCAAATACTAGTTATTTGAACAACCCATAATATTCTCTTCCCACATCACCCTCCAATTGGTCCTACCTCTTGTTTTCCCCAAGGTACTTAGTGAGGCCAATAGTTGAGGCTTCTAGTATGTCTTCTCAGTCCCCCCACTCCTTTCCATGAAATCCTGGGGAGATTTCATAGATTGCTAGGTTAAAGTGTCTAGGTTGATGTACTAAGCATGTTTGTCTTTGAGCAAACCTCTGCTGAATTTTAATATAAATCACATTTACTTACATTCAGCCTTTTCTTATCTTTCCTGTAATATATATGTTTTCATATATTGTGCAATCTGGTTAAGGAAAGTTATTACTGCATCTAATCTAAGATTTAAGTTTGCTGTTATGATGAACTTGTACCTATTTGTTTACAGCCGCTTTAATCTTAGTTGATATACTTATGCTGATTGTCCTTCCGCTGCTTTACTCTTTTAACATCATCAAAGTATAACAAATCTTCCACCAGCAGTCTTTGAAAAATGCTGATTGCACATCAGCTAATCTCTCAATATCAGCTATGTTGCATAAATATGGAGATAACCTATCCAATTAATCAATTAATCCTTGTCCCTCAACATAATCCATAAATCAGATGAAATTTTTAATAAAAGTCATATAGGTCCCCCTCTAGCCTATACTCTAAGCATATAAACATGGACCTTACAAGAAGAAAAAGAAGAGTTTTCATACTCTTTACCATGATAGACCTGAGCTTCGCAATCTTAAGATTAAAACTCTTTGACATTTTCTTTTACAAAATTTTGAAAGCTTCAAATGTGTCAAATTTTTCTCTAAAAAAGAAAACTCATGCAAAACGTGACAAATCATCAACACACATAAAAGTATATTTTTACCACCTAAGCTTTAAACTTCAATAGGTCCCATGAGGTCAATGTGCACTAATTCAAAACATCTAATAGAGATAGAATTTTGAATGCTTTTATGAGAAGCTTTAGTTTGTTTACCCTTTTGACATAAACCACATACTCTCATATTTTTGTTTCTAATCTTGTAACCCTCTAATAGCCTCATGTTTTAATAACTCATCTAGTTTCTTAGTACTTATGTGACCAAGTTTTTTATGCCATAAATCAATTTTATTTATACTAAATGCATGACAAATAAGACCATTTTATACAAGATAGCAATTATCAGATGATCTAAAACCAGACAAGATGCACAAATTATTCTTGTCATAAACTTCACAAGTTTTTTTATTAAACTTCATATGCATATCACCATCACATAACTGACTTATGCTATCAGATTTGCAGTTAATCCTTCCACATGGTACACATTTGTTAACTTAGGTAAGCCTTGAACATTCAAAAAATACCTTAACCAATTACCTTTCCTTGCACCAACTCCATATGTCACACACACGCTTGTGACATTTATATAATTTTCTAAAAAATCTTTGGAATCTGTCATATGTCGTGAGCATCCACTATCAAAATACCATGTACTTGCATGTTATACTTGAGAGAGGAAAAAGTAACATGGCAAAGTGTTTCAGAGTTCTGGGTCCAAACAGTTCTGGTAGAACATGAAGAATAAGCTTTTGAATGAGGGGACATAGGAGACTTCATCGAACTATTTTTTCTGTATTTCTCTAAGTCAGCTTTTCTTTTATCGCAAAAAGATTTTATATGCCCAGAGATATAGCAGTAATGACATTAATATCTACCCTTCCTAGATTGATACTTCCATTTAGGATTACTTTTATCACTTATCTTTGAAGAATTTTAGAACACTGTCCAGATTCTTTAACGAATACAGAGGCTTTGGGAACTTTGTATCAGAGACCAGCTCCACTCTCATTTCCTATCTCAAGTATTTCATCAAGCTTGGCCTTTCCAGTGTTCATCCTATGTAAAGTTCCATTTGTTTTTTCTAGTTCAATACTAACTTTCTCAAATTCCATATCTCGTCTAGTGAGAAAAGATTCCAAACATGCCAAAGCTCCTTTTTGTTCATCATTTTCACAAGAGAGATGTTCTTTTTCTTTTATAAGATCTTTTATGAAAACACATTTTTCTTTCGAAATGTGTTAGCACATTTATTGGCATAATGACCAAATCCTTTACAAGTATGACATTGAACAGTATCAATGTTTCTTTGTTCATTATGATTTCCATAACCTATAGTAGGAGCTTCCTAAAACCTATTAGGATTAGGTTTAAAGGTAGAATTCATAAAATCAGTATTAGTATTTTGACCATTTTTAGAACCAAATTGATTTTTTCCTTTATTCAAAAATTTTCTAAACTTTTTAGCAAACAAAGCCATTGATTCATCACTCATATCAGATTTGCTCATTTCATTGCAAATCTCAAATAATTCATCCTCCTTTTCAGTCCGAGTTTTTAAAGCTATTTCCTTTTCTTTGCCTTTGGATTGTTGAATGAGATTTATCTCAAAAGTTTGCAAAATGCCAATTAATTCATCAAGAATAAGAGTAGTAGTATCATGAGCTTCTTCTATAGCAGAATTTTTTATGTTAAACTTTTCAGGAAGTGATCTCATGAGTTTGCTCACCAATCTACCATTTGGGATAGGATCTCCAAGAGATTGTGATTTATTGGGTAACTCAATAATCATGGTACTGTAAGTAGAGATATTCTCAGTTTCTTCCATTCTTAAATTTTAAAATTTAGTCATGATCATTCAAAGTTTAATTTACCTCACACTATTTGATCCTTCGCAATGTTTTTGAAGAGCATCACATGCATCCTTGGCAGAAATAAAGTTAGAGATGATCTTAAAGATGTTATCATCAACAGAAGTATTTATAGCATGCATGGCTTTTGAATTGTAGTTGGCCAAGACTAATTCTTCATTAGTCTAATCAATTTCAGATTTAGGTAAATTGCCACCATCATTATCTGTCCTCATTGGAGGAGATCAATCTGTAAGGATAGCATGCCAAGCACGTTCATCAATTGATTTGATGTAAACACGCATCTGGTTCTTCCAACTATAATGGTTGGTACCATCAATAATGGGAATCTTGTGATAACCATTATTCTGAACACTAAACATGGCTACAATCAAATAGGACCTTCACATTGTGTGTCAAGTGTTGGCTCTGATACCAATTGAAAGGATTGTAGCACAGGTAAACCAGAATACTTAATATAGTTAAGTAAAATTCAACTTGTAAGATAATAAAACTCTAATGAATTGATCAAATAGTTCAAAGTAGTGAACACATCGAAGAGCACATAGAGATAAATGACAGCGGAATAATAAAAACAAGTAATTAAAAGAAGTACGAAATTAACACAAATGTGTAAACATTTAATCAACAAGTAACAACTTGTTGATGTATGAATATGGCGAAACTTTCACTAAGTAAAAACTTGTAGTTTGAATACAAATAAGAAAACCTATCAACTAGTGAAAATCATACGAAAAGCTCTATATGTAGCTGATGTATATATTTTAGAATAGCTCACCAAAAAATAAGAAAGATATAACAATATGATCTAATAAACAGAAGATGGGTAAAAACAAAAGCACTGCGCTGGAAACAGGATGAATGAGCCCTCGGATGAAGGTTTCATTGAGAAGCTCATACGTAAAGCAGCAGCAGTCTTTAAAACGTTCTCTCTCTCTAAAGTCTCTATGTATATTCTGTATTCTCTAGTACTTTGTCTTTTTCAAGGCTGAGTCCCTCGCTTTATATAGCTTTCAAAGAAACCTAGAAACCTTGTATAATAAGAAAACACTACTAGAAACACGTTAATTACTGTCGGATAAATTACTGTCAGATTAATTACTGACGGATAATTTGAAATTACTATCGGATATTTAATTACTGTCAGATTACTTCCGTCAGTAATTACTGATGGATAATTTGAAATTACTATTGGATATCCGATAGTAATTTTTCAATTTGTTGGCGGGATAATAATTACTGTCGGATCAAGTCCAACAGTAATTTATCCGACAGTAATACAGGAATATTTTTTGAATATTTCTTTTCATCCGACAGTAATTATTGTCGGAATACTCCGACAGTAATACAGGATTATTCTTTGAATATTCCCTTTTCAACCGCCAGAAAATTGTGATCAATATTACTGTCGGAGATTCAGACAGTAATTATCTCTGACATTAATTTAAGTGAGATTTAGTGTCGGTAATTACTGTCGAAACTCCGACAGTAATTTAAGTGAGATTTACTGTCAGAAATTACTGTCGGAGCTCTAACAGTAATTTAAAATATAATTCCTAAATCGAACACCCCCCCCCCGTACCAGTCAATCTGTATCTCTCTCTTCTCTCTTTCTTCTCTCTCTCTCTCTCTGTAACACCCCGACCTTACTTCCTTCCTGGTTAACTCATAATCATTTCTTATCAACCTTAAAACCCTCGGAGAGTGAGGTGTCATGCTTGTTAAGCGTGACATGTTGAGTCGAGAACCGTATTTGACTGGCGTTTAACTCGTGGTGAGTTGCGCTTTGTTCCTTTCTTCATTTAAGACTATCCTCGACCGTGCTGTAACATCCGTGTACGTGTTCATTTTCCCCATCCCTTTGACCTAACCTTGATTAAGACTTCTTCACGACTAATGATCACGTTGATCTTGTCGTTAACTCGCACGCCGACTCATTCCGGGTGTCTCGTATGGCCCGATTGGTACTCAAACCTTTATATGGTTATTGCGTGAATGTTACGTTGAACTTCTAGCATTGTTTTCGGACCTTTCGGGAACCTTTCTCGAGTATTTCGACCTTCCCAAAGACTTAGAATCACTTCGGGATCATTTAGGACCATTTCGGGGTGTTTGAGCATTTTCGGAGAGTTCGGAGAAGCCGGACACAAAGCGATCGCCCGGAGAAGACAAATCGATCGCCCGAGTCCGAAGACAAAGCGATCGCCTGTTTAAGGCGAGCGATCGCCCGCCCGTCCTGTTCGTCCGGTTTCGTATTTTCTCGGTTTTTCGTGTTTTTAAGTGGTTTAAAATGCTCAAACAAGCCCGGGATTGGACCAAACACTTACCCATGGTATTAATAACATAACCCAATCTTATTTCCCCTCATTATCCTCCTTCAAACTCAGATTTTAGAGAGAGAGAGCAAGAAGAGAGAGAGGAGAGAGAGAAGAGAAAGATTTCGCGATATCTTGGGCTCCGCTTGTCGGATCGACGAGCCGTCTTCGCCGGAGCGTAGCTAGCGACGAGGGGAACGTTTCTACCCAAAGGGATTGTCCGATCTTTTAGTATATCAGAAACCCATCTCTTCTCCCACGTTTTAGAGAGAGAAAGTGGTGTTTTGAGAGAGAGGAAATTGATTTGAGCTTGGTTCAAGTTTGGGATCGTTGATTGGACTCCGTAGCGGCGTAGAGTTCGCGGAGGAGTACATTTCTACCCGAAGCCCTTTGATTTCGTGGAGAATTTGCGTTGTGTAGTAAGTTACTAATCTCCTTCTTAGATTTTGAGCATCGTAGAGTAATATCGCGATGTTTACGTGCTATCTATGTGCATATGAACTCCCTACATGTTATACTTGTTCAATGTGATACTCTAGTATGTTAAATGATGGGTATTGATGAATTGTTGTTAATCTTGTGGTCTCCGAATATTAGAGACTTGTGGAGTTCTTTGTGTACTCGTTGTTGTCGTTATTGTGATGATTATTGTCTCCGAGTAGTTGGGACTCATTGGGTTAATGTTGTTATCGTCACCGTTAGTGTTGACGTCTTCGAGAGTATAAATGCCTCGGGGGTTATTGTAATTGTTATAATCGTTATTCTTAGACCGTGATGATACGGGATCATTGGGACTCTTATTGTTTTAAACCCACGTTGAACTCACGGGGGTGTTATGAGTATAGACTTGCGGTACATTGAGTACTGTGATTGAGATGGGTATGTAGGGATGATGCTACGGCTTGTCCCGATGTTTTGAGTATTAGTAAGACCCGAGTGTGGTCGTTGGGATGTTGTGAATCGAATATTACACCGAATGGGCTAGACTCTAGTCATGACTGACTTTAACGGAGTCGAATAGGACGTTAAGAAAATACGTCGTGTAATGAGTTGCCGAGTAGTATTTTAGTCTCCTATGAGGTGGGATGACGCATTAATGAGACCTTGATCGAGTAACTTGAGTAGGGTTGACTTAGCTAACGTTGTTGAACATGTGACTTCATATAAGTTACTAATGGGTTGTGTACGATCCTGTGCGACGTACGTTGGGAACGACTTAGATGCTACACATTGAGCGACGTGTTTATGATGAGTTGGTTATATCCTAGGTAGTTAATGACGCACCTTGGTTATCGTTCCAATACGGACTATGTGGCTTGTTGGGAGTTGTGATATGTATAACACACGACGGAAATAAGATGGTATATACATACATGAGATGGAGTGTATTGTGACCGTGGAATACCGTAGAGGTCTTAAGTTGTACGTATTAGTAGCATATCGAATTATGATTGTAAGTACGAGTAGGCTTACATATATGATGATTGTTAAGTCTAGCAATGGCAGACTAAAGTGATTTGGTGTATTTGTGGGTGTTCTAGTAAGCAATAGGACAATCATCCTACTTTGATGATTGATTGTGTGTTTAGTATTTACAAGCACATTATGTTGATTTAGTATGTGATTCAATAGAACACATTATGGTTTGATTTCTTTGGGTTGTGATTCAGTAGAACACATCACGTTTTGGTTTATTAAGTTGTGATTCAATAGAACACACTTAGATTAGTTTGGCATAAGTAAACATCTACTTGTGCATTGCATCGAGTCCAGCTGGCATATGTGCATTGGAGGTGTATTGACGCTCGGTTATTGCGGGAGGGGCTTCGTAATAGCCGAAGGCCAATACACTGGCCTCGCCCTACCGTTGGCCACGGTAGGGGTTTCTCTAGTCCCACGGTTGAACGGAATAAACGGCGCGTGCATTGTCGACATTATTTTGTATGCATTGGGATACGGACACCGGTCCCTTGTGATACCTATAAGTGGCTAGAGCCGTATTGTCTCGGGTCGTAGGGGATCGAGCGATACGTCGACGTAGATACAGAAAATGGTCCACAACGGGTACTTGTAGATCATGCTTGACGCGATCGGGTACATTTATCGTTGGGTACTTGTAGATCGCGCTTGACGCGATCGGTACATATATTTTCTTGGGATACGAGCACCGGTCCTCTCGTGATTTGTGTACGACGCAGCAAAGACAATCATCTATCTATGTTTTATGTTCGGTATTGAGAGATGTGTCCAGATCGACGCACGCTTATTTATTATGGTTCTCCGGAGCAAGAGCGCAGAATCTATTATCATTATTACCTTGTTGGATAGCGAGGCATCCTTGATAGTTACGTGGAGCAAGACGATCGTTTACTACGGCTTCATGGAGCGATAAGGTCGGAAGTGTTTCAAGGGATTTCGGAGGTGTACCTCGAATCCACCGTATCCACCTTTATGTGTTTATTTACATTTTATGTGCTTCCTATATGAACGAATGTTGGTCGTGGTCTCCAACCGTGCATGACGGTTGGCGGCTCGAGCCTCTCGTAAATATAGGGTTGGTTGTCTTATGTGCTACAACCTGTTTATTTTCCTGTTATTCTTTTGTGCATAATGCCATGCCATATTGTTTCATTAGTAGCTTACTGGGTCATTCGACTCATCCCTTCCATATTTGTTTTCCTTAGTTGCAGGATATGTTTCGGCGCAGTGAGGCTCTAGTTCGAAGATCCTCTAGTTGTAGCTAGCTAGTATTTTATATTTATTTCCTGTACTTGTGAGATCGTGGGTTAAACTGAGTTATGTAAACTTAGTAAGTCGGGTAGAGATTCTTGTATTTTATAGACTTGTATTTCATGTCGACTTGTCGAGTCTTTCTGGTTGTACTATTTTTATAACCTCAGTTTTCTTAGTTAGTGTGGCCGTGTGCCCGTTTGTATTTTACTATTGATTTTCCCGAGCGTCGACTCGCGGTGTTGTAGTTGTTGTTGTTCTCCGGCGCTTGTTTAGCCGTGGAGGTTATTTTCATGTTGTTGGGATTTTTGTTATTCGAGCTTTGAGGCTCAAGTTCATTTGTTATTCCGCTGCTTTGGTTTTGGTTTCGAGCTTTTGTGGCTCGTTTTATTTGGTCTTTCTTCGGTTTGGCGCTCCGAGTTGGGGTTCAACATCGAATCTCGGACTCGGGTCGTCACACTCTCTCTCTCTCTCTCTCTCTCTCTCTCTCTCTCTCTCTCTCTCTCTCTCTCTCCTCGTGCCATCGTCGCCTCCGGTAAGTCCCGTCCCCTTCCCCTTCTTCCTTAATTTTTTTTTTTTAAATTTTGAACTCCTAAACCCTAATTTCTCTCTCTCTCTCTATCTCTCTCTCTATGTTGAAGTTTCTCCGGCCATTCTCCATCTCGCCGTCGGCCTCCACATTTAAGGTATGTATTTTGTGCAAATTTTTAATTTTGTTTTTAATTTACGTTTTTTATTTATTTTGTATATGTATGTATGTTTCTGTTTTTTTCTTTTTTTCTGTTTATATATGCAAATGAATGTTTATATATGTATGTTTCTGGTTTTTTTTTTTTGTGTGTATTTATTTATTTTTTGTGAATTTATTCAATATAAATGTGTATGTTTATGATTTTTTTGTTTTTCTGTGTAAATGTGTATTTTATTTTGTTTTTTTGTTAATGTAGGTGTAAAAAAAATTTAATTTATGTATTTTGTGTAGTGTAGATTTATTCTGAATTTTTTTAAATTTTTTTTATTTTCTGTTAATTTATGTTTTATTTGTCAGTAATTTTAATTTGTACATTAAAAAAATATGAAAAATGTATATTTTTTTGTTTTTCTCTTTTCTGTAATTTTTTTGTTAATCTCCGGCATGTTGAGGCCATAGAGGTTGTTAATGTTGTTGTTTGTTATTTCCCGAGTCTTAGACTTGCGGTTTTTCTTAGTTGGGTTCCGGCTGTAGTGTCGCCGAATACTTGTTTAGTATTATCGCAGGTTTTATCAGTTGTGCTTTATAGTAGGTACGGGTGGTTACGCCACATACTTTCCTTTTCGTGTTCTTGTGTGATTAATTAGTTTATTGATTGGACCACTAAATTGTTGAGGGTAATACATGACGTGGCGTGGTAGTACGTTGTCTTTTGATTGAGCATAGTCGTGTAGCAGCAAAGTGTGAATCATTGAAAGTAGTAATAGGATCATGAAAAAGTTGTCTTGGGATTGGATGTATTAGGACATACTTGTTTGGGTTTAGAACTAATTCTTGGTGTCGTAGGATTAGTGTAAGAGTTAGTAAGGACGTACCATGCCTTCTTTGGTACACCGGTAGGAATTCGAGGGTGAATTCTTTTTAAGGGGTGGAGGATGTAAGACCATGACAACCCGACATACTTAGTATTGTCTTTTTAATGGTGTATGTATTGTTTGGTAGATATACGTATGTTAGTGCGATACCAATAGTTATTAGGTAAGTACTCTGCGTATACGTAGAATTAAACCCTAAATTTTAACTAATTAAATTATTAAATTATAAAAACCCTAAACCCCGCACTTAACCTTAAACATGAACTGTTAACTCAATCTTAACCCTAAACCACGCCCTTAACCTTAAAAGCTAACTCTAAAAGACAACCTTAACCCTAAACTATATATACCCTTAACCCTAAACCACATCTTTAAATTTAAAACCTAACTTTTATCCCTAATCCTAAACCTAATGTTAATCCTAAACCACATCTTTAAACCCTAAACCCTAAACACTAACCCTATACGATAACTCTAGTCACAACCTTAAACCTTACTCTTGACCTTAAACCACGACCTTAACCTTAAAACCTAACCCTAAAACCTAACCTAACCCTAAACTATACCCTTTACCTTAAACCGAAACCCTTAAACCCAACCTTAACCCTACTTTAACCCTAAACCATACCCTTAACCCCAACCTTTACCCTTAATCACAACTTTAAACTCTAAACCCTAAACAGGACCCTTAAACCTTAAACCTAAAACCTAAACTAGACCCTCAAACCTTAACCCTAAACGCTACCCTTAACCTAAAATCTAATGCTTACTTGAAATCATAGGACACGAAATCACTTAATCATGGGCCACTGTCTGGTAGGTGCACACTGCACTGTACGTGTTGATGCAATCAGTTGCCTATTGCGGTTGCTCTAGCACAACCTATTTGAGTATGAAGTTTGGTGTGTAGAGAGTTTATACTACAATGTCGTTATATGTGAATGTAGGTCATTCACGGCAATGTTGAGAATGGGGTGCCAGTGAGGAAAGTGAGATCAAAGAATAGAAGGGGATGGGATAAGCTTGCAAATCGGAGACATGCAATGGAAATTGGTTTACCTAAAGTGCAGAGGAAAGAGGAAGAGGAAAGATAACAATAAAAATATAACAAATTGTAACCCTATCTAAACCCTATACCCTATATACCGTATACCCCTATACCCTAAACTATACCCTATGCCCCTAACTAATACCTATACCCTATACCCTAAATATAGATAGATGCACCTTTACCAACAGTGGAGTATCCAAGTAGGAAATACAAAAAATAGAACTAAACTTTCTCAAAAGATCCATCATCCAAGTGAAAAAGTGAATGCCACTTGAAAAAGGTTTTGGATTCAACATGGGAGATCCTTCAATTGAAGTACCTCTTCCATTTGCCGTCGAGCAATTTCTTGATAAAATTTGTGTACGTCGTCATTTATCTCTGTTGCCGAATTAAGATTATTTAAAAAGAGAAATTCTTGAAAGCATCCAGGGACAGCGTAGTTTTTTAAAAGAGGAATTCTTTATGTCATTGATAGCTGTCCGTCCTTTCATTGATGCCTACAAATATTGCTTGTGAAGAAGAGTTATCAGCACTTAGGAGTGAGCTCAAAAGGGTTGAAAATTATCCTTATGCTGGAGATGCTAATAAATTTTGTTAAAGCTTAGTCTTAACTCAAGTATAAGAATAATTTGCAATCCTTTTTGACATCACTCCCAAGTGCTGATAACTCTTCTTCCTCAGCAATATTTTTAGGCTTCAATGAAGGATGGACAACTATTAATGACATCAAGAATTCCTCTTTTAAGAAACTACGTTGTACCTGGATGCTTTCAAGAATTCCTCTTGTTATCATGAAGAAGAGTCATTTTAATTAATGTTATGTATTTTAACTTAATTGTCATCTAAACTTAGCGTTAATTGTCATCATTAATATATTAATTATGTTTTTATCATATATAGACATGTCAGGATGAGCTGGTAGAGGTAGGGGTCGGACTGGTAAGGTCTGACTTCTACCTTCTTGCATTACAGGTACACAGCCATCTGTACCTACAGGAGCTGAGTCTCACTTTTCTTAGCCCGAGGATACGCCCGACTCTCCCCACGATCCGATTAGCTGGGTTGGGTCATCATCTACCCCAGAGGTTGTTGATAGAGATGGTAGGATTATCATTACCATCTCCGGCCTTAAGCAGTAAGTAATAACTTTACAGTTGTAAAATTTTAATGCTTCCTTGATAATTACATATTTGTGTAATATATTTGGTTAATATATATTTGATAGGATTGCAGGCAGGTATCCCGATCCTGCTCGCTTTATTGGACGCATCCTACGTGCAATGAGGCACGAGGAGTACTGCCACGGTACTCTGACGTGCCTAAGGATGTCCGAGACTCCTGGTGGGATGATTTTAGGGTAAGATAAGATATGTTAAAGTTTCATAATTTAATACTTTCTATAAAAGTTTATAATTAATATGTTTAAATTGGTTAAACTTGCAGCGGACGTATTGTTGGCCTGAGCACTCTGACGCCGAGGCGTTTCGGTTGTTGTGCGGTAAGAAGTACCGCGACTGGATCTACGCCATGAAGAAGGGGTGGAATGAGAAGAAGGCAAAGGCTCCAGGTTTCAGTGAAGATGTCTGGGGCCGGTAAGTACATTATAATAAGTATACTTAATTTAATTTCATTCCTTAAATATATGTTATTTTGTATATATTGTTTCTATAACAATTTTAACATTTTCACAGGTTTACCTCGACGTGGGATTCCGAGGAAGCTAGGGCTGTCACCGAGCGACAGAGGCAGAACAGGCTGAGCTCAACGGGGAGGGGGGTGAAGCACACCTCGGGGTCGATCAACACCTCCGAGCACCACTTGCGCATGGTAAAGACTTTTATTATTCCTCAAACATATATAACATATTTTATTGTTTTACTTATCGTTTAAATTAATTTGTTGGGTAGCCATGTGGATGCTATGAAATTCATTGCTGAAAGTAATTTGTTACTTGTTATGTTTAGGGATTGAGTTGAAATAGGCTGTCTTAGCAGGGTTTGAGTGTACATAGGTTGTTTTAGAAGACTCTGAGTATAAATAAGTTGTTTTAGTAGGGCTTTGAGTGCAAATAGGTAGTTTTAGAAGGGGTTTGAGTGTAACTAGGCTATTTTGACCTGGTTTGAGTCTAAATAGGTTGTTTAAGAAGGTTTTGAGTGTAAATAGGTTGTCTTAGTAAGGTTTGAGTGTATATAGGCTGCTTTACAAGGTTTTTGAGTGTAAATAGGCTGCTTTAGAAGGGTTTGAGTGCAAATAGGTTTTTTTTTTTTGGGTTTGAGTGTATATGCTGCTTTAGAACGAGCTTGAGTGTAAATAGGCTGTTTTAGAAGGGTTTGAGTGTAAATAGGTTGTTATGAAATGGTTTTAAGTTTAAATAGTCTGCTTTAGAAGGGTTTGAGTGTAATTAGGTTGTTTTAGAAGGCTCTGAATGTAAATAAGTTATTTTAGCAGGGCTTTGAGTGCAAATAGGTAGTTTTAGAAGGGTTTGAGTGTAAATAGGCTATTTTGACCTAGTTTGAGTCTAAATAGGTTGTTTAAGAAGGTTTTGAGTGTAAATAGGCTATCTTAATAGGGTTTGAGTGTATATAGGTTGCTTTACAAGGGTTTTGAGTGTAAATAGGCTGCTTTAAAAGGGTTTAAGTGCAAATTGGTTATTTTTTCTGGGTTTGAGTGTGTATAGGCTGCTTTAGAATGAGCTTGAGTTTAAATATGCTGTTTTGGAAGAGTTTGAGTGTAAATAGGTCGTTATGAAAGGGTTTTGAGTTTAAATAGGCTGATTTAGAAGGGTTTGAGAACAAATAGGTTGTTTTAGAAGGCTCTGAGTATAAATAAGTTATTTTAGTAGGGCTTTGAGTGCAAATAGGTAATTTTAGAAGGGGTTTGAGTGTAACTAGGCTATTTTAGAATGGTTTGAGTATAAATAGGTTGTTTAAGAAGGTTTTGAGTGTAAATAGGCTGTCTTAGTAAGGTTTGAGTGTATATAGGCTGCTTTACAAGGGTTTGAGTGCAAATAGGTTGTTTTAGAAGGCTCGAGTGTAAATAGGTTATTTTAGAAGGGTTTTGAGTGCAAAGAGGTTGTTTTAGAAGGGGTTTAAATGTAAATAGACTGTTTTATAACGATTTTAAGTGAAATAGGTAGTTTAAAAAGGATTTGAGTGTATATAGGTTGCTTTAGAAGGGTTTAAATGTTATACCTTAATATGTGTTGTTCGCTAATTTTAATTCATTGTATTTGTAGAATCGACACTACGATACCGAGATACCCTACACTGATTTATTTGCCGCGACCCACACTACTCCTGCTCCTCCTGGTGCTGATTCGCCGTTTGTCTTTGTCGATGAGCCGGCAAAGAAAGCATTTGTAAGTATTACTTAAAATATTTTAATTTTATTTTTTTATTAGTTAATTAAAATGTTAATATTAATGTTTTTATGACACAGAATGACTATAAGGCGACACGCAGGTCACCGACGGGCTTGTCCAGACGACCCCTGAGGTGTCGACGCCCTTTATCGGCAACATTTGGCATTCGGTCACTGCGGAGTCACGGAAGAAGTGGGGAGCTCGCCTCTACGGCTTTGGTGACCACGGCGCCGCTGTGTTGAGACCAGGCGGATCGACTTCTTCCTCAGCGACCGCGTCTTCTGGTCCTCCGCACCAGTCAGCAACCGAGCATGCCTTGATCGAGAAGATGCAGACTCTCAAGGAGCTGGTGCAGTAGTAGGCCGAGAAGATGTAGCGGCCGGGGCGAGGTCGAGCGGTGTAGCAGTGGCCCAACAAATGCGCAACAGCCCAGCAGATGCGAAGAGCCAATTAGCTAGAATTGCGACGATCGGTCATGGAGCGGACCTACTAGGTCTTCTATTGTGCGTGATTTATTTGACCCCCCTCCACAGTAGACACATTATTTTGGTACTGTAATATTTTTTAAATTGTATATATATATATATTAATTTTAATTTAATTTATGTTTTAGTTGTTAATTATAATTTATTGTTACAGTGTGTGTGTATGTGTGTGTGATTGTGTATATATAACTGCTATATCAGGTGAAAAAAAAACTAATTTTAAAATTTTAAAATTTATTTTTTTTATTTTTGTAATACTTTACTGTCAGAGCTCCGACAGAAATCTACCTTTAAAAATATTTTTTTAATAATTACTGTCGGAGATCCGACAGTAATTCAACGTTAAAAGTTATAAAGGGGTTAATTTACTGTCGGATTACCGTCAAAAAATTAACGATGTTCCAACAGTAAAGTAACAGAATGTTAACGTCTGACACTTTTTTACTGTCGGGTTATTACTCCAACAGTAATTACCGTCGAAACTCCGACAGTAATTACTATCGAAAATATTGTGGGGGAAAATTACCGTCGAGCGTTTACTGTCGGACTGCTACGACAGTAAATTTATAATTACTGTCAGAATCCATAAATTACTGTCGGATTTCTCCGACAGTAATGTCGTGTTTTCAAGTAGTGAAACAACTTGTCATAAAAAGGTTAATAGGTTAGTGCAATAAACAAGGACTCAACTTAAGGAATAAATAGACTTACCATAAGACTAGGATTCTTGCATAAAATTAAACTAGGTTAGCCTTGTCTTTCAAAGAGGCAACACGGCACACACAAAACCGAATGCTTTAACAATTAAAAACCCTAAATATTAAATAATTTCAAAAACCCTAATATAATATAATTCTTCCAAAAATATCATTTTTTTTAAAAGGATTAAAACATATAAATAATTTAATTAACAATTAGTAAAATCAAGAAAGGCAAAACTAATAATTAATAAAACTAAACAATTTAAATAATCATAATCTCAATAATCCAATATCCAACAAACCTGCATTGGATAGTCACGTCTTGTATAATTCAAAAAGACATTTATTGTATAAAACATGTTTGTATTTAAATGAATCACCTAATATAATCTGAGAGGGTTTAAACGGTTACTTATTATTGTTGCTTTTTAAAGCGATGCACAGATTTAGAATCGCGATGCACAAATTTAGAATCGCGATACACAGATTTTGGAATTGGAAAAGAACAGCAGCACTTACTGGATGCATCGCGATGCATCAATTTTAGAACTCATAAGGAAATTTCATGCATCTCATTGCAACAAAATAGTACCTTTTAATAAAATTTTATGCATCGTGATGTACACTTAAGGAAGTTATGGGTGTGGCACCCATTTTTAACTCTTAAGGAAATTCCATGCATTGCGATGCAACAAAACAATACTTTTTAGTAAAATTTTGGCCAAAATATAAAAAACCCCACAAAGTATCCACCAAATCCCACTTTGCACCCTAATTTGAAATTTGTGCGTACAAACACTCCACGTTCCAATTTGTCCCACTTAACACCCCGGCTGTGAACGACATTAAAAATATCAACGGAAGCCACCACATGCCTTGCACGAGGGGGGCAATTGGGTCTTTTTCTCATTGTCCTCTTCCCCAAATTAAAACTAGGGTTTAGATCAAGCTCCGCCGCATCTCCAAATGTTCCAACCATCTCTGGCCAGTCAAATTAGCTCCGCCGCATCTCCAAATGTTCCAACTAGTTCTTCCATGGTCGCCCCATCCTCATCTCTCCCAAGATCTTCAGATGCGGCCGTGACTCCTTCTATGGTCGCAAAACCCCCAACCAAGAAAGCCAAAACCCCTGCTTTGGCTAAACCCGCCATTGCTATTCCGTCTTCCCCCTCTCAAGTTCCTGCTGCACCAAAACCCTCTCCTCACTCTCGCTCCAACCGCTCAAAACAACCAAAACCCTAGCCCCTCCATCTTCTCTGGCCACGGCGGCAGCACTGACTTCTGTGCCTCCGGCCCCTGTCCGTCGCATTCTTCCCGGGGAATTTAGGAATCGGTGAGGTTCTATAGCTAATCAGAGCTGGTTCCTAAGAGCCTTGCTCGATCGAATACCCTGGAAGCAAGACAAGAAGGAAGGCCAGAAAGATGGATTGTTCCAGGAAGTGGTGAACCAGAAAAGAGTGATACTAGTCAAAGAAAAGAAGTACTTATTGACACAGGTGCCAGGAGATTTCTTTGAGTTGAGTATTCGTAGTGGTGACAGCGGCTAATCGAGGAGTCGGAGTTCAAGGGAATACAATTGCTAAGTAAGAATCAAGAAGAGAAGCTAGCTAGACAGATTGAGTGCAAGGCATGTGATCTAAACCCTAGTTTTAATTTGGGGAAGAAGACAATGAGAAAAAGACCCAATTGCCCCCCTCATGCAAGGCATGTGATGGCTTTCGTTAATATTTTTAACGTCGTTCACAGCCGGGGTATTAAGTGGGACAAATTGGAACGTGGAGTGTTTGTACGCACAAATTTCAAATTAGGGTGCAAAGTGGGATTTGGTGGATTCTTTGGGGGGTTCTTTATATTTTGGCCTAAAATTTTGTGCATCACAATGCATACTTTGAACTACGATGCATCAATTTTATTTTGCGATGCATAGCGTGTATGTTTCGTAATTTTTAAGGGCATAAATAATATTTTGCAACAAAAATATTATTTTCTGATTGAAAATAAATATAAGGGACTAAAGTGATTAAAAATTTATTAAAAGGTACCGGCCGAATCTCCCCCTTATGGCTTTAAAAAAATAAAGACTATTAAGTAACTGGGCCTGGCAAAGAATGGATCATTTAGCCCATAAAGATTGTTAGCTTCTGGCCCCCATGTACGATATACACTTTTTCACTTAGCAAAGGCCATCATAAGTTTGATTACCTTAATTGCTTATTGGTTACTCACTTACTCCTAAATTTGCAAATCGAACAATTTTTAAGAATTTCCAAAGACCTCAAATTTGAGTTATTCTTTCTTTTTTGGTATTCCATGAGGTATTTCTAAACCAAATCCCGGCTTGCGGTACTGAGTCTACCACTGACCCAAAGAAATTTGTACATAGTGAAAATCAAACACGGGACATCCCGCTTAATGGATTGCTCCACACAGAAATTTAGTGATAATCACTAAGCCAACCCATTGAGTTGAATTAGAGTCGTTCTTTCTTTATTCATCAACAATGGTGAAAAAATTATCTCTAGGGTTATACGCAATCTGAGGGAATTGATCATTATCAAGAAACTCTTTCCCCTACTGCAAAAATGGTTACTAAACTTGTTTGTGCACCAATTATGTGGAAGTGTGTAAGGACATTTCTACCAGATGTTACATGAGGAAGTGTATTGGATGGTAACAATGCCTTTTTTGCATGGCTTGATATTGTTCCTACTTTTTATTTCTACCATATGTAACCTGGTCCATATTTTTACTAAGTCCTTACCAAAGAATCTTCATTAGGATTTCTTGCTCGAATTCACGTGAGGAGCATGTGTCACAATTTTACACAAAAGAAATAACTAATCACGTTTAATTTTAGGAGTACAATGACAAAAAAAATTTAATTTTGCATCACCAATATGACCAAAAGTACTAGGACCGATTGTGTAATTTGTCCTAAAACAAAAGAACAAGTAAACAATCTTATCGTCATGTAACGTGGAAGTACCATAGTACGAAAACAAGCCTCGTTTTATCACAAATGTGGCAGCTATACCCATTAATAGTAGCAACAATAAATATTGGGTAGATGCCCAAATTGGAGCTTCAAAAACCATGCAAAACACGTAGAGGTTGCGTGGCGACCACGTCATTTTGTATTGTACACCCTAAAGGACAATATTCAACCAGCACAAGTTGGTAAACACACAAAATCTTTAGCCCTACATAACTATTAAAACAATTAATATAGTACAACAATAATTCAATTTTTTTAATATTATTAACATCATCACCAGACTAACTAACTAACTAATCAAACCAACTTTCCATTTCCTTAATAAA
The DNA here is from genome assembly GCA_016624345.1 of Platycodon grandiflorus. Taxonomy (NCBI): domain Eukaryota; kingdom Viridiplantae; phylum Streptophyta; class Magnoliopsida; order Asterales; family Campanulaceae; genus Platycodon; species Platycodon grandiflorus. The sequence continues at coordinate 49,781,774 of CM028362.1, forward strand.
GTGATAAATAAACTTGGAATAACAGCTAGGGTTTGAATAAAATCATGTAGTAAGGTAAAGGGTTGGGCTACTAATTACTTTTTGGGTTAATGACATTACAAGTTCCTCAATTATGTTAATTTCACCAGTAATCCCTTAATAAATTATTTTCAAATTTCAGTCCCAAGAGTATCAAAAATTAGACGCGCTTAGTCCTTTTTGTAGATGTCATTAGAAAATTTATGCTAAGTGACCCATGTGCCTCGCACATGCATTTGGTTAAGGGCTAGAATGGAATTTCATAGACACGCCGGTGTTTATGTGTCCTCCTCCCCGTTGATAGATGATTCAAACCTAGACATAGCCTTTCCGGTGAACTACCTCAGGCATAGTGTATTCCGGAGAACCGCAAGCCATATGAAGAAATCCGTCTTTTTACTGTTTCGGCAAAGCGAAGAGTTCGAAATCAATTTTTTAGATTCCCTTTTCCATCAGGAAGGTTTTTTGCGGTTTGAGGTCGCAATGAGTGATATCGTTGCGGTGGCAAAAGTGGAGCGTGGAGACAAGGTATTGGAAGTAGTGATGGGCGGCGAATTCTGGCATACGGCTGTGATGGGTCAGTTGAGTCGGGAATTCTATAGTTTAGATGCGAGTGAAATTTCAAAATAAGATTTCTTTCTCAGGTTTCAGTTTGAGTTTCGCCTTTAGGTTTGTCGCATTTGACAGTTTGTTGATGTAGATATTTCTGCTAGACTTGTGATTATGGTTCTCTCTCTCTCTAATATGCTTATCCTTTTAATAAGGTCAATTGTTTGCTGGGTTAGTCCAACTATGTAAATGCCTACCAACTGTTTGTGAAAATGGTATCAACAGCTCTTTCTTTAGTGCTTAAAAATAATTCTTGAAACTTGGTTCGGTTAGCTCCATTAACAGAGAATTTGCTCTATTTGCTTATTTAAATTCGATTAAAATTCAATTCAACCGAGTTTGAGAAACTGCCAAGCTATCAGATGGAGCCGGAGTGGCCTCAGTTGTTGGTGGAGTTGCCATCGAAGGGATGGCGACGGGAGGGAAATATTGAGTAAGTTCAAGCCAATGAATCTCAATAATAGAGGAGTATGTGAAATTCCATCGTCCGGCACCGTACAAAATGGTGGCCATTGATATCCAGCGATGTTCCCGTGAAATGGTGGCCATCAGAATAGAGGAGAGAGAGAGAGAGGAGTGTGAAGATAATTACCTAAATATCCTTGAACAAAAGTAATAGAATGACTCTAACACCCTTAAATAATGGCATGTGCCTCCCGTGAAATTCCAATAATTCCCATAAAAAAGTCATGCGCCTTGCACAAGACTGACTTAACGGATAAATCCTTACGGCATCCATCAAAAGGACTAAGCGTGTCTAATTTTTGATACTCCTGGGACTGAAATTTTAAAAAAAATTGTTAAAGGATTACTAGTGAAATCGGACATAGTCGATGGACTTGTAATGTCATTAATCCTTACTTTTTTTGGAAAATGCTTGATATACAAGATATATCGATCGTAAGAATTGAAATGATATGTTCGTTTGGTTTGATAACATTGTTGAGATTAAAAAACTTTCGGTTTCTCTTGATTATTCGTGTCAATCTCAGGTTGATCTAGAATTGCTCCATTCAGTGTTGATCCAGAAAAAACAAAAAAAAGATCAATTTAGAGAGATTTCAGCTAATTTAGTACTTAGTTCGTAAAACTGTTTTACATCCATTGTTACTGTGTGGATTACTTCAACCACTATCTTTGTATGGATGGACTATATTTCAAGTCTTAGATCTACTCATTAAAGAGTTTTCGTGTGTTTTTCACTAGGTATTTTTTTTTAATCATTGTAACAAGTTACAATCTTTTTCTAGTGAAAGTTTTGTCATATTGACATATCTACAAGTATTATTATCTGTAGATAAAAGGTTTACTGTGTGTTTTATTAATTATTCCGCTGTTTTATAGATGTCACTGTATATGTGATCATATCCATTGATCACATTTACAATCTGTTCAAAATTATTGAATTCTTCCTAAATACAAAACTTTCAACGTTTAATTTTGGAAGTACAATGACGATTTTTTTTTTTTTTAAATTTTGTATACCAAAAGTATAAGGACTGATGTGTAGTTTGTCCTAAAATAGAAGAACAAGTAAACAATCTTATCCTCATGTAACGTGGAAGTACTATCATAAGAAAACACGCCCCATTTTATCACAAATGTGGTAGCTATACCCATTAACAGTAACAATAAAAATTGGGTGGATGTCCAAATTAGAGCTTGAAAACCATGCAAAACACGTAGAGGTTGCGTGGCGATCACGTCATTTATTGTATTGTACACTCTAAAGGACAATATTCAACTAGCATAAGTTGGTAAACACACAAAATCTTTAGCCCTACATAATTATTAAAACAATTAATATATTACAACAATAATTCAATTTTTTAATATTATTAACATCATCACCAAACTAACATCATCACCAAACTCAAGTTTGGTTTGTTAACATTGTTGAGATTAAAAAACTTTCGGTTTCTCTTGATTATTCGAGTCAATCTCAGCTTTTAATCAGGTCGACCTAGAATTGCTTGATTTTTTTCAATTGAAAGCTTGTTTGTGAGTTTACAGAAGTGAAATTATATTCTAATGAGCTTGAAAGTTTAATCAAGCTTGGTTTGATTATCTCAGACCTTAAACGAGCTTTTGTCGCACCAAACACGAGTCAAGCTTAAATATTTATGTTCGTCATAGAGAAATGTTCTTTTGCACTCCACTTTTCAAATAAGAAACTCCCATCTAAAATTGCTTTTAGTTTCGCTTGTATAGAATGTTGTTTGTAATTAAAAAGTGGAGTGTTTTGGTTGAAAAGTAGAGCGTTCATTATATTTTCTTATTTTGTATAATTTGTTTGAGTAGCATGTGGCGTTTGGCCAAAATGAACAAATTAAGAATGGAAAATGAGAATATATCTCCCATTACTAAAAGTGTTTATTTTCAAAAATTTCTTGTCCCTAAATAAGTGTTTATTTTGGTATAAGTTTACTAATTTCACCTAATTTGACACTTATAACATCCTAGTTGGGACTTCTATGTTGTATGGGGACATTAATGACAGCTAATGTACATGCGCTACTAAAATGACACAAAAGTCAACTTTCTTTAACTCTCATAAAAAACTAAAAATGCACACTCATTTAGAGACCGAGAGAGTTCAATACAAAATTCAATAATGATATATTTACTTACATCATGCATTAAAATATTGTATAATGGTGTATTATACAACACTTAAATACTTAATACATAATGGAATTGAATTCTATTTATGAATTTTGTATTTATAATAGTCTCCCCATTCTTAAAATACAGTACATCTTTTTTTTTAAATATGTTTATTTTTTAATCTTTTCTTTTTGGATGTTACGTTTATTAATTTAGTCTTAATTTGATTATTACTTTATTGACAAAACACACACAACATTCTGATATTTGTAATAGGTTATTTAACTTTTTAAATTTATATACCAAATCAAATATATATATATATATATATATATATATATATATATTGGAGTGTTACTCGTTAAGAATTGGGCAACAATTACTCATTTAGTGATATTTTGTGTTTCTATTATGAAAGCTCAAGTTTCGAATATTCGTGCAGGCTTCATTATCACTTGGGATATTGTTGTCAAAATTTCTAAAAGTAATACTATTAGGCCAAAATAAATTACTTGACGAATATTCATGTATCGTATGATTTGGATTAATTGGACAATGTGCAATCAAACTCACATGATACATGCATGCTCCCTTTAATACTACTATTTGTGTCATTATTTCTTCGTCTTCCTTCTTTTGTTCATTCATTAACATCACATTTTAAGTCTTAACATTTTAAATTAGTTTTTTTAATATACGTGGGAATTATCAGAGAGAATCCCCAAATATAGAAAGGTGTTTCATCTCATATTTCAATCGTTAAATCTTTACTATATGTACATAAAAATAAATAACATTAACTATTCCGTAATTTTTAATGCACATGTACAAAAAATTTAACGATTAAAATAGAAAATAAAAAACCTTTTTAAAATAGAGGATCGTATCACCGGAACTATAAGATATATTTGATGCTTTACCACTTTTTCCTCCTGTTGCCATCAAATATAATGATTACTCCCTGATCCGTTTTTGCTTAAAATGTCTTTTTTTTTCTTTTTTTTTTTAATAACCAACTCATTTAAATATTTAAACATGTATAATGTATATCATACTTTACACTTTAACATTTACCCTCACGTGCATACGTGAAGAGGTGAAGTTTATATAGAGTTAATATGTATAATTTGTAATAGAGTAATGCTATGTGTACCTAAAGAGTATTATTTTACACCAAATGATGTGTCAGTTGATGTGGCACAAAAAAATAAAATTAAAAATTATAATTAATGCATCACATCAGCTGCCACATCAGCTGACATATCATTTGGTACAAAAAAATTGGTACTCTTTAGATACTCATAGCATTACTCTTTGTAATATTTTAGAATATGCGAGATGATTTGAACCCTAGTCCTTGTTAAATGATAAGTTCTAATACCATATTAAGTTACTAACTCATCTAAAAACTTAAGCTATTAGAAAGAGGTTCAACAATAAATTTCATGCTTTGTGTTTTAACATTCCTTAAGATCATTCCACCAAGAGATTTTTTTATTTTTTTTTAAATTAAGTTTATTCGTACTTTTTGAGTTTTAAATTTATCCTTATTATGTTACGTTTGAAATTAGAAAAAAACATAAAATAAAATGCATTTTAATCCTTAATTTATTTAAATCCAACATAGACTCTTTAAAATGATCCCTTGAGAAGGTATTTGGATACTATGATACTAGTATGAATAGATAGTTGATCATGTTGACGTACATGTAAAATAGCCTCATTTGGGTACTATGATATTATGAATTTGGAAGTGCCGACAAATAGAAATTAATAACAACACTGTGGAAGATCAAATTAATTCGCAATTCAATTTCATTACAGCATGTGGCTATGCGCTGCTCTATCTAGTTGTCTGAAGATACAGAAATGTCCACCTTCCACGTGGCATCAGAGGGACACGTGGCCAAGCTGATCTGGAGACCGGAGGAGATGAGTCATCACCCCGAGCTCGGTAATACAACCCGGAGCCCGGGTTCTCCGTCCTCTCCCGACTTCTCCGAGTAACCCAAATATGGTCATCTTCCCTGCTCAAGAACCTAAGGAGCTCGCATGGTCTCAGACCCGAGCTGTCCTATTAAAAGACCCCGAGGTAGACACCTCGAGACAAAGTCAACGAAAGCTGCCGCATTCAATGCCCACCTGCTACTACGTCATCCCGGGACCACCATCTGGCATCCTATTGGGCAGAAAGGATACTTGCCCACTAAGGAAAGCTGCATCTAGAAGGTCAAAGGGACAAACAGGGAAGTTCTATCCTCTGCATCAGAACAGGTCACTTCCACATTAAAGCTCATCAATGCTTGTTGCGGCTGTCAGAGATCAGCACATGGCAAGCTCACCCCAGGTCGACACCTGGCGGACCCACTTGCTACAAACCGACTTTGCCTCAGTATAAATACAAGGTGATAGCCTTCTTTTATGGTCTAAGTTCAAATTAACACACACAACTACAAACTCCCAAAGAATTCAGAACAAACACTCTCAAAGAGCAGCCTGAATCCTCACCGGAGACCTTTATCCTTACCATAAACTGATTCTCTCACCGGAGGGCTTTAGCTGGACCAACATCCGGCTCCCTAACGGGTTTGTTTATTCATCTCGGTATCTACCGTAGGACAAGTCCCACCTAAGCTTGTGCCTATTGAGAGGCGGGCATCGACCACGTCTAGGCTACGTGGACGCGACAGATCACCAGAACCGATTTTGGCGTGATCAGTTTGGTTCCGCTGCCGGGACTTACTATTCAGATACCTTCAGATTGAAATCTTCACAACCTAGCAAATCTACGGTTGGAAATGACAAACTCAAAGCAACAGGCTGCATCAGCCGCTCAAACGGCTGGCCCAACATCTTCACACTCTGCTGACCACATCGACCAGTCAGCACAGAAGCATGCTCCCAAGACTCCCGGAAAACCCCCTGCAAATAATTTGAAAGGCAGGAGTTCAGCCCGGGACGTAGCGCGGGTGATAACAAAAAAGGCGGCGGAGAGGTCGCGAAACAGCAAAGGAAAGGCCGCGAGAAAAACCCGTCAGGATGGAGATACCGCTAGTGAAACTTCTTGCGGAGAAGACACTTGCGGTAATGACGAGGTTAGAATCACTGGTGTAAAGAGGCCGGCTACACAGCTAGAGAGAGATCAAGCTGAGTTGGAAAATCTACGTCGCGAGCGGGCGCACGTAGAAAGAATCAGAGAGCTCGAGAGAAAAGAATTCGAGCTCCTCAAAAGGGTTGAAGCGGCGGAGCAGATCAAGAGAAAACCTCTCGAGTTGGAGAGGGTACAAGCCGACAGACCACGCAGCCGCGAACGTGGACCCCGGGCTGTAGAAGTTCCTCGGGCAAGCGCGCACAGCAGGTTGCGCGAGAGTGCCACGAACAGACTGGGAGCTCGGGTCAGTCCGGCCCCTAAAGCAAGTGTGCACAGTCGACTTCACTTCCCAGAAGAGAGGGAAAGGCCCCGAGGTAGTGCCCAAGACCGGCTTGGATCCCGAGCACGCTCACGCAGCCCGACGAGCTCGGACAGTACCTACAAGCCAGAGGCACAATCCCGGCGGAAAGGATCCCGAGGGGGCAAGTCAAAACGCTCGCCGTCTCCTCCAAGTAGCTCACCCAGCTCGATCGCTTCATCACATAAGCGGTCGAAAAATGACGGCCGCGACAGGCGGAGCCAACATAGGTCCCGAGCGGACGCCTCGCCGGACAGAGGTCTAAAGGCCCTCCAAGAGCGGTTGGAGGCCCTTGAAGCAGGAAAGCTAGGCCTACCCGCGCAGATATTGGAGAGTCCGTTCTGCCGGAGGATTCATAGGACACCACCCAACTATCGTCTGAGGCTTCCCGAATTCAAACTATATACGGGAAAGACACATGCCGAGACTCATGACTCCAGTTTTGAAGCCAAGATGGGTGTATGCACCGCGCAGCAGGATATGTGGTGCAATGTCTTCATTAGCACGTTCGACGCAACGGTGCTGAAGTGGTTCAGGGAGCTCCCCAAAGAATCTGTGGCAGATTGGAGCGACCTGAAGAAAAAATTCCTTAGGAAGTATGCCTCAGCGGGAGAGCTTCCCAAGGATAAATCCGACCTTGCGAACACAAAGCAAGGCCCAACCGAATCGCTAGCAGACTACATCCAGCGGTTCAAAAACGTGGCCGACAAGCTCTCTAATGTACCCGACGAGACGATAGTGGTCTGCTTTGAAAGTGGGCATCAGTCGGAAAGGTTGTTGGCAGAGCTGAATAACCAGAACTCGGCCACAAGCGCAGAAATGTTCATTCTGGCCAAGGGTGTGGCAAAAACGGAGAAAACCTTGGCAGATAGGGCAAAGGCTAAAGGAGTTGCTGTGCCTGTGCAGAACGAGGAGACTAAAAACCCGGACAAAAAGGCCGGGCAGTCAAATACCAAACAGAAGACATATGAGAAAGAGGACAAAACGGTCTACACACCTCTGAATGCTTCTCGCGAGCACATCATGACCGTTCTGCAACAGGAGAATAAGCTAGGAAAGCCCTACCCCCTGAGAGAGGTAAAGTTTCCTCGAACCCGAACCTGAGGTGCGAGTATCACAAGGAAAATGGACACTCCACCGAGGAATGTCGTCAGCTGAAAAAGGCCATTCAGCGACTAATAGATCGGGGGGAGCTCAGGAGGTTTGAGCAAAGAGAGGAACCGGAAAGAAGGGCACCGCATGGTCGGGAGCACGTTGAAAGGGAGGAATTCAGGATATCTACCATCCTGGAAAACAACTTAAGTATCACCCAGCTCAGCGACACCATGTACAGTCTGAATAACGTGGTGTCCCAACCTCGGGTGAAGGATGAGGTCGGTATATGCTTTTACCCCAGTGAGATGGCGAGCACCGATCTGGCTAAAATACAGCCGCTTACAATGCATCTCGGGATAGAGCAGTACATGGTCAGGCGGGTGCTCATCGACACAGGGGCCAATCGAAACATCATGTATTATGATTGTTTCAAGAAAATGAGGCTCACAGACGCCCAGCTCACCCCGAGTAACGTCCAGTTGGAAGGCTTCACCGGGCATCGGGTGATAACCAAAGGCACCATCTCGGTGAAGGTAACAGTCGGAGAGGGAGACATTTTCAGAACGGAGAAAATAGAGTTTCTCGTTCTCGACATTCCGTCACCCTATAATGCAATTTTGGGCCTTCCAGCTCAAGCCAAGTTTGGCATGGTCGTCTCCGCCCCTCATCAAAGAATCAAATTCGCCGCCAACGGGAAGGTCGGCATGATGAGGAATGATCCGAAAAGTACTTTATCCCATTTGATAGAGACGCAGAAAGAGAAGGAGGCGACATTCCAAGGAAAAGCTCAAGCCGTGGAAATCTGCCACAGCCCGGCTAAAAGAGCCCGACCATCACCAGTCGAAGAAAGCCCGGCGATAGTTGAACAGTTCGTGGTTCCTGAGAACGCGACTTCTACGTCCGGCCTGGCGAAAGATTAGCAGCTAGCGCGGGCTAGCAACCCTAGCTCGCATGACTCGGGCCCGAGCCCGAAAAAAGCCAGGGTGATCACGATCGAGACCCTTGACAATCGCAACCTTCCAAACATTCAGCCACACGAGGACTTCGACGAGGTGATCATCAACTTCGATTTTCTCGACCAAAAAATTAAAATTGGTCTGGATATCAACGAGGAAGAACGTCAAGCTATCATTCAATTCCTCCGAGGAAACACTGATGTATTCGCTTGGAGGGTTGAAGACATGAAGGGTATTAGCGAAGACGTCTCCGTCCACAAGCTCAGCGTGGACCCCGCAATCACTCCCATACAATAGCGGCCACGGGTTTTTTCCCCGGAGAAGCAAGCAGCTATTAAAGAAGAAGTCGACAAGCTGCTCCGGGCCAAGATTATAAAAGAGATTTTTTACCCGACTTGGATCGCAAATGTCGTCATGGTAAAGAAGATCAGCGGCAAATGGAGGATGTGCGTGGATTACACCGACTTGAACAAAGCTTGCCCGAAAGACTGGTACCCGCTGCCCAGAATTGATCAGCTCGTGGATGCCATTGCCGGCCACAAAATCCTGAGTTTCATTGATGCCTACTCAGGATATCACCAAATCAGAATGTGGTTGGAGGATCAGAAGCTTACAGCCTTCCGAGCTGCGGGGGCTTTGTACTGCTATGTTATGATGCCTTTTGGGCTGAAGAACGCGGGGGCTACATACCAGAGAATGGTAAACAGTGTGTTCGGCGACCAGCTCGGGCGCAACGTGGAGGCTTACATCGACGACATGGTCATTAAGACCAAGAAAGCCAATCACGTCGAAGATCTCCGGGAAACCTTCACCAGCCTAATAAAAAACAACATGAAGCTGAATCCCGCAAAATGTGCCTTTGGGGTCACTGCGGGCAAATTCTTAGGGTACATGGTGAATGAGCGGGGAATAAAGGCAAACCCGGGAAAGATCCAGGCATTGCTGGATATGAAGGCCCCAATGAGTATCAAAGCCGTGCAGCAGCTCAATGGCAGGATAACCGCCTTGAGCAGATTTATAGCCAAAGCTGCCGAGAAGAGCCTCCCTTTTTTCAAAATTTTGAAAGGGAGCCAGAAATTTGCTTGGGGGCAAGAATGCAACAAGGCCTTTGCTGAGCTGAAGCAATACCTTGCCAGCCCGCCTCTACTATCCAGCTCGGTCCCCGGAGAAAAGTTATATATTTACATCTCGGCCTCGGATACGGCGGTCGCTGCAGTTTTGATCAGAGAAGAGGGCTCCATTCAAAAGCCAGTATATTACGTCTCTCACGCGCTTTCCGACGTAGAGACGCGATACTTGAATGTTGAGAAGGTGGTCCTAGCGTTGATAGTAATGGCGAGGAAACTATCACACTATTTCCAAGCCCACGCTTTAGTCGTCTACTCAGACTTACCTCTCCGGAAAATGCTGCAAAAACCCGATGTAGCCAGCCGAATGATGAAGTGGGCAGTCGAGCTCTCTGCTTTCGACATCACATACGAGCGGAGGAAGGCGGTCAAGGACAAGCACTCGCCGACTTCATTCTTGAGACATCATTCACTCACGATTATCCGGAGATCCTCGTAGAGCTAGAGAAAGACTCGCCACAGGTCGTCCGTCTGACCAAGAATATCCGCTCTAGCTCCCAGGAAACACGGCCTATCCACCACTAGCAGTTGTTCGTAGATGGATCCGTCAGCAGCTCGGGCAGGGCGTGGGTTTATCCCTGGTTTCCCCAGATGGAATTGAATTTCGGAAAGTTTTCCGATTCAAGTTCCCCGCATCAAACAACCAGGCCGAATATGAAGCAGTGGTGGCAGGTCTACAATTAGCAAGAGACCTCACAGTTACTCAAATTGTTGTCTTCAACTCTCGGCTCGTCGTGAAGCAAATTTCGGGGAGTATGGGGCTAATCACCCCACACTGGTAAAATACTGTGAGCTCGCAAGGCAGCTACTATCCGAGTTCGACTACTGGGAGGTTCAGCAGATCGATAGAGAAAGCAACACTCGGGCTGACTACTTATCCAAAGTGGCTTCCATGGAACTAAAAGATCTGCCCCGAGACGTTCAAGTGGAATTCCTTGATTCCCCCTCAGTAGACAGAGAGGCCGTCTTGCCAATTATCGCAACCACGAGATGTTGGATAGATGAGGTCGAAGATTATATCGAGCATGGGACCTTGCCCGATGACAAAAGCCTAGCCCGGCAAATCAGAAAGAGAGCTGCTAGGTATACAAAGGTGGCCGGAGTGCTGTACCGACGATCTTTCTCAAAGCCTTTGCTAAGATGCGTGCGGCCTGAGGTCACTGAAAACTTATTAGCAGAGGTACACGAGGGAGTATGCGGAGGACACCCCGGAGCCCGCACTCTCTCTGATAGAGTCATTTTCCACGGATACTACTGGCCTGCACTGAGGAAGGATGCCGAGGCCTATGTCAGGAGATGTGATAAGTGTCAAAGATTTGCTGATGTGCCCAGACTACCTTCTGTGCCCCAAACACCGGTTGTTGCAGCCTGGCCCTTCGATATGTGGGGAATTGACCTCATCGGTCCTTTTCCCAAAGCTCGCGGAGGTTGCGAGTTCTTGATTGTGGCTGTTGACTACTTTACAAAGTGGATTGAAGCCAAGCCGCTTGTGGGAATTGCTGAAGAAAAAGCCATCAGTTTTGTACACGACTTCATCTGGTGCAGATTTGGGCTACCTCGGGTTATAGTCTCCGATCACGGGACACAATTCGCCACTAAGTTTACAGCGAACTGCGAGAGGATGAACGTAAAGCACTGGATGTCTTCAGTCGCTCACCCGCAAGGCAATGGCCAAGCAGAGGCCGGGAATAAGAAAATTCTATACTCCCTTAAAAGGAGCTTAGAAGAAAAGAAAGGAAGATGGCTAGAAGAGCTCCCCGCAGTCCTGTGGAGCATCAGGACATCTGTGCGGGGTCCGACGGGAGAAACGCCATTTGCTTTGACTTACGGCTCAGAGGCAATGGCACCAGTGGAAATGGCCCTGCCGACAGCTCGGGTGTTACACTTTGATGAAAAGACAAATGCAGAAGCCCGGGAGCTTGACCTCGATCTGTTAGAAGAGCGCAGACTGGAAGCTCAGTTAAGAATGGTGAACTACAAGCAACTCGCAAAGGGTCATCATGATCGACGAATAAAGGCTAGAACCTTCTCGGTTGGAGATTGGGTCGGCCACAGGCAGAAATGCTCAGCGGAACAAGTTATCCCCGAATTGGGAAGGCTCCTTCCGAGTTACCTCGATCATCCGAGAAGGAACCTACCGACTAGCCGAGCAAGACGGAACATTATTGAAGAACCCTTGGCATGCTGATCACCTCAAGAAATATTATTTATAATTGTAACTACTACTACTTAATTTGGCTTTTCAATAGTCATGAGTCAAATTCAGCTTGGGGCTTTAGTTAGTCAGTCGTACGCTAGCTAGCTAGCTTTTGTTTCTCTACTAGCTAGCCAGGAGAGTACGTACTTAATTTTGATTCAATGGTACTTAATTTGTATGTATCTCTCGAGTAAATGTATGACAGCTTGACCTTGTAAAGAAATCAAAGTTTGTTTACTCGGGTTTTTTATAATACATTATTAATACCTAAAGTCGGCAGCGGGCTACTTTAAGGTATATTCAAAAATACTTATAGCGGGTAGCGAGCCCCTTAAGTATAAAAACCTACTCCGAGCTCGGTAGCAGACTACCCCAAGTAGTTTTGAAGACCTCACTGCAAAGTCAATATTGAATCACTCAGTGCAGGTGGAATGAGTCATCACTGAAAAGTCAATAGTGAATCACTCCGTGATAGACTCTGAAAAATTACGAGAGGTCGACCAGAGTCACCCCGTAATAAAACGAATTATTGCCAACGAGAGGCTAGAGCCACGTCGCAATAAATTCTAGAAAGATTGAAATTTGCATTCTATAAATTGATAGGATATAAAAACATCATTCATTCAAAAGAAAGCATGTTAACAAGCTAGTATTACTTGTTCATATTTGCCAAAATTTGCGAGCTCGCAGGCTCAAAACCAAAATTGTACAAAAATCTTTGAAGGATAAAGCTCAGCGCACTTCAGCGACCATCACATCCTTCTGGTTCTCAGCACGGTTGGTCATTACACCTTCAGTATCCTTCAGCAGTTGGTCAGCAACCTGGCCGAGCTCGGCATTTTCTCGTTCGTCGCCTTCCCCGGAAGCTTCCAGGGCCATCTGTTCAAGCCGAGCATCAACCAATTTCTTGACGTGTTGCTGAAGAATAGCTGGGTGTTCCCACGCCGTCCTACCAGCCTTAGTATCTTCCTCATCAATGGCCTGGATGTCCTCGGCATCAAAAGGCACGAGCACGGCACCTTTTCGGTTTAAATCATCAAAAGGATTGGAGGCCCCCCATTCAACCAGCGTCTCAAGCGGTATCCCGGCACCCGCTGCAGCTCGGAGGATCTGATATCGTCCCTTCATCATATAAGGGGCAATATCCTCATTTTACGACTCAGTCTCCTTGTACTGAGCGATGAGGGTCTCTTGGCCGGGGTACCGTGCTCGGATATCTTCAAAATCCAGGTTGAGCTTTTCCACCCTCCTATTGAGATCTTGGATGGCCGCCTCGTGCTCCGAGCTCTTTGCAGTGAAGAACTTTTCAAAATTCTTCATCTCTTCCCCGGTGGTCTTCAGGGCCTCCTCGGCCTTCAACTGAGCTTCCTCGGCCTTTGATTGCGCCGTCACCGCAGCGAAGAGTGAAGCCTTGGTTTTCTCGAGCTCTGCATCCTTCGCCTTTAGCTCTTTATCCTTTGCTCGGAGCTGATGGCGAAGGCGGGATAGCTCGGAGGTATCCTCTTTGACCTGCTAAACGAGGTCAGACTTCAACTTCTCGGCCTCAGCCAACCGAAGATCGAAGTATTTCGCATAGTGGGCCATCTGCGAACAAAGAAAGTTAGCATAAGAAAATGCAGAGAAATTTAAACAAAGTTATGGCAGTCACAAACCTCCACCAGCGAGCAGGTCATCGTCTTCAGCGCATGATCGGAGGACTGCTGCAATAGCCTAGCCATCCGAGGAGAGTCGGCATAGGCCTGGACCTGATTAAACAGCATAGTCTCGGGCACGCCCATCCCGGCTATTACCTCAACCTCCTCCCCGGGAGTGACCTTCTCTTTGCCCTTAGAAGAAGATTTCCGGGTAAGGGGCTCCTCCTCGGTCATATCAATTATTGTGGCCTCAGCAGCAAGCCCCGACCCGGTGGCCTCATCAGCAGTCCCCGACTTCTTCGCCTAAGCGGGAGGCCCAGATTTTTGCTTCTTGCGAGCTCCGGCCTCATCACTAGCCGAAGCACGCTTGGTTTCCGGAGGAGCCATCGAAATGGGCACAGCGTGTACAATGCCCTCAGCCCCTATCGGCTTCATCGGGGGAAAGACAGCTGCGTCGCCTCCCGCGGCAGCTTGAGACCGCCTCAGCTCTTCTTTTCGAGCTTCGGAGGCAGTGGTCCTCTTAACCCGGAAGGCGTTGGCAACGTTCACCATATCTGCAAAAAGCACACAAGTCAATATCAATGCGAAAAAGAAGTACTTGGAAGAAAAAATGCAAAACAGATATGAATAGCATTACAACCCTCGGGAAGACCCTCCAAAGGAGGCAGGCAGTTGCTCTCTTCGACCCCGGCACAGCGTTCACATTGGATGCAAAACTTGTCATCCATGTGTCCTAGCCACCCTGGGGCAGACTCCAACTCAGGCATGACACACCTCGGATGAACCCCGCTGAAAGTCCTCCTCGACAGCCCGGTCATCGAGAGGAAGGGTTCATCCGCGAGAATCGCCTCCCAGTCATAGAGGCGGGTTTCTTCCTCGTTCGTGAAGAGGGGGGCCTCAATCACCCGCTGCGCTATGCCATCATAATCCCCCAGCCTCTTTAGGCGCTTGAGCCCGTGCACTCTCCCCAAAGGCACATTAAAATTCCAGCCCTTGCAGCTCTCCACCAGGATAATCTTATCAGCCCAGCCGTCTACCTTCCCCGGGAAAGGGGTGAAGAGCTTTATCCAGTTGTTGTGGGCCTTGCATTGGAGACGATGGGAAGAGACCCATGTCTGGAAATAATATCTGAAAAGGGAGAGAGACGGCTCACAGCCCAGAGCTCGGACACAGGCGATGAAGCATACCAGCGTCCTCATCAGCCCCAGTGAGAGGTCGAGGGGCATTGCAGATGTCTCCTCGAGGAACTCGCATATAAGGGGGTCAAGAGGGAGCCGTAGCCCGCCAAGAGTGAAGAAGCTGAGGTAGAAGCCCACTTTTCCGCGCAGGGCCTTCAGCTCTACCCAGCTCTTGTCAGTACTCGGGATCGATGCCCGGAATCCCGTTGTGTGATGGAGGGCCTCCCACGTAACGATATCAGAAGAAGAGATCTTATTTCTCCAGTTTCTCGGAAGCGCAGCAATAGCCGCTTGATCGGCCCTCTCAGCCGAGGTGGACTCTCGAGCTGGAGAGGTATAGGACCTGCCCGACGTAGACACCCCGGTCATCTTATGCAAATTCTTTGATCGCGACTCGTCAGCAACTGATGTCTCGAGGAGTTGGCGAGCTCGTTCAACTCGGAGGTTCTGCAAGAACCGGTTCATGGAAAAATACTTACAGATTAAGGCAGTTACTATTTGGCTTTTGTCCTCTAGCACTTCCATTTGAGCGGCAAATAGGAGTGGAGGGACCCAGTGAGGCTCATCGGCCACTACTCTATCCGAGAAGTCGGACCCCCAGCGCCCTAGGATATCCCGGGCTTCACTTGGAAGTACGACCTCCCAGTGATCCTCGGCTAATCTGTATATATTCTTATTTGTGGGAGATCGGGCAAACACGGACAGAGATGGAGAATCGCCTAAATTTACGGGACCCCGAGGTAATAAGGGACTGGCACCATCCAAGCTCGGGGAATATCCCGAGGACGAGGATGAGTCCGACGACGGGGTAAACTCGGGAACCCTAAAGCTAACACCTCGCCTACCCGAAAACATATTAAAAGGAAATAAGAATTCAAGTATGGGTAGGTCGGAATACCTATTTCAAAAGGGAAAAGCTCGGAAGTTGGGATGTACGGAAA
Organism: Platycodon grandiflorus; assembly: GCA_016624345.1. Taxonomy (NCBI): domain Eukaryota; kingdom Viridiplantae; phylum Streptophyta; class Magnoliopsida; order Asterales; family Campanulaceae; genus Platycodon; species Platycodon grandiflorus. Next base: position 49,797,585 of record CM028362.1, read on the forward strand.
GCACCTGAGGATCACGTGAGACCTGAGACACATGGCACCGGAGATTAGCACCGGAATAAATGGCGATCGCCAACAGAAAAACGAAGATCGAGATATATATCAAATGAGGGCAGAAAAGACCAAAAAAAGTGGATATAAAGATAGAGGAAGTTGAGACGAAACTAACCTACGGAGTAGAATCGACGAAAAAGGCAGGGATCAGCGAGGAAAAGCAAAGAGACGGTTGAAGAGATGTCGCCGGAAATCGCAGGTCGCCGGAGCAGATTAGGGTTTTTTAGCAAAAGTGAAGATCAAACAGTTTCAAAACCCTATTTATACCCCTGCGATACGACGTCGTTTGTACGGAAGACCCAAATTTCGACCCGGAATCAAATGGATAGTCCGCGTGTTCTCTCCCAAAGACCATCAAAGCGACACCGTTTTTCCCTAAACGACGGTTTTTAATTCAAAAGTTGAAAAGACGGGCATTTAATGAAAGCCATCAGAATGTTTTGCGCTAATGATTTGGCACAGATTCCAACGAGAGGTGTGTTGGTGACGCTTCTACCTACTGCCTCAGCGCGAGCTAGACTTCCCGACTTAAAGAGTAAAACCCTTACCTCGGGAACTTGGGGGCTACTGAAGATACAGAAATGTCCACCCTCCACGTGGCATCAGAGGGACACGTGGCCAAGCTGATCTGGAGACCGGAGGAGATGAGTCATCACCCCGAGCTCGGTAATACAACTCGGAGCCCGGGTTCTCCGTCCTCTCCCGACTTCTCCGAGTAACCCAAATATGGTCATCTTCCCCGCTCAAGAACCTAAGGAGCTCGCATGGTCTCAGACCCGAGCTGTCCTATTAAAAGACCCCGAGGTAGACACCTCGGGAGACAAAGAAAGTCAACGAAAGCTGCCGCATTCAATGCCCACCTGCTACTACGTCATCCCGGGACCACCATCTGGCATCCTATTGGGCAGAAAGGATACTTGCCCACTAAGGAAAGCTGCATCTAGAAGGTCAAAGGGACAAAGAGGGAAGTTCTATCCTCTGCATCAGAACAGGTCACTTCCACATTAAAGCTCATCGATGCTTGTTGCGGCTGTCAGAGATCAGCACATGGCAGCTCACCCCAGGTCGACACCTGACGGACCCACTTGCTACAAACCGACTTTGCCTCAGTATAAATACAAGGTGATAGCCTTCTTTTATGGTTTAAGTTCAAATTAACACACACAACTACAAACTCCCAAAGAATTCAGAGCAAACACTCTCAAAGAGCAGCCTGAATCCTCACCGGAGACCTTTATCCTTACCATAAACTGATTCTCTCACCGGAGGGCTTTCGCTGGACCAACGTCCAGCTCCCTAACGGTGCTGTTTATTCATCTCAGGTATCTACCGTAGGACAAGTCCCACCTAAGCTTGTGCCTATTGAGAGCCGGGGCATCCTGACCACAGTCTAGCTGCTTACGTGGACGCGACAGATCACCAGAACCGATTTTGGCGTGATCATTGTCCATCCTAAATTAACACGAACTTAATATATCATCTACCCTTTATATACTGGCACTAGAGGCGCCAATTACTGTCCATGCCTATATATGGTAGTAAAGTAAAGAACTACAATGGGAGAAACAATTTTAACCCACTAACTTTTATAGGCAAAGGTGAGTTTACATGTATGGGCGCCCACCATGTTAAAATTATAATAAAATTTGGTGCCTGTTATGAAGATGATAACACAGATATAGAATCTTGTCTGGGTCAACTCACACAGCAAGTCAAAGAAATCGAGCACGTTCAATTGTGCGAGCAGATCTCCTACCGATCGAGCTAGGGCTAAGTGATCAACGAGAAAGCTTTGTCTCAAGAGGTGGTTTGGGATCTCGTAACATACCCTTTTCATCTTGATCATGTCCGCAATTTGCGGGTACAAAAAGGGGATGATAGCTATCACACCGACAGTTACTCTCCCTTGATCAATGGGATAGACATCACGGATTTCTAGCTTGGTAGTTACTCTATGTATACTATAAAAGCAATACTAGCCCCATAGTATAAGGTCGCACACATAACTCAAGCCAAAACTCTTTCAAATAACAAACAACAAACAGATTATTTACTATAAGGTCGCACACATAACTCAAGCCAAAACTCTTTCAAATAACAAACAACAAACAGATTATTTACTCTCAAACCAGAGCGTTTAATTTTGGCAAGTCAGCCCCTGCGTTCAACCTTGTGTTTTCTCTTTGCTATTTCAGGTCATAAAAGCCCATATATACTTGATTTATCCCGAATTCTGCCCGTGACAATCTGTGCAACGTGAGAAGAGTTATATGTTCATTTTCTTTTACGTTTAATATCCCAAGTTAAAGTTTGGTATACCCACCCTGCTCTAACGCTTGCCAAATCTTACTTACACGAACTTAATGTACCATCATACCTCAGAGATCTATATGGTCAGAAATTGAGATTTAACAAAAGGGAACTTGAATCACTAAAGTGGGACATAATTATTTACGCGCGTGAGATACACTCAAAAACCAGCTCAATATCTGTTGAATTAATTTCTTTCTTTTAGTTTAGTTAGGTGACCGAATAGAGTTGTCAAGATTAATTATACATGTTACTGGTTATAGAGCCCGTGCAATGCACGGGTGCAATTTAACTTTTGTGTTCAATTGATACATTTTAAAAATGTTTTTGAAAAAAATTATCATTATTGAATATAGAAGTTTGTTTACTTCATATCTGACAAAAGTTAAGCGTTGTCAATATATGTAAATTGGTAGTTGTTTATTATAATATTTTCGTTTCAAAATAAGTATTTTTTATTGGTGGTCAATACATATATTTTTTTTCTATACATTTTTTAAATTTTTTAGTACCCTTTAATGATATTATATTATTAGGTTTTTTTATCTCTTTTTTTCATCTTGCACTTCGTAAAGATATTTTAGACAAATATTTGAAAAAATTTACAAAATTAAAAATAAAATATTTACTTTGGGACATATTGAAGAAATATAACATTTTTCTGAACAAATGAGAATTGTTTAAGAATTGAATATAATTATATTATTGAAATAATTTTTGGAGATCATTCAATGATTAAAAAATGTTTAATTGGATACTATATATATTTACATATTTTTTATACACTATCAGTTTGAAATTTTTTTTTACACAAATATCAATAAAACATAAGCATCAATTTTGAATAAATAATTTAAAGTTTTGTTAATATGGATCACATATTATATACATTATTTTAGGACGTTTTAAATAAAAATATGAGACTCAATTTGACATGGAGAGAGTATCATATATAAAAATAAAATATAGTTGGTTTATATTATAAAATAATTTATAGAATAATATAATATGTTTTTAAAATCTTTACATATAATATAATTGGTTGAGTTGGTTTAAGGTGTATAATCATATTTAAAAGGGTGTTGGTTCAAATCTCAATGACAACATTATTTTATTTCCTAAAGTCCTTCTCCTATTAGTATTAACTAATATTAATACATATTGTAAAACCTATTATTATTAGGTATTGTTATTAGCTAATGACTTAGAAATGAAAAGTCATTTCACTTCAAAGGTCATGCTTACTTGGAGGCTTGAGAATCAAAAGAACCAAAAGTTGGATGAGGTGGCACACTTAGAGGCATCCTCACCAACTTTAAATATATATATATATATATATATATATATATATTTTTTGGTTCCATCAAATACGTCTATATATGGTTAATTAAAATGGGAATAGTCCATGATGTCCTTTCTTTGAAACAATGGTCATATTAATGAACAAAGGTGCTAACTCCCATTCAGATTCAATATTTATTGCAAAGCTACTAGGTTAGATATAAAAGGGCATTTGCATATGTCTCGATATATACATGTGTGTATGTGTGTGTTTTTAGAGTGTCACACACACACACACATCCTACAACATATCCTATAACAACTATATAAGACAAAATCTAACAAATAAAAAAGGATGTTACATATTATTCTGAAGTCGTACTGTATTCATAGATCATTTATATAAAAAAAAAAACATTCATAAGACTTTGAATCATTTCGATTAGGGTGAATGAGCGAAAAGTTATGCTCCAATAATTATCAAGATAGTGAATAAAATATTTGATCGTTTGCCCAATCAAAATGATTCAAAATAATCTCTCTCTCTCTCTCTCTCTCTCTCTATATATATATATATATATATATATATATATATACATATATATATATATATATATTCCATTGAGTATATAACTCGAGAGAGATATATTATAATGTGTGGTTATTCCTTCAAATATAAAAAAATTAATTGCTTCAATGATTTTGGAACAATCTAACCCATATATATTTTAAAATAAGAAGTTTGAGGACTAAAGTACGTGTTCATGCATGTTCACCCTCTAAAAATTACTTAACGGTAGAGTATTTAACATATGTCTCAGGCACCACCGGTGTACAATGTCGTACTAAGACCAACCACAAGAAAATTCAAAGTAAAAGGTGGCAGAAAAAGTAAAGTACACAGACTAATGATGCATTTATCCCAACTTTTTGTAGAACTTTCTCCTACAAATCTAGATAATAAGCATGCAATTGGCTTAGATATCACATGATTAGCAAGTAATGTTGCTCTTTAACCCATCACATACTTGACAACTATATTCTTGTGAAAAATTTATATAAAATAATTTGTATCCTATCATTTTCTTCAAATTATTAAGGTCCCCATAGAGCTCATAAAGCAGGCTGACATTCAAAACCCAAAAGACTAGCCCAGTTTGAGAGTCCTATTAGAAGCTATTAAATTCCTAATGGTTTCGTCAGCCCATTGTGGATGTGGATTTTCAAACTTACAAGCTACAAGAAGCCCAATGAATGTAGCAAAATGGCTTTTTATGTGTAGACCAATATATGATTTGGGCTGTATGAAAGCAATGGAACCAAAATCAGAATTCATAGCGACAAATTCAAAATTCGATAATTATTTGTAACAAAATATTCAGTATTCAGAAATTATTCAGATAACTTGTGAAAAATCAGAAGAGATTCGGAGAAGACAACTATGAATTTGTAGTAGATTTGGTTGAGGGATTGCATAGACTTAGTAGAGGAAGTGCATATTAATTTACCAAACAAAATACTACGGGTAACAAAAAACCCCAAGCGGACAATACCATTGGAAAAAAATGCAAGCGGAAGATTCGAACCCAAAACCTTGCCAAATCAGAGTTCAGATACCATATTAAGTTACTAAATAATTAAAAAGTAAAACTGTTAGATAGAGCCCAACAATATATATCAAACTCAACAGAGCACCAAGTAGAACCCAACAAGACACAAAATGAGAATACAAGTGTGCTTCATAATAATGTAACTTTTGATCAGAGGTGTTAAACGGGTTGACCCTAGCGGTTTCGAGCAACCTTTAGTGGGTCGTGGTCTAAACGATCCAATTTTTTCGAGCTACTGTTATTGCGAACCTAATCCTAACCCTAGCGAAATTGGCTAATCGGGCCACTATCGGGCCACAACTAAATAAAAATATGTTGGAGGCTAATTTTTATTTTATTTTATAAATATCCAAAAAAGTTAAGTGATTGTTATTTATAATCCATAAAATTAGAAAAGTTATTATGTTATTCATAAGAAACATAAATTATATATTTTTTACATCACTGTATTTAAATTTCAACATGTTTTACCTCAAAATCAATATTGAAATAGCTCTACTTAGTAGTCCACTCTAAGAGTTTCATTTATATTTCAGTATTTATTCACAATAACAAAAAAAAAGACATGTAGTGCAAATGATAAGTGTATTTGACTTTGGATTAGAAGGTTGTTGGTTTAATTCTCATGATGGTTGTTTTATGTATATCCTAACTTTTTATGGCCTAATTAATATTACACGGACCGGCGAGCCAGCCTTAATGAACCCGGGTATATTAAGTCTGGCATATTCTCCCCTTAGCTTATAAGCAGCTTTGTCATAAGCCAAAGCAGCTTCTTCAGTTGTGTCAAAGGTGCTGATGAGGATCAAGGCAAGCATGGTTCGGGTCAAGCCAATCACGTTCGTGAGCCATTAAGCATCAACGGTGGCCCAATGATTCGTGCACGTACAAAGGAGATTCAAGTGGCTTTAGCAACACTTGTGGAAGAGATTAGAGGCCGAATTGAAGTCGAGAATGATCAAAGCCATCAAGGGAGATTCATTTGCATGTTGGATGGCCAAATTTAAAAGACTACTCCGTGTTAGGTGCGATCACGCCTAATCTCACTTAGTTTTCTGCAATCCCAACAAATTCAGAAGACTACTCCATGTTAGGTGTGATCACGCCTAGTGTTACTTAGTCTTCTGCGATCCCACGAAATAGAGCTACTCTAAAACGTTTTTGGTGGAAGTTGGATATTTTTTTCTTGAGACCTTGGTGTAACTCCGTAGGTTACTTTTCCTTTTGTTATTTTCAGACTTGGAGACATATAAAAGACATTCTCAAACACTTGTAATGAGAATCTTTGATCATTTGATATGCTTTGCATTTGAGAGTAATTCTCTTTCATTTCACAAAGTGAGTTTGTGAGATTATCATAGGTTTCTTGGATTAGAAACCAACCTTGAACTTATCAATCTCTTTCAAGTCGAGAGGTTGTGGCATTCCGTGGTTCGAGGGTCGTAGGCAAACGTGTCTTCGATACTCATCGCAACCCGAGGTTCCTAATCAACGAGATTAGTGCGTCGAGGGAGACTCTTTATCCACTATCGTTATGTTTTCTTTGGTAAGCTGCTGCATTTTGCTTTCATTTGAAGATTCGAGTTCATAATTCCGCACTATTCGTCGGATGCGTAATCTTCGATCCGGTCTTGGAGCGAATTCACCCCAATCAAATGGGAGAATTCACATTAATTGGTATCAGAGTAATCGAAGAGGTAACCCAAAATTCGTCTCTCGTTTTGTTCTTGTCAATTTCGTGTTCTTCCAAATCTAAAGTTCTGAAATTTCGTTCTTTATTTTCATTGTTCATTTTGTTCTTCTTTTCTCAGTTAGCGTAATTACTGAAATTTTGTGTTTTGTTCTAGCAACCTTGTGTGTTATCTTGTTCTTGTTCCAAATCTCAAAGTCGAAAAAAAAAAAAATTTTGAATTGAAAGTTGTTGCAATCAAGCTAGAAAAAAATATAAAAAAAAAAAAAAGGAAGCTTGAATCTGAAAAAAAAAAAAAAAGGAAATTGGGCCGAATTTTCTTTTTTATTGGGAACTCAAATTGGGTTTGAAAAAGTTTGAATATTGTCATTGTTCCTTGTCATTGTGGAATTACTAGAAATTTTGTCTTGTCATATCATCTCCTTTGTCATACAAATATCAATTCATTATGCTTGTTCTATTCTTGCTTTCGAGTGAATTGATTCTCACTTTGAACAAATTAGCCAAAGAATCTTGAGGAACATAAGTTTGTGCTTGCCTAGAATCACTCCCGGAACGTTATAACATACTTGACTCTCATTGTTGGTACTTTCAAGGGTAGGTAACTATCTAAGAAATCTAGAGTGTGAGTGTGTGAGGTGAGTGTATACACGAGCGATACAATTCTGTGAGGTTGTGTGTTTAATCTTTTAAAGACATGTCTTAAGACGGTATATAATAACAATTAAGCACCTAGGGATAATGATGGAGTAGGCAGGGAGGATCCTATAAAACGTTTGACAAGAATGGTGGAAGATCTAACATATATGATGACTAGGATGGAAGGAGCTAATGCATCACCCCCAAGGAATCAACCTCGATTCCAAGCTAGAAGAGGAACATACCATGAGGGTAGACATCAACCTAGGGAGGGTGATGATGAGGACCTAGATGATGAATGGTTGGAGAAAGAATATGAGGAAGAACGGAGGAATGATATTGAGGGGTAGACATAGAGCTAATAACCCACGTCGGGAAGGGGAAATTAAGAACATTAAAATGAAGGTGTCATCCTTTAGGGGTAAGGCTGAACCTAAAGAGTACCTTGAGTGGGTTAGGAAGGTGGAAGTGCTCTTTAGTTGCAACCATTTCACGGAAGCACAAAAGGTGAAACTAGCATTTCTAGAGTTCACCGAATATACGAGTATTTGGTGTGAGCAACTTATTCTCAATCGTAGGAGGATAGGAGAAGGGAATATCACTAATTGGGAGGAAATGAAGAGAGCAATGAAGTTTGTGCCTAACTACTATCACCGAGACTTGTTAAGGAAACTTCAATCCTTAACTCAAGGGACTAAATCGGTAGAAGAGTATAGTAGGGAGTTAGAATTAGCTCTTGCTCGAGCTAATATGGAGGAGGAAATTTCGTGTCAATCTCAGGTTGACCTAGAATTGCTCCATTCAGTGTTGATCCAAAAAACAAAAAAAAAGATCAGTTTAGAGAGAACAAGCACTCAAATCATGCCAAGAACTGTATGTGGTCGTGAACGTCAGGACATCTTTCACCACATTCAGCCAGTTTAGTACTTAGTTCGTGAAACTGTTTTACATCCAGTGTTACTGTGTGGATTACTTCAGCAAACACTGTCTTTGTATGGATGGACTATATTCCAAGTCTTAGATCTACTCATTAAGGAGTTTTCGTGTGTTTTTTCCTAGGTATTTAGTTTTAATCATTATAAAAAGTTACAATGTTTTTCTTGTAAAAGTTTTGTCATATTGACATATCTACAAGTATTATTGCCTGTAGATAAAAGGTTTACTCTGTGTGTTTTATTAATTATTCCGCTACTTTATAGATGACACTGTATATATTATCAAATCCATTGATCACATTTACAATCTATTCAAAATTATTGAATTCTTCCTAGCTACAAAACTTTCAATGTTTAATTTTGGAAGTACAATGACAATTTTTTTTTTTTTAATTTTTGTATACCAAAGGTATAAGGACCGATTGTGTAGTTTGTCCTAATTAAAATAGAAGAAAAAGTAAACAATCTTATCCTCATGTAACGTGGAAGTACTATCATAAGAAAACACGCCTCATTTTATCGCAAATGTGGTAGCTATACCCATTAATAGTAGTAACAATAAAAATTGGGTGGATGCCCAAATTAGAGCTTCGAAAACCATGCAAAACACGTAGAGATTGCGTGGCGACCACATCATTTATTGTATTGTACACTCTAAAGGACAATATTCAACTAGCATAAGTTGGTAAACACACAAAATCTTTAGCCCTACATAATTATTAAAACAATTAATATATTACAACAATAATTCAATTTTTTAATATTATTAACATCATCACCAAACTAACTAATCAAACCAACTTTCCATTTCCTTAATAAAGTGATAAATAAATGAATTCTTGGAATAACAGCTAGGGTTTGAATGAAATCATGTGGAAAGGTAAAGCGTTGGGCTACTAATTATTTTCTCCGTTTCACCCAAAGATTTCACGTTTGAAAAATTTAATACTTAAAGGATATATTAGTATCATTGAAGTTGGTCACAATTACAAAAATATTTAAGCACATACTTACAATATAATTGGAGGGTAAAGATGAAAAGATTTATAGGCATTGTAAACATAATTTTTTTAAGTGGACTCTTTAAGTAAAACATCTCAAAATAGAATAGTGAACTCTTTTTCTGGAACGGATGGAGTACTTTTTACTGGAAGATGCTTGATATACAAGATATATCGGTCGTAAGAATTGAAACGATATGTTCATTTTTAAAACTCAAGTTTGGTTTGTTAACATTGTTGAGATTAAAAAACTTTCGGTTTCTCTTGATTATTCGAGTCAATCTCAGCTTTTAATCAGGGTCGTAGAATTGCTTGGTTTATTTCAATTGAAAGCTTGTTCGTGCGTTTACAGAAGTGAAATTATATTCTAATGAGCTTGAAAGTTTATTCAAGCTTGGTTTGATTATCTCAAACCTTAAACGAGCTTTTGTCGCACCAAACACGAGTCAAATTCAAATATTTATGTTCGTCATAGAGAAATGTTCTTTAACACTCCACTTTTTAAATAAGAAACTCCATCTAAAATTGCTTTCAATTTTACTCCAATCACAAATCTAAAATTGCTTTCAATTTCGCTTGTATAGAATGTTGTTTCTAATAAAAAAGTGGAGTGTTTTGGTTGAAAAGTAAAGCGCTCATTATATATTCTTATTTTGTATATTTTGTTTGAGTAGCATGTGGTGTTTGGCCAAAATGAACAAATTAAGAATGGAAAATGAGAATATTTCTCTCATTCCTAAATGAGTGTTTATTTTTTAAAATTTCTTGTCCCTAAATAAGTGTTTAATTTTGCATAAGTTTACTGATTTCACCTTTGACACTTATCACATCCTAGTTGGGACTTCTATGTTGTATGGGGACATTAATGACAGCTAATGTACATGTGCTACTAAAATGACACAAAATTAGTCAACTTCCTTAACTCTCATAAAAAACTAAAAATGCACACTCATTTAGAGACCGAGAGAGTTCAATACAAAATTCAATAATGATATATTCACTTACATCATGCATTAAAATATTGTATAATGGTGTATTATACAACACTTAAATACTTAATACATAATGGAATTGAATTCTATTTATGAATTTTGTATTTATAATAGTCTCCCCATTCTTAAAACAGAGTACTGTTGTAAATATATGTTAAATTGTGGGTCTTTCTATTGAAATGAAAGTAGTTCAGGGGGGCCATATGCAACATCTAGATAATAGGCTTAGGGAGTCATCACTTATAGCCAAGTGTTGTATTTTATACAACACGTGTATTTCACATTTGCCTATTATGAATGAAAAAACCCCCCTTCCCCACCAGTCAGTTTTTGATCTAGGTTTCTCTCTAAAACATCTCTCTCAATCTTTCTCTCTTATATGCATATATATATCCTTTAACTAAATACGTGATTCAACTATGGATTAGAAGCTAAAGGCTGTTGATTTTCAACACGTTATCAGCACGCTCTTTTGGTGATCTCCTCGGCAAATCTGCTCACCCAAAGGTATCAAAATTCTGAATTTTTTTCCCAAAATTATGCATGCTTCTTTGTGAAGTACTGATGATATGGTTTGGGCATTGTCAATGTGTTTTGAGAATGCATTTTATTAACTGTATGTAGCATAGATACTATAATCTTCAAAAACCTAGACTCCTCAAACTCTTCAAAAATCACGAAATTAAGTTAGGGTTTTTAACTCCCTTAAAGAGGCGAATTTTTCTGTGCCAATCCCACGTGAAACCGACCACATTTAGACCATTCTTAGTTAAAGTTGCCGGAGGCCTTCGCCGTCGCCGGAGAAGAAGAAGCCCGCCTGTATTTTTTTTTCTTTTTCTCTAAATTATAAAGATTAAATTATTTTGTTTCACCCAAAGCATGCAATCAATACCTATTCTATTCCTATTATCTAGATGTTGTTTCACCCAAAGCATGCAATCAATACCTATTCAATCCTACCAGATTCTTGGGCAGTGAAAGCATTATTTTTGTTGCTTTATTTATTTATTTTTTTTCAATTTTTGTTGTTGTTGCTGCCAATGCAGTCCTAGGCCCACGATTGTTAAGAATTTTTTTTTTAAAATGTTAATGGTTATGTTATTTCCATGTTTAGGATAATAAAAAGAGGCTGAAATAATTCATTAATTTTTCAGAAAGCTGAATTTTTTTTATTTTTCCAAAAATCAGTTTTTTAATTATTTATTTAATTTGACATAGTTAATTGATTATTTGATGTTTTTATGTGTTATAAATTTCAAAGTAACAAAGCTACGCCTAAAATTATGGAAAATTTGTTATAGTTTATGGAAATTGTGTGCAATTTCATATTTTACGGAGCATTTTTGGCAAGTTTTGATAGCATATCATTATGTTAAAATATTTGGTTACACACACATAATTATATATAATTTATTTGGTTGTTTTGGGGCTTTAGCTTCCAAATTGTACGTTTACATTTTCAGTTAATTCATTCATGACATGTATAATTGGCGGGGCATAAGCTTCCAAGTTGTAAACCGTACCATGTGGTTGCCGTTTTACTTTTATTTGTGGATGCTTACTTGTTTTATATTTATGCTCACACACATACATATGCGATATGGATGCATGTGAACCTGAAGATTCACGAAAAATGGAACAAGAAGTTCCCCCGGATTGAACAAACTCATAAAACACCAAAAGCAAGAAATCAAAACCTGAAGTTTTTTTTTAAATAATACTAATATCATATTTTCTTGTTATAGATGGAATTACTCAACAAATTGGATTTTCCACCACTAAACGTCTCAGGGGAAAACTACGTGAGTTGGACAATGGATGTCAAAATCCATCTTATGAGTACAAAGCTGAGTACCGCTATTTTACCAAATAACACACTCACGGATACGGAAAGAGCAAATGCCATGATACTGATTAGGAGGCACTTAGATGAGATCCTAAGAATGGATTATACATCCATTGAGAATCCCCAAGCCCTATGGGATGAACTGGCAAGTAGATTTGACCACCAGAAAACCATACTCCTACCAGAAGCTAGGAACAGATGGACTCACCTTCGATTTATGGATTTCAAAACTGTCAATGAGTATAATTCCGAAGTGTGTCGCATAAAATCTACTCTTGAATTTTGTGGTGTCAAATTGACGGAGGAGGAAATCCTTGAGAAAACATACTCTACTTTTCCTGCTTCACATGTCATCCTTTCTCAGCAATATCGAGCTAAGAATTACACAAAATTCTCTGAGTTGATCACGGTCCTACTCCTAGCCGAGAAGAACTTTGATCTTCTTATGAAGAATAACGAAGCTCGACCGGTTGGCACGAAACCATTGCCAGAAGTCAATGTGGTCTATAAAAACAACCGAGGAAGGGGTGATGGTCCAGGACCAAGCCGCCAAATGAGAGGAAAAAAGAACAAAGGGAATAATGGCCCTTATAATAGGCAAAATAGACCACCACAGTATGAGAAAAAAGGAAATACCACAAGAGGAGGTCATAATGGTGGTCGAGGTCATAATGGTGGTCAACGCAGGGGAGGCAGAAATTGTGGTAGACAGGGCCAAGTGAGGTATAATAGAGCCCATAACCAAAATGAGAACCAAAACAATGATGATTCCTGTTATCGTTGTGGAGGTTATGGTCATTGGTCTCGCACTTGTCGTACAAACAATGCTAGAGAAAGGGTACCACCAGCTGAGACACACTATATGGAAACAAATGCTATTGAGATTGATCCCACACCGTCGTTTCCAGACTTGGGTACTTCAGACCATATGACACAAAGTGGAATGTAATTTGAGTAGGTGTTTATCAAGTGTTCCCTTTGTATATCCATGCCCACCTCTTTTGAAATCCTTTGGGCACTCTTTTGTTCTCTTGGTCGTAGGACCACATGTAAATATAAGGGATGTGTGCAGTTTGTTCTCTTCTTCCGGTTAACCATTTAGTATTATTAGTACTTTAAATTCATGTTTATCGCTTTATATATGTGTGTGAATAATAAATGTATTTATTTTTCATTAGGAAAATGGCAAGTGGGGAAGAATGTCTGGTAGATAGTGCAACCACGCACACCATCCTTAGGGATAAATCATATTTTGAGGAATTAAAGCCTAGTAAAACCTCAATGACAACAATATCGGGGACTTGTGACTTGGTGGATGGTTATGGAAAGGCCTACCTAATGTTGTCTAATGGTACATTATTGACCATTTCAGAGGCGCTTTATTCCCCACGTTCTAGAAGAACGTTGCTAAGTTTTAAAGACATACGAGCAAATGGTTACCACGTAGAAACCACTGAAGAAAATGGGACTGAATACCTGTGTATAACCTTTAATGAGTATGGCCTGAAGCGTACTATTGAGAAATTAGAGGGACATGCCACTGGGCTTTATAGGACTATAATAAGGGTACCAGAAGCTTCTTTTGTTGATAGTTGTAACCCAAGTGATGAAAGAAAATATGTTTTATGGCATGATCGATTGGGACATCCAAGTCGTAGTGTGATGCGCCGAATAATTAATACATCTCATGGGCATCCATTAAAGAACAAGAATCTCGTCCATAGTAACAAGCTGTGTGTACCTTGTTCTATAGGAAAGTTTGATCCAATGTCAGCATATACACAGAGTAATAAAGAATCTCTTGCCTTTTTGGAAAGGATCCAAGGAGACATATGTGGACCTATCACACCATCATGTGGACCTTTTAGGTATTTCATGGTAATGATTGATGCCTCAACCAGATGGTCACAAGTTGATTTGTTGTCCACAAGGAACGCTGCTTATGCAAAACTCCTCTCTCAGATTATACGATTGAGGGCACATTATCCGGATTATCCTATTAAATCCATCAGGTTGGATAATGCCGCGGAGTTCACGTCTCGAGCTTTTGATGATTTTTGCATGTCCTTGGGTATAGTTGTAGAACATCCAGTAGCTCATGTTCATACCCAAAATGGCCTCGCTGAAGCACTCATTAAGAATTTGCAGAGGATAGCTCGAACATTGGTTATGCGCACCAAACTCCCTATCTCGCTGGGGCTATGCAATCTTGCATGCAGCTATGCTTGTACATCTGAGACCAACTGCGACCCAACCTTATTCTGCGTTGCAAATGGTATCAGGGTGTGAACCAAACCTTTCACATCTACGCACGTTTGGGTGTGCAGTTTATGTATCGATCGCTCCGCCACAGCGAACTAAGATGGGACCTCAACGAAGGTTAGGCATATACGTAGGATATGTATCACCATCTATTATACGGTACCTAGAACCCTTGACAGGCGATCTCTTTACTACACGATTTGCAGATTGTCACTTTGATGAGACCGTCTTCCCGCCGTTAGGGGGAGGAAAGAACGTTCATATCAACGTTCCAGAAGAATGGCGTGAATTGGTATGGCATGACCCCACCGCGTCTCATCATGATCCCCTACAAAGACTCGAGAGGCGAAGTGCGTAGGATACTAGATCTACAAAAAGTAGCCAATAGTATGCCAGACTCATTTTCAGATCTAGCAAAAGTGACGAGATCTCATATACCAGCTGCAAATGTTCCTGTAAGGATAGACATCCCAGAAGGACAAATAACAGGAAGGCCAGTGATCCCAGCTAACGAATCATATACTCCTGCCCAGAAGAGGGGGAGACCAGTTGGATCCAAGGATTCGCATCCTCGAAAAAGAGTGAGTGCACAACAATCGAATCCCGCTAACATTAATAAACTTGGGATCCCACCCGATCCATCTCATGAAGTTGTTCTAGATTATGGATTCGTCCTGGAGACAAAATCGGGGGACGCCTCGACATCGACATCCATTTCTGATAATAGAGAAATATCAGTTAGTTATGCATGCATGAATGAGATATGGCATTGGGATGAGATGATTATCAACGATGTATTTGCTTATACGGTAGCGACTGAAATCATATCTAGTGATGATATCGAACCTCGCTCCATAAATGAGTGCAAGCAAAGAGTTGATTGGCCTAAATGGGAAAAGGCAATCCAGGCTGAGTTTGATTCCTTGAATAAAAGAGGAGTGTTTGGACCAATAGTTCCTACACCCCCCGGAGTTGTACCCGTGGGATACAAATGGGTATTCACAAGGAAAAGAAATGAGAGAAATGAGATTGCAAGATACAAAGCTCGCCTTGTTGCACAAGGCTTCTCTCAACGACCTGGGATTGACTATGAAGAGACATATGCTCCTGTTATGGATGTCATTACATTCAGATATTTGGTCAGTTTAGTGGTATCCGAAAAACTGACTATGCAGCTTATGGATGTGGTCACGGCGTATCTTTACGGGGATCTAGATACAAGTATTTACATGAAAGTTCCTGAAGGACTTACCCGAGACAAGTATTTCCGGACCACGGAACACACTCTCAATTAGTTTGAGGCGTTCACTATACGGTTTAAAACAATCTGGAAGAATGTGGTATAACCGTCTAAGTGAATACTTGCTCGGAAGGGGATATGTGAACAACGATATTTGTCCGTGTGTGTTTATCAAGAGAAAGAGGACTGGGTTTGCTATTATTGCTGTATATGTCGATGACATGAACTTAATCGGTACTCGAAGAAGTCAAGGAAACGACCCGACTCTAAAATCGAATTCGAGATGAAAGACCTTGGAAGAACAAATTTCTGACTTGGATTGGAAATAGTTCACCGTGCAGATGGAATAATGGTTCATCAGTCAAACTACATCCAAAAGATGTTGAGGAGGTTCAATGAAGATAAGGCAAAGCCATCAGCCACACCAATGGTAGTCAGGTCATTAGATAAATCGAAAGATCCATTCCGCCCTGTGGAAGAG
The DNA here is from genome assembly GCA_016624345.1 of Platycodon grandiflorus. Classification (NCBI taxonomy): domain Eukaryota; kingdom Viridiplantae; phylum Streptophyta; class Magnoliopsida; order Asterales; family Campanulaceae; genus Platycodon; species Platycodon grandiflorus. Next base: position 49,813,923 of record CM028362.1, read on the forward strand.
GGAGAGGAAGTGCTAGCACCAGAAGTGCCATACTTAAGTGCAATAGGCGCATTATTGTACTTAGCTCAATGCACCAGACCTGATATCTCGTTTTTAGTAAATTTGCTTGCTAGATTCAGTTCTACACCAACACGCCGCCATTGGAATGGCGTAAAAGATATATTTCGTTATCTCCGGGGAACAACGGACATGGGTTTATTTTATCCCTATGCTTCTATAAAGGAAGCAAAGCTGGTCGGGTATGCTGATGCTGGTTATCTATCGGATCCACACAAAGCCCGATCTCAAAGTGGATATGTGTTCACTATTGGTAACACAGCTGTGTCTTGGAGGTCTACAAAACAGACTTTAGTTGCCACCTCTTCGAATCATGCTGAGATTTTAGCACTTCATGAAGCAATTCGTGAATGCACATGGCTTAGAGCCGTAGTTAAACATATTCGAAGTTCTTGTGGGTTAGTTGCCACAGAAAATCCTACGATCATATTTGAGGATAATGCAGCATGCATTGAACAAATGAAAATGGGATTTATAAAAGGTGACAAAACCAAGCACATAGCACCCAAGTTTTTCTTCAATCAGCAACAACAAGAGCTCAAGCGATAATGATCCAGCGGATCGAAGTCAAGACAAGCGCTGACTTATTCACGAAGTCATTACCTAAAGTCACTTTTATAAAGCATGTAAAGCGATTGGCTTACGCAGATTGTCTGAGCTCCCACCCTTGTAGATTTCAGGGGGAGTATCCTGAAGGTACCTATATCCCATTGTACTCTTTTTCCTTCGTGCGGGGTTATTTTTCTCACTGAGTTTTGTTACTCGCCAAGGTTTTCACGAGGTAATGAGGGCTGATTGAAAGGATTGTGCGTTGCACTCTTTTCCTTATCGAGATTATGTTTCCCATAGGGTTTTTGCTCGAAAGGTTTTTAACGAGGCAACATGTAAGGCACAATTACCATCCAATAGGAATCCCCAAGGGGGAGTGTTGTAAATATATGTTAAATTGTGGGTCTTCCTATTGAGATGAAAGTAGTTCAGGGGGGCCATATGCAACATCTAGATAATAGGCTTAGGGAGTCATCACTTATAGCCAAGTGTTGTATTTTATACAACACGTGTATTTCACATTTGCCTATTATGAATGAAAAAACCCCCCTTCCCCACCAGTCAGTTTTTGATCTGGGTTTCTCTCTAAAACATCTCTCTCAATCTTTCTCTCTTATATGCATGTATATATCCTTTAACTAAATACGTGATTCAACTATGGATTAGAAGCTAAAGGCTGTTGATTTTCAACAAGTACATCTTTTTTTTTTAAATATGTTTATTTTTTAATCTTTTCTTTTTGGATGTTACGTTTATTATACAAAATTTTACGTTTATTATACAAAATTTAATTATACAAAATTTTACGTTTAAAAGGGCATTTGCATATGTCTCGATATATACATGTGTGTATGTGTGTGTTTTTAGAGTGACACACACACACACACACACACACCCTATAACATATCCTATAACAACTATATAAGACAAAATCTAACAAATAAAAAAGGATGTTACATATTATTCTGGAGTCGTACTGTATTCATAGATCATTTATATAAAAAAAAAATTCATAAGACTTTGAATCATTTCGATCAGGGTGAATGAACGAAAAGTTATGCCCCAAAAATTATCAAGATAGTGAATAAAATATTTGATCGTTTGCCCAATCAAAATGATTCAAAATAATCTCTCTCTCTCTCTCTCTCTCTCTCTATATATATATATATATATATATGTATAAATATGTATGTATACAGATATATATATATATACATATACATATACATATACATATACATATACATATGTATACGTATATGTATATGTATATGTATATGTATATGTATATATGTATGTATGTATGTATGTATGTATATATATATATGTATATATATTCCATTGAGTATATAACTCGAGAGAGATATATTATTATGTGTGGTTATTCCTTCAAATATAAAAAAATTAATTGCTTCAATGATTTTGAAACAATCTAACCCATATATATATTTTAAAATAAAAAGTTTGAGGACTAAAGTACGTGTTCATGCATGTTCACCCTCTAAAAATTACTTAACGGTAGAGTATTTAACATATGTCTCAGGCACCACCGGTGTGCAATGTCGTACTAAGACCAACCACAAGAAAATTCAAAGTAAAGGGCAGCAGAAAAAAGTAAAGTACAAGGACTAATGATGTATTTATCCCAACTTTTTGTATAACTTTCTCCTACAAATCTAGATAACAAGCATGCAATTTGCTATATATCACATGATTTAGCAGGTAATGTTACTTTTTAACCCATCACATACATGATAACTAAAATTTTATATAAAAACATTCATATCCTATCATTTTCTTCAAATTATTAAGGTCCCCATAGAGCTCATAAAGCAGGCTGACATTCAAAACCCAAAAGACTAGCCCAGTTTGAGAGTCCTATTAAAAGCTATTCCCAATGGTTTCGTCAGCCCATTGTGGATGTGGATTCTCATACTTGTACGCAAAATGGCTTTTTATGTGTAGACCAATATATGATTTGGGCTGTATGAAAGCAATGAAACCAATATCAGAATTCACAGCGACAAATTCGAAATTCGATAATTATTTGTAACAAAATATTCAGTATTCAGAAATTATTCAGATAACTTGTGAAAAATCAAAAAGATTCGGAGAACAAAATTTGGGAATTGTTCAAAAATTAATCGTAGAAGATAACAATGAATTTGTAGTAGATTTGTTTGAGGGATTGCATAGACTTAGTAGAGGAAGTGCATGTTAAGTTACCAACAAAATACTACGGGTAACAAAAAACCCCAAGAGGACAATACCACGGATAACAAATGCAAACGAAAGATTCGAACCCAAAACCTTGTCAAATCAGAGTTTAAATACCATATTAAGTTATTAAATGATTAAAAGGTTAAGTTGTTAGATAGGGCCCAACAGTGTATATGAAACTTAACAGAACACCAAGTAGAACACAACAAGACTCAAAATGAGAATAAAAATGTTCTTCGTAATAATGTAACTTTTGATTAGAGTTGTTAAACAGATTGACCCTACCAGTTTCGGACTAGTCTTAGCAGGCTATGACCCTAACGGGCCGCGAGTTAAACGGTTCAATTTTTTCGAGCTACTATTATTGAACTTTATTCTAAACCTAGCGGGCTTCGGGCTAATCGGGCCACAACTAAAAAAATAAAAAACATGATGGATGCTAATTTTTTTTTTTTGTAAATATCCGGAAAAGTGGAGAGTGATTGTTATTTATAACCCATAATTTAGATAGGTTATTATGTTATTTACAACTCATGTTTATATTTCAGTATTTATTCACAATAACAAAAAAAAGAGACGTATAGTGCAAATAATTAGTGTGTTTGACTTTGAATTAAAATGTTGTGAGTTTAATTCTCATGGTGATTATTTTATGTATATCTCAACTTTTTATGGCCTAATTAATATTACATGGGCCGGCAGACCAGCCCTAACGAACCCGGGTATATTAAGTCTGGCATATTCTCCCCTTAGCTTATAAACAGCTTTGTCATAAGCCAAAGCAGCTTCTTCAGCTGTGTCAAAGGTGCCAAGCCAAAGCCTAGTTCGGTTCTTTGGGAGTCTGATTTTGGTAACCCATTTTGCCCAAGCCGAAGATGAACATACCATGTCCTACTAATTCAAGTAATTTATTTTTTTGACACTTTAACCCCTTTTATTTATTATTATGAACATATCTATTATTGATGTTCTGTATATAAGAAAAAAGAGTTAAAAGACCCAATTGTGCCCCCCCTACCCTCGTGCAAGGCATGTGATCAATTTCGTTATCTTTCTAATGCCTGTCACGGTCAGGGGGCAAACTGGAAAAAAATGTAACATTGTGAGTTCAGGTGAAAAATATTTCATTTTAGGTACCATTATGGGATTGAGTGGATACTTTGAGAGTTTTTTTATATTTGGGCCTTATGTTTATATTATTCCCTAATCAAATGGAAAAATTAATCCTAATGGAGTAGGTGAGACTTAGAGCCCGTTTGTTTGTGCGTTTTGACCAAAATACAAGGTTAAAACGTAGTTTATTCCTTAACTTAGCATTTTAATGCTGCGATAGAAAAAGCTACTTTTTCAAAATGCAGCTGCGTTTTAAAACGCTAGAATTCCTAGCTTTTCCCAAAACGCAGATTTTAAAACGTGGTAGGAAATAAAAAGCTGCGTTTTAACATAATATTCCAAACGCATTTATAAAGAAAAATGCTGCGTTTTCAAAACACTGCATTTTAAAAACGCTATACCAAACGAGCTCTTAATCGGAATGTGATTCACAACACTTCTTGGCTTTAAATTAATTCGGGAGATTCGGCAAATTTTCGCGAAAAAATAAAGAGTAATACTATGTCCATCTAAAGTGTGCATTAAATATAGACTAAAATCTAAATTGACATCTTTTAAAAAATAAATTATACAAGAGCATCGCGCATATTTCGAATTGTCCCTTTTATCCGCTTATAAAGTGGGAGGTTTCAAAATTGTGCCAAATTTTGTTACTATGCCAGAATCACAACAACAAATGTTAATAGGCCAAAATATGAATTACCCTCCAAGGTTTTCACCAAATTCCAAAGTGCCCCCCTCCCCACATAAGATTTGCCCCAGAAACCCGTCTAACATTTCCAATTTTCCCACATAACCCCCTAACCGTGATGACCGTTAGAAAGTTAACGTTTTTCACATGTGCATTGCACGTGTTGGGGGCAATTAGGTCATTTCCTGATATGTATAAAATAACACTAAATAAAGGGGGTCAATAAAGAAATTACTTATTTTCTAATTAAAAGGGGGTCAAAGTGTCATAGTGGATTTTGAGAAACCAACACCTCTTATGGATGTCAAGAACCCAGATTGGAGAAATTAAATCAATTCGTCTCAGGCGGAGGTCGAGAACTCGATTTAGTTTACACGCACATTGACATTCATTCAGTTTCATTCAAAAAGCTCAATTTCATATAAACTTTCTTACAAAGACCTCCTAACTTCCTCAAAACAAAAGAATCATCTCTCAACACACTCTACTTTACTACATCCCTACATCCTTTGTCGAATTTCACACTCATCTTCGTCAATCCCTTCCCAAACTCCACCACATGAAACCTCCAGTCCTCCTCCACCACCACCTTATTCCCGGAACCAAAATCTGCTGCAACTCCACCGCTGCGGCCGACACCAGTGCTGCCGCCGTCGTCCAGTGCTACCGCTAACACTAGTGCTGCCGCGGTGGTGGTGGTGGTGTTCCATCGAGTAGAACTGTCTGAAATTTAAAATCAGTTTGATCTATTGATTCAAAGTTGATCCTTGAGCTTGGAAGACTAGTTACATGACTTGAAACAAGAAAATGAGAAAGTGAAAAATACGATATAGGGATTTCTTGACCATCTTCTTTTGTCGGGAACCCTAAATCTACATGGAAGCTTAGTCAAAAAAAGACATCATATTTGGGGACTTTTTCTTTAAAATTCATCGATTCCTAGACAAAAAGCGAGGTAATCTTTCTCTTTTTGGATGCGCATCCCTGAAAAGGGTGAACTGGTACTGTGATGAAGACCAAATCACTGAAACCCAAATCAGATTTAAGGTAGGCTTTAGATGGGTTTGAACAAAGACAACGAGGTTGAGTTGGTATGTATGTAGAAAGATGGAGAAGGAGAGGGAATATTTTGTAGAGGCGATGATGGGGGCGGTGGTGGTGGTGTCTCTCGGCAGTAAGAGGACTAGAAGAGAGGAAAAAGTAAGGGATGGAGATGAAGATGGAAGATGTTAGAGAGAGAAAAATCTTCTGACTTTTTCCTTTTTTTTTTATTACATGGAGAAAATTGAAAAATAAAAAGAGAGAGAGAGAAATGAGAAAATAAGTATTTTTAATTTTTTAAATTACACTTTGACCCCTTTTATTTAGTGTCGTTTTGTATATATCAAGAAATGACCTAATTGCCCCCAACACGTGCAAGGCACATGTGAAAAATGTTAACTTTCCAACGGACATCACGGCTAGAGGGTTATGTGGGAAAATTGGAAATGTCAGACAAGTTTCTGGGGCAAACCTTATGTTGGGGGGTACTTTGAAATTTGGTGAAAACTTTGGGGGGTAATTCATATTTTGGCCATGTTAATACAATGACACGCCCCTTGAATATAACCTATAGTTTTTTCGAAGCTTAGAGAGTACTATAAAGATGAAAACGTTTAGGGTCCGTTTGGATACATCGTTTTTGAATTCTATAAATATTAAAATTTTATGGAATTTAAATAATGTAAAATTTCTTTCAAAATTATAGCAATTCCATGGTTTAGATAATGTGTGAAATTCAATTGTAATTCTAGATTGTAGTTAAAATAAGATTTCAATAATATATTAAATATCTAGTCTAGCCTAGTAGTAGTGGTAGTTAGCCATTTCAAATGGCAAAGGTTATAACTTTGCTAACAACAAAATTATAAATTTTTTATATTTTAAAAAATAAATAGCATATATCGGTGGTTAACGGCGGCGGTGGATGCCGGAGTTGGCGACTGTGCAACCTGAGGTGGTTGCCAGCGGCGGTGGTCGGTGGCAGTGGGAGGTGTGGCGACCGAAATTGGTGGCGGCCGTGGTTGGAGGTGGTTGCCGGAGGTGGCGACTAGATGTGGTGGCCAGCGGCGGTAGTAGGAGGTGGCGATCGGTCGTGGCGGCCGGCGGTGATGGTGGTGGTGGTGGTAGTGAAAGAAGGGTGAGTTATTATTGTGTTAAGTAATAGAGAAAAAATGACACAAATTTTTGAATTTAAATTATTAGGTTTTAGTATATAATTAGTTTTATAGAATTGAAGCATTTGAAATTGCAATTCAATTCCAATTCAAAATTTTAATTATATTCCCAAACAACAGAATTGATTTTGGAAGCTTCAATTTTAATTCTAATTAATGGAATTGGGGTACCCAGACGACCCTTAACTTGTAAAAAGTAATTGTTGATTATACTTTTTGATCTTTGTGTCCGTACAAGCTTTCTAATCATTATTTGTAAATAATCTTCAATAATTAAAAGGAACAGAATAATAGAAAAATGCAGCATGAACCAAAAAAATATATAAAGAAAAAGAAAGAAAAAAATGAGAGCAGTAATCTCTTTAATATGTAATATTAAATGGGGTGCCTCAATCCATCTCCAACTCAAAATCCCAAATTTGGTTAAAAAATACTCCAAATTTGGTCCATTTCAACACCAAATACTATTGGGTGAATTACATGCCGGTCCCTTTTTAAACATTTGTAATCGCTCCAGTCCACTCATCTTTATTAAAAACCGGAAAAATGCATTTTGGGGCGAAAAGACGATTATGCCATTAATGAAAGAAAAACGCGCGCTTCAGTAACCCAAGGCATCGCAATGAGTAACCAAGGCATCGCGATGCACCACTTTGGCATCGCGATGCACCACTTTTGCAAATTGGGGCATTGCGATGCAATAATTGGTGCATCGCGATCATCGCAGCGCGCTTTAGAGAACCAAAGCATCGTGATGAGCAAACAAAGCATCGTGATGCACTACTTTGGCATCGCGATGCACTACTTTGGCATCACGATGCACTACTTTGGCATTGCGTTGCACTACTTTGGCATCGCGATACCCCACTTTTGCATCGCGATGCACCACTTTTGCAAATTGGGGCATCGCGATGCAACAATAGGTGCATCGCGATCATCGCAGCGCGCTTTAGGGAACTTGATTTTCGTTTACCTTTTAGGGGCGTTGCCCCCAAACCCCCACGAGGGACGCTGTCCCTCGACCCTTGCGACCTGACAGGGCAGGTCGATCCCCGTTGCGTTACCCAGCATACTGCGATTGGCGAATTAAAGGCATCGCGATGGCCAATTTAAGGCATTGTGATGCCCAATTTTAGGCATCGCGATGCCCAATTTAATATAATATCAAAATCAATCAAAATGGTTGTTTTTGGTTGGAAAATTTACATACAAACATGGTATTGACTTCCTATAACAGTATGGTATTGATATTATACAAAATTCAAACTCAAATAATTGATTAAAGTCTCAAAACCAGTTCAAGAACATCTCCCTCTATTTTCGGATAGCACACTGTCAAGCTCGATTTTGATCTCAAAAATAGTATTTTTTTTGTAGAAAAATTGTTTACAAATGTAGTAGTAAGTTAGGATAACAATATGAGATTGATTTTAAACAAATTCGAAGCTTAAAACATAGATTAAAGTGGCTAAAATAGCCCAAGAACAAAGAAAAACCGGATGAACTCAAAAAATTTGAATTTGATCAAATTGTGATCAAATTCGTGTTCTATGCATGGAAATTGATACCTAAACATGAGGAAAGACTATATTAACAACATGAAATCATTTATACAACAATTCGAACCTCAAATCCGAAGCAACGATGTTGTTGAGGGCATTTTAGGAAGAAAATTCTCAAAGTGCCTTTTAGCGGTTTAAAAAAAAATGGTGGACTGGAGAGAAAAAAAAGTTTGAAAAAGTGGACCGGCCAGCAATTTCTCCAATACTATTCCAGCTCCAGTCCACAACCCCAAATCTTACCCCAAAATAGAATATTCTTTGGCACATTTTATTTTTATTTCTTTTTATTTATTTATCAGCATGTATATTAATTTGCTATTAATCTTTTAAATAATAATTATTAAGATTGCACAATTAATTATTATAGTATATTTAATAATTTTATGATTATAATATTATTTACGTCATTAATAATATTTAAAAATTAGTAATTTTATAATTAAATTTATTATATAATTTAATAAATATACAAGTACTTGAAAATACCATAAATATCATTACAATCAATACAAAATGTAATGAAAATCATACCACTTGATATATAAAATCATACCACGTCGAGGAGAAGGATCTCATCAATTCAATAGATCTTAATATGAAGGGCATGAATCTCAAAATGAAGGGCAAGGATCTCAACATCCTTCAAATGTTTTCGATCAATTTAATTTTGGTCCACCAACAAGTCATCTTCCAGAATATTAGCCATTGTCTGGTTAGTATTATTAATGTTAGTGTTTTTCTTATAAGTTTTTGTCGGTCATATTTTTAAGTTGTATGTCTTTTTTTTATTTTTAAGTTTTGTCAGTGTTTTTTTAAGTTATATGTCCTTTTTTTTATTTTTAAGTTATATGTCAGTGTTTTTCAAGTTGTATGTCATTTTATTTGTGGTGTTTTTTTATATGTATGTATTTTTCAGTTTATAATGTTCTAATAATTTTTATATGTATGCATTTTTTAGTTTAAATGTGAAATTGTGTTTTATAAATAATTTAGTATAATAATAATTTATTCATTTATTTGTATATAATATATACAAAATAATTGATAAAAGGTTAATTAATTATAAATTATTGAATTTATAATGTTTAATAATTTAAAATAAGTAATATTATTAATATTTATTTATTAATTATTATATTATCTAAAATTAGATATTTATTAGTTTAAAATATATTTAAATTAATAATATCATATTATTAATAATTTTAAGCATTTAATAATTCATTAAAAATCAAAATATGTCATGGATCCCACCAATACCAAATTTGGGGTTGATAAATAGTGATACCCCAAATTTGGAGTAGCACAATTCATTACCCCAAATTTGGTATAGGTTTGGGTATCCGGTTGGAGAAGGAACAAACCCCAAATTGGAGATTTGGGGGTCCGATTGGAGTTGCCCTGATTCATGGTAGAGATGAGAGAGACGATTTGTGAGGTATTCAGAATTCTCACCTAAAAGATTTGGTCACAACATTAATTTCAGTTATATATATAGTTGAGGTTTTATTTATTTTTTATTTTTTTAGATTTTACTTTTTTTTTTTACTTTTTTTTTAACCACATTCACATGATGTGGTTAGTTATCATGTTGGATGTGATGGCTCGAAGTCCGTTGATGAACCTGTGGGTGAAGGGTTATTTGTGAAGGAGAATTAGGAACGTGGGAGAACCTAGTCCCGGGATAATTTGCAAAGGCATAATTCTCGTTCGCAGTCAAGGAAGAAGTATAAGGGGAATTGTTTCAAGTGTGGGAAGAAGGGCACAAGAGGCAGGATTGTCCGGAGAAGGGGAAAGATAAAGCAAGTTCTTCAAAGTCAGTTAATGTGGTTGAAGATTGTTCGGATGATGTGGATGGTGATATGCTCACGACTTCATCAGCTGTAGAGCACCCCACAGATTGCTGGATTCTGGATTCAGCATGTTCTTTTCATGTGACGGCGAATCGTGATTGGTTCAATACCTACAGGTCAGTTAATTCTGGTATAGTTACTATGGGTAATGGTGCTACATGTAAAATTGCTGGCATAGGAACTATAAGAATTAAAATGTTTGATGGTGTGGTTAGAACGTTATGTGATGTTAGACATGTACCAGAGGTTTCTAAAAAACTGATTTCATTGGGTACCTTGGATGCAAACGGTCTTACCTATAAAGCTCAAGGTGGAGTTTTGAAAGTTGTTAAGGGTGCTATGGTGGTGATGAAGGGTGAGAGGGGCTCTAAAAACATTTACAGGTTGCTAGGGAGCACGGTTGTAGGTGGAGTAACATCCGTAGAATCTGAGGTAGATGTTGATACCCTTCTATGGCATATGCGGCTTGGCCACATGGGTGAAAGGGGGATGCGTGAACTTCATAAGCGCAAGTTGTTGAAGGGTGTGAAGACTTGCAAACTTGAGTTTTGCAAGTATTGTGTTCTTGGAAAGCAAAACAAGGTGCAATTCAAGACGGGTAAACATACAACAAAGGGCATCCTCGACTATGTCCACTCAGATGTGTGGGGGCCAGTTAGAACAGAATCAAGAGGTGGACATTATTACTTTGTCACATTCATTGATGATTTTTCGAAAAAGGTTTGGGTTTACTTCATGAGGCACAAGTCAGAAACTTTTGAGAAGTTCAAGGTGTGGAAAGCTGAAGTGGAAAATCAAACAGGGAGAAAAATCAAGTGTTTGAGAAGTGATAATGGGACAGAGTACACAGATGGCGAGTTCAAGAAATTCTGTCGAGAGCATGGAATCAAGAGGCACTATACAGTACGCAGGACACCACAGCAAAATGGTGTGGCTGAAAGGATGAATAGATCTATTGCGGAAAGGGCTAGGTGTCTACGATTCAATGCAGGGTTGGCGAAGAATTTTTGGGCTTATGCGGTGAGTATGGCATGTTTCTTGATAAACAGGTCACCTAGGGCTTCATTGGATAACAGGTTTGCGGAGGAGGTATGGACGGGTAATGAGGTAGACCTCACCGATATCCGGGTGTTTGGGTGTCCATCCTATGTGCATATTCTTGGTGAAGAGAGGTCGAAGCTTGACCCAAAGTCAAAATAGTGTGTCTTTCTCGGGTATGAAACAGGTGTAAAAGGATACAAGCTTTAGGATCCCAAGTCAAGTAAGGTGGTGATCAGTAGGGACGTGGTCTTTGATGAAAAGGCTATGTTTAAGTGTACTCAAGATGATAAAGAGAAGGTGCCAGAAAACAAAGGGAGCAATAAGCAGGTTATTAAGGTGGAGTTACATGAGGATGAAACTGATACGGATCTCACTCTTCTGGATTCAGAGGTAATCACACAGGAAACTGAAGAGACTAATACTTCAGTTGGGAGACCTAAGAGAGTAATCAAACCACTTGTCAGGTATGGTTTTGAAGACATGGTTTCATATGTTCTTGTTCTTAGTAATGGAGACCCAAATTCTTTTCAGGAGGCAATAAATAGTTCTGAAAAGGATAAGTGGGTAACGGCTATGACGGAGGAGATGGAGTCGTTGTCTAAGAACGATACATGGGATTTGGTGGAGCTTCCTAAAGGGAAGCGAGCTATTGGTTGCAAGTGGGTTTTCAAGCGTAAAGAAGCGGTATCAGAAAAAGAGGGGGAAAAATTCAAGGCTCGATTGGTAGCAAAGGGATACTCGCAGCGAGAGGGGGTGGATTATAATGAAATTTTTTCGCCTGTTGTTAGACACACTTCCATTCGAATTGTGTTGGGTCTTGTAGCGCATTATGATTTGGTGTTGGAGCAAATGGATGTGAAAACTGCGTTCCTACACGGTGAGTTGGATGAGCAGATTTTCATGGAGCAACCACATGGGTTCACGGAGCCCGGGCAGGAGCGTTTGGTTTGTAAATTGAAGAAATCACTTTATAGGCTGAAACAATCTCCGAGGCAGTGGTACACGAGATTTGACTCTTACATGGTGAGTATTAGCTACAAAAGGTGTGAGTATGATTGCTGCGTTTATGTGAAGAGCCTTGATGGTGGCTCATATATTTTTCTGCTACTTTACGTGGATGATATGCTTATCGCGGGTAGAAGCAAGAACGAGGTCAATCAGTTGAAGGCCTTGTTGAGTAAAGAGTTTGACATGAAGGATTTGGGGGAAGCCAAGAAGATTCTTGGAATGGAGATTCGCCGAGACAGGAAATCTAGGAGATTGTGGTTGTCTCAAGCCGGCTACGTGGAGAAAGTGTTGGAAAGGATCAATATGCGGGATGCAAAACCTGTGAAAACACCATTGGCGAGTCACTTTAATTTATCTGCCTCTAATTCCCCGAGTTCGACTGAAGAAATTCAGGGTATGTCAAAGGTTCCCTATGCAAGCACAGTGGGATGTCTCATGTATGCTATGGTTTGTACTAGGCCAGATTTGGCGCAAGCTATTAGTGTGGTTAGCAAGTATATGGCGAATCCGGCCAAACAGCATTGGGAAGCAGTTAAGTGGATTCTCAGATACTTGAAGGGCACTATGGGTTATGGCATCATGTTTGAGAAGCAGAGTGAGGAGCTTTCTGTTGTGGGGTATGTAGATTCCGATTATGCGGGTGACTTGGATCGGAGGCGGTCGACTACGGGTTATGCGTTTACACTCGCAGGTGGACCCATATGTTGGAGGTCTATGATTCAGTCCATTATTGCATTGTCCACAACGGAAGCGGAGTACATGGCAGCTGTTGAAGCTACAAAGGAAGCCTTATGGCTTTGGGGCTTAGTTAAGGAATTGGGTATTCAGCAAGGTGGAGTGAGGTTGCTTTGTGACAGTCAAAGCGCGATTTTTCTAGCAAAGAATCACATTTATCACCAACGGACGAAACACATTGATGTGCGGTTTCACAAGATCCGGGAGTTGATTGATATGGGTGAGGTTGTGTTAGAGAAGATTCACACCATATAGAATGCTGCTGATATGTTGACAAAGCCAGTTACCACAGACAAGTTCAAGCATTGCTTGGATTTGTTACACATCTCTAGCTGTTAGAGATGGGGAGGTTCGATGTCTACATAGGTGGTTCGGGTATTGGTTCCTTGTATCTTCTGTTGGGTTGAGTGAATGCTCGCCAAGGTGGAGATTGTTGGATGTGATGGCTCGATGTCCTGGCAAGAGGCCGGCGCCCTCCGAGGGTACGGACTATTCGGGTTTTTGGATGGTATGCGGCCGCATAGGGCGACCGCGTGGCACACTGGAATGTATGCGGCCGCATAAGGCGTCCGCACAGGTATTTTGGAAACCATGCGGCCGCATAGTGCGTCCGCATGGGAATCTTGTAAATCGCATGCGGCCGCATAGTGCGACCGCATAGCGGCGGTTTTAGGGTTTTCTATTTTGTTGTATAAATAGTTGTATACCTAAAACGTTTAAAGGTTAAGCCTCTAATAAAATTTCGACAGCCTGTTGATCCCAATCTCTCTCTCTTTCGATTCCCAACTGCTTTTGTGTGTTGTTTTGTCAATTGCTTCCGCTGCATTGCACAACATATCAGATATAGTCTTGTCGATTTTAGATGATGCTGATGAGGTAATCGGATGTCTGAAAACATAAATAGAGTGTGACTAACAAGAACATAGAATTTGACTAACAAGTGCCCACCATTGCTATATAGAAACATCCCAACCGCGAGTAGGAGAATAAACAGACTCCATGTCTCTGTAAAAGATGGTATAGGACCAAGGGGGTTTATATCTTCGAACTTTACTAGATCTGAGCAAATTGTTCTGCTGACCAAATCCTCTTCTCGTTTTTTACTTGTAATACTTCTAACTATCAATCAGGTCCTTGTACAAACTGAAAGTCAAAGTTACATGAGATGAGAGCTTAAAAACATTATTACCCATTTGACTTTTCTTTATTCATTCTTTCAAGTCAATCCACCACGGGTGATTCTTTTATATCCATCTCTAACTTCATCTACACAAGATCGCATAGACGGACGGATTCTTTTATACGTCCGACTTTATCTTGACAAGATCGCAATATATAGACAGACGAACGTGTTTTCAACCTTCAAATTTCACAAGTTTAAGGTGGGGGAAGAGCAAGTTCCCACATTCTTGGGTCACTTCTTCTTCATCTAATATTTAGAAAGTGGAGGAGCATGCAGATGTTGGCATGGAAGGAGGTTGGAGACTTTCAAGTGCTACTACTTCTTTCTGATGCTCAAGACAGACATCTAACCGATATCTTTAAGTATAAACCTACCTACCCAACTCCAGCTTCCACTCCCTGTAACATATCTGTTGATGGATATGATTCAGAACACCAAGTTATTGGCATATTTATATGCACTTTGAGCTACTAACATGCAACAAGGTTGTCCCTATAAATGGCAAATTTGTCTCTATACGAAGCACTTACGTTGTTAAGCGTATTACACAAGTAGAAGAACATTTCAAACATTACGCAAGTACTTCATTTCGCAAGTCCTCAAATCTCAAAAGTGGAAAAGACGTTGCGTTAAGTAGAACAACATAGATATAATCCTAGGAATACAGGTGTTTTCTTGGCTTAGAGCTCGCAACGATAGAGCTCTTACCACAGGGGACAATTTGACCTAATTGTCCATAAAATAGAAAACTCCCATTTCAAATCAGAAACATTTTAAGGGAGCTCTCAAGTTTTTATATTTTAATACAACTTCCAAATTTTTAGTGTACGAATGAATACCTTCTTATTTACTTTGCAAGTTTATATGCTTTAGTAACATAAATTCAAAATATGGTTCCATCTTGTGACAAAGTTAAGGAGAGATGACGTTTCTAAAGACTGAAAGGAAATATACTCAGAAATTTTGGAATCAGAGTTTATCTACAAATGGCCATAGCATATCGTGCTAAAATGAAATGCTTGGAGAAAATCACAAACTGTTTCTAAAGCAGAAGCAGCCTGATGCACCAAATACCATGTCATTAAGATTCAAAACTGAATGTCATAGAAACAAATCAAACAATTCAATAGTCCTGTAAACTACAAATATAAATTTAAATTCCTTCGTCGCAACACGCTGATGACTTAATAATATTCTAAACGAAGAAAATTGTTTCAGAGAATTAAACTGAAAAACACCATTGGAATTGTACACGCATGAATTGATGTGACAAAGTTCAAGTTCACGATGTTTTACTGTCAAAATTTATGATGTTTTTACACTTCACCACCTTTCTTAATAGTAGTGAAAGACAACTCACATCTCGACGCTTTCCAAAAAACAAAATATGCATAGCCTTTCCACCAAAAGTTTGCTCTTGCTAATGGCCATAGAGGACCTATTAGAGAAAAATTACCGTGAACAGGAAATCAACTTCATGCCACTTGAGTGGAGAGGTAGACATGGATTACGTTCTTCTGGATGACTATCCAAACCAACTCTCTTCCCAAGTCTGTTCCTAACGGAATTGCAGCCAAGGTAGTACATATGAGGACTGAGCTGTATAGAGGTAAGACGACTACTTCATTAGTCAAGGTTGGGTGCTCCCAATAAAGAGTTACTGGGTTCATCAGAGCCAAGCAGTGGAATATACTCTGACCCTCTCACATGAACACTAAAGCAAGCTGCAAAAACAAGGAAACAAGCAAGTGCTTTAAAAAATAACTACAAAGGTCATTCCAAAGCATTTAACTGATTGCATCCTCTACGAAATAAGGTCAAATTAACACTTTCTAAGAGTAATATTAATCATAGCACCAGCTTGGATAATTGAATCAACTTTACGTCTTTATTGCTACCATTCCAAGTGTATCTGATTTTAAAATGAAACCAAAAGATTATAAAGCAAGAAAAACCGGGCAAGCCATTAACTTGTTTTTTTTATTATTTTAAATTTTGAAAGTTAAGAAACTTCAGTATAAAAACCGCTACTTAATCAAATGTCCACTTGCTCTTAACAACTCATTAATAAGTTTGACATATTTCAGTTTATGGCAGTGTTGGCTGAGAGACTGAGGGATAAAAATAAAGTTGGATTTCATTATTTCCTTGAATGTTTAACTGAAAGCATTGAAAGAATACTCATCCTAAACTTCTTTCCTTTTTCTTTCCCCCTATTACATCTTTTTGTATTCATTACTTGTTGGTTAAATAAGAAGCCCCATCCCAACTTGGTGGGCAGCAATAAGCATGACAAAGTTGCGAGCACTATAACTCTCAATGAAATCGAAGTTCAACAACATTACTCATAGCATATTGTTCACCTTCCCAAATAATTGCTCCATGCAAAAGTCTTGAAGTAGTATAGAAGTTTATTTCAGATAAAGGCACCACGTTAACAAAGAGAACAACTAGGTGAGTCTCCAATATTCAGCATGCCAGTCAGAATAATACCGTTTTCTATTTTCATAACACTCTGGAGCATTGTATCCATCTTTGATCTCATGTCTGAGCTGTCATCCATTTTGGGAGCAACAAGGGTCAGCTCCCTGTATATTTCGCGCACAAACCTGCATATCTTCTCAGCATATTCAAGTTCACCATCCGATACACGCCCTATTGCCAACCTCATAAGCTCTCCTGTCAAGTCCGCAAGCTAAAGCAGAAAACTTAGTATAACTTCCAACACACATCTAAAGATGCAAGTCTGTGTCTGTAAACTTCTAATTACAATACTCCCAAAAAAAATAAAAAAAATAAAAGCAGTCAATTACAGTTTCTTGTCAATAAACTATTAATTTTGGAGGGAGGTAGGACACTTGTGTAGGATTCTTTTCAGAAGTAAGGCACCAGCATGCGAAGACAAACATTTATATGTAACCTATAATTTCAAGTTTTCAACAGATAAAGACAATTAGCTTTCAACAGATGAAGACAATTACCCCCAAAATGTAATCAAGGATATTAATCTGCAAAGGCTCAAGAGATGGATCACTTAGTGGTAACAAGGCAGCATTGATCTCATCAAGATTCAAAAGGCCCCCAGTGGTACAGAATTTGCATAATGTTGCAGCTTCAACATATTCTTGTATCTGCAGGGAAGCAAGCATAACATGTGTCAACTTTGCAAATTCTTTCTAGCTGAACACAAAAGAAGGAGATGAAGATTCAACCCCGGGAGAGTATGCTCGTCTTAGCTTCCAGAAATCAGTTCCCTGCAGTTCGTTTACTAGTCTAGATACGTGTTGATCTCTCACAGCTGCTAGATCCTTTTCTGCCTTTCTCAAAACTTCATCTTTGTTGTTTTTACTGATCCTGTTAATAGATGAGACAAACTGAGAAAAAGAGAAGAGGAAGCAAATCTCTCAGAATTTAAAGAATAATTATTTTATTAAGGTGTCCACAAAGCTGATAAGCATAATTTTGTTTGTAACGGTATCCAAAGTATGAGAGCAGAAGTTTGCCAGGAGATTAAGCAAGCAATAAATTGTGTGTCTTCATTAGAATAATATGTTGACATTTTCTCCCATTTGTACTTTTGTTTTCATGTATCAATTCATACAATATCATGATATTGATCAAAGCATTCAAGGAGATATTAGAGTTGGTTAAAGGAAGAGATAACCTCATGGTAGCCACTTTATGAGTGTTAACTAGGCGAACGGATAGATACAGATTCTTATGCAAACGATGAATTTGTGTTCAATGTTTTCAGATTATAATTTGGCACAAGTGGCTGTTACTTGAGTATTAGATTCAGCACCGTATAAAGAAGATCAACGTTATTTGCTCAAACCATTATAACAAGGGCAGAGGCGAAGGGATGGTAATGAATTTGGGGGAGTGGTACTATGAAGAAAATAATGCTCTATGGTTGGACGAGTGGCTCTCTAGCTTTTATACTATAATTTGTTGAGCTTCCCCGTTTGTTTGAATTATTTCGCCAGGCAAAATTTAACTCTTCTGGTTCTTTATTCAATCTGTGCCTTAATTCAATCGAGCGTGCGCCCCCCTAGCGTCTCGCACCTAGCTTCCGAAGACCCATTATGCCTTGAAGCACCTTTGGCCTTTAATGATTATGCCCAGGCCCCATAGAATAAACTAAAGACAAAGGAAGTCTCACAAAAAGAGGCCATACACATAAGGAAGAATGCCAGTTTACCTGTGCACCTGAAATATAACCTTTTTGCTATTAATGGTGATATCCCGACTTGCTTTCACCACCCTTTCTCTTTTGTCATTCTACATCAAATATTGATTGATAAATGATTAGCATTAACAAAATCTGTCACACTGTGGGCAGGAATTAATATAGAAAGATTCATTGCAACATTTACCCGTGCACAAACCAGTTTTTTACTAGCATCTTTATCTTAAACATGAAGATTTTTATTTAGAGATACAGAGAAGAATGTACCAGCCACGAGTACGAGGAGTTGCCAAGAAAAAAGGATGTGGGAAAGAAAAGAATGCAAAATGAATTGGTGGAGACTTGCTCTCCGGTCTATGTGGAAACCAGCAATCAACACTCTTCTACACTCTAAAAACTATTCAATATAACACATTTGCATGAATGTAGATATCATTCTTCTCACGTACAATACTACTCTAGTAGTTCGATTGCGTAGAGCTAATAAAGGTTGTGACAAAGTTCACCAACAAGCCCCAAAAACAGAAAATGAGGGAATTGTGGACCAAAAAGGGTCTGCCTGGTATGCAATTTAATTAACTGAATCATATACTCACTCCGTCCCAAAAACATAATCCTATTTCCTTATTAGAACGTCAACCTAGTACAATGTCAAAACACTATTTAATATACATTTATCATGTCTTAGCCAATTAAATTTCAAATGGGTACAATATTAAGAATACTATCAATGAGAATTTTTAGAATAAGTAACTTTTTATAAATCTTTGATCAAAGTTTAATTAAATTGACAAAAAAAAAAAGTCAAAGTGGGACTCTTTTTTTTATTGGAGGGATTACTACTTTGCATTTGTCTTGGATGGCTTTTTTTATATACGTTTATGTTAAATTATGGTTCATAAGCTGATGGCCTTATCATGTCGTATTTTTTATGGGTTTCAGATTCATTGATATTAAGGCAACGTCAAGATTTGCTGCTCATTCCATTTTTATAAGTTATAAACCACGGACATAGACAATTTGTGTAATAAAAATGAGTAGCAGTTGTCTCTTGTAGTCAGAATGTAAAAAAACTTACCTACTTTAAGCTATTCCTCGACTCTTGTTAGAGCTACGTGCATAAAGCAAACCAGTACGCAAGCTCATTATTAAATAACATCTTAAAATCATATTTGAGAAACAGTATACAAGCTCCTACATATATGTGTTCTTTAAGTATTCATTTTTCCTTTTCTTTTTTATTTTCTTGCTATTACCTATACCCAACCAGATAGTTGACAAACTTGGAATGATTAAATACAAGCCTTATTTTTCTCACTAGCAAGTACTCCATCCGCTCCATTTCCTCTTTGTGATGCTCCACCCAAAGACTCTTTGATATTCAAATTTGACCCCTTTAATTAAGTAAAACAGAAAACAAGAATTTAGTTATTTGAAATAAATCACTCTCAATTAACAAACATAATGCAATTAAAATTAAACAAGAGACTTAACACAAGAATGTAAGCAAAACAAATTTTAAGGATTGAGAATATTAATAAATAAATGTATCTAAAACAGAATTGATTGATAGATATGTGAATATAAGTAGAGGAAGAGAGGCCTTAACGAGTAGATTGAGGTATTCAGCGTATTTGGAGAAAACATCCTTCATTGAAGCTGAAGCTGAATCTGATGTTGATGAGGATGATTCGGCGGACATTGTCCTTGGCTTTTTCACGGCGCCCTGTAATGTCGTCTCTGCAACTGTTTTTGGAGTATGAACAAGAAGAAGAAAGGAAAATAAATTAGGGCTTCTCACACACAGAATTGGAAATAAGTAGAGCGAGAGAGAGAGGGGGGAGGAAGGTTACAGTGACGGAGGCGTTGGGGCTTGGGAGCCATGAGAGACCACTTGTGTAGTGCCGAGGAGTTGAACATCTGTCACCTCTACACCGACGCTTCAATTTTCATGGCCTTCTTCCCCTTCCCCCTCCTCTATTATGCTTTGCCTGTGTTTAAATTAAATTTTCAAAGAAAAAGGAAAATAAGAATTCTCGGTCCTTAAAAAAATTATTTTTTTGAAATAAAGATTAAAAAAATCAATCTACTTTCTTATAAATAGTTATACCAAAATATATATATATATATATCAATTACGTTGTTTACTTTCTAATTTTATTGTTAAATTTTTTGAAAAAGAAATGCTTTGTTGGTCCTTTAAATTTAAAAGGATTAATAGTAAAATTAATTCAAAACAATAATTACTTGAATTACCGATTTCCTGGTTCGATTATCACTTCTTAGAAAATTAGTTTAGGTTCACTTAAATTAGATAACTACTATTAAAACAATAATTACTTGAATTATTGCATATAATTAAAAGATTTTTAAAAGATATTACATTATTTTACAAATTAATTTATAATATAAACTAGCTAATTTTTATTTTTATAAATGTTACTCTCTCTATGTCAAATTATGTGTACCATATTCTTATTTAAGACTTTCTAAAATAATGTCCATAAGAATATGGATAATATATTGTTTGTCATTAACACATTCTCTACATCAAGACAACCCAACAGAGATTATTAAATATTACTTGCACAAATTAAATTTATTTTTCATATTTTAATTGAATTATTAAATATTAATTACACACAAATTATAATCATTTGTGTTATGTCATTTGAATGTTATAATTATTTTTATTAATTTAACAAAATTTACACTTTAATTTTCTTTCCCCTTAGTTTTGTAAATTTTTATTTAACCCTCTGGGATAACATTTTTAGTTTATACTCTAGGTTTGAATTTATTTGTTGTTAAAGACTTAATTTCATTTAATTTATAACTTTTATTAAACTATGTTAATTAAAATCAAATTTATTACGTTAATTTTATTTAAATTATGTTATATTATAATTGCAATGTTATTTAGTTACTTTTATGACATGTTATCTTTTACCTAATTATTTTTATTGATTAAATTAGTATTAAGATTATTAAATATTAGTTGCACAAATTAAATTTATTTGTATTATTGAATATTTGTTGCAAGAGTTAAATTCATTTGTGTTATGTTATTTGAATGTTATAATTATTTGTCTTACTTTTATTTATAATTTCATTTGTACTACGTTAATTTTATTTAATTTTATATCAATTATGTTAATGTCATGTTTTTTATGGTGATATATAGATGTCAAGCACAGGTAGGAGTGGAGGCGGTGGTGATAGAAATTTTGGGAAGAAGCTTGTAGATAATGATGACTACTCACATTATCCAGGTAGGCTTAAAGACCGATGTATCACTGCGTCTGCACGATCTAGGAGACCCCACCCCCAATCATTGCTAGACATCATCAATGTGCAAGGATGCAGTGCGAGTATGAGCAGCAGTACAAGCAACAAGAGGATGATGATTTTTGGGTTAATCATGATTTTTCCACTTCTTCATCTCCACTCGGCTATTCACCACCTTGGGATCATGTCCCGCTCCTATTCTCATTCCTGTTCCCCCTCGTTTTGTAAATCTTAATGATGTTGTTGAGGTAGAGGCAAAGATTCGGGCGGACATAGTGCATCACTTTAGTCGAGTCAGGATTCTGGGAAAGAGAAAGGGTAAGGCAATGACCGACCCTAATTTTAGGCCGTTTCAGTGAGAAGGGGGGCCTGAGCAGCCTGAGGAGGAGGAGGAGGATGATGATGATGATGAGGAGACTGATACACAGAGAGGACTTCCACGATAAAGAGGAGGTCCAAGACCAGCACGAGTGGGTGGTCGAGGTAGAGGACAGGGTAATTGTGATGAGGAGTAGAGGTTGATGCATCCACTTCCTAGTGGGCCTACTATCATGGATTTACTAGTTGGTTTTCGTGGTCATGTCGCACATGCGATATGACATGGCAAGGTAATAATTATTTATTATTTCTTAAGAAAATTTATTTTAATTGTTTATGCTAATATGTATTAATTCTATTTTTTTCATTAGGAACGACTACCCTTAAAAGAAATGACAGGTGCCGAACGGGTGATTACGTGGGATATTGTTGATAATGAGGCACGGGACTACATGAGATCATCAAGTTTCCTGCATTTGCGAGGTTGTATATATTTAGAGCTGAACATACTGTTGATTTTGGCTTTTATTGAGAGATGACACCCGGAAACAAATAGTTTCCATATGGGTTTTGGGGAATTGACGACTCTACACGATATCTAGTATCTATTAAGAGTACTTGTACAAGAATAACCAGTCATCTCCAGAGGCACTGTTCCACAAGGGTGGTAATTAGGTATAACGCCTGCAGAGGTGATGGCTGATTAGAAGTCTAGCGCAATTAGGTTCAACATGCTTTTGAGTTGTACAAGTTCGGCTGAGACAACTCCCCATGTGAAAGCGACTTGTTACTTGATGTCATTGTTGGGTGCTACTTTGTTTATGGAAAAACACAAATCCAGAAGAGTCCACCTTCCCGCTGACGCTGCACCGGGGTATTTAGAGTGGTTTATACCACACTCTCATCCTCGGGTGGATCCACTTGATGATGAATTTTACGATGATGTAGTTTATAATTTTGAACTTACTCAGATGTCTGACACTGCTGTGAGTATTATTTCATCTATATTAAATTGTTGCTTTATTTCATCTAGGCTTAAATTGTTGCTTTATTTGATTTTAATAAGTGTTTGACTTGTTATTTTTTCTTATTTTAGCGACTATAATACGTAGGTGATCGTGTGAAATACCTTGACCAATGGAGATGTGGACAATACGATAAGGAATAGTTAAAATTAGTTGTTGACGAGATTTGCACGCACTTTCATGATTTTCTTTAGTTTATGTACTATTTTTAGGTGTTCTACTATTTTCTTTTGTTTTAGTTTATGTACTATTTTTAGTTTTTCCTGACTTGATGAACTATTTTTAATATTAGTTGCTTTATTTTAGTTGATATTTGTTTATAAACAACTTTGACATAAAAAGAAAAAACTTGAGATACACATACACAGAAGATAAGTTTATATTCATATTACAAATATAATTTTTACATAGGACTGAGGGGGGGGGGTTTCCTAATCATAGCTGCCCACTTTACAGTGAAAGTATTTTTACGGTCCATCCAAAGTTGTTCCCAATGTCGAATGTTGGGATCACAAACTATCTCCCAACCTGTATACACCCTAGCATCGGACAATCGTCAGACAGCTAAAGCTTAATGAAGTGAGTAGCGGAATTTGCAAACGCAAAGTTAATATACTTAGATAGGGGTTGCTGCCCTTTGAGACGAGACTGTATTGGCAAAAACGTGTTGCAAAAGTGGCTTATTGAGAAACACTATACAATCTTCTGATACTTTGCAATCACGTATCCAAGTTCATTCAAACTTAACCATTGATAGGCGGCTTCGCTTACACATGATGTTAGGTATATGCCTGTGAAACAGCTGATACATATGTTTGCATATTCCAACACAGTGATTTGCTTGTTCCAATTACAACGCATGTTTCACAAGTGGCTAAAAGGGCTGCCTACCTGTTAATGTGGCAGCTTGATGAAACAATGCATAGGTCATCAGACTAAGAAGTCTTTGTACGTGTCCGAGTCTTTGTCCTACCAAGAAAAGATGACTACTCATATGGATTAGCTCTACTAGCACCAGCAGACATGATTACCAGCAATGTCTCACCAGCAGACATCCATACTAGTAATGTCTCACCAGCAAACATCTCCACCAGCCATTTCCTTAAATTTGTATCTATAAAACTACTTGTAGACACCCAGAATTCGTACACCTACATTATACGAATTGTCCAATAAACAATTGTTTATTTACAAATGGACTAACGCATGTTTCTATGATTATTTCAAGAAACAACATACACAATGGACTGTCAACGTCCAGCAAATACAACAACTTCGGTGAGATCTACATCAAGGGTCAAACTCGAAGATACAACAGGACTAACGACGTCCAACACATAAATAACCTTCCGTTAGATCAACATCAAGGGTCTAGACTGAAGATACACAACTTAGAAGGGCCAAAGTACAAGTCACAAAGCCTGGAAAAAACCAAAAACATGGTTTGGTGCGCTGAAGCCTTGCTGAGTGCGCTGATGCCACCAAACCTGCATTTTGCCTTAGAAGTCAAGCCGCCGACTGCTGAAGACTTTGAAGGCATTGAGGAAGCTTCGTCCAAACTTGGGCTAGAGAGAAAATCTCATTTCCTCCCCTATAAATAGAGCTCCTAGCTCTCCCAACAAAAGGGGATGGAACTCCCTCAAAGAGCTCACACACACACACACACACACAATTCTCTTTCTATAAAGCCTCTTTTTGAAGAAGAAAAGAAAGAAAGAAAAGGGAAAAGAGTATTGACTCTCTCTCAACACACACAAAGCGTAAGTCTTCCTTTCCTCGATTGGTAGCAGTGGAAGCGCAACGGTCAGGCTACGAGCTAGCTTGATCCGGTATAATACAACGGCCTAGAACTTGGCCCAATTTCTGTAAAACAACAGAAGGTAACCCCTTCCGTTCGTTAGTCTGTTTAGATATGTAAATAGATGTAATAAATGTATGTAATTATTTTAATACATTTTAATATATTTTAATACATGTAAAATATATATTCTGTAAATAACAAACTTGCGATAATTAAATACAAACATGCAAATGTGTAAAGACCGAAAGGGTGAATTGGGTGCGTAAAACCTTCCCAAATCATAACTTGGCTCCCGAACCCATAATCTAAAGTTTTTCTCCCGTTTACTTTATAAACGAGAGTGGCGACTGTTTTCAAATATAAACGTGTTTTTCACGTTTATCAAACCATAAAATCAAATAGAGGAAAACCACAACACAAGAGCGAAAAAGACCCAAAGAAGCGATATGCGGATCGGGGCACTCACACTACTATAAAATATATATTTTATCAATATAGACTGTGCATCACATGTGTGCATTTCTAGTATCAAAAATATATGACAAATAACGACACCCCTATTCCAAACCAACGCAAACCAATGCACAAAGACTGTTGGACGATGGCAGTAACGATGAGCTTGGACGAAACATGCTTTGATTTAGGGGATTGAGGGAGGGAGAGAGAGGAGATGTTGGCAGGGAAGGAGTAGACATGTCCAAACGGTTCGAACCGCCGGTTCCGGTTCCGAACCGCCAGACAACAAACCATAACCGAACCGACAAATCACGGTTACGGTTTCGGTTCCGAACTGGCTAAGCCGGTTCCGGTTCCAAACCGTAATTTTTAATTATTTTTTTAATATTTTCTTATAATTTTTTTAAAAAAAGATTTCATCTTAAAACTTTGTACAAAGCATTTTTTGAATTTTTGAAGCTTTGTAAACTTTTCATTTTTGAAATTATAGAGTAAAGAAGGCAATTTCAAAATAAAAAATTTAAATTTTGGCAATTTTTCACGGTTTGGAACCGGCGGTTCACGGTTTTGAGAAATTGAAAACCGAAACCGAACCGTGTAACCGGCGGTTCCGATTTAAGGACGGTTCCGGTTCCTCACGGTTCCGGTTTATGCGGTTTTTTGGGCGGTTCGGTTCCGGTTCGAACCGCCGGTTCCGAACCGTTTGGGCATGTCTAGGAAGGAGGCGAAGTAGGAGGGAACGGGAGGCTAGGAGATGGGGGCGGTGATATGAATAAGAAAGAGAGAGAGAAATAGCGAGAGAGAGAGAGAGAGAGAAGTTGTGATCAATGGTGCGAATAAGTAGAAACTGCGTGTGTGCGCGCGCACGTGGAGAGAGAGGTTTTTACAATGAACTTAGAGTGAGATGGCGAGGGAGGAATACTGGTTCAACCAAGATTCTTTTGGTTAATGGTGGACCTTGGGTTAGTTGAATAACACAAAAACTCTTCACCCAACACCAGCCGAACATCACAAAAAATGTTCGGTATGCATTGGCCGGACATAGCTGAAATGTTCGGTGGGCATTTGCTGAACATTCTTGTATTGTTCTACTAGTCCCAGTCGAACATTACCAAGGTGTTCGGCCAATCAGAGCCGAACACCGCGCGATACAATAGTGCGAGAAGTGTTCGTGTGTCCTTGAAAAAAGATAGAGAGATACGAAATTTAAGCCTAAAATATGATAGGAAAGAAGGTATGAGTATAAAAAATGTTGAGGGTTGTATTTGGAGGTTTTGAGGTATATTTAGAAGGACTAAGGGCAATAAGGTCTTTTTGAATGATGACATCTTTGTAATAAAAGAAAGTGAGGTGTATTTAGTGGAAAGGGGGTGTATTAATAATAGAGCCGGCAAAATTAGCCCAGCCTAATGGGCTAGCCCAGTCAGTCCGATGTTTGCATGAGCTAAAGTTTAATTTTTGGAGGCCCAAAAAATGCGGGTCTTTTTGGCCCGGTCCAGTAGGCCCGACGGTTTAATTGGGCTTGCATCGAAAAAGCCTGGGGCTTTTGAGCTAGGCCCGACCCGCACTATTTTATTATTATTTATTTATTTTTACTCAAAAAATAATTCTAACTTCTTAAATAATTAAAGCAATAATTAAAGATCATTCTATTTTAAAGCTAACTAGAATGATCCAGTTAGCTTTATTGTTTGATATTATAATTTATACATACTGTAATGCAATCTCAGACATTGAAACAACATGTTCCAATTTAATTATTACTTTATTGTTTAATTATTGTTTTAACTGATCAATAAAGTTAACTTCTTAAATAATTAAAGCCCCGGACAATTCTAGTATCATATTTATTTTCATTTTAATTAGTGTTTGATACGGTAATTGCATTATTTTACCTTTACTAGTTAGCAGTTAGGACAAACAATAAATCATAGTATTACTTTTGTTTAGTAAGTAACTTAGAATTTAATTTGGCAATTGACATCACCATTGTTTCTTTTAGTTTATTTATTTTTTCAACAAGGGCTTTTTGACCCAATGGGCTTTGATGGGTTGGGCTGGGCTTTACTTTTCTTCGGCTCTAGTAAAATTGGAGTCAGCCCAGCCCGGCCCGATATTAAGTATTGACCCGGTGAGCTTGCACTGGGCCGGCCTAGCCCAGTCCATTGCCAGCTATTTAATAGCCCCTATTTTAATATTATGTTAATTTAAATCAACAGTGGTGCATAACAAATTGGTAATTATACATTTAACATGTAGAAGGATATGTATAATATGGGTTAGATCTAAAGACTATGAGAAATAAGCCACAAGCAAACTCCATGCAAGAGGTTTGACTTCTCGTACGTACTGCTTAGTATTTGCACATTTACAAAAGTTACAAGAAAATCCTATTTATTTTCGACGTTACCTTTGAAATACAATTTTATCAACTTCTAGATCAATGTAATGAAAATGATAGGCTATTAGCACTCTAATTTTGAACCCTAGTCACTCCAAAGTATAGTACATGAAGCATTATGTACAAGTTAAATAAAATGATACATGAAGTTCCATGAATGCAAGCGTGTTAAATATTAAACCAAACCAACTCCAATTAAAATTATTATTTATTTAGGAATTTTTATCACTAATTTATTATTTAAAGATAAATTAATATTGTATATTCTAATAACGTTAGGAATACGTTATATAAGTTGTGGTCAAATAGATTTTCCTAAAAGAATTAGGATTTATTAGGGGTATAAGTTGTGGTCAAATAGATTTTCCTAAAAGAATTAGGATTTATTAGGAGTATTATAAATAAATGGATTTTGTGAGGGTGATTAGATGAAGCCGAGCCGTCCGTAGAGAGATTGCCGTGCATGTGTAGGATTATTTATAAAACTTGGAGGGGGATAGAGGACCAATTTGGGCAACTTGTAACCATGGCCTCTATAAATTCGTGAACTATCAGACAGGGGAAAAACTTTTTAGTTGCCCCCCAACAACGCCGCCACCGGCCACCGCTCCTCCTCCGTCTACCTGAAACTTGTCAACGGTAAAAGGTAACTGCTTTTACTTTAGCTTTAGCTTCATAGATAGTATTATGTTATTTTTATAAAGTTCGTCTTTCTCCTAGGAAAGTTCTTAAGAAAGTGTTCTTTGATATATTATGTTATTGTTCATGATTCGTCTGTAATCCTTGGTGTATATATCTGTGCCTCAATTAGCAATGGAAGGTACTACTTGTGATTATTTATACGTTTTCTGTAACTGTCTAAACTGATTGTTAAGATCAATCAATCAATTCTGTCAAACTTAGGCTGATTAAGTTCTTTTTGAGTGATTTTACTTTTGGTGAAGTTAGTAAGGGTGGATGATGATATGAATTTTAAATTCCGACAAACCCAATTTTATTTCCTGTGAGATTGGAGAAACACCCACAACTATCTATGGTTTCCTTGAGCAAAGGGAATTTTTTTTTTCTTTCTTGTTCTTCGTATTCCATCCATATCTCGTTTGTGGTTACGGCCTCGTCACACACTTTCTGCATCTAGAGACCTATAATAGATTGTTGTCTTTTGATGCATGATATACCTAATACTCCCACCTCCATCTTTTGTTTTAGATGGTTTCAGAAAAAGTGTTCACTTTCTAGTCTTTCTTTTTTAAAAAAATAGAAATTGTCTTTACAATTTTACCCTTGATTTTATTCTCATTTTAATTGATGGGCTCCACTCTCACGCAGGTATCCTTGAAAAACGCACACTGTCCTAATCTTTATAATAGAGTCGATTATGTTTTTTGAACCGTGTGCCGGGTCAAATATAGCACTCTTAGAAACAGTGAAAGTATAAAACTTATTGGTGCCTACTGATCTTTTTTTGCTTGTTAATTTTTTTTAAGGAGGCTGTGTTCACAAGAGGGATATTTTAACTCATACTATTGCATCTTTTTTTTTTTGTTCACTCAATTCTGTTCGATGAGTTTTAACTCTGGTTGTTACATCTTTTACTTTTTGTTAATTGAAAATTATAATTCTCTTTAAGAAGAGAAAAAGTCTCTTAAATGTTTCATTTGCTATATATAGCAATGTTGACTTAGCCAAATCTTCATCACCAGCATTGTTGTGCTGCCATCTCTCCATATTGCTAATAGTGGTACAACCCCTCTTTGTTATCATTAATTTGATTGCTTATATTATCTTGCTTCACACATTGTTGTGCCTTCCCATTCCTGCACTTTTGTTGCATTTGCTTATATTCTATATCAAAGCAAATGGTTGTTGTACTTTCATTGCCTGAGATGCTTTGGATATTCAACTTGTAGTATTAGAAGGTGAAGCCGCGGAACTTTATGCTATTTATCTACTCCCTCCGTTCGAGACAAAGAGTCAACTTTTGACTTTTTTGGGTCATCTTAGTTAAAGTTTGACGGATAATCTACATAACTTTAGTTGTTTTTACAAAGTTATGAAAGTTGTAATATATTGTATTCTTAAGGTAGTTTTAATTAATGAAATTTTATTTCCTAAAATATAAGTATGTAAAATTTTGATTTGATTTAATCACATGTTGACTTCTAAAAGGAAAGTGGACTCTTTACCTGAAACGGAGGGAGTATTTAGTTACTTGCATAATAGGGTCATCCAGCACTATGACCACTAAAGTTGTTTTGGTTCTTTAAATATTACTTGCATAATAGGACATCCAGCAATGTTCCAAATTGTGTGTCCCAACTTTTGAAATTTTTTTGTCCCAATATGATACACCATTTTTCTATGAAATTAGTAAATTCACCTTTGATGTTTGCTATCTATCATGTCTTTATGTGCAATTCCAATACTATATTGTGAAAACCATGGGCATTTATGTAAATGTACTAATAAAATGGCGTAAAAGTTTAATAAAAAATAAAAAGGGACATTCCCTTTGAGATGGAGGGAGTAGTTACTTTCGTGAAACCAAAGTTGTTTCATCAGTTAGATGGTAATCCATGCGATGGAACTGCAGTTGATTATGCTGTAGCATTTGATTTTACTCAATTACTTGTCTCATTTGATGCTTGCAGTTCCAGGGATTTACAATCACTTGAACCAGGGAAGAGCAAATATTTGACTGTAATAATGACGAAACTAAAAGAACGGGAGAAAAGGGTTGATGACCGAATAATCAGCGCAAAAATAATTTTCTCTGCGTTCTCGTTACCTGAGGTAACTTAAACTCTTTAACTCCGATGGCTTTGTTTATGGAAGGGGAAATTACTGCTACCATGGTTTAATTTTGATTACATGATAGAATGTTTTGCCCTATGAAGCATGTATGCATTTTCTTTCTCATAGTTTTTATGATGTCACTTGAAATGTTACTTTTGTTATCTCAATAGGTTGACAGTATTATGGAGGATCGATTGTCATGGGACATGATCTGCAAAAAGAAGAGGAAATATCCCTCCAATATTGCTCTGCTCGGGGTGAGTAAAGCATTTATTTCGACAGTACATTAATTTGTCAACATATTTTGCAGTAGTAGTTAGAGGTATTTTTTATATTTTCCAAATACTTGTAAGCACTCTAATTTGAAATGCATGTAGAATGACAGCAACAATGTGGAAGATCCATTCAATAAATTGCCAGAAGAACTTCTTTCCTATATTTCATCGTTTTTGACAATGAGGGAGGCAGCAAGCATGGGAATTCTTGCTAGATGGTGTAGGTACCAATGGAGAACATATAGGAAACTTGACTTCGATCACAGAAATATTACAGGGCAAATTACTCCTATTTTCAGATTTAAAACACCAGAGATCAGTGTTCTACAAGAGAATAGATGTATATTTGCAGGATGGGTCCATCAGATACTGAAACTCCATTGTGGTCCAATGATAGAATCATTTAGGATGGCATATAATCTGGGTGAAGATCATTATTCTGACATTGACCAATGGGTCCAATTTGCAGTTAATAAGGGAGTTCAAAAGCTTGATATCAACTTGTCTCCAAATGAATTTCGAAATAAATTTCCCAAGACCGGCATCCCCTATAAATTTCCTCATTGGCTATTTACTAAGGGCAAGCAAGGCACGTTAAAGCACTTGTCTTTGGGATCGTGTTCAATGGATCTTCCTCCAAGTTTTGGAAATTTTAGTTCCCTCGCATCCCTCACTTTAAGTAAGGCTACACTGACTCAGGAATGGCTGCAGAACATCCTGTCCATCTGTTCATGTCTTGAGTGGTTTAGTATTACTGCTTGCGAATGCCCACTTCTTTTGAAGTTTGGGGGTGGAGGCCCATCACTTAAGCTTAAGCACTTGAATGTATCAACTTGTTATCGTGTACAGGAAATTGAGATTTATGATGCAGTAGATATTGCATCATTTGAGTACAGGGGAGCCAAGTTAGATCGACTTTTGTTCAAGAACAGCGCACAGCTTAAAAGGCTTAGTTTTTGTACGGAATTGGACCCATATGGTGGTGTCTCTTATGCCCTTGGCCACCTTGCGAGCGATTTCCCTCAACTTGAGACTTTACAGTTGACTGCACCCGATATTGAGGTAGTTCCAAATAATTTGTTAATTTTCAAGTACTCGTAACTGTTTCATAATAATAATTATAGATTTTCAGCAATCACTTCCTAAATTTTATCTTTCAGAAGTACATGATACCAAGACAGTTGCCTACGTTCTCTAAACTCAAGGAGTTGGTTCTACTATTTTTGGGATCACATACAGAAGGTCTCTTGGGGATGCCGTCCACCCTTCTGAAGGCGTCTCCTTTATTGCGTAAACTTGAGCTGCACGTGAGTTTTGATTCTTTCATCTGGTTCATAAAGATCATATTGTTGAATCGCTAATAAACTTCTGCTTTGTTTCATGTGGTAAGTTTGATTGCTTTGTCTAACATTTTCTTGTTTGCGAAGCTTCCAACACGCTGTATTGCCAGAAAAGTCTTACAAGAAAAGATGCCTCAAGAACAATGTTTCAGACATGAGAATCTCAAGGAAGTAGAGATGTACAATTTTCAAGGTCATGTATATGAAGTTGAACTAGCAGTATATCTGCTCAACTCAAGTACTGCACTTGAAAAGATAAAGATTGGCCGTGACTGGCGAGTATATTTTAGTGATGGAGAATATCACTGCATTAGCTTTCCAGGTAGAATCAAGAGGAAGAAAGTATACCAACTACTGCGGCGGAAGGTCCCCTCCCCCGCCAAATTAATAGTTCTGTAATATATATTTCATATTAATATTAAGTCCATCTTGAAAGAGTGTGTCCTTATCAAGAGGTTTTAGGTTGCGAATTTTGTCTCGATCCCTACTGTGAACTCGATCTATCTATTACTTCAGCAATATATATATATATATATATATATATATATATATATTTTGTGCAAGTATAATTGCAAAATATATAATTTCCTTCCAATGTACGTTTTAAAACTGGTGTCAGCTATACACCATGAGCATGGTGAATAGATGAACTTATAGATGGAGTTGGAATCAAAATTGGGGTTTGGATGGAATGAGGATGAATATGACCGTTAAAATATCAATATTATAACCCTAACCAAATTATTAAATTTTTAAAAATAAAGTTTAAAATACACGTGAAACCTCGTATGCTGATCTCCTGTCAAGTCCACAAGCTAAAGTAGAAAACTTGGTATAACTTCCAACACATCTACATTTGCATGTCTGTGTCTGTAAACTTCTAATTTCAATACTCCAAAAAAATCTAGTCAACTATATATAGCTTCTTGTCAATAAACTACAGTATTAAATTTTGGAAGGATCCTTGTCAGAAGATAAACCCATAATCTGAACAGATTAATTAGACAACATTGATCTCATCAAGATTCAAGAGATGTGGTAACAAGGCAGCATTATTGATCTCATGCATCAAGATTCAAAAGGTCCCCAGTCGTGCAGAATTTGCATAATGTTGCAGCTTCAACATATTCTTGTATCTGCAGGGGAGCAAGCATAACGTGTGTCAACTTTGCAAATTCTTTCTAACTGAACAAAAAAGAAGGAGATGAAGATGCAAGCCCGAGAGAGTATGCTCGATCGTCTTAGCTTCCAGAAAATCAGTCCCCGGAAGTTCATTTACTAGTCTATCATCTCTCACAAGCTGCTAGATCCTTTTCTGCCTTTCCCAAAACTTCATCTTTGTTGCTTTTACTGATCCTGTTAATAGAGGAGAACAAACAGAGAACAAGAGAAGAGGAAAATCTCTCAGAATTTAGAGAATAATTATTTATTAAGGCGTCCGTAAAGCCGATAATTATAATTTGATTCACATGCAACAATATCCAAATTTCGAAAGCAGAAGTTTACCAGCAGCTTAAACAAGCAACAAATTGGGTGTCTTCATTAGAATGAACTTTTGACATTCTCTCCCATTTTTACTTTTGTCTTCATATATCAATTCATACAATATCCTGATATTGACCAAATCATTTCAAGGAGATATTAGAGTTGGCTAAAGGAAGAGATAACCTTATGGTAGCCACTTTATGAGTGTTAACTTGGCGAATGGATAGATGCAAATTCTTATGCAAACGATGAATTTGTGTTCAATATTTCCAGATTATGATTTGGCACGAGGGAATGTTGCAAGATTCATTGCAACGTTTACCACTGCACAAACCAGTTTTTTACTTGCATCTTTTTCTTAAACGTGAAGATTTTTATTTACAGAGATACAGCGAAGAATGTTCAAGCCGTGGGCAGGAGTATGGGAGTTGCCAAGGAAAAAGGATGTGGGAAAGAAAAGAAAGCAAAATAAATTGGTAGAGACTTGTGATGGAATTAAAATAATGAATACTAAAATCCATGAATCTTAATCTTCACATAAAAATTACCCGAAACAATAATCTAGATGCGGAAGCGTACCTGAATCCATGAGAGCGATTGTGCCTCGAGTTATGCGTCTTTCAATTGACGCGTAGTATCTTTAGGCTTTCTCTTGCTAATGGGACGGCATAGAGAAAAGATTGTAACCCTACCCACAATTGGGGACCATAACCTTTTATAAAGAAAAGATTGTAACCCTACGCACAATTGGGGACCATAACCTTTTATAACCCTCTTTGACCTAATTGTCAGCCAGCCCATTATAAGTTGACAATTAGCTCACTTTAGGTCTCTACACATATTCAATAAAACCCCATACTTATTAAAAGATGACTTAGGCCCATTTAACTCAGTAGATCACTTCAATTAGGCCTATTAACTTTAGATAACATAAAATATACGATCAAGCTGCAGTGCATACACGTCTGTATAGGGGTGGCAATTCGTGTCATCGTGTCTTGTTCGTGCCACACTATCGTGTTTTCGTGTTATCTATCTTATTTGATCATAAATATAATAATAAACGTTATTTTAACTAAATTTATAATTTCGTGCTTTCGTGTCGTGTTTCGTGTCGTGTCGTGTCGTGCCTTATCGTGTTTCTTGTCTCTATAATTCGTGTTTATAATCGTGTCGTGCTGGTTCGTGCAATCGTGTCGTGCCTGCCATTGTCATCCCTACGTCTGTATGCCCAAATGCTCATATTAATAATATACACATATATATAAGTCCATAAAATTCTAACAATCTCCCACTTGGACTATATATATGAGAATGCGTATAAAACTTTAGAATCGTATATCACATTATATACTTTAGTAGCTCGAGCAAGCCTTTTGCTTTTAGTCATCTTAAACCAATCCTTTCCATTAGTCAAAATTAACATAAGGATCAAAGAGGCTTTCATTGCATTTATCGCAACTAGACCCATCAATGGTCACATGCATTAACATAACCAACGACATGGATCAAGTATGGATGTGTAGCATGAAAATTACATGTAATGTGATCTTACACATGTCTATCTCAAACTGGTCCTACCTTAGTCCATATGAGATCAAATGTAACATTCAGAGTGCTGAATACTGAATAACTTTATACTTTAACAATAATCCAAAATTGTAGAATTGTCATGACAATGAATCATAAATGTCGAGCAAATACATAATATAAACTCCCACTGAACCTATGCATAATCCAACTATAGAACACCCATACGAGCAGTATGCTTGTGAAAGACCTTAGGTGTCATAACCTTAGTCAACGGATCTGCTATTATGGAGTTTGTCCCAATATGCTCAATACAGATATGACCACTCTGAATTCTTTCTTTAACAACAAGGAACTTGATTTCTATATGCTTAGATTTAGAACAACTCCTGTTGTTACTTTAGCAAGGGACTGCAGACATATTGCCATAAATGAACTTTAATGGTTTTTCAATACTATCTACTATTCGCAGCCTAGTGACAAAATTTCGCAGCCAAACTCTTTGATTTGATGCCTCGTAGCATGCTACAAATTTTGTTTATGTAATGGAAAAAGCAACGAGTGTCTGATTAGCACTCTTCCAAGAGATTGCTCATCCAGCAAGCAAATAAATGTAGCCCTAAATGGTTCTACGACTATCTTGGCATCCCGAAAAGTTGGAATCAGAATACCCAATGATCTCAAGTTTATCCAACCTTTTATATGTGAGCATGTAATCCTTTGTTCTCTGTAGGTATCGCATATCCCTTTTGGCTTCTATCCAATGTTCCTTCCCTGGATTGCTGAGGTATCTGCCTAACACTCCAACAATGGATTCTAGATCTGGACGAGTACAGACCTGTGCATACATCAAACTCCCTACAGCTGAAGCATAAGGAATATCTTTCATTTCTTTAGATTCAATTTCATTCTTGGGGCATTGATTGAGACTGAATCTATCTCCTTTAACAACTGGGGCATCACCTGGTTTACAATCCTGCATGCCGAACCTTTTAAGTACTTTTTCAATATATCCCTTTTGTGATAATCCAAGAATACCTTGAGAACGATCTCGATGTATCTGGATTCCTAATACAAAAGATGCATCACCAAGATCTTTCATTTCAAATTTCTTTGATAGAAATTTCTTAGTTTCATGCAATATGTCTATATCATTAGTGGCAAGTAGGATGTCATCCACGTATAAAACCAGGAAAATATATTTGCTCCCATTGAACTTATGGTATATACATTCATCAACTGTATTTATCTCAAAACCAAATTATAATACAACTTGATGAAATTTGTGATACCATTGTCGAGAAGCCTGTTTGAGCCCATAGATGGATTTCTTAAGTTTGCAAACCATTTGCTTTGAATCTTTTGAAACAAAGCATTCTAGTTGCACCATATAGATTGTTTCTTCAATATCACCATTGAGAAACGCAGTTTTCACATTCATATGATGTAACTCTAAATCGAAATGTGCCACTAGTGCCATAATCGTTCTAAATGAGTCCTTCAAAGAAACTGGAGAGAAGGTCTCTTTATAATCGATGCCTTCCTTTTGAATAAATCCCTTAGCGACTAGACGTGCCTTATATCTTTCCACATTGCCTTGTGAATCCCTTTTGGTCTTAAATATCCATTTGCAACCAATAGGTTTCACGCCTTCGGGCAATGGGACAAGATCCCAGACGTCATTGTCTTTCATTGATTTGATTTCCTCATTCATGGCATCCATCCACTTTTGAAAGTTTGAACTTTCGATGGCTTGACGAAAGATGATTGGATCATCTTCCATCACACTAATGTTTGCCTCATGTTCATTGAGAAATACTATAAAGTCATCTGGAATTGCACTTCTCCTTTCTCTAGTGGATCTCCTTAAAGGCACTGGTTCTTGAGGTTGTTGAGCTTGTTCCTTATGAACAACTAGTTGACCTAGATCTAGGGGAATTTCAACATTGTCTAATTCTAAGTGTTGTTCTTGAACCGTGTTAGGAATAAGATCCTGATCATGATCAAGGGCAACTGTATGAAGAGGAATAGTAACCGAATACTCCTAAAAGACAAAGTCTCTTACCTTATCTCCCCCTCAAGCTCAAGATCCTCAAAGAACCGGACATTTCTTGTATGGAAGAAAGTTCTAGATTTTGGATCATAGAACTTAAAACCCAGTTATCTTTCAGAGTATCCAACAAAATAGCTTTTGTTAGAACTCTATTAATTAGGATATAAACTGCAGTCTTAAGTGCCTCTCCCTAGAGTGAATTAGGTAGGGTAGTATGACTAAACATACTTCTTACCATATCTTTTAAGGTCCTATTTCGTCTTTCAGCTACACCATTCATGCTCGGTCTACCTTACATGGTGTACTGTAGGACGATTCCACACTCTCTAGTAATTTGGCAAAAGGCTCTGGACATTTTCTTACAAATGAAGCAGGTCATTTCCTTATCTTGTCCCCTGGACACCTTATGTTGCTTCTTCTATGGGTCCAAGGCTGAAGTTTCTTTACCCTTCCTTTTCTTGTTTCTACCCGAGGAAGATAATACTAAATGAGCACTTTCTGTCTTTTTATGTCTCATTATATCTTCTTCTTGTGCACGTTGCGAAATGAGCTCGTTAAGAGTCCATTTCTCCTTCTATCAGTTGTCACTGACCCCAAACCGAATGAATTGTGCAGGAAGAGATATCAAAACTAAATAAACAAGCAAGTCACTAGACTGCTCTAACTTAAGGTCCTTTAGTTTTGATGCTAGTAGAGACATTTCCATAATGTACTACCTTATATTCCTTTTGCCTATATACCTCATGGCTCTACAAGGAACGTCGTAGCAACTTTCTCCTCGGACATAGTGCCCCTGATTATTCTGGAATTGCATACCTCATGATCATTAGACTTATGCGATTTGAGCGGTTCCACTTTTCCACCCCTCTTATCATCAGAGATACTTGACACGGTAAGATCAGTGGGGCACGGTTCCCTTAATGCAAGGTCTAGATCCATGCAACCTAGAACTATCATAACGTTCTCTTTCCCGTCCTTAAAGTTTGTACCATTAAGTACCAAAATGGAGTTAATATTAGCAGATACATTTACAGCAGATGTACGAACTCAACAGAGATTGAAATCAAAACCAAATACACTCACATAAACTAAAACAAAACCTTAAGCAGATAAGTTTAAATAAATTCAAAATGACCATTCCCATTACAAGAAAACCGGCACAACACTAATCCTAGTCTTTTGACAGAAAATTAATTTGCAAGTGATTTTCTTGGTGTAGTAATCAAACATTAACAATAAAATCCAGTCAAATGTTGAGCCATTCTTTTGACCGACCCAACACCCACAGGGACACCTAATAATCATCACATGTTTACTACCACAGGTGTATTTGAATTTCTGCCAGACGATAATAATCTTCCTTTTGGCCGATCATTACCGGCATGAAAATCGCATACACAAACATCTTAGTAACTCAAAATCAAAAAATATACACAGGAGAGGTTACTTTTGTAACATGCTGCTTCTATTAATTAATATGAACTACCAGACATGCTCAAATATGGAGCAAAAACATCGTCATTTTGAATCTA
Organism: Platycodon grandiflorus; assembly: GCA_016624345.1. Classification (NCBI taxonomy): domain Eukaryota; kingdom Viridiplantae; phylum Streptophyta; class Magnoliopsida; order Asterales; family Campanulaceae; genus Platycodon; species Platycodon grandiflorus. Next base: position 49,852,640 of record CM028362.1, read on the forward strand.
AAATGAATCCATGATGATAAAATCATTGCATATAAAACATAAATGCATAATCAAGGTTGTTTCTCATGAATTCATATTAATAAACATTCAAAATAGGCATTTGTTTTATAATAATGATTAAACAAACTTTAATAAATCATTAAAGAAATATATATATGCATATAGAATGTGAGAAATTGCAAAACTATCCTTAAACAATATTACTATACAATTTAATCTCTAAACTGTAAGATAATAGCATATATATCCCTGAATTTTTAACCAAATTCAGTTTAGTACTTAAACTCTATTAAATTGCAGTTTAGCCACTGAACTATATCTGTATTGCAACTTAGTCCCTGACCTATGTCAAAATGGCAGTTTAGTACCTTAGAGATATTAGTGTTACAGTTTAATCCCTGGACTATATCCATATTGCAGCCTGACCTATGCCAGATTTGCACGTTAGTCCCCGTGGTTTGCAGAAAAGGCCAGGAGGCCTTCTTCTCCATTATTTCGCCCAACAGATCAATCACTCCTAGCTTTTAACAACCCAGATCTACACTATTCAAGAAAATCCAAGCATGAATTGTGTGAATCCATGGCTGCAAAACCGAATAGTCACGATGCTACCAAACTGTTGGAGGTCCTACAACCCAAAACAAGCTCAAGCAAATCCAAAGCAAAAAAAAAAAAAATTGAATGATTTCTCAACAAATAGCAAGAAAATAGCGACCGAATCGCTACACGCCGCCGTCCTTAGCGAACTCCGACGAGTACGCTGGGTGTTAAAACCCCCAAATCCAATCTAAAAACGCACTACCCAACAAAACCCAGGCAAGATTTAAAAGAACCCCAAGCTATTGTGCTCGCACAAGGGACGTGGTAGTCCATGGCGTGTGCGCTGGAGGGCTCCGTGGGAGCTGTGGGTGCTGCGTGCGCTGCGTGCGGGCGCTACTGAAGGTGAGAAAGTGAGGGGAAGAGAAAACAAGAATTGCTGGTGCACTGCTAGCTGGTGTGTGCGAAAAAAAAAATCCATTGTTTCTCAAAGTCACAATATGGGTTCTCAGACTTCATGACAAGGAAGATATAACTGTAAAGTATGAAAACAAGCCATGATTCATGAGGGCCCACAAGGTTTGACTAGTAAAGTATGAGAAACAAGCAAAATATGAGACGCAAATCAAGGTAATAATGGCTAACTGTTTGGAAAAATAACTTGAAACCAAAAGTTCACAGAATAAATTTTTTTTTTTTCAAACCGGGCCAAAGATCAACATGTATCGAAAAACTAATAAAACATACAACTGTAAATTAATTTCCGACAATCCTAATGTAAAGGTGCTCTGATACCACTTGATAGAATTAAAATTAATTAATACTAAAATCCATAGATCTTGACCTTCACACAAGAATTACCCGAAACAATAAACTGAATGCGGAAGCGTACTGAATCCACGATTGTGCTCTTGTTATGCGTCTTCCAATTAACGCGTAGTGTCTTTAGGCTTTCTCTTGCTAATGGGACGGCAGAGAGAAAAGATTGTAACCCTACGCTCAATTGGGGACCATAACCTTTTATAACCCTCTTTGACCTAATTGTCAGCCAGCCCATTATAAGTTGACAATTAGCTCCCTTTAGGTCTCTACACATATTCAATAAAACTCCATACTTATTAGAAGATGACTTAGGCCTATTTAACTCAGTAGACCACTTCAATTAGGTCTATTAACTTTAGATAACATGAAATATACGATCAAGCCGCAGTGCATACACGTCTGTATGCCCAAATGCTCATATTAATAATATACACATATATATAAGTCCATAAAATTCTAACAACTTGCTCTTCAGTCTCTGCGGAAACCAGCAATCAACACTCTGAAAACTATTCAATATAACACATTTACATGAACGTAGATATCATTCTTCTCATGTACGTACAATACTCCTCTAGTAGTTCGATTGCGTAGAGCTAATAAAGGTTGTGACAAAGTTCACCAACAAGCGCCAAAACTAGAAAATGATCGAGGGAATTGTGAACCAAAAAGGGTCTGCCTAGTATGCAATTTAATTAACTGAATCATATACTCCCTGCGTCCCAAAAACATAATCCTATTTCCTTATTAGAACGTCAACCTAGTACAATTAATGTCAAAACACTATTTAATATACATTTATCATGTCTTAGGAGTACGGCAATAACGACGGCTCCAGACAATTGGGTATTTCATTGTAAGGTTGGAAGTAATGGTCGGAGGTGTACTTCGATACGGTATCCTTTTAAGAGTGTTTATATATTGTTCTTATGTGCTTCCTATACGAGCGACCATTGGTCATGGCGTCCAACAAGTATGGGTCGGTTGTCGGTCGTTGAGCCTCTCGTGTAGTATAGGGTTATGTGACTTCATGTTATATTTGTGAAATAATTTACTTCATGAATGATATATTATGTCATAACTTGTTATACTTGTTATTATTTTCGTCTCGCATCTCACATGTCATATTGTTACATTAGTAGCTTATTGAGTTTCGACTTACCCCGTTCCTTATTTATTTGTTTTCCTTAAATCCCGGTCAGGCGAGGAACCCACAGTGAGTTTGCATCGTCTCGGTGAGCTTGTCAGGTTGTACTTTTAGTTAGAAACCCCATTGAGCCTTTTTTTGTACTTTCCTTTGATGAGGCTGAGGTTGTAAAAAGTTATTTAAACTCTTTAATGTTAGGTAGATGTGGTTGTTCATGTATTTGTGTAATATTTTTTTGTAGCATCGGCATGGTTAAGTTGTCGGGCTTGGTGTAATTAGTTAACACTTATTATTTCCGCAAATTCTGATTTGGTTATATTAGTTGTCTCCGAGCTTGTTGCTCGTTGAGGTTTATGTTTTAGTAGTTGTTATCTCCGAGCTTACTAGCTTGTGGAGGTGTGTTAGTTGTAGTTTGTGTTTTGTTCTCCGGCTTGTTGCGATGCCATTGAGATTTTGTTTTGTTTTTAAAAATCATATATTTGCATTAAAAATGATTTTTCATAAAAATAAATTTTGAAATTGTGATTTTGTGTTCTCGTCTCACGCACCGAACGAATTTCCACATAGAATCTCGGGTCGGGGGCGTGACAGCTTTATTGGTCCATTTAAATGACTTAAATGAAAGGATTTAATAGTAAAGATAATACTCCAAAAGAATAACGAATATTTAAAAGGAATAATGAATTCTTTTTCAAGACCGAACAAAATAGTATAAATACTAGGAAATCATAAATTCTTATGATCCTAGGAAATATATATATATATATATATATATATATATATATATAAGGGAGTTTTAATGGTTATTTCATCTCATTAACCATTGATGATTATTATTATTATTATAAAAAATTAAAGGCTAAGATTTGATTTTTATGGTAACTTTCTCTCGTTAACCATTGATAGTTACTATTATATTATCCATTCGATCAAAAATTAAATGTTGAGATAAATTGTATTAAATGACTCACCTATATATATATATATTAAAGTTGGTGAGGACTGAGGAGACCTATGAGTTTTCCACCTGCACCATTTTTATTAATCTTTATTTTTAGAAGTTTGTCTTTTCAAATTCTTATTTATTAAGAGAGAATGTCTTAAGAACTAAGGGAAGAACTTTGCCTCGAGAAATGAAATTAATTCTGTGAAATCGATTACTAGTATTGTGATTTCACAGAAATATATGGAAAGATGATTCTTAAAAAATGTTTGGTAGCATAAGGAATGTGATTACTAATGTCACACAAATTTCTATTATATTGTTTGGTAAGAAACAAAATAACTTGGAATGCAAAGATAAAATTAAGACAATTGATAACATTACCTCAATGTAGACAAGTAGTTGTTAATGACTTCCATGATAAAAATTAGACATTAACGTTATTACTGATCCACAAAATAACAAGTTCTTAATTTTTTTTTTTCAATTTTGTGAAAATTTTAAACTATCCAACATAAATATAGCAAGAAAAAATTATTAAATTAAAATAAAAAAACTAATAGTATAATGAAACTTGTTCAAATATAAATAGTTTAAACATTTGTAACAATTCGAGAAAAATTTGTATAATTACTTAGTTTAAAATAATAATTATTTTATTCTCATATATATTTCCAAGCAGATTAATCATCGTTATCATTCTCTTTTGTGTAATTGTCATGTAAAGCGTGTCAATTCTTTGAAAATTTCCTTATGGTGTATTAAGGTTAAATCTTGTAAGATTAATCAATTTCAAAGCATGCTTCAAACGTAAAAATTAATACTACAATCATAAATTGTAAACTATTATTAACAAATTAAATTAGATGGGAAGAATTAGAAAAGCCTTATGAAAAGCCGAAGAACAACGACGACGATGAGAAGTAAAAGGGAACGGCCGTAAAGTAGTTGAAACCAAATAAAATTATAAATATATATAAAGTAAATACTTGACCTCATAGAAGGATATTATTATCCTTTTATATGAATTATAACTATTAGGAATCCAAATACCACCTCCTTCATTAATTCCTTAAATTTTAGTAATCAATTCCAAGATTTTAGTAATTCATTCCTATTCAAAATATAATTCTTGCACCACCAAACGTTATTAATCAATTCTGCGAAATTAATTTTATTTTCGTGTACCAATCGAGACCTTAAGTTAATAGGAGAAGAACGTATTGGCAAGGAAATGAAAAGTAATGAAAACAAAACAAAGAACTTAGGCCTTGATTGTTACACGGAAATGGAATCAATTTCACAGAATTGATTACTAGTAATGTGATTCTACAGAAATAGATGAGAAGATGATTTCTAAAAAGTGTTTGGTAACATAAGGAATGTAATTACTAATGTAGTACAAATTTCTATTATATTGTTTGATAAGAAACAAAACAACTTGGAATGCAAAGATAAAATTAAAGCAATTGACAACGTTACCCCAACGTAGACAAGTACTTGTTAATGACTTGCATGATAAAAATTAGACATTAACGTTATTACTATTTGGCCACAAAAAAATAATAAATTCTTCATTTTTTTTCAATTTTGGTAAAAATTTTATATTATCCAACATCAATAAAACAAGAAAAATTTATTACATTAACTTTTTTTTTAAATAAACTAATCTTATAATGAAACTAGTTCAAATAAAAATAGCTTAAATATTTGAAACAAAATTAACAAATACTTGACCTAATAAAAAGACCTGAAGAATAACGACAACGAGGAGTAAAAAAAAAAAAGATTGTAAAGTAGTTGAAACCAACTGAAATTATAAATATAAAATAAATACTTGACCTAATAGAAGGCTATTTTTGTCCTTTTTACATGGATTCAAACTATGGTACTGGCAAGAAAATGAAAAACAAGGAAAACAAAACAAAATGACGTTGCCAGTAAGATTTGAACCCACACATTTTTAAATATACACATCAACCTTAAACCAACCTAACCAATTATATTATATATAATTATTAAGAATACTAGATATATTATAGTTAAGTAGGGGTCACGTGACCCATACAATATCTTATCCAGTTATTATTTTTTTATTTTTTGTGAAATGTCAAAATATGTAATATCTTGCTGAAGTGGCTTATGGTTGCGCCACGTGGCTTCCTTTGAATTTCTTTCAATTCTCAAATCTCCAAGTAAGCTTGACTTTTGAAGTGAGATGACTATTCATTTCTAGGTCTTTAACTAATAACTATACCTAATAATAATAGGTTTGATATATATTATTTATACCTTATTAGATATTCAATCATATTAATCTTATAGTTATTACTATTAGGTAGTGTATATAACTATATATAATTAATAGTATTATGTATTACTATTAGATATTCATTAATATTAATCTTATAGTTACGTATTAATATAGGTATAGGTAAGCAAAAGACACTTCTATTATTATTATTACTAAGAAATATTAACTTAAGAGCATTTTTACTCATATCATCAAATCCATACATATGAATATTAAACTTAGTAAGGAGGGCTCAGGGTGTGCCACTTATTTTGGTTTTCATACATTTGACTTCAACTACTCACTATTTCCATTAGATAATAACTTTAGCTAGTTACTATAATTAAGATATAGGGTAAAACTACTACATATATTCATGTATATAACATATAGTATTAAAAAGAATTATATAATTATTTGATCCCTCCACTTTACGAAAACTATGCATTTGGTCCTCCTTCATAAAAAAAATTCATTTTGGTCACTCAATTTGCATTTTCTTGTGAGATTTCCCCTTCAAACTATTAATGTTAAATTTTTTATTTTTTAAAATACCCAAACTACCCTTCATGCATTAAATACTCAATTATTACTCTTTCTCTTCCTACAAACCGGCCCTAGTACCCTCCATCAATGTCAACTCACTCTAGCCGTCCCATCCCTCTTCTCTTTTTTTTTTTCCTCAACCATCCTACAGAAACAATCCCCCACCCTCTCTCTCACTCTCTCATCCAGTCTCTTTCAAACTCTCATTCTCTCCTCCATTTCAAAACCCAACACACATTACACGTGACACCTACGTACTTACCATTGACTCAATTATTCTCTCCCTTTTCAATCACATGCCCTCTCACATCACATCAAACAAATCCAATTCCTTCCTCAATTGCACATTCAACGAGCTCACCCCTCCCCCTACCGACGTAATCAACCCTCCCTTCAAACAAACTTTATTCTTCTTAATCGATTCGATAACTTCCTCCGGAAACATCTTTATTGTTGGTATATGTCCTAGAGGCAAATCTATTTTACGATATATCATTATTTATTAAGACATTTATTTATTATGTATTATTTATTTATTTATACTAATGCATAATTATAAAGCTCTTTGAATAAAAGTGTTATTCAACATATCCCTGGTCGAGTATTATTATTCATAAGGGCAATAATAATGCATTGAGACTAGTATGTGTTGAGACTCATATAGCTGATATCAGTCTACACATAGGTACGTGTTAAGTGTAACGACGTACTGGATTGACCCGCATGAGAATGCTACGTGGATCGTTACGTGAGTGTCATAAGCGATTCTCACATTGACTATTGTGTTCGTTGTCCTTTGACTTGAAGTCATTATATACTTAGATGAGGAGTCGTATATTTTGATACCGACAAACGTCATTCTGTAACAAGGTATAAAGTCGGATGTTGGATATGCCACGAATCATGCTGAAGGATATGAACGATGTAGATAGAATTTGCCCTCCTACATAACGGGAGTATAATATCTGTGAGCCCCTTGATGAGTGAGACTTTAAGTAAATGCATGGCCGTGCTCAAATAAATCAATATTTGATATTGAGTTTATTTGTCTATTAATTAAGTCTACTCGGAGATCAAGAAATCTAAATTAAACTATACAAGGATGACACGTTCCATGCCTTGTGTTTAATAAGATATTAGGACAAAGGGATAAGAATTATTTTGGTCACATTCAGTTATTGTAATCACTGATAATTCCTATTACTTGGGTAACAATGATGTATTGCTAGATGCCGCTCATTGTTTATAATTAATTATATATTCATATATAGTAATTAATTATTGCCAATGTAATTTAAGAACCTATTGGTCACACACTTAGAATGAATTGGATTGAAAATTATTTGGGTCATTAATTAGATTAATGGGCTTAAGTTATTAAAATAAAAGGGGACCAAAATATAGTCCTAGTTAGACTAGGACTATATGTTGGCCGGCCCTTCTCTCCCTTTAAATAGGGATGAATTCTTTTGATAGTCAATAAGAATCCAACACCTAAAAGGATTTAGGGTTTAAGTGAAACAGTAAATTCGTAGAGAGAAAAAGTAGGGATTTAATTAGTTCTTCGTACGGCGAAGTCTTCCTACTTTGGTTCAATAATTGTCTAGCATAAAATTGTTGAATCAAATCCTGTCCAATCCGTTCGTGTGGATACCATAGAGAAGCCGTGCAAATCGTTGTTGCGGTGATCGTGATTCAAGCGTGATTCTTTCAAAGATTGCTTGCTCAAACAATTGGGTAATTATTCTAAATCTAATTTATATTAATTCGCATGGATTTTGGGAGGGTTTTCGAAATTAAATTTTGTTATTCCACCTTGTTAATTTCGATGAAAATCCAACAGTGGTATCAAAGCCAGGTTGCGATTATATAAATTGATTTGTATTAATTGTTAATACTATAAAATTGTTTTATGTATTAAACCCTATTCGAAAGGTGTTTCGAAGGAAAGATTAAAGTTGTAAATTATCCGAAGAATTGCAAAGAGTTGCAATGTTTAATTTGTGTGTGATAAACTGTTTTATGTGATTTATATATTTGGGATAAATTTTATAGAAAAATTCGTAGCAGTTTTTAATTAATAAAAAAAAAAAAACAGAACATGCCATTAGGGGCAGCGAGAGTAGCATGTAAGTTGGTAAAATTCAAGGTGTAAGGCGCAGAGCAAAAGGTTGCAGCATGCGCTATCTAGGTGGTGTGGTACTGGGGAGAATTGAAACCTCAATGTGAGATACAAAAATTCTCCTCATAACCATTAGACTCCCTTGTTGGTTGGTGTTATATGTATTCATTATGTTTATTTATTCGTTTTTAAAAATTAGTGTTAATTTCAAAATTAATAATAAACATACGCAATTGAGGGGTTTTGAACTCTCTCTGCCCACAGAAAGTACACCAGGCTGCCTTGCTAGTACAACTTGCTATAAATCTGTTTTATTATTTTAGCAGTTTTCAAAGTTAAATGTTAATTTTGAAATTGATATAAACTGTTTTTATGAATCTTCAAGAATAGTTCATCCCAAAGTTAAATCAACACAAAAATTGAAAATTTACAACATGCTTTGAATTCATATGATGAATAATTAGCAAGAATTTAATTTAGAAACTTAACTTTAGTAATTTGATTACTAAAAGGATTCTAAAATTAAAGTTGATTATTAATTGTATTAGAATTCAATTTGGAAACTTGACTTTAGTAATTTGATTACTAAAAGGATTCCAAGATTGAATTTGACTATTAATTGTGTTAGAATTCAATTTGGAAACTTACTTTTGGAAATTCGAATTCTAAAAGGATTCCAAGATTGTATTTGATTATGTGTTAGAATTTAATTTGGAAACTTAATTTTGGTAATTTGATTACTAAAAGGATTCCAAAATTAATTTTGACAACACCTAATTATTTAATAATATAACTTTCCTAATTGGGTTTAAACAAATATTATTTACCCGTTACATTGTTTGTTCAATTACGTGGATTATATAATCGTATTTATATAATGGATATAATTGAGTTTAAACAGGATATTTAAATTGTTTATGCCATATATCTTGTTTATTTCATGGTGCGTGGATATGGCCCAATATTTTCTTTATGTGATGGTTGAATGGATGGTTTATTTTATTTATTTAAAATACGACATGCTTGTCGTGTCTCTATCTTTACATTCTGAATGTAAATTCTTTTCTCATCTAAATCCCCTCGTATGTTAAAACGAGGTTTCTGAAAATTGTAATTTATTTTGAGAAGACGGCGACCATAGAAAGCAAAGGGGAACTTGGAGAGAACGGAAGCACTTGGAGAAGTTCTTCGTTTTTCTCGCTTCACCGCTTTTATTCAACTTCTTACTCGTTTGAGAAAAATCGTTAGATTAGGGGCCATATCCATGTCACATAACCGTTTTATTGATGTATATGATGCATGGATATATTTTTATATATTTTTATATATTAAATGATGAGATCAAACAAACTTTAAAATCCCTCAATTAAATATTAAGTTTATGCCTTCCAAATATGTGACACTCGTCATGGTCAAGATCATTCAATGATAGGTCTGCCAAAGCATGAGTACCTTGATTTATCTTAGATGAGACGCAATGGAATAAATGAGTAATATTCAATTGTCACATAATTGAGTCAAACTTAACTAAGCTAGAACAATTCGATTGTAAGCTTAAAGGCATGAAATTGGGATATAATTTATCAGATAAATTTGAATAAAGAGTTATTCGCCCAATTGATCCAAGAGTTACATAGAGATGTAATTGAAAATTATTTTCTACCTAAATAATCAAATCTTGGGTGATCAGCCAAAGCTGACTTGAGATAAGATGAAATATGGGTCTTGGCCTACTAGAAAAATATTTGATATTTTTCCGAATTAATGGTGAGGGTCATTAATTTGATATAAAATAGTGGGAGCTATATTTATAAAGTCCTTAAATATAGTTTATATTTAATGATACCTTTTCTGCATAATTTCTGTGATAGATATCCATGGCTACTAATACACAAACTTCATCATTACAATCAGTCTTTGAGAAGGACAAATTATTTGGAAATAACTTTCTAAACTGGTACTGAAATTTGAGAATTGTTCTCAAACAGAAAAAGAAGTTATATGTGCTTGAGAAACCCGTACCTACTACACCTGCTACTAATGCTCCTCATGCTGAACATAATGTTCGTAAAACATGAGGATGATGCTTTGGACATTGGATGTCTCATGCTAACTACCATGACCTCTGAGCTTTAGAAGTAATAAGATAACATGGAGGCGTACGATGTGATCGTACATTTAAAGAAGCTCTACCAAGAGCAAGGTAGGCATGAAAAATTCAATGTCTCAAAGGTTTTGTTCCAACAAGCTGGCAGAGGGATCGTCTGTGGGGACTCACGTGCTCAAGATGATTGGGTATGCTGAGAACCTTGACTTTCCTTTAGGTCAAGGGTTGACCACTGATCTGATCTTGCAATCGTTGCTCGATAGATACAATCAATTCATTATGAATGAAATTGATAAAATACAACCAGACTTACTCAATGTGTTGAGGACTGCTGAACAAGACATCAACAAGGGCAAAGGCAAGACCATTTGATGGTTCAAAGAAAGGGAAAGGGAATAAATCAACCTCGAGGTCTAGCACCAAAGGGAAGATTAAAACTAAGACCAAAGATAAGGCCTTAAAACCCAAAAGGTGGTGTAGCTAAAGAGGGAACCTGCTTCCATTGCGGTGAGACCGGACATTGGAAGAGGAATTGCCCATAACTGGAAGATGACCCCTACTTACCTCTAGCATTACCATTTGGACCATATAAACGAAAATCATATTTCAAGACTCCATAGAAATGGATTCTTGGACTCATTTGATTTTGAATCTTATGAGGTATATGAAGCTTGTTTATTGGAAAAGATGACTGAGTCCTCATTCACCGGTCAAGGTGAAAGGGCTAGTAATCTTTTGGATCTTATACATATAGATGTATATGATCCACTAAACACAAGTGCAAGAGGTGTTGGCATTACTTCATCACGTTCATTGACGACCTCGGTACAGATTTGTTATCTCATCAGAATCCTTTGAAATGTTCAAGGAATTCAAGAATGAAGTACAAAACCAACTTGGTAAAAGTATAAAAGCACTTCGATTTGATCGAGTGGGCGAATACTTAAGTCAAGAATTTGATGATAATCTAAGAGTGTAGGATCTTATCCCAACTCGCTCCATATGGAAACACCACAATGGAATGGTGTATCTGAAAGGAGGAATCGAACTTTGTTTGACATGGTTTGATCTGTGATGAGTCATCTTACTCTTCCAGACTCTTTTTGTGGACATGCACTACTTACAGCTACTTTTACACTTAACCATGTTCCATCTAAATCTGTTTAAAAGACACCATATGAGTTGTGGACTGGGAAGCATCCTATTATGTCTTTCATGAAAATTTGGGGTAGTGAAGCTTATGTAAAATGTTCACAATCTGATAAGCTTGGCCCTAAATTGGATAAATGTTAATTTGTGGGGTATCCTAAGGAAACAAAAGGTTATTTCTTCCATAATCTAGTTGAGAACAACGTGTTTGTTGCTCGGACTGGTGTATTCCTAAAAAGAGAGTTTATCTCTTAAAGGAACTAGTGGGAGAAACATAAACCTTGAAGAGTTTCGAGATCCATAAACAAACATTAATCAAGAGATGGAACATGAACAACTTTCACAAAGTGTTGTGGAAGAACATCCTACTCCGGTAACACAAGAACCTCGTAGGGCTAGTAGGATACGTCATGTGCTCGAGAGATATGATTTCTCGTGACACAACCTAACGACGTACTGCTCATGGATCAAGATGAGCCTACAACTTATGAGGAGGCCATTAATGGGCCAGCCTCTCAGAAATGGCTTGGAGCCATGAGATCTGAAATGGAATCCATGTATGCCAACCAAGTATGGACTTTGGTTGACCCGCCCGAAGGAGTAAAGCCCATAGGGTGCGAATTGGTCTTCATGATGAAGACTGACATGGATGGTGTCGTGCATACCTTTAAGGGGCGACTTATGGCTAAAGGTTTTCAACAAGTTCATGGTATAGACTATGACAAAAACCTTTTTCCCAGTCGTAATGCTTAAATCCATTAGGATCTTGCTTGCTATTGTAGTTTATCACGACTATGAGATTTGGCGAATGGACGTCAAAACGGCTTTCCTTGATGAAAACCTCCTTAAGGATGTGTACGTGACACAACCCAAAGGTTTTGTAGATCCAAATGATGCCAATAAAGTGGGTTAACTACAACGATCCATTTATGGATTAAAGCAAGCTTCTAGAAGTTGGAATCTTCGTTTCGATATGAACCTTGTGTTTACAAGAAAGTTAGTGGGAGCTCAGTAATATTTTTGGTCTTGTATGTAGATGACACACTACTCATTGAAAATGACATTCCTACTTTGCAATCTGTTAAAGGTTGGCTAGAGAAATGTTTTTCAATGAAAGATTTAGGAGAAGTGTTGCATAATTAGCCTAGATTTGCTTGAATCCATAACCTAAGTCTAAGTCAAGGTGACTAATGGGCCTGCGTGTCTGTTAGAGTGGCAACTTGAACTTAGGCATAGCTTGAATAGTTTAGGGTTGCTTATTATATTGCCTTGAAGAAGATAGCCTATAGGACATCGGACGTCCTCTGCACAATAGGCAATTTATGCATCAGCAGTCTTCCTTTCGGATATCGGACAAGCTCATATCAGCCAAGCTTCATCAGCAATGTTGAAGACCTCAAAACGTCCGATAGTCTTCACCTAAGACATGTCTGTCTTGAAGTCTTCATTGACTTCGATGCAACGTTAACCCGCAAATCACATTCAATGAAGGTTTCCATTCTTGGCATACACTCGAAAAGGACATTCCTCCCGCAAGCACGCACCGCCTATTTTTAGCAAAGTGTCGGGAGACAGCAAGCTACAGGCCAGCCTATCAGGAGTCAACAACCAGATTAGAGCATTAATTGCTCTTAAATTCAAATTAGAAGACTACCAACGGCTCCAAGCTTCCTCCTACATATAAAAGGAGACTCCATTACTGCATTGAAGACACTTCAACAACCACAACTCTGAATCTTCTTCATCTTCTTCAAGTGCATTAAAAGCTTAAACGTCTATCGTACTTCCTTCTTTGAAGAGCTTCTCTCTAAGACGATCAGTCCATTAAAGCTCTTCATTGATTGCAAACACCTAGCTTTTCATAGCTCACAAGAATTGTATCTTATTGATATCAATTCTCCCACACAAACACTTGGTCAACAAAATTTTTGTACACAATCCATTAGAGATTTAGTTTGTAAAATATCTAGTGGAAAAACTTAGTACACGTTTTTCAAATCCAAAGTTGACCACTTTGGTTGTGGACGTAGCACTTATTTATAAGTGTGAACCATATTAAATATTCTGTCTATTTGTGTGTGATTGTGATTTGATTGTGTTGCTTTAAATTTCCGATTTCCAATCGTTAACCGCCGATCTTGTCCCGCCAAGATCGGCCATTCTCAACTTGTCCTGTGCTTCACAAGTCTTCCGCCTGCAAAATTTATAAAACTCTAGTGAAGTAAGATTTTTGAATTAATTTCAAAAATTGGACATAGGCTATTCAACCCCCCCTTCTAGCCTATATAGAGCAACCTTGGACCTAACAATTGGTATCAGAGCTTAACCCTTTGAAAACTAGTTTTTCCGAGATTAACCTCTTGAGAGATTAAAGATCATGGCTGCTCACCAAATGTTGGAAACCTCAAACGTGAACCATTGTCCTGTCTTGGATGAAGTTCACTTTGACATCTGGAAAGATAAAGTTAAAAGACATATGAACTCAATTGACAAACGTTTGTGGAAATGTGTCACGATGGACCCGAATTCCAATGAAGCCTAATACACCGGCGCGGTAGATCCAAGCTGCACCGAAGTACCAAAGCCGAAGAAGAGTGGGATGATGAAGACAGAAGAATGATGCTCTGGATGGAAAGGCCATCAACATCATTACCACTGTGTTGATATAAGTACTTATCGCAGATTATCAACTTGGACACCAAAGGAGATGTGGGAAGCCATCCTTGAATATCTTGAAGGTGATGGCGAGACAAAGAACAACAAATTATATACGCATCCAAGTTTGACTCCTTCAAAAGGATCCCAAAGAGTCTGCGAAGTGCCTATGACAGATTCTATGAGGTAGTCAACTCTTGCTATTCATTAGGAAAGAAGTATGAAAAGAAAGAAATAAACATGAGATTTCTAAATGCACTAGGCGCCTATGGCATGTTAAGATCACGCCATGAAAGAGTCAAAAGATTTAAACAAATTGACTCTTAGAAACCTTTATGCTAGTCTTTCGGTTTATGAGCTTGAAATCCAACAAGCTCAAGAAATGGAAAAGAGTTTTAAAAACTTGTCCTTACCACCATGTCTTGAACCTTCCTGTTCAAAACCCGATGAAACACCTTCTACATCCGGTGAAGATGATGATATTCTTTCGACGAAGCCTTTGCTATGTTTGTAAAGAAATATCAACGTTTCAAAAGGTTTAATAAACCATCATCACATAGGGTCTTCTCACAAACTGCGTTCCTTATAAAACAAGCGCTCAACCAAAAATTCGCTCCTTATAAATCACAGACCATCAAAAGGATAATGAGCTAGTTTGTTTTAATAGGAAACCAGGCCATTTTGCCTCTAAATGTCCAAAGCCAAAATATGAATTTTATAAGAAACGTCCGAAACTAAATTTCAAAAACAAAAAGGGATGGTGGTGAAGACATTGATGAAAGCAATCTGCCTACATGGTGTGACACCGACACCGATGAGGATGACTCTTGTGACTTTCTTTGAAGAAGCCAACATATGCCTTATGGCCGGGAGTCACCACATGATTCGGAGGTCACTACCATTTCAACAAGATGACATGATGATGATGATGAGCTCAATGAACCATCAAAGGAGAGCTCATCAAAGCTAACAAAGACATCTTTGGAAGAGTTTTCAAAATTCAAAGCGCCTATGTGAAATTAGCCAAGAAGCATGAACTAGCTGTCTCGAGAAATCAACCTTGATGTCTAAGATCAAAGATCTTGATAGACAAGTGAAAGTATCAAATTGCAAAAAGAGAACAAAGCTTTGATGAAAAAGTGGATTTCCTACTTGAACACATCAAGAAGATAAATTCGAGAAAGATGACCTTCAAAAGGTTGTCAATACTTGGAATAACTCTAAAGGAAACTTTGATGCCATTCTCTCAAACCGAAAACTTTAGATGACAAAGCGGCATTGGTTTCCAAAGTGAGTTCAAAGTAGGTAGTTCTTCTAGTTCTCAAAAGGATGAGACATCGAAGTGATTGTGAAGAATTGGTTGTAGGAATTTCTTATGACCAGCGGTCTCCCAAAAGGCAAGGACTTGGCTTTAACAAAGTTCCTTTTGTTTATCCCAAAACACAAAAGACAAGTCCAAAAGAAAGCAATCGCCAATGACTCTGCTAATAGTGAGTCGAGCAACTAAAACCTGCCATTAGTCACCCTAAGAAAACAGGGATGACTAATAGCAAGTCTAGAAATTCTCGGCTCAAACCTATTAAATTTGTCAAAGGCAAGGCTGCTGATCCCAACACCGCCTATAAAAGGGTAAAAGAAGTGAATTCGGATAAAAAGCTTAAAGGACATGTGCTGTAAATACAAAATCTTTTGATAAGAGGTCTACCTATGGTAAACCTAACATCAACAAGAAAAGGCATTATCGGCCTAAGTCCTATAGGCCAATTATCGCAGAAAGATCATTCCAAAGCTGCGATATTAAGAAGCCTCAAAAGAAATCATTACTCATGTTGAAGGATTTCACAAATGCTCTTTCTGCAAATGCCATGGTCATGAGATTCATGAATGCCTTCGAGATTCACACCTAAATCTAGAGGATTTACTCCTCCAAAGGTTAAACAGTGTGGATCCCAAAAGGTTGCTAACCTTGAGGACCCAAAAATAAAAGGGGACCATATTCTTAAATGTCTATATTTCAGAATGCTTCATGGTGTCAATGAAGAAGAGAAAGATCTATGGTATCTAGACAGTGGATGCTCAAAGCATATGATGGTGATCCAAATCTTCTTTCAAGCATTGTTGAAGCAAAAGGTCCCTCGTCATATTTGGAGATAACTCAAAGGGAAGACCATTGGTTATGGAAGTATAATCGAGGCAATCTCTCCATCAACAAAGTCTCTCTAGTTGAAGGTTTAAAGCACAATCTGCTAAGCATATCACAATTACGTGATAAAGGGCTAACATGTCGGTTTTCCTCAAGTCAATGTCTCATAAAGGACAATGAGACATGTTCAACTATCCTGACGGGGTTCGAAAAGGAAATGTCTATCTTTGTTGACCTAAATCGTTGGAAGAAAATCAAATCTTTGCTTGGTTGCTAGGTCATCAGCGACAACTGGTTGTGGCACAAAAGGCTTAGTCATCTCAATTTCAAATACCGGAGAAGCTATCAAAAGACAATCTAGTTGTCGGTTTGCCTAAAATATCATGAATCACACGGTCTCTGCAGAGCATGTCAACTGGGCAAACTACATAAATCTTCCTTCAAAAGCAAGCCTTGCTATCAACAACCTGGACCTCTACGGCTCTTGCACATGGATCTGTTTGGACTGTAACTACTACAAGTCTTGGTGGCGGCAAGTATACTCTTGTAGTAGTTGATGATTACTCAAGATTTACTTGGGTAGAAATGATGTCCTCCAAAGATGAAGCATATGACATCATTATGAACTCTTCGAAGACTACAAACTCGGAAGGCGGATGATATTTCGATGTCGATCGGACAATGGAACGAGTTCAAGAACAATGGTATTGCCAAATATTGTGATGACCATGGAATTGGTCACAATTTCTCTGCGGTTGGCACACCTCAACAAAATGGAGTTCTTTGAAAGGAAGAACAGAACTCTCATTGAAGCGGGAAAGACAATGATTCTTGAAGCCAAGCGCCTATGTATTTCGGGCGCAGGCGTGAACTTTGCTTCACACAAAACAGTCCATCATAAATAAATTTCATAACAAAACTCCATATGAAATATGGAGAGCGAAACTCCCAACATTGGATTCTTTAAAATATTTGGTTGTAAATGCTATGTTCTTTACAATGGTAGAGAACATAGAGGTAAGTTTGAATCCAAAAGTGATGAAGGAATTTTTCTGGGATATGCCAAGTTTTCAAAAGCATACAGAGTTTATAATAAAACTTCACTTAGAGTTGTTGAATCTGTACATGTTTCTTTTGATGAATTTGATTTCATTGGGCCACATTTGGCTCCCAAGGATACTAATGATTCTGATGAATATGAGACAGGTGCAGAACAGCCTAATCCCAGATCTGCTGATCCTCCTTCTTCACAAGATCTTCCAAGAGTCAACCTGTTAGAATCCTCAACCGAACCAACTACTGATCACTCTGAAAACCCTGAATCCCCTTTGCCTTCCACACCAGAAGTCATACAACCTACCTTGGAATTAACCTACCCTTTAGAAAACCAAGCTTCAATTACTTCTACTTCTCAAGAATCCAACTCTGCCGATACAATAGGACAAGTTCAACTGCGAAGTTAGGGAAGTAAAAGATCATCCTATCACTCAAATCATTGGAGATCTTAATCCGGTGTTCAAACTAGACAAGCTTCAAGAAATGAATGCATGTATTCTCTCGCATTTGTATCTAACATTGAACCCAAAAAGATTGATGAAGCTCTGGAAGATCCAAGCTGGGTGGAAGCTATGCAAGAAGAGCTAAACCAATTTGACAGATGCCAAGTCTGGTCACTAGTCCCTAGGCCTAAAGGACAAGCGTTATTGGCACAAAGTGGGTTTTCGAAACAAAATGGATGAAAACGGCAACATTACAAGAAACAAGGCAAGGCTGGTAGCCCAAGGATACGGACGGGAGGAGGGTATTGACTATGATGAGACATTTGCCCCTGTTGCAAGATTAGAGGCTATCGATTATTCTTGGCCTATGCCTCTACAAGGACTTCAAAGTTTATCAAATGGATGTAAAGAGTGCATTTCGAATGGAGAACTTCAAGAAGAAGTCTATGTTGAGCAACCACCGGGTTCATAGACTGTTCAAGAAGAGAGGATGTCTACAAGCTAAGGAAAGCCCTTTATGGACTTAAACAAGCTCCAAGAGCACTGGTATGAGACCCTTTCAAAGTTCTTGATATCTCAAGGCTTTGTAAGAGGTCAAATTGACACTACTCTTTTCATTATGAAGCATAAAGGTCATTCCTTACTTGTTCAAATATATGTTGATGATATTATCTTTGGTTCTACTAATGAAAATCTTTGCAAAAGGTTTGAAAAGCTTATGCGAGTAAATTTGAGATGAGCATGATGGGAGAGCTCAATTTTTTCCTTGGTCTTCAAATTCAACAAAGTTCAAATGGTATCTTCATCAATCAAGCCAAATATGCAAAGGATGTCATCAAGAAATTTGGTCTTGAGAATGCAAACACTTAGACTCCTATGGCTACTAACCGCCATCTTGACAAAGATGAGAAGGGCAAGAAAGTGGACATGACTCTCTGAGGCATGATTGGTTCACTTTTATACTTAACTGCTAGTAGGCCCGATATCATGTTTCTTTGTTTGTGTTTGTGCTAGGTTTCAAGCGATCCAAAGGAGTCTCACCTACAAGCAATCAAAAGAATCATCGGATATCGATAGATACTCCCAATTTGGGAATCGGTATCCTAGAGATTCATCTTTTAATCTTATAGGCTATTCGATGCTGATTTTGCCGCATGTAAAGTTGACAGAAAAGCACAAGTGGGACATGTCAATTCTTAGGAAATAGACTTGTCTCATGGGCCGAAGAAGCAAACCTCTGTTTCAACTTCAACAACGAAGCGAATACATAGGCTGGTAGCTGCCACTTGTGGATCAAACAAGAACTAGTGGACTATGAGATCAAAGCGATGATTGTCCTATAATGTGTGATAACACATCGCAATTTTCTCTCAAAATCTGTCATGCACTCCAAAACAAAGCACATTGATGTGAGATATCACTTTCTTAAAGATCATGTTGAAAAAGGTAACATCGCATGAAATATGTGCCTACAGAGAATCAGGTAGCAGACATCTTCACAAAACCACTTGATTCAACCAGGTTTGCATATTTAAGAGGAGAGCTTGGTATGCTTGACCTCAATCCTTAATCCTTTCTAGCAAATTCTTTAAGTTATCTTATAAACTGCTGTTATTAAACTGCCTATGTGATCAGCCGATCTCAACTCTGCCGAGTAAATAGACAACCTTGGGTAAGTGACTATCTCCACATCGGCAGTCTTCAATAAAATAGGCAGACTTTGATACAATAGGCAGACTTAAGGGCGCCATACGTACAGTAACTCATCAGGTAATAAATGCGGACTTCAAATTTTATCAAATGTCATTTATTGGCTGTCGAGGTATAAAAGGCAAAATGTACGTGTCTCTTCACAATTCTCAACAACCGCCATTTTAAACTTTCAAAAACCCTCGGACTTCCAATCTACAATCTCTCCAAAAAGCCTTCAACTTTCCAAAATCTTTACGTTTTCTAGCTAAAATCATCAATGGTAAGAATTTCTACATCTTTTCTATTCATTTAAATTCTATGTTTCGGTCTGGTTTTGACCTAATTCGAGTTGTTCAAACTGTCCGCCATTGAAGAATTTTGGATTCTCACAATTGTTGCTTGAATCATGCTTATGTTGTGTAAAATGTGTTGTAGAGATTCCTGTGGTACTATGTTTTCAGTTTATATCAGTTTGTTTGCTTGAATCTGACAAACTCAGTAGATATTTGAAAACCCAGATGATGAACTGTTCTTATATTTTGGTTCAATTTGTCTATATTTTGGGTTTTGATCTGAACAGTACCTGTTTATGTTATTATCTGCCGATTGCATGATTATCTGCTGTTTCTTGCATATCTGCCGATTCCTATATCTTTGTTCTCACATGCCGATCATGTAGGGAAAGTCTAAATCCTCAAAAGCTGCCACCTCTTCATCCTCGCCTCTGCTAAGCCAACCAGGGCTGCATTGGCTGCTGAGCTCCCTATACGGACCCTTCCCAGGTCAAGCTATCACCCAGGAATGACTATCGACATAGACTCCATCATTTGCACATCCGCTAGTGATGCCTTGCTAAAAGATTTAGCTGAGTGTGGACTCCTCCCCCTGTTCCAACTCAACGACACCCACTACAGCAACTATCTAGCTGAAGAATTCTATACAAGGATGATTCTGCCTCCTCCTCCAGCTAGTGCCTCTGAGCCAGTCAACTTAAGCTATATCAAGGGCTACATCAGAGGCCACTACATCAAGTTGACCTACAAGGATGTTGGAGAAATCCTTGGACTGCCTGTTGAAGGCAAATTGGACTTGACCGATGCCGAATCGGCACTTGCCTGGGAGATGATGAGGGGGTCTGCCCAACCAGAGAGGTTTTCCGAGATGTCTAGGAACCTCTTCCCAGAGAACCCCTATCATATCAGCCATTTGCTCGACAAGAGCATTTTGTTCAAAAATGGCTCGAGGGACATCTTCACCTCCCAACAGCTGATGTGGACCAAAGCTGTGGTCCTTCGCAAGCAACTCAACTGGGCAAAGATCATCTTTTCAATCTTTGTAGCGTTCTTTGAAGTACAAGCTCACCCGTCCATGAAAGGCCCTTTGTCGGGGTTATCAATGTCATCCTCCGCCGTTATGAGGAGATTGATGAGTGGTCGCTCGACGACCTCATCAAGGTGTCCAACACCTACGTCTTCACGGTCAACAACATCACCCGCTATAGGGATGATATGGCCAAAGGACAACCAACGCAGTGAGGCTGCTGCCGCCTTCTTCGCCTCTGCTGCTGCTGGCTTCTGCTATCTTGGTGGCCCTCTACCCAAGCCGGCAAGGGTAAGAGGAAGGTCACCTACTACGCCGGGGTTACCGAGGAGGAGGAGCCTACACCCATTGGGGCTGCACCGCTGAACAATTTGACCTCGGCAGCTAGATCATGACCCATATGAGCCTCCGAGCCTCCTACCAAAAGCCTAAACACTCTCCTCTCTCACCCCAAACTCAAACAAACCAGGAAACCTACCCGCTCAAAGGCAGCCGTTGAGAAGGACCCTTCATCCTTCCAACCAGCTGACCTCTCCAAACCCTCTAAACCTACCTCCCAATCCTCCAAACCCAAAACCAAACAAACCCTTCTACCCACAGACGAATCATTTGGCCTTCCTAAGGTCTCATCCACACCAGCAGTTCCCACCACAACATCTCAATCACCAACTTCTGCCTCTTCCACTCCTACTAAGTCCAAGCATGGCAAACGTTTTAAAAAGAGTGCAAAGAAGAGGGTACATTTTGTGGGAACTGCCGATGACACCACTTCTCCTCCACCTTCACCACCTATGCCTACTACCTCTACCACCTCACCTACTTCCTCACCTCCTCCCTCTGCTCCCATCCAAACAACCACCACACAAGAGCCTTCTATCTCACCTGCCACCTCTTCTCAACCACCATCCTCCAAACGACCTATCTCTCCTTCTTTTGCCCTGCCTCCTCCCAAACGCCTCAAAACCAACCCCTATACCAACCTACACCCTGAGGTGCGAGCTCTGTCCTTCGGAGACAGCAGGCCTAAACCCAACCCTGCCGACTCTGACCCTTTCTTAGCCACCCTTGACTACCCCAAGAGATTTCCCTGTCAGCCTATGTCTGCAGGTGAAATTATCTTTCAATGGGGTGCCTTCTATGACCCTCTTCCTCCTGCCTGGTCACAACTCTTCTTCTCCCACAACTCAGCGGTTCAAGATCTTATGATCTTCAACCAATGGGTTGCAATTCATAAAGACCTAGGCCTTCCCCTTCCAACCAAATCGGACATCTCCCCCTTTCTCTCTCTGCCTAAACCCCCAGTCTTCACCATTATCGGCCATCCTTCCATCCTTTTTCACCCTGTGGTCTACAGCTTCATTGATGTAGTCACCACTTACCTTGGCTTCAACCCTCTCATCCCTATTCTCTTCCCTTCTCCTAGCCTTTCCCCTTTCTTTTCACCTCCTCCCTTCTTCATTCACCCCCTTTCCTATGTCATCTACATAGAAAGGCTCTTCCCTGTTCCTCGCATCTTTCCTAGCCTTCCTTCACCCTCTATTGATATTTCCTCCACCATCCATTCTCCCTCATCCTCTAGCCATTCCCTCCCTGTCTCCCACCCCATCCCCTCACCTACCCCAGCCATTCCCCCTCAGCGGGACCATCGCGAGTCATCCCGACTCGTCGATACCTATCTCTTGAGGCATCCATAAATTTTGAAGGATTTTGAGGTCATCTCGTTGACGACCAAGGCCCCGCACCAACTCTCTGCAGATCGGTCTCACATCACCCATGTGCCGATTGTATGACCCAGTGATGGAGATTTCAGGGGTGCAAAGGCCGCTTTGATGCCGCCTACGATCCATCTCGGCCCCAAGCCGCCCTTGCCGCCGGATCTCGGCCTCTTCCTCCAAGACGTCGCCATCTTCGAAACCAACCGGGACAACCTCGCCACTAAGATGATGCAGTCGTCGACATGGTTGAAGCGGCTACAAGCTTGTGCTTCACTCTCAACGCCGGGCAAATCGCTCGTTCACTCCTCCGTGCGAGCGACGCGTAACCTCACGACCAAGCACTTGGCTTACTATCGCAAGGAGCGCAGAACTGCGAGCACCGCCTCGGCTTTATTGATGCCTCGCTTGCGTCCATGAAGGAGGAGATGGCCGGACTCAACAATGATCGCAGACCAAGCTCATTGAGCATAATGCTCGCTCAGCGTAAGAACAAAGAGCTCTCCTCGAATTGGCCGATACTAAAGAAGAGCTAGCGGCGAGAAACGAAGAGATTGCAAGACTTAAGGCTGCTGTTGACTCTAAATGGGCATCAAGAAGCTATGGGCAATCTTCATCAGGCAAAGGCAAAGGTCGTGCATCATCTCGGTCATCTTCTAGAACCGGCCGATAATATTTTGTATAATCTTTTTACTAAACTTTGTAATTAAACAACTTGTTTAATTAACAATGTCTATGTTTTAAAACTTTCATGTTTATTATGAACGCTTATTATGTGATTGCATGAAATTTAAACCACCGGTTTAAAGACATGTCCTATATTGCCTACTCGCCTATCGCATGTCTTTAAACTTAGTCTCATTACAAGTGTCGATGCTTAATTTCTGTTTGTAAACACTTTGTAATTCTTGAATACAATGACCTTTATGTAAGTTCATCTAGGGCATGCTTATTTAATATATCAATCTTACAAGCATGTTATTACTAGACTTGAACATGGTCAGTTGATATTGTATTCGTAGGGTCATGGACTCAAGCAAATAGGAGGAGATTGTTGCATAATTAGCCTAGATTTGCTTGAATCCATAACCTAAGTCTAAGTCAAGGTGACTAATGGGTCTGCGTGTCTGTTAGAGTGGCAACTTGAACTTAGGCATAGCTTGAATAGTTTAGGGTTGCTTATTATATTGCCTTGAAGAAGATAGCCTATAGGACATCGGACGTCCTCTGCACAATAGGCAATTTATGCATCAGCAGTCTTCCTTTCGGATATCGGACAAGCTCATATCAGCCAAGCTTCATCAGCAATGTTGAAGACCTCAAGAACGTCCGATAGTCTTCAGCCTAAGACATGTCCTGTCTTGAAGTCTTCATTGACTTCGATGCAACGTTAACCTGCAAATCACATTCAATGAAGGTTTCCATTCTTGGCATACACTCAGAAAAGGACATTCCTCCTGCAAGCT
This sequence comes from Platycodon grandiflorus, assembly GCA_016624345.1. NCBI lineage: Eukaryota > Viridiplantae > Streptophyta > Magnoliopsida > Asterales > Campanulaceae > Platycodon > Platycodon grandiflorus. The sequence continues at coordinate 49,876,793 of CM028362.1, forward strand.
GCACCGCCTATTTTTAGCAAAGTGTCGGAGACACAAGCTACAGCCACCTATCGAGTCAACAACCAGATTAGAGCATTAATTGCTCTTAAATTCAAATTAGAAGACTACCAACGGCTCCAAGCTTCCTCCTACATATAAAAGGAGACTCCATTACTGCATTGAAGACACTTCAACAACCACAACTCTGAATCTTCTTCATCTTCTTCAAGTGCATTAAAAGCTTAAACGTCCTATCTGTACTTCCTTCTTTGAAGAGCTTCTCTCTAAGACGATCAGTCCATTAAAGCTCTTCATTGATTGCAAACACCTAGCTTTTCATAGCTCACAAGAATTGTATCTTATTGATATCAATTCTCCCACACAAACACTTGGTCAACAAAATTTTTGTACACAATCCATTAGAGATTTAGTTTGTAAAATATCTAGTGGAAAAACTTAGTACACGTTTTTCAAATCCAAAGTTGACCACTTTGGTTGTGGACGTAGCACTTATTTATAAGTGTGAACCATATTAAATATTCTGTCTATTTGTGTGTGATTGTGATTTGATTGTGTTGCTTTAAATTTCCAGATTTCCAATCTGTTAAGAACTGCTGATCTTGTCCTGCCAAGATCAGCCATTCTCAACTTGTCCTGTGCTTCACAAGTCTTCCGCCTGCAAAATTTATAAAACTCTAGTGAAGTAAGATTTTTGAATTAATTTCAAAAATTGGACATAGGCTATTCAACCCCCCCTTCTAGCCTATATAGAGCAACCTTGGACCTAACAAGAAGCATCCTATATTCTTGGAATTAAGATCTATAGAGATAGATTGAAAAGGTTGCTTGGCCTAAATCAAAGTGCATATATTGACTAAGTGTTGAAAACGGTTCAACATGTAAGATTCCAAGAAAGGATTCTTGCACATGTCACATGGAGTAAGCCTTTCAAAGGCCCAATGTCCTTCCACTGAGAGTGAAAGGGAACGTATGAGTAAGATTCCATATGCTTTGGCAAATGGATCTATCATGTATGCCATGTTATGCACTCGACCAGATATATTGTAAGCCTTGAGCGTGACGAGCAGGTACCAATTAGATCCTAGTGATGGTCATTGGATTGCTATCAAGAATATCCTTAAGTACTTAAGAAGGACTAAGGATACATTCTTGATTTGTGGAGGCGACGAAGAGCTCATTGTAAAGGGTTACACTGATGCTAGCTTCTAGACCGATAAAGTGAATTATCGATCGCAATCAGGGTAAATGTTTTGCCTAATGGATGAGCTGTGTGCTAGAAAAGTTCAAAGCAAGAGACAGTTGCCTATTCTACCACAGAGACTAAGTATATTGCTACTTCTAATGGTGCATTGGAAGTCATTTGGATCAGAAAGTTCAATAGTGAACTGACATTATTCTTAGCATTGTAGACCCGGTGGCACTTTATTGTGACAACAGTAATGCCATTGCGCAGGCTAAGGAACCTAGATCTCATTAGTGATCCAAACATATACTTAGGAGATTCCATCTCATTTGAGAGATTCTCAAAAGAGAAGATGTGAAGATATGTAAAATACCAACAAAGAAGAAATTAGTTGATCCCTTGACGAAGCCTCTTGCTCAGCGGAAGCATGAGAGTCACACTAGATCTATAGGCATTAAAGATGCTCATGATTGGCTCTAGTGCAAGTGGGAGACTGTTGGTATATGCCCTAGAGGCAAATCTATTTTACGATATATCATTATTTATTAAGGCATTTATTTATTATGTATTATTTGTTTATTCATATTAATGCATAATAAAGCTCTTTGAATAAAAGTGTTATTCAAAATATCCCTGGTCGAGTATTATTATTAATAAGGGCAATAATAATGCATTGAGACTAGTATGTGTTGAGACTCATATAGCTGATATCAGTCTACACATAGGTACGTGTTAAGTGTAACGACGTACTGGATGGACCCGCATGAGAATGCTACGTGGATCGTTACATGAGTGTCATAAGCGATTCTCACAGTGACTATTGTGTTCGTTGTCCTTTGACTTGAAGTCGTTATATACTTAGATGAGGAGTCGTATATTTTGATACCGACAAACGTCATTCTGTAACAAGGTATAAAGTCGGATGTTGGATATGCCACGAATCATGATGAAGGATATGAACGATGTAGATAGAATTTGTCCCTCCTACATAACGGGAGTATAATATCTGTGGGCCCCTTGATGAGTGAGACTTTAAGTAAATGCATGGCCGTGCTCAAATAAATCAATATTTGATATTGAGTTTATTTGTCTATTAATTAAGTCTACTCGGAGATCAAGAAATCTAGATTAAACTATAACAAGGATGACACGTTCCATGCCTTGTGTTTAATAAGATATTAGGACAAAGGGATAAGAATTATTTTGGTCACATTCAGTTATTGTAATCACTGATAATTCCTATTACTTGGGTAACAATGATGTATTGCTAGATGCCGCTCATTGTTTATAATTAATTACATATTCATATATAGTAATTAATTATTGCCAATGTAATTTAGGAACCTATTGGGTCACACACTTAGAATGAATTGGACTGAAATTTATTTGGGCCATTAATTAGATTAATGGGCTTAAGTTATTAAAATAAAAGGGGACCAAAATATAGTCCTAGTTAGACTAGGACTATATGTTGGCCGGCCCTTCTCTCCCTTTAAATAGGGATGGATTCTTTTGATAGTCAATAAGAATCCAACACCTAAAAGGATTTAGGGTTTAAGTGAAACAGTAAATTCGTAGAGAGAAAAAGTAGGGATTTAATTAGTTCTTCGTACGACGAAGTCTTCCTACTTTGGTTCAATAATTGTCTAGTACAAAATTGTTGAATCAAATCCTGTCCAATCCGTTCGTGTGGATACCATAGAGAAGCCGTGCAAATCGTTGTTGCGGTGATCGTGATTCAAGCGTGATTCTTTCAAAGATTGCTTACTCAAACAATTGGGTAATTATTCTGAATCTAATTTATATTAATTCGCATGGATTTTGGGAGGGTTTTCGAAATTAAATTTTGTTATTCCACCTTGTTAATTTCGATGAAAATCCAACATTCATGTCGCCGTGAACTTCGTAGCGCTCGAAGTACATGCATACTTGCAAAACTCTTGAGAGTCCCACCTATTCTCTCACTTCCTCACTCTTTCTCTTCCCTTCACAAAGATCCGACTCTCCTTTCACATCAGCTGCTACGTTGTTCAAGAAACTCCATCAACTCTCCAAATTGTTCCTTGATGGTGGACATTAATTCTAACTCTTTTCCGAAAGTTTGAGAATGATGCAACTTTTGGATAAGGATAATGATGAAATTTTGGCTTGAGCGCAAAAAATCCAAATCTGGAAAATCGGGAGAGAGCTAGAAGAAAGAAGTGATGTCTAGAAATCTACAGAGAAATTACTGGCGGGTGAGTGGTGGTGATCGATTTCTAACATTTTGGAGCATCTTATCCTATAGATTAATCTGTTATTTCTTTGAGGGGATAAAGGGAGCAAGTCTAATTAATGATTTATATCCCTGCTTGGAGCCCAACTTCACCCAAAAGCTTAGGATCGGTATGGTTTCACGGGCCATCAGGTCGGGTTGTCGGAGCTAGGGTTTTGGGTTTTGAGGTGATGATTTACAGAAAGGAGGATAGGGATGTATGTGTTTGTTTAGCGAGCTGCCATGAACGTTTGAGCTGAGGAGAGAAAAATAAGTATACTCTATTTATTGTAATAGAGCGGGAAAGCTTCAAGCCGGAGAAAATGGTGACAGTTGTAATGAGAACGGAGACATGTGGTTGGTGGGGGGTGGGGGTTACTATCCCACCATGACGATTTGCAAAAGAGATTTTCATTTAACCCCTATTTAAAAGAGATTTTCACTTAACCCCCAACAAATAGGATAATTTATACGTAAAAGTTAATGTATTAAGGGTATTTTGGACATTTAAAAAAATATTAGATGGAAATTCTAACTGTTATGGTGAAAGGGGAGAATCTCACAAGGAAATATAAATCGAGTGACTAGAATGAATTTTTTTTATGAGGGGGACCAAACTCATAATTTTCGTAAAGTGGAGGAACCAAATAATTATATAATTCTATTAGAAATTAATAGTTGATATGAGACTCTTCCGCGATCCATTACTATTAGTTAATTGCTATTGAATGTATTCTACTACTATTAACTACTCCCTCCGTTTCGCAAAAAGTCCATTTTTGACTTTTTTTGGTCAACTAAGCTAAAGTTTGACCAATAATTAACATAAATCTAGTGGTTTTTACAAAGTTATTAAAATTGTAATCCATAGTATTATTAAGATAGTTTTAATTAATGAAATTTTATTTCTTAAAACATAAGTAAAGTATGTAAATTTTTTATTTGAATTAGTCTTATGTTGACTTCTATAAAAGGAAAGTGGACTCTTTGCCTAGAACGGAGGGAGTATTACCGATTTCCTAGTTCGATTATCACTTCTTAGAAAATTAATTTACGCTCACTTAAATTAGATAATTACTATTAAAACAATAATTACTTGAATTATTGCATATAATTAAAAGATTAAAAATTGTTACATTATATTTTACAAATTAATTTATAATATAAATCAACTAATTTTTTATTTTTATAAATATTACTCTCTCCATGTTAAATTATGGGTCCAATATTTTTATTTAAGACTTCTTAAAATAATGTCCATAAGGATGTGGATAATATATTGTTTGTCGTTAACACACTCTCTACATCAAGAGAACCCAACAGTCGTACCAGAGCCGCTGTTACGCAGTTGTGCAAGTTTGTTTGAGGTTTTAAACATGTGATAAAATTGTTTTATATGATTTAATAACTTTGGATAAATTTGAAGAATGTTTTGAATTAAAAAAAAAAAAAAAAAAACTGATCTGTGAAGTTTCTGGGCTGCTTAAAAATTTAGGAAAAAAGTTGAAAGGGTTACTGGAACCCTTCTCATTGGAGAATCAATATTAACAATATACCATTGTGCTACCTTGATAGTACTTGCTGATGTAGTTATGTTTTTATTATTTAAATGTGAGTGTGAACAAGAAGAAGAAAAGGAAAATAAATTACTGCATCTCACACACATAAATGGAAATAAGTAGAGAGGGGGTAGGGGGAAGGTTACAGTGATGGAGGCGTTGGGGCTTGGGAGCCATGAGAGACCACTTGTGTAGTGCCGAGGAGTTGAACATCTGTCACCTTTACTCTGCACTTCAATATTCACGACCTTCTTCCCCCTTTCGCTATTATGCATTTCCTATGTTTAAATTAATTTACATTAAATTAAATTTTCAAAGAAAAAGGAAAATGATATTTTATCGGACATACAGATTAAAAAAATCAATCTACTCTTTTATAAATAGTTATACGTGGTTTAATTTTAAATTTTATGCTTAAATTAAAAAAAAATGCTTTGTCAGTCCCTTTAATTGAGTCAAATGAAATGATTTAGTACCAACTCCGAAAATGAAGGATCCTCTATAAATTCCTTTTGGAACATCAAAAAGGAATAATGAATTCCTCACTTAGGCTTTGTTTGGACACAAATTTTTTAAATTTCTTTTTTTTTTATAGTTTGTGGTTTTACAGGCCATCAGGTCAGGTTGTCGGAGCTATGGATTTGGGTTTTGAGGTGATGATTTACAGAAAGGGGGAAGGAGATGTATGTGTTTATTTAGCGAGCTGCCATGAACGTTTGAGCTGAGGAGAGAAAAAAAAGTATACTCTATTTATTGTAATAGAACGGGAAAGCTTCAAGCCAGCAAAAATGGTGACGATTGTAATGGGAATGGAGACAGTGGTGGGTGGGTGGGGGTTATTATTTTACTGACGATTTGCAAAAGAGATTTTTCATTTAACTCCCTATTTAAAAGAGATTTTCACTTAACCCCCCAAGAAATAGGATAATTTACACATAAAAGTTAATGTATTAAGGGTATTTTGGACATTTAAAAAAATATTAGACTGAAATTCTAACGGTTATGGTGAAAAGGGGAAATCTCACAAGGAAATGTAAATCAAGTAACCAGAATGAATTTTTTTTATGAGGGGGACCAAACATATAATTTTTGTAAAGTAGAGGGAGCAAATAATTATATAATTTTATTAGAAATTAATAGTTGCTAGGAGACTCTTCCGCGATCCATTACTATTAGTTAATTGCTATTGAATGTATTATACTACTATTAACTATTACCGATTTCCTAGTTCGATTATCACTTCTTAGAAAATTAGTTTAGGCTCACTTAAATTAGATAACTACTATTAAGACAATAATCACTTGAATTATTGCATATAATTAAAAGATTAAAAAAACATTACATTATATTCTACAAATTAATTTATAATATAAGCCAACTAATTTTTATTTTTATAAATGTTACTCACTCCATGTCAAATTATGAGTAAAATATTTTTATTTAAAACTTCCTAAAATAATGTCCATAAGGATATGGATAATATATTGTTTGTCGTAGTTGTGCAAGTTTGTTTGAGGTTTTAAACATGTGATAAAATTGTTTTATATATTTAATAACTTGGGATAAAATTTGAAGAATTTTCTGAATTAAAAAAAAAAAAAAAGCTGATTTGTGAAGTTGCTGGGCTGCTTAAAAATTTAGGAAAATAGTTGAAAGGGTTATCGAACCCTTCTCATTGGAGAATCCATATTAACAATATATCATTATGCTGCCTTGCTAGTACTTACTGACGTAGTTATGTTTTTATTATTTAAAGGTGAGTGTGAACAAGAAGAAGAAAAGGAAAATAAATTAGGGCATCTCACACACAAAAACACACACATAAATGGAAATAAGTAGAAGGGGGGTGGAAGGTTAGAGTGATGGAGGCGTTGGGGTTTGGGAGCCATGAGAGACTACTTGTGTAGTGCCGAGCAGTTGAACATCTGTCACCTTTACTCTGCACTTCAATTTTCACGGCCTTCTTCCCCCTTTCGCTATTATGCATTTTCTATGTTTAAATTAATTTACATTAATTTAAATTTTAAAAGAAAAAGGAAAATGATAATTTATCAGACATACAGATTAAAAAAATCAATCTACTCTCTTATAAATAGTAATACGTGGTTTAACTTTAAATTTTATTCTTAAATTAAAAAAAAAAAAGCTTTATTAGTCCCTTCAATGGAGTCAAATGAAATGATTTAGTACTAACTCCGAAAATGAAGGATCCTCTATAAATTGTTTTTGGAACATCAAAAAGGAATAACGAATTCCTCACTTAGGCTTTGTTTGGACACAAAATTTTTTTTTTAATTTTTTTTTTATAGTTTGTGGTTTTCAATGTATAACGTATAATAGTTATACCTTGTTTACTTTATCTTAAAAATTTGAAAAATAAATGCATTTTTGGTCCCTTTATTGATAGTAAAAATAATATAGTACTCCAACAATGAAAGATCCTCTATAAATTCCTTTTGGAACATCGAAAAGGAATAACAAATTATTTTTCTAGACCGAAAGAAGTATTATACATAAAAAGAGATGTCAATAATTATTATGATGTATTTATTTTTAATTCATAAAGCTTCCTATATAATACTCCTTCCGTTCCAGGCAAAGAGTCTACTTTTAATTTTTTTTCAGTCAACTTAGTTAAATTTTGACCGATAATTAACATAAATTTAGTAATGTTTACAAAGTTATGAAATTTGTAATCTATAGTATTCTTAATATAATTTTTAATTAATAAATTTTAGGAGTATTTCCTAATACATAAGTAAAATATGTAAAATTTTGATTTGATTTAGTCACATTTTGACTTCTATAAAAAGAAAGTGGACGTTTTGCCTGGAACGGAGGGAGTAGGAAATAACATAATAGTAGTCATTGAAAATTTGGAATCAATATTAGCACTCTAATTATTAGTAGCGATACTTTATTTTACTTGTACTAAATGTTCTCAAATTATAGGGGTATGTTCAAAAATGGCCATATCAAAGATGTAGTTTTTAAGAATAGCCTCACTTACCAGAAAAGATGTTATATGGCCATTTTTGAGTCAATATGTCTATTATACCCTTTTCTTTAAATCACAAGGCCTCATGTTTAAAATGTCTAAAATGTCCCTCTAATCCAACAGCTTTCCATAGCCCCTTTTGAAGAAATCGGTTTTATCAACGTATTCGTCTGTCTAAAAGTCAGTCGAACCCTAAAATTCTTACAAATCGAGTTTCTCTCTCAAATTCCCACTACCTTGTTTTTCCAGTTCGTGCATATAATTTGTATTTCGGATTCAGGTTGGTCTTTCTCACCACCCTATTATGTAAAGTTTCATTTTCGCTTTTCTCGCAAATTTAACGATAGTGGGTAGGTCAGTTAAGCGACCATAAAAGGTCGATTACTCGACCGGTCGTTTAACCGACATTAATTGACCTTCAATGGTCGATTTATCGACTTTATTTGTCATGGTCGTTTAATCGACAGTTAGTACAAATAGAAGGTCGGTTGATCGACCTTAACTAACTTAACTGTAATTCAAAATTGCTCTTTTATAAACGACTTTAATTGACCTTAATTGTTATTCTATAACTTAACTGACCTTAATTGTTCTTTAATTGACCTCAAGTAACAACATAAAAGGTTGATTAAGCAGCCGTGATTGGCTTAACTAACATAACCGACCTTAATTGAACTTCACTGGTAGCTTAATCGACTTTAATCGACCCTGACTAACTTAAATTGCTCTTCTTTTTAATTTAACTGTAATTCAAAATTGCTCTTCCTCTTCAAATTTTGTTGGTTTTCTAATTTATATTCAATTCATTGCGATATGACTTCACCTTTTGGGCCTTGTTTGTTATTTTGGACATTTTCTCGATGATGAAAACGGCTTATGTTCTTGGAAATTTAGTGGCGACGGAATGCAAAAGCACTTGCAATCAATAATGAAACCTCATGTGAAGAGTTATATGCTAAAGTACGAAACATTTGCCAAGTTAATGACATAGAGATAGGATTTCAGACTCCAGCAATGGTGCAGAATTTACACGTTCCTATCCGGATTACTTCAAATGAAGATGTTCAATGGTACCGAATATCAATAAACAAGGCTATCCCACTCCTCTTTGTATAACCATTGTGAGCCAAGAAAATTGCGACGCGGGAAGAAAATAATGGAGAAGAAGAAAATAATGCAGAAGAAGAAAACAATGGAGAAGAAGAAAATAATGGATTTGGTGGTGATGACATGCAACGGGAAGGGGTGACAATGCGAATAATTTTTCGATAGCTTGAATGTAATTCGAGAATCCATATCCAATTACGATAATGATTTCTCTACACCGCCGATATTTGAGTTTAGTCAAGGCAACGGAGATCAAGGCAATAGAGATCAAGGCAACGGAGATCAAGGCAATAGAGATCAAGGCAACCGACAAGAAAATGACTTCACAAGTGAGCATTTAGTTTCTTCGGTTGGAAGTACATCGCGAGTGATACCCGTAGATGTTGATTTGAAGGTTGACCAAGTATTCAATAACAAGAAAGAGCTTCGGAAGGCGTGCACTTGCTTGCATTGAACCACAACTTCAGTTCAAAACAAAAATCGAACAAGAGTGTGTACACAATAGTTTGCGTTGATGATAATTGCAAATGGCGTTTGTTTGCAACAAAGTACTCGAAAGTGATTACTTTCGATTCGAAAATATTCACCGAACATACTTGCCCCTAAATCAGTCCATGGCTGATCATAGACAAGCAACATCGCGAATCATTGGAATACAAATCTCGCCAAGGTTCGAGGACCGCAACACTACGTATAGACCTGCTGATGTCATGTTCGACGTTAGACGATCATTGGGCGTAGAACTAAGTTATCAAAAAGCGAGGAGGTGTAGAGAAGAGGCCTTAAGACACTTAAGGGGTTCGGTGAGGATAGTTACACTAATTTAGCTGCATATGCCCATAACTTGAAATTGGTTAATCCAGAAATATTCTTTTAGAGTGTGATAATGAAAACCGATTCAAGTACTTCTTTTGGCATACGGGGCTTGCATTCTTGGATTCCACTCTTCAATGCGTCCGGTAGTCATTGTGGATGGGACATTCTTAACTTCTAAATATAAAGGTACGTTGATTATTGCTACTTGTCAAGATGGAAATATGCGATATATCCTCTTGCATGGGCTATTGTTGATTCGAGAATGATGCATCGTGGACTTGGTTTTTCTTAAGTTGAAAGAAATAACAGTGACCGGGAAGGACTTGTTGTGATATCCGACCGACATAAAAGTCTTATTAGTCTTTGTCCAAGTTGTTTTTCAAAATGCACGTCATGCGCATTGTATCTATCATATAAAAGGCAACTTAAGGATTGTAACTCGTAAGGTGACACTATCTCACTTTTTAAGAGAGCGGCGGAGGCATATACCGAGAAGAGTTTTGCAAACATATGTCCGAAATTGAGAAAGCGATGAGAATGGTTGGAAGTATCTTAGCGAAACAAATTTCAAACTTGGGCCAGTCACATTTTAAAGGAGATCGTTACAATATCATGACTTCAAACAAGAGTCTCTCAACTCGTTTTTAAGAGAGCCGACAAACTCCTATACTTTTGCTTGAAAGTATTGGTAGAAAGTTGCGAGCTTGGTTTTGTGAGGGCGTGAGGCGACAAAGTTGTACAAGTTTCTTAACCCCAAAGAATGGAAGCAAAATTAAGCAAGTTGATTGAGAAGTCTAAAAAGTTTACGATTATTGAACCCATTGATCCATCCAAGTATGTGGTGAGGAGCGGTACCACGAATCACACCGTTAATTTTGATGGAAATACTTGCACTTGCCGAAAATTTCAATTGGACCACATACCATGCGAGCATGCAATAGCGGCGAATAAGAGAGGATTTTCGGTGTTCCCGATGTTCTCGGCATTCTATTGCTCGGTGTTGGAGAGACTCCTATTCCCAAAACATCTTTCCAGTTCCCAATGAAGATGAATGGGACATTCGGATAATATTAAGAATTTGACAATCTCCCCACCTTTAGTCCGACAACGAGTGGACGTCGTAGAACATCGAGAATTCCTTCAACCGGAGAGTTTCCGGAAGACAAAAATGCACTAGGTGTCGACAAGTAGGGCACAACCGACTTTCGTGTCGTGATCAAACACCGATGAGTGATAGACAATCACAAATTTAGTTTATGTTGCATTAAGTTTTGTATTGTTTTTAATTTTGGATTTCTATGTATTTGATTTGTGTTTTGTATTGTATTGTAACATTAATCTCAATTTTTTACGTATTGTATTATAACATCAATATCGATTTTTATATTTTGTATTGTTACATTAATATCGATTTTTATATTTTGTATTGTTACATTAATATCGATTTTTATATTTTGTATTGTTACATTAATCTCGATTTTTATATTTTGTATTGATATAACGTTACGTTACGATATGTTATGTTATAACGTTACGTTACGATATAACGTTACGTTAGGTTACGTTATGTTATAACGTTACGTTACGTTAGATTTTTTTGCTCTGTTGATAACTTGGATAGTGGTTGCTGGCCTGGTTATGCAAATGTTCAAAGGCAACACAATTTCCAGCAATATGTTGCTTCCTTAGTGTATTGATGTATATTGTTCTGTTCAAAGGCAATACTTTTGATTTGGTCATGTAATGAACTTGCTTTAAAGCGATTAATCAATGACATCGGTTATGGCCTGTTTTTGTTTTTGGATATGTATTGCTCTGTTGTGGTGTGGTAATGTGGTAATATTCAAGCTCTGTTCCTGTTTGTCATGTTAAATTCAATTGTACATAAGGTCGGTTAATGGTCGGTTAGGGTCGCGTAATCTACCATCTAATTGTACACAAGGTCGGTTAGGATCGCGTAATCCACCATGTGAAATTCAATTTTACACAAGGTCGGTTAATGGTCGATTAGGGTCGCGTAATCTACCATCTAATTGTACACAAGGTCGGTTAATGGTCGGTTAGGGCCGCGTAATCCACCATTGTATTATAACATCAATATCAGATTTTTATATTTTGTATTGTTACATTAATATCAGATTTTTATATTTTGTATTGTTACATTAATCTCAGATTTTTATATTATGTTATAACGTTACGTTACGATATAACGTTATCTTATAACGTTACGTTAGGTTACGTTATGTTATAACGTTACGTTACGATATAACGTTATGTTATAACGTTACGTTATGTTATAACGTTACGTTACGATATAACGTTATGTTATAACGTTACGTTATCTTATAACGTTACGTTAGGTTACGTTATGTTATAGCGTTGCGTTACGATATAACGTTATCTTATAGCGTTACGTTAGGTTACGTTATGTTATAGCGTTACGCTACGATATAACGTTATCTTATAGCGTTACGTTAGGTTACGTTATGTTATAGCGTTGCGTACGATATAGCGTTATGTTATAGCGTTACGTTATGTTATAACGTTACGTACGATATAACGTTATGTTATAGCGTTACGTTATCTTATAGCGTTACGTTAGGTTACGTTATGTTATAGCGTTGCGTTACGATATAGCGTTATGTTATAACGTTACGTTACGATATAACGTTATGTTATAACGTTACGTTATCTTATAACGTTATGTTATAACATTACGTTAGGTTACGTTATGTTATAACGTTACGTTACGTTATATCGTAACATAACCTAACGTAACATTATATCGTAATGTAACGTTATAACATAACATAACCTAACGTAACGTTATAAGATAACGTAACCTAACGTAACGTTATATCGTAATGTAATGTAACGTTATAACATAACATATCGTAACGTTATAAGATAACATATCGTAATATAACGTTATAAGATAACATATCATAATGTAACGTTATAACATTACATATCGTAACGTTATAAGATAACAATATCGTAATGTAACGTTATAACATAACATATCGTAACGTTATAAGATACCATATCGTAACGTCACGTTATAACATTACATATCGTAACGTTATAAGATAACATATCGTAATGTAACGTTATAAGATAACATATCGTAATGTAACGTTATAACATTACATATCGTAACGTTATAAGATAACATATCGTAATATAACGTTATAAGATAACATATCGTAATGTAACGTTATAAGATAACATATCGTAACGTTATAAGATAACATATCGTAACGTCACGTTATAACATTACATATCGTAACGTTATAAGATAACATATCGTAATGTAACGTTATAAGATAACATATCGTAATGTAACGTTATAACATTACATATCGTAACGTTATAAGATAACATATCGTAATATAACGTTATAAGATAACATATCGTAATGTAACGTTATAACATAACATATCGTAACGTTATAAGATAACATATCGTAATGTAACGTTATAACATTACATATCGTAACGTTATAAGATAACATATCGTAATGTAACGTTATAACATAACGTATCGTAACGTTATAAGATAACATATCGTAATGTAACGTTATAACATTACATATCGTAACGTTATAAGATAACATATCGTAATGTAACGTTATAACATTACATATCGTAATGTAACGTTATAACATTACATATCGTAACGTTATAACATAACATATCGTTATGTTATAACGTTATAACATAACATAACCTAACGTCACGTTATATCGTAATGTAACGTTATAACATAACGTATCGTAACGTTATAAGATAACATATCGTAATGTAACGTTATAACATAACGTATCGTAACGTTATAAGATAACATATCGTAATGTAACGTTATAACATTACATATCGTAACGTTATAACATAACATATCGTTATGTTATAACGTTATAACATAACGTATCGTAACGTTATAAGATAACATATCGTAACGTTATAAGATAACATATCGTAATGTAACGTTATAAGATAACATATCGTAATGTAACGTTATAACATTACATATCGTAACGTTATAAGATAACATATCGTAATATAACGTTATAAGATAACATATCGTAATGTAACGTTATAACATTACATATCGTAACGTTATAAGATAACAATATCGTAATGTAACGTTATAACATAACATATCGTAACGTTATAAGATAACATATCGTAACGTCACGTTATAACATTACATATCGTAACGTTATAAGATAACATATCGTAATGTAACGTTATAAGATAACATATCGTAATGTAACGTTATAACATTACATATCGTAACGTTATAAGATAACATATCGTAATATAACGTTATAAGATAACATATCGTAATGTAACGTTATAACATAACATATCGTAACGTTATAAGATAACATATCGTAATGTAACGTTATAACATTACATATCGTAACGTTATAAGATAACATATCGTAATGTAACGTTATAACATAACGTATCGTAACGTTATAAGATAACATATCGTAATGTAACGTTATAAGATAACATATCGTAACGTTATAAGATAACATATCGTAATGTAACGTTATAACATTACATATCGTAACGTTATAACATAACATATCGTTATGTTATAACGTTATAACATAACGTATCGTAACGTTATAAGATAACAATATCGTAATGTAACGTTATAACATAACATATCGTAATGTAACGTTATAAGATAACATATCGTAATGTAACGTTATAACATAACGTATCGTAATGTTATAAGATAACATATCGTAATGTAACGTTATAACATTACATATCGTAATGTAACGTTATAACATTACATATCGTAACGTTATAACATAACATATCGTTATGTTATAACGTTATAACATAACATAACCTAACGTCACGTTATATCGTAATGTAACGTTATAACATAACATATCGTAATGTAACGTTATAAGATAACGTAACCTAACGTAATGTTATATTGTAATGTAACGTTATAAGATAACGTAACCTAACGTAACGTTATATTGTAATGTAACGTTATAAGATAACGTAACCTAACGTAACGTTATATTGTAACGTAACGTTATAACATAACGTAACCTAACGCGTTATATTGTAATGTAACGTTATAACATAACATAACCTAACGTAACGTTATAACATAACGTAACCTAACGTAACGTTATATTGTAATGTAACGTTATAACATAACATATCGTAACGTAACGTTATAACATAACGTAACCTAACGTAATGTTATGTCGTAATTAAAATTTAAAATTCGTTTAAATTATAATTTAAATATAAAATATAAAATTAAATATCGTAATAAAATTTAAAATTCATTTAAATTAAAATTAAAATATAAAATATAAAATTAAATATCGTTATTAAAATAAAAATTCGTTTAAATTAAAATTTAAATATAAAAAAATTCGCTTGCTCCAACCCAAAAATTTGAATCTCCTCCCACCATTTGAATCTCCTCCTCCCACCCTTTTTCGTTCTCTCAAAAGTGGTATGCTTTAGCAAGTCAACAACTCCTCCATCAACCCCATATTTAATAAAACTTTTCCTTCATTTATGACCTAGGGCTCAAACCAACTCCATTCCCCAAAAATGGAAACACCAATTTTGAAGACAAGCAACTCGAATTATCACATGACTGCAATAGGGTTTGCAATTGTGGTGTTCGAGCACCTATGTGGACATCTTGGAGTGACGAAAACCCAAGTAGAAGGTTCATCGGATGTGCAAACTATAAGGTTCTCTTTCTTCTTTTATAATTAATTATGTGTATGTTTGTAACATTAATAATTTGTCATTTTTTCACTGTGCAAACTATAAGGATCGAGCTAAGCACCGTCATTTTTCGCTTGGATTGACCCACCACCGCGAGAGATCGAAAAAATCATCATTTGTGGACGTCTAAGATCCCAAATTGTGGAATTGAAGCAACAACTTGAGAAAATTGAAATGCAACTCAGAGAAATGGTTGGACAAGTTGAAAAGTTTAAGAAAACGAAGGCAAAGCTGAAGTTACATGAACAAATATTGGAAGAACAATTGACGAAGGCAAAAGAGAGAGAGCAATGGTTTTTTTGCTCGTTGATAACTTGGATAGTGGTTCGGCCTGGTTATGCAAATGTTCAAAGGCAACACAATTTCCAAAGAATATGTTGCTTCCTTAGTGTATTGATGTATATTGTTCTTCAAAGGCAATACTTTTGATTTGGTCATGTAATGAACTTGCTTTAAAGCGATTAATCAACTGACATCCGGTTATGGCCTGTTTTTGTTTTTGGATATGTATTGCTCGTTGTGGTGTGGTAATGTGGTAATAGTCAAGCTCGTTCTGTTTGTCATGTTAAATTCAATTGTACATAAGGTCGGTTAATGGTCGGTTAGGGTCGCGTAATCTACCATCTAATTGTACACAAGGTCGGTTAGGATCGCGTAATCCACCATGTGAAATTCAATTGTACACAAGGTCGGTTAATGGTCGATTAGGGTCGCGTAATCTACCATCTAATTGTACACAAGGTCGGTTAATGGTCGGTTAGGGCCGCGTAATCCACCATCATACAAGGTCGATTAATCGACCATAATCGACCATAATCGACCATTAACCAAAGACGTTCACCGCACAGCATGTCCGAGACGATCTACCTACGTTATTTGACCGTGAACTTCCACATAAAATTAAAGTTTTTATCATCGAAAAATCACTTTCCTTCAAACTCTTATCTCGTATTGGTTCTTGGTTCTAGTCCTTTCTCAAAGAAATCACCATTGCCTCCAACATTCAATTCTTCACAAAAAGGTAATCCGTACATTCTCGTTCTGTATGCAAGGTCGATTATTGTGTTGGTCGATTATTGTATTGGTCGATTACTTACTGGGGTTTAGGGTTTAACGCAATGTCGGGGAGCGTCGACATCGGGGTTTAGTGTTTAACGTAAGGTCGATTATTGATTTTACCCTATGTGATTCTTGTTGTAAAAATCAATTAGTAGTTTTCGAAAATTAAAAATCGAAACATAATGTTCAAGGTCGAATCGCATTTAAAAATTGCATTTGCATTTCGAAAATTTGAAACATAATGACCAAATGTGTTAAACATAATGTTTACAATTTGCATTTCGAAAATTTGTCATTAATGTTCAAGGTGGAATCTTGATAAACATTACCATGTGTGTTTATGTTTTAATGTGATGAAAATGTTTACAATTTGCATTTCTATTACAGAGAATATGGCATTCTTAATTGATCCAACACAAAGGTACCCCGCAAAGGTCACTTGCGATTTAGGCCGAAGGTGATCGGCGAAGTATATTCTAAATTAGATGAAGAACATCGAGAATGTTCACGCTTCTTGCTTTGGGAAGTTGTATGAAATGAGAGACAATATGAAAATATCCGCCAACCGCTTCATGCATTGGTGTTTTTGAGGATTCAATCACCGACATAAATGATCCGTGGTTTCGTATAGGGGTCAAAATGTCGATTTGGCTTCTCGATTACACCATCATCACAGATTATATCCCTGATGAGGAAGATTATAAGAGGTCCATCCCCGCAACAAAAAGGTTGGTCGATGAATATTTTGCGGGAGGGAAAAAGTCCGTGAAGCCCGAGGCATTAAACGAAGCTTTTCTCAATGCAAAATCGAGCTAGACAGATATAAGTGGGCCTAGCCGTAGTATATGAGGTGTTTTGAGAGCCAAGGAATCGAGTACTTCGATTGACTTGGGCTTTTAGAAATCGTGGACGACTTGGACCTATTCAACAAATATCCGTGGGGAACAAGGACTTATCCCAACCTCGTTGCATTCGGTGAAAAATCTTCGGATAAAGTTGGTGTGAAAACTAATACGTTCTATGGCTTCCCATTTGCATTACAGTAAACAATTGAATTCAATTTAATATCAAATGAGAATAAACTATTCTCATTTCTTTTGTTGTTTCTAACATATAACTTTTGTTAGGTTTGGGCATTCGAGATGTTTCATCCTTTCCGAATTTAGAGATGTTTTGGGCTCCAAAATATAGGGACAACGAAAATCCCATCATTCCTAGAATGTGTAATTGGAGGTCGAAGGAAATCCAAGTTACGACAAAATTATTGCAATCTTGGATATACAATGGGTAAATGTTTTCCATTATTTTGATCTCGATAATGAAAAATTCATTTTGTTTTTGTATTTCATTAATGAAGTTTTTATTGTTTTTGAATTGGCGTAATGATGCTCTTGTTCCTTTGTCCCCGATCAAGCCGAAAACAATGAAAGTTATGTAGATGATTTTGGTCCGGCTTGGAGAACAACTTTCAATTATGAGCTAGCCCAAGAAGGATTTCAGTCCCCACGATCCACACGATCCCCACGATCCCCACGATCCACACGATCTCCACAAGTCGAGTCTCCACGATCCCGCTCCCCACAACCTAGTGGAGGAGTTTCTTATAGAACCGCCTCCTACTAATGATGGGATGAAAGACATTTTGGATTACTTGGTTGAGATCAACCGTAAGATCGATGCTCATCTGCAGACTATTGAGGAGCATATGGTTGAGATCAACCGTAAGATCGATGCTCATAGGCCGACTATCGAGGAGCATATGGTTGATATGAACCAAAAGATCACCGCCTTAGACCAAAACCGGTTTACTTTTATATTTATTTTTGTTTTGATTTCTCTTAATTTCTTAAGTTAGCTTATTGTGACATTTTTTCAAATTGCGGGATGATGTAATTGTTGAGGCAAGGAGGTTGCGACACCCCCCACTCCCACCGGCCACCACCTCACCATGGCACTCCCACTCCTACCTGCTCCCACCGCCACTATCACTACCACTCCCATTCCCACTACCGCTCCCACCACCACTACCACTCCCATTCCCACTACCACTACCACTACCACTCCCGCTCCCACTACCGCTCCCACCACCACTACCACTCCCATTCCCACTACCACTACCACTACCACTCCCGCTCCCACTACCGCTCCCACCACCACTACCACTCCCATTCCCACTACCACTACCACTACCACTACCACTACCACTCCCGCTCCCACTACCGCTCCCACCACCACTACCACTCCCATTCCCACTACCACTACCACTACCACTCCCATTCCCACACCCACTCCCGCTCCCGCTCCCACTATCACCAAGAAGACTCCCACTCCTGCTCCTACTATCACCGCACTCCCACTCCCACTCCCACTCTTGATACCACTCCCATTAGGGATCTCATTGACACCATCATGAAGAAAAAATAGAGAATGAAATGGTAAAAGAAAGGGAGGAAGAAAGGGAAAAGAAAAGGAAAAGAAAACATAGTGTCGGAAGCGAAAATATTTTGCCAATGGGAACAAAGAGAACTAGAAAACCATCGGCCCAAATAATAACTCCTTCACCACCGAAAAGCCAAAGCCGAAAGAAAAGGCAATGTTATTGACCCCATATTTGATGGTCAAATATGGCAAAGAATTTTGTAGATGGCTCGAACCCGATCTATTCCAGGTTCCTGATGAGTCAAAGGTCCAAGTGATGAGAAGTTGGTTAACAAATGCGATCAAGAGTAATACTCCTTTCTTTGAATACATAAAAACTTTTAAGTACAAATATTTATTAGTTTATTTTTTATTAGTTTATTGTTTTTGATGATATTGAAGATAATATCGATCAACATGAAGCTATTAGTGATCAACATACTAATGCAAAGTGAAGTCGTCGTTTGTTAATTCAGTTAGTTTAGCTAGTTAGTTTTGTAATGTAATGATGATGTAATGGTTTGTTATTCGTTTGTTATTCTCGTTAAGAGAAGAGTATATACTCGTAATTTCATTCCCTTTATTAGTTTATTTTTTAAGTAGTTGCATTTATTTCTTTTCACGGTGATTTTGTTGTTAGACGTGGAATAAAGATGAAAGTTGAGTGGTTCAACATATTTTGCAAGTCTACGGAATATCTTTTAGATGAGGTAAGTTATTCTATTAATTAATGGCATTCTAACCTTACATTATTGTTTGATTCGATGAGGTAAGTTGTTCTATTAATTTCAAGATATCGATGTTTGCATCCTTATGATGCGGGAGAGACAAAGGATGTATCCATTATCGTTCGCGAAACAACGACCGAACGATTCTTGATACCACATTCTACAATGTACTTTCTACAATTTTTGATATCCCAACATGACCCGCACCACATTATGTCGGAAGGTCTACTCGACTTTGCCTATGGAACATGGAAAAAGATATGGAGATATTTGCGAAACCATGGTCCGAATGTACTCGTATTTACTTTCCTATCTTCCACAATCAACACCGGTTTGCGGACCTTGAGTTCCATAGTGGAAAGTTCATTATATACGACCCCGACGAAGTGTTTTGACTCGGTCAATTGCATGGGGCTCTCCTCCCTTTTTGAAGTTCATTCCAAATCGCAAAAGGGCCGGAGTTCGTTAGCCGCCATTGATTATCACAGGATCTAAAACAAAAACAAAGCAACGTGAGTGATCTATTTTTATTACTTTTTTAATTGACGTATGTTGAAATTGTTTATTGACCGTAAGAGCTAATTTGTGGTTTGATTGAATGTATCACGGGTGAATGTGGGATTTTTGCATTGAAGTACATTGAGTGTCCGAGCATCGATGAGTCTCCATATCTCGTAAAAAACGAACATATTGCAAATTGGAGGGAAAAATACGCTGTTGATGTATTTTGTAATAACTTTGATCCTTAATTTATAAACAGATTTTATTGTGTACGATATGTTGCTTTTGTAATCGCTATCTTGATATGGAAGTTCCAGTTTGGTTTGGATATTTCAGTTTTCAATTGAACTATGTTGCGTTTGTGAATATAAATGGGTCGATTAAATTTTAAATTGGTCGATCAATCGACCTATTTTTAAAGGAGTGGGTCGATTAAAATTGCCTTAGCTAATGTGGGTTGGTTACTCGACCATTAACCGACCCTTGTGCAAATTGGAGGAAAAGTACGCTGTTGATGTATTTTGTAATAACTTTGATCCTTAATTTATAAACGATTTATTGTGTACGATATGTTGCTTTTGTAATCATTATCTTGATATGGAAGTTCCAGTTTGGTTTGGATATTTCAGTTTTAATTGAACTATGTTGCGGCCAGTTATAAAATGGGTCGATTAAATTTTAAATTGGTCGATCAATCGACCTATTTTTAAAGGAGTGGGTCGATTAGAATTGCCTTAGCTAATGTGGGTTGGTTACTCGACCATTAACCGACCCTTGTGCAAATTGGAGGGAAAAAAGTACGTTGTTGATGTATTTTGTAATAACTTTGCTCCTTAATTTATAAACAGATTTATTGTGTACAGATATGTTACTTTTGTAATCAGTTATCTTGATATGGCAGTTCCAGTTTGGTTTGGATATTTCAGTTTTCAATTAAACTATGTTGCAGTTTCAGTTATAAAATGGGTCGATTAAATTTTAAATTGGTCGATCAATCGACCTCTTTTTAAAGGAGTGGGTCGATTAAAATTGTGTGCAAATTGGAGGGAAAAGTACGCTGTTGATGTATTTTGTAATAACTTTGATCCTTAATTTATAAACAGATTTTTTGTGTACAGATACGTTGCTTTTTGTAATCAGTTATCTTGATATGGCAGTTCCAGTTGCTTTGGATATTTCAGTTTTCAATTGAACTATGTTGCAGTTTCAGTTATAAAACGGGTCGTTTAAATTTTAAATTGGTCGATCAATCGACCCATTTTTAAAGGAGTGGGTCGATTAGAATTGCCTTAGCTAATGTGGGTTGATTACTCGACCATTGACCGACCCTTGTGTACTTTGATTTTCCATATGGTGGATTACTCGACCCTAATCGACTATTAACCGACCTTTGGTGACATTTGCAACTTACAAAGCATAACATTTGCAACTTCAGAGCTCCAATTGCAACAAACAGAAATACATTACATATCCAATAATAATAATAATAATAATAATAGACCACAGCCAGAGCAATACATTCATTTAATCATCATCAATCACTATAACAACTCCATGATTATCTTCGCACTTGCGCTTCCACATAATGCTCCTAATCCTTTCGACCTTCTACCGGGTGCACTTCCACGGGCTTTTGTGGCTTTCTTTGTAGTAGTTGTAGTTGCTCCATCAGTAAGAGCAACTCCAACTCCATCATCAGTAACATCTGGTTCATCAGCAACTCCATTTTTTGTTTTGGTCTCTTTGCACGAGTTCATGTTGCTTCAAATTTGTTCTTGCGGAAAAAAAAAAACCCGAAGAGTGAAATGAAATGAAGGGTGATATTATCCGTGGGAGAGACTTGCTAACTTGCTGTATTTATAAGTAAAATATACTAAGCTTTTTGAAGGGATGGAGTCAAACTATTTCTTAATATCTGTGTAACGTTAAAGTAAGAATTTTTGGGAACAAGGAGTCAAACTATTTATTAATATCCGTGTAAAATTAAAGTAGGAATTTTTGGGAACATGTCAAGGAGACAAGGAGTACATAAATAATAGTAAAAAGTAAAAAGTATTTTTCTGAAAAGTTAAAAGTGTTATGAATAGTAAAGCAAAAAGTACTAACAACTGTACATAATAATAGATCACGCGACCCTAACCGACCTTGTGTACATTTTATGGTATATTACGCGACCCTAACCGACCACTAAACGACTTTATTTTAGGTCAGTTAGTGGTCGATTAACCACTGGTCGGTTTTATTGTCGTTTAATGGTCGATTCGATTAATCTACATCCTATCCCTGCCAAGAATCTTTTCCAAGAATCTTGACAAAAGCTTTATTATCAAAATCTTTTCCAAGAATCTTGAAAAAAGCTTTATTATCAAAATCTTTTCCAAGAATCTTGAGAAAATCTAAACTTCACACCTACCTAAAGGGCCAAGGCGTGTTTAGAAGGACAACCCTAAGTAAATCTCCATTATTGAACGTCCTTCGCCTAACCTCCATGAGTTTAAGTAGAGCTCCTTCTTCATCCAAACTCTACTATGAATAAACTCACAACCGCTTATCGATTACACTAGATACAAAATTATGATTCAAATTTTCTCAAAATGTATTCAAGTCCTAGAAATCGATTAGCGTATACCTATCCGTCCATCGGAACTCTGCTAGCATACATGAACATCACAGAGAAGATCCTGAAAAGAGTTATCAAATGTTTGGAAAGCATTTGATAAATTGCCATGTGCAACAAGTCTTCGGTTATATGTAGGTATGCGGGCCATCACCTCAAAGATGGTCGATGCCGATAATTTTGACCGAATTACGTAGCTAATAAGGAATTGATTTCAAAGGGATTCATGGCCGAAGCAAAATCCTTAGTGGCCATCACCCGGGTTTCGGTGCTCTCATAATGACCCGAAGAAGTGCACGGAAGCCTTCGACCGAGTGGAGGAGATCAAAACGGACACCGCCATGCATCTTGATCTACTCCAAAATCCTTGAAATCAATCTTGGATACTATTTTGTAGCAAATTTTCTACTCAAAATTGAATTATTATGTATCTTTATCCTGTAATCTGCAGTTTAGTCAAAATTCCAGTTGTAATGGTCGATTAATCCACCACTGGCCGTTTGTAATGGTCGATTTTAAGGGTCGGTTTTAATGGTCGGTTAGGGTCGATTAATCCACCAAAATTTTTATGATTGGTCGTTTTAATGGTCAATTAATCTACCATTAATCCACCAAAATTAGTTTAAGACTGGTCGTTTTAATGGTCGATTAATGGTCGGTTAATCTACCACAATATCCTTAAGAACTTTTCCATAGTCGGTTAATGGTCGGTTAGGATCGGTTAATCTACTGGTCGGTTTTAATGGTCGATTAATGGTCGGTTAATCTACCACGCATACTTTAAGATGGGTATTTTTGGAAGTTTATGTCTTCCGCTTCTTTGACGCAGTCAAAGGCCATATAACATAAAATGTCGGGTCTAAAGGCCATACTTGACTATTACCACCAAATTATATTGTGAGTGTAGCGGTTAAAAAGTAGCACCAAACTATGTTTCGGTGTATCAGCGCACCAAATCTGAATATTACACTTAAAATCTTTATTTTTCATTTTTTATACTTCAGGTCTCCCGTCAATTTTATTTAATTTTTGTGCCTTGAAGTTGTTCATTTTGCTTTTCAACCTTAGAATCATCTTCTTTTATATTTTGCACCCTGTAAGCTTTGTATCTTCAGATTTGAGCCTTGATGTTAATCTAACTGAAGTTGTTAATGTTCGTTGGACGTCGTTAGTCCTGTTGAATATTTTGTTTTCTGAAATAATCATAGAAACCAGTGTTAGTCCATTTATAAATAAACAATTATTTATAGGACAATTCGTATAATATAGAGTACGAATTCTAGATGTCTACAATATTATCCAATTATTTTTATTATTATTTTTGTGAAATGTCAAAATATGTGATATCTTGCTGAAGTGGCTTATGGTTGCGCCACGTGGTTTCCTTTGAATTTCTCTTAATTCTCAAACCTCCAAATTAAATAAGCTTGACTTTTGAAGTGAGATGACTATTCATTTCTAGGTCCTTAGCTAATAACTATACCTAATAATAATATATTTGATATATATTATTTATATCCTATTAGATATTCAATAATATTAATCTTATAGTTATTACCATTAGGTAGTATGTATAACTATATGTAATTAATAGTATTATGTATTACTATTAGATACTCCCTCCGTCCCTAAATTATTGTCTTCCTTACATTTTTCGTCCGTTCCTAAATAGTTGTCTTGTTTGAAACTTTCCTTTTTAAAACATGACTTTTACTATTTTATCCTTACTTTTTCTTCCTACTTCAATTATGAGCCACATATACATGGGCATTAAAGGAAACGACACACTATTTTAATACTATTTCAATATTAATAATCAAGTTAATTACTTTTTTTTAATCCGTGTACCGAGTCAAACAACATAATAATTTAGGGACGGAGGGAGTATTCAATAATATTAATCTTAAAGGTATTACTATAGGTAAGCAAAAGACACTTCTACTATTATTATTAAGAAATATTAACTTAAGAACGTTTCTACTCGTATCATCAAATCCATACATATGTATATTCAAGTTGGTAAGAAGGGCTCACGGTGTGCCACATATCTAACTTTTGACTTATCTTGGTTTTCATGCATTTGACTTTTTGATTTCTCACTATTTAGATAATAACTTTAGCTAGTTACTATAATTAAGATTTAAGGTAAAACTACTACATATATTCATGTATATAACATATAGTATTAGAAAGAATTATATAATTATTTGGTCCCTCTGTTTTACGAAAATTATACATTTGGTCCCTCTTCATCAAAAAAATTCATTCTGATCACTCGATTTGCATTTTCTTGTGAGATTTCCCCTTCAGACTACTATTGTCAAATTTTCCATTTTTTTAAAAATACCCAAACTACCCTTCATGCATTAAATACTCAATTATTACTTTCTCTCTTCCTACAAACCGACCCTACTACCCTATATCAATGTCCACTCACTCCTGCCGTCCAACCCCTCTTCTATTTTTTTTTTCTTTTTTTTTTTCCTCAACCCTCCTACAGAAACAATCCCCACCCTCTTTTTCACTCTCTCATCCAGTCTTTTCCAAACTCTCATTCTCTCCTCCATTTCAAAACCCAACACACATTACACATGACCCCCACATACTTACCATTGACTCAATTAATCTTTCCCTCTTCAATCACATGCCCTCTCATATCACATCAAACAAATCCAATTCCTTCCTCAACTGCACATTCAACGAGCTCACCCCTCCCCCTACCGGTGTAATCAACCCTCCCTTCAAACAAACTTTATTCTTCTTAATCGATTCAATCACTTCTTCTGAAAACTTCTTCATGTCGCCATGAACTTCATAGTGCTTGAAGTACATGCATACTCGCACAACTTTTGAGAGTCCCACATATCTCTCACTTCCTCACTCTTTCTCTTTCCTTCACAAAGATCCCACTCTCCTTTCACATCTGCTGCTACGTTGGTCAAGAAACTCCATCAACTCTCCAAATTGTTCCTTGATGGTGGACATTAATTCTAACTCTTTTTTGAAAGTTTCAGAATGATGCAACTTTCGGATAAGAATAATGATGAAATTTCGGCTTAAGCGCAAAAAATCCAAGTCTGGAAACTCCGGGAGAGAGCTAGAAGAAAGAAGTGATCTATAGAAATCTATAGAGAAATTATTGGCGGGTGAGTGGTGGTGATCGATTTCCAACATTTTGGTGCGTCTTATCCATATAGATCAATCTGTTATTTCTTTGAGGGGATAAAGGAAGCAAGTCTAATTAATGATTTATATCCCTGCTTGGAGCCCAACTTCACCCAAAAGCATAGGATTAGTATGGTTTTACGGGCCATCAGGTCGGGTTATTGAAGCTATGGTTTTGGGTTTTGAGGTGATGATTTACAGAAAGGGGGATAGAGATATATGTGTTTGTTTAGCGAGCTGCCATGAACGTTTAAGCTGAGGAGAGAAAAAAGAGTATACTCTATTTATTGTAATAGAGTGGGAAAGCTTCAAACCGAAAAAAATGGTGACAGTTGTAATGGGAACGGAGACAGTGGTGGGTGGGTCATGGGTGGGGTTATTATCCCACTATGACTATTTGCAAAAGAGATTTTCATTTAACCCCCTATTTAAAAGAGATTTTTAGTTAACCCCCAATAAATATGTTAATTTACACATAAAAGTTAATGTATTAAGGGTATTTTGAATATTTAAAAAAATATTAGATGTAAAAGTTAATGTAATTTACACATAAAAGTTAATGTAATTTACAGTGATGGAGGCGTTGGGTTTGGGAGCCATGAGAGACCACTTGTGTAGTGCCGAGGAGTTGAACATCTGTCACCTTTACTCTGCACTTCAATATTCACGGCCTTCTTCCCCCTTTCGCTATTATATATGCATTTCCTATGTTTAAATTAATTTACATTAAATTAAATTTTCAAAGAAAAAGGAAAATGATATATTTTATCGGACATACAGATTTAAAAAATCAATCTACTCTCTTATAAATAGTTATACGTGGTTTAATTTAAATTTTATTCTTAATTTTTTAAAAAATGCTTTGTTAGTCCCTTTAATTGAGTCAAATGAAATGATTTAGTACTAACTCTGAAAATGAAGGATCCTCTGTAACGATCCGAGCTTGAAGCCCGGTCCGCCACGCATAGCCCACGCACTGGCCCACTAAGCACCTTGGGTCAACTGGCCCACCACAAGTCACCCAAAAGTCCATGGATAGATTGGTGTCCAGTGGTAGTAAGTGGCCACTTATAAGGCACACATAAATCATACATCTACCCGATGTGGGATATTACAATCTCCCCCACTTGAATCCACATCTACCTGATGTGGGATATCACAATCTCCCCCACTTGAATCCTTGACGTCCTCGTCAAGACCCAAAGGAGGCCCAAATGATCGGCACCCGCACGATGTGTTCCAACACATTTTTGGCAGGTCCAACATCTACCCGATGTGGGATATCACAATCTCCCCCACTTAAATCCACATCTACCTGATGTGCCACTTGAATCCTTGACGTCCTCGTCAAGACCCAAGGAGGCCCAAAGGATCGGCACCCCGTGCGATGTGTTCCAACACATTTTCGGCAGGGACCTGCTCTGATACTATTTGTAACGACCCGAGCCTGAAGCCCGGTCCGCCACGCATAGCCCACGCACTGGCCCACTAAGCACCTTGGGTCAACTGGCCCACCATAAGCTACCCAAAAGTCCATGGATAGGTTGGTGCCCAGCAATTGTGCAAGTTTGTTTGAGGTTTTAAACATGTGATAAAATTATTTCATATATTTTATATATTTAACTGGTCCACCACAAGCCACCCAAAAGACCATGGATAGGTTGGTGTCCCGTGGTAGTGGGTGGCCACTTATAAGGCACACATAAGGATATCACAATCTCCCCCACTTGAAACACATAAGGATATCACAATCTCACCCACTTGAATCCATATCTACCCGATGTGGGATATCACAATACTATTTGTAACAACCCGAGCCTGAAGCCCGGTCCGCCACGCATAGCCCACACACTGGCCCACTAAGCACCTTGGGTCAACTGGCCCACCACAAGTCACCAAAAAGTCCATGGATAGGTTGGTGCCCAATAGTAGTGGGTGGCCACTTATAAGACATACATAAGTTCCACATCCATCCGATATGGGAAATCACAATCCCCCCACTTAAATCCACATTTACCCAATGTGCACATCTACCCAATGTGGGATATCACATCCTCTATAAATTGTTTTTGGAACATCAAAAAGGAATAACGAATTCCTCACTTAGGCTTTGTTTGGACACAATTTATTTATTTATTTTTTTTATAGTTTGTGGTTTTCAATGTATAACGTATAATAGTTATACCTTGTTTACTTTATCTTAAAAATTTGAAAAATAAATGCATTTTTGGTCCCTTTATTGATAGTAAAAATAATATAGTACTCCAACAATGAAAGATCCTCTATAAATTCCTTTTGGAACATCGAAAAGGAATAACAAATTATTTTTCAAGACCGAAAGAAGTAGTATACATAAAAAGAGATGTCAATAATTATTATGATGTATTTATTTTTAATTCATAAAACTTCCTATATAATACTCCTTCCGTTCCAGGTAAAGAGTCTACTTTTAATTTTTTTTCAGTCAACTTAGTTAAATTTTGACTAATAATTAACATAAATTTAGTAATGTTTACAAAGTTATGAAATTTGTAATCTATAGTATTCTTAAGATAATTTTTAATTAATAAAGTATTTCCTAATACATAAGTAAAATATGTAAAATTTTAATTTGATTTAGTCACATTTTGATTTATATAA
Source organism: Platycodon grandiflorus (assembly GCA_016624345.1). Lineage (NCBI taxonomy): Eukaryota > Viridiplantae > Streptophyta > Magnoliopsida > Asterales > Campanulaceae > Platycodon > Platycodon grandiflorus. Next base: position 49,905,624 of record CM028362.1, read on the forward strand.
AAAGAAAGTTGACGTTTTGCCTGGAACGGAGGGAGTAGGAAATAACATAATGGTAGTCATTGAAAATTTGGAATCAATATTAGCACTCTAATTATTAGTAGCGATACTTTATTTTACTTGTACTAAATGTTCTCAAATTATATTGTGAATGTAGTGGTTAAAAAGTAGCACCAAACTGTGTTTTGGTGTATCAGCGCACCAAATTTGAATATTACACTTAGAATCTTTATCTTTTATTTTTTATACTTCAGGTCTCCCGTCAATTTTATTTAATCTTTGTGCCTTGAAGTTGTTCCTTTTGCTTTTCAACCTTGGAATCATCTTCTTTTATATTTTGCACCCTATAAACTTTGTATCTTCAGATTTGACCCTTGATGTTGATCTAACTGAAGTTGTTAATGTTCGTTGGACGTCGTTAGTCCTGTTGAATATTTTGTTTTCTGAAATAATCATAGAAACCAGTGTTAGTCCATTTATAAATAAACAATTATTTATAGGACAATTCGTATAATATAGAGTACGAATTCTGGGTGTCTACAATATTATCCAATTATTTTTATTATTATTTTTGTGAAATGTCAAAATATGTGATATCTTGCTGAAGTGGCTTATGGTTGCGCCACGTGGCTTCCTTTGAATTTCTCTTAATTCTCAAACCTCCAAATTAAATAAGCTTGACTTTTGAAGTGAGATGACTATTCATTTCTAGGTCCTTAGCTAATAACTATACCTAATAATAATATATTTGATATATATTATTTATATCGTATTAGATATTCAATAATATTAATCTTATAGTTATTACTATTAGGTAGTATGTATAACTATATGTAATTAATAGTATTATGTATTACTATTAGATACTCCCTCCGTCCCTAAATTATTGTCTTCCTTTCATTTTTCGTACGTCCCTATATAATTGTCTTGTTTGAAACTTTCCTTTTTAGAACATGACTTTTACTATTTTACCCTTACTTTTTCTTCCTACTTCAATTATGAGCCACATATACATGAGCATTAAAAGAAACAACACACTATTTCAATACTATTCCAATATTAATAATCAAGTTAATTGTTTTTTCTTAATCCGTGTACCAGGTCAAATAACATAATAATTTAGGGACGGAGGGAGTATTCAATAATATTAATCTTATAGGTATTACTATAGGTAAGCAAAAGACACTTCTACTATTATTATTAAGAAATATTAACTTAAGAACGTTTTTACTCGTATCATCAAATCCATACGTATGTATATTAAAGTTGGTAAGGAGGGCTCAAGGTGTGCCACATATCTAACTTTTGACTTATCTTGGTTTTCATGCATTTGACTTTTTGACTTCTCACTATTTAGATAATAACTTTAGCTAGTTACTATAATTAAGATATAAGGTAAAACTACTACATATATTCATGTATATAACATATAGTATTAGAAAGAATTATATAATTATTTGGTCCCTCAGCTTTACAAAAATTATACATTTGGTCCCTTCTCATCAAAAAAATTTATTCTGGTGACTCGATTTTGCATTTTCTTGTGAGATTTCCCCTTCAGACTACTATTGTCAAATTTTTCATTTTTTTAAAAATACCCAAACTACCCTTCATGCATTAAATACTCAATTATTACTCTCTCTCTTCCTACAAACCGACCCTACTACCCTCTATCAATGTTCACTCACTCCTACCGTCCAACCCCTCTTCTATTTTTTTTTCTTTTTTTTTTCCTCAACCCTCCTACAGAAACAATCCCCACCCTCTTTTTCACTCTCTCATCCAGTCTTTTCCAAACTCTCATTCTCTCCTCCATTTCAAAACCCAACACACATTACACATGACCCCCACATACTTACCATTGACTCAATTAATCTTTCCCTCTTCAATCACATGCCCTCTCATATCACATCAAACAAATCCAATTCCTTCCTCAACTGCACATTCAACGAGCTCACCCCTCCCCCTACCGGTGTAATCAACCCTCCCTTCAAACAAACTTTATTCTTCTTAATCGATTCAATCACTTCCTCCGAAAACTTCTTCATGTCGCCATGAACTTCATAGCGCTCGAAGTACATGCATACTCACACAACTCTTGAGAGTCCCACATATCTCTCACTTCCTCACTCTTTCTCTTTCCTTCACAAAGATCCGACTCTCCTTTCACATCTGCTGCTACGTTGGTCAAGAAACTCCATCAACTCTCCAAATTGTTCCTTGATGGTGGACATTAATTCTAACTCTTTTTTGAAAGTTTCAGAATGATGCAACTTTCGGATAAGAATAATGATGAAATTTCGGCTTAAGCGCAAAAAATCCAAGTCTGGAAACTCCGGGAGAGAGCTAGAAGAAAGAAGTGATCTATAGAAATCTATAGAGAAATTATTGGCGGGTGAGTGGTGGTGACCGATTTCCAACATTTTGGTGCATCTTATCCATATAGATCAATCTGTTATTTCTTTGAGGGGATAAAGGGAGCAAGTCTAATTAATGATTTATATCCCTGCTTGGAGCCCAACTTCACCCAAAAGCATAGGATTGGTATGGTTTTACGGGCCATCAGGTCGGGTTATCGAAGCTATGGTTTTGGGTTTTGAGGTGATGATTTACAGAAAGGGGGATAGAGATATATGTGTTTGTTTAGCGAGCTGCCATGAACGTTTAAGCTGAGGAGAGAAAAAAGAGTATACTCTATTTATTGTAATAGAGTGGGAAAGCTTCAAACCGAAAAAAATGGTGACAGTTGTAATGGGAACGGAGACAGTGGTGGGTGGGTGGGGTTATTATCCCACTATGACTATTTGCAAAAAAGATTTTCATTTAACCCCCTATTTAAAAGAGATTTTTAGTTAACCCCTAATAAATATGATAATTTACACATAAAAGTTAATGTATTAAGGGTATTTTGGATATTTAAAAAAATATTAGATGTAAAAGTTAATGTAATTTACACATAAAAGTTAATGTAATTTACAGTGATGGAGGCGTTGGGTTTGGGAGCCATGAGAGACCACTTGTGTAGTGCCGAGGAGTTGAACATCTGTCACCTTTACTCTGCACTTCAATATTCACGGCCTTCTTGCCCCTTTCGCTATTATATATGCATTTCCTATGTTTAAATTAATTTACATTAAATTAAATTTTCAAAGAAAAAGGAAAATGATATATTTTATCGGACATACACAGATTTAAAAAATCAATCTACTCTCTTATAAATAGTTATACGTGGTTTAATTTAAATTTTATTCTTAATTTAAAAAAAAATGCTTTGTTAGTCCCTTTAATTGAGTCCAAACCTGCCAAATGCCACCCCCTAAATATACTAAATCACACCCCCACCCCATTGGAAGTTACACCTTTACCCCTTAAAACCCCTCATCCTCCATCCTCCAGGGCCCCCCTCATCCTCCATCCTCCACACCAGCCCCTTTCCACCCTCCAGCCCACACATAGCCGCCCTTTCCTTCCCTCCACCCACACAAGCCCCCTCATCCTCCATCCTCCACACACACCCCTTCCCTCCTCCAACACACCCCCCCCTTTCCTCCCCCAGCCTCGCCCCCTTTCCCTCCCCCAAAACAGCCCCCTTCCCCTTCCCCAAAGACACCGCACCCCCTTTTATTATTATTTATTCCTTTTATCATTATAAATAAATAATCTTACTCTCTTTCTAAATTCTAAAAACTCTCTCTAAATTCTAAATAATCTAACTCTCTCACTAAAGAGATTGACTTTTTTTTTCAAAAAGGTATGTTTTCAACACAACTAATTATTTTTTGCGTTTGTTATTGAATTTATTAGCATTATAATTTGATATTTATTGTTATAAATGAAAAAATTAACTTTTATAAATGTAAAAAATAATTAGTTGTGAAAAAAAGGTACGTTTTCAACACAACTAATTATTTTTTGAAAAAGATATGTTTTCAACACAACTAATTATTTTTTGCGTTTGTTTTTGAATTTATTAGCATTATAATTTGATAAAAAAAATTTTCAAAAAAGGTATGTTTTCAACACAACTAATTATTTTTTTGCGTTAGTTATTGTATTTATTAGCATTATAATTTGATATTTATTGTTATAAATGAAAAAATTAATTGTTATAAATGTAAAAAATAATTAGTTGTGAAAAAAAATTATTAATATATATTAGCATTAAAATTAGGTGGTCGTTTTTGACGATTTTGTTAAATTTTTTTTTTTTAATTTAGCCCCTTAAATTCAAAATTCCGTTAAAAACTTAACGGATCCGTTAAGTTTTTAACGGAATATGGAGAGGACCGCCCCCCTGAGGGTTTAATAAATTAACACCGCCACCCCCTGGGGGTCTAATACATTAAGACCGCCGCCCCAGGGTCTAATACATTAACACCGCCACCCCTAGGGTCTAATACATTCAGACCGCCCCTAGGGGTTTTAATTTTTTTTTTCAGTTTATTTTATATAATTTTATATAATTATTAAAATATAATTTTATATAATATCAATATATAATTTTATATAATTAGTAATATATAATTATTAATATATATTTTATATAATTATTAATATTTAATTTTATATAATTATTAATATATTTTTATATTTAATTTTATATAATTATTATCATATAATTTGGTAATAATTATTAATAGATAATTTGGTAATAATTAATAATAGGTAATTTTATATAATTATCAATATATAATTTTATATAATTATCAATATATAATTTTATATAATTAGTAATATAAAATTTTATATAGTTATTAATATATATTTTATATAATTATTAATATTTAATTTTATATAATTATAAATATATTTGTATATTTAATTTTATATAATTATTATCATATAATTTGGTAATAATTATTAATAGATAATTTTATATAATTAATAATAGGTAATTTTATATAATTATTAATATATAATTTTATATAATTATCAATATATAATTTTATATAATTAGTAATATATAATTTTATATAATTATTAATATATATTTTATATAATTATAAATATATTTTTATAAATAATGTTATATAATTATTATCATATAATTTGGTAATAATTATTAATAGATAATTTTATATAATTAATAATAGGTAATTTTATATAATTATTAATATATAATTTTATATAATTATTAATAGTTAATTTTAGTTTATTATATAAGTATATAAATTTAATTTTAGTTTATAAATTATTAATATATAATTTCATATAATTTAATTGTAGTTTATTTATAATTTAAAATCATTTAATAAATATATAATTTCAATTTATTTAATTTAATTTTCTAATTTTAGTTTTGAAATTAATATTATTGTTGATTTAATTAGTAATAGTAATATATTTATAAATAAAATTTGCAAAAATTAATATTTAAATTTAGTTTAATATATAAATTTATATAATTTAGTTTTAGTCTATAAATTATTAATATATAATTTCATATTATTTCATTTTAGTTTAGAATTTAATATATTTTTTATTTAATAGTAATAAGATTTTAAACTAAAATTTGCACAAATTAAATTTATATTGTGATATTTTAATATATAATTTCATGTAATTTAATTCTAATAAAATTTTATAAAATAATATATTTTTTTATATATTAATAATTTAAAAAATTAAATTAAATTTCATAAAATAATATATTAAACTAAAATTATAAACTAAAATTAGATATTAATAATTATTTATTAATAATTATATAAAATTATATATATTAATAATTTATAGAAAACTATATTTATATAAACAAAAATTATTTGTTAATAATTATTTTTTAATAATTATATAAAATTATGTATATATTAATAATTATATAAAAACTAAAAATAAAAAATTTAAACCCCCATGGGGGGCGGTTTAAACTATTTAAACCCCCAGGGGTTGGTGGTGTAATTCACTTAAACCCCTTGTAAGGGGCGGTCCTCTTTTCCAGTTTTTTTTTTTTTTTAAGTTTATTAAACAAAAATAATTATAATTTTAAACTAACTTTAAACTAAATTAACATATATAAATTTGCATAAATTAAACTAAGCACAAAACATAAATTTAACATAATTTAAACTAAAACAAAACATAAATTTAACATAAACTAACATGATTTGGATCCATTTTTTATATTTGGTATGAATAAAAGGTAGGAATGTTTTTTTTAAAACAAAAATCATTATAAGTTTATTAAAAAAATATAATTATAAATTTAAACTAACTTTAAACTAAATTAACATATATAAATTTGCATAAATTAACTTAAGCACAAAACATAAATTTAACATAAATTAAACTAAACATAAATTAAACTAAACATAAATTTAACATAAATTAAACTAACCATAAATTAAACTAAACATAAATTAAACTAAACATAAATTTAACATAAAATTTTTTCATAAATTAAACTAAACATAAATTTAACATAAATTAAACTAAACATAAATTTAACATATATAAATTTAACATAAATTAAACTAAACATAAATTAAACTAAATTAAACTAAACTAAACATATATAAATTTAACATAAATTAAACTAAACATAAATTTAATATAAATTAAACTAAACATAAATTTAACATAAATTAAACTAAACATAAATTTAACATAAATTTAACATATATAAATTTGCATAAATTAAACTACGCACAAAACATAAATTTAACATAAATTAAACTAAAACAAAACATAAATTTAACATAAACTAACCTGATTTGGATCCATTTTTTAAAATTTGGTATGAATGAAAGGTAGGAATTTTGGACTATTTTTGGTGTATTTTTGAATGTATGAAATTGTTTTTTTTTTTAAGTGAAATGTGGGTGAAAGGGGGAGGGAATCGGTTTAAATGGGGTGAAAGGGGGTGCGGTGTCAAGGGGAAGAGGGGGCCTGTTTTGGGGGAGGGAAAGGGGGCGGCCGCTGGGAGGGAAAGAGGGGGCGGGTGTGTTGGAGGGGAGGAAGGGGTGTGTGTGGAGGATGGAGGATGAGGGGGCCTGTGTGGGCTGGAGGGAGGAAAGGGGTGCTTGTGTGTGGCCGGAGGGTGGGAAGGGGCTGGTGTGGAGGATGGAGGATGAGGGGGGCCTTGGTGTGGAGGATGGAGGATGGGGGGTTTTAAGGGGTAAAGGTGTAACTTCCAATGGGGGGTGTGATTTAGTATATTTAGGGGGTGGAATTTAGCATGGCTCATTGAGTCAAATGAAATGATTTAGTACTAACTCTGAAAATGAAGGATCCTCTGTAACGACCCGAGCTTGAAGCCCGGTCCGTCACGCATAGCCCACGCACTGGCCCACTAAGCACCTTGGGTCAACTGACCCACCACAAGTCACCCAAAAGTCCATGGATAGGTTGGTGTCCAGTGGTAGTAGGTGGCCACTTATAAGGCACACATAAGTCATACATCTACCCGATGTGGGATATCACAACCTCCCCCACTTGAATCCTTGACGTCCTTGTCAAGACCCAAAGGAGGCCCAAAGGATTGGCACCTCGGGCGATGTGTTCCAACACATTTTTGGCAGGTCCAACATCTACCCGATGTGGGATATCACAATCTCTCCCACTTGAATCCACATCTACCTGATGTGCCACTTGAATCCTTGACGTCTTTGTCAAGACCCAAGGAGGCCCAAAGGATCGGCACCCCGTGCGATGTGTTCCAACACATTTTCGGCAGGGACCTGCTCTGATACTATTTGTAACGACCCGAGCCTGAAGCCCGGTCCGCCACGCATAGCCCACGCACTGGCCCACTAAGCACCTTGGGTCAACTAGCCCACCACAAGCTACCCAAAAGTCCATGAATAGGTTGGTGCCCAGCAGTTGTGCAAGTTTGTTTGAGGTTTTAGACATGTGATAAAATTATTTCATATATTTTATATATTTAACTGGTCTACTACAAGTCACCCAAAAGTCCATAGATAGGTTGGTGTCCCGTGATAGTGGGTGGCCACTTATAAGGCACACATAAGGATATCACAATCTCCCCCACTTGAAACACATAAGGATATCACAATCTCACCCACTTGAATCCATATCTACCCGATATGGGATATCACAATACCATTTGTAACAACCCGAGCCTGAAGCCTGGTCCGCCACGCATAGCCCACACACTGGCCCACTAAGCACCTTGGGTTAACTGGCCCACCACAAGTCACCCAAAAGTCCATGGATAGGTTAATGCCCAATAGTAGTGGGTGACCACTTATAAGGCACACATAAGTCCCACATCCATCCGATATGGGAAATCACAATCCCCCCACTTAAATCCACATTTACCCGATGTACACATCTACCCAATGTGGGATATCACATCTTCTATAAATTGTTTTTGGAACATCAAAAATGAATAACGAATTCCTCACTTAGGCTTTGTTTGGACACAATTTTTTTTTTTTTTATAGTTTGTGGTTTTCAATGTATAACGTATAATAGTTATACCTTGTTTACTTTATCTTAAAAATTTGAAAAATAAATGCATTTTTGGACCCTTTATTGATAGTAAAAATAATATAGTACTCCAACAATGAAAGATCCTCTATAAATTCCTTTTGGAACATCAAAAAGGAATAACAAATTATTTTTCAAGACCGAAAGAAGTAGTATACATAAAAAGAGATGTCAATAATTATTATGATGTATTTATTTTTAATTCATAAAGCTTCATATATAATACTCCTTCCTTTCCAGGTAAAGAGTCTACTTTTAATTTTTTTTCAGTCAACTTAGTTAAATTTTGACTAATAATTAACATAAATTTAGTAATGTTTACAAAGTTATGAAATTTGTAATCTATAGTATTCTTAAGATAATTTTTAATTAATAAATTTTATTTCCTAATACATAAGTAAAATATGTAAAATTTTGATTTGATTTAGTCACATATTGACTTCTACAGTGTTCTAAAAATCGCTAGGCGGGCGTTAGGAGCCAGAGCAGGGCCTAGCGCCTAGGGGCCTAGTCGGGATCTAGTCGGAGTCTAGGCGGGGCCTAGAAATCGAGACATAATTACATATTAGGTACATACTAAACCTGGTGCAACAATAGTAAATAGCTAAATATGACCAAATAAACTAAAAGTAATGATTACATTACAAGATTAAAAGTTAAAATTAAAAATTAAAATCAAATTCTCTATGATTTCAAAGTGGAGGGAAAAAGGAAATACTTTAATAACTTGAGGGGGGAGGGAAAATGCTTAGAGAAATATTTTAATAACTTGAGGGGGGAGGGGAAATACTTTAATAACTTGAGGAGGAGGTTGTCATTTTGAAAAGTGAATTAAAACCCTTAAACCAAAAGCTGACCGACTATCTCTCTCTCACAATTCACAAAGTTTTCACAGACGTCTCTCTCTCTCTCTCTCTCTCTCTCTCTCTCTCTCTCTCTCTCTCTCTCTCTCTCTCACTATAAGATAGATGACGGAATTTCAATGCCGACGACAATCTCTCGCTCTCGCCCTCTCTTTCTCTCTCGCTATCTTTCTCTCTCACTCTCGCTCTCTCTTAATTTTTCTCACTCTCACTCTCTCTTTTACCTCTTCATCAGCATATCGCCTCCTTTCCCACCGTAATCAATCCAGTCATTTCGACTACTTCCAAGCTGTGGATCTCAGTCACGTTGACTCCCCCTCCTCCGATGCCGAACTTATCTAAGCCCTAGCTGTCCAGAAGATTGAGGACGTCATTCATCGCATCGTCGTGCGTCGCTCTGCCCTTGATTGACTCCCCTTCCTCCAAGGTTCCTCATACTGGGTCCCTCCTCGACAAAATGCGTATGACATCGCTCAAATCGGCTGGGCGTTAGGCGGTGCCTAGGCTGACTAATCGGCAATTTTTCATGGTGGCAATTTTTTGTTCGATTTGGCCCTAGTCGCGGCATTTGGGGGGCGCCTAGAGCCTAGTCGCGGCGTTTGGGAGGGGGGGCCTAGTGCCTAGGCGGGCGCCTAGAGCCTAGTCGCGGCGTTTGGGGAGGGCCTAGCGCCTAGGCGGGCGCCTAGAACAATTTTTCGAACACTGGACTTCTATAAAAAAAAAGTAGACGCTTTGCCTAGAACGGAGGGAGTAGGAAAGAAAATAATGGTAGTCATTGAAAATTTGGAATCATCAATATTAGCACTCTAATTATTAATAGCGATACTTTATTTTACTTGTACTAAATGTTCTCAAATTATATTGTGAGCGTAGCGGTTTAAAAAGTAAGCAATTTACTTGAATATTTAATGAAAAGTCAAGGTAAAAAGGCAATGTATATTTTTTGAATGTAAAGCTCTGTAGTAGACAAAGAAGCTGGTCAAATGAGCAAATGTTTACGGAACTTACTATTTAAGGTGTCATCACCCGTAACTGATTACCTCGTAAATTTGGTTTGAACGATATTGTTAATAATAAAACTTTTAACTTGTTTAACATAAACTTGCATATGTTGTTTAATTAGTGAGAGCTCTACTTTACTTTATTGTTCCACCTAATATTCCATCCTGAATCATATTAATTACTCAAAAAAAAAAAAAAATTTGGTAAACAAACGAAATTAATAAATCATCTCATGCATGTTTGTTCGTCTTGATTTCAAATTGATTGGGAAGTCGCTTAGAGAGAGAGAAATAAGCTAAACAAAAATTAATTAAGCAACATAAATCACAACCGATAGAGCAAATCCTTGTGAAGGAGAAGATAGAAAAATTCTGAAAGTAAAACAGTAATGAAAGCATATTATAAGAACAAACAACTATTGTAGAAGATTAGATTGGATCAAAAATTGAATCGCAACATTGACTAAGAACGAGACTACAGACGGATATATGGAGAGACTTGAGATGGCTAAACAAAAACAAGTGGAGTAGTGAGTGGTAAGAACAATTAAGATCAGGGACTAAACATGAACATCGACCACTTAATGTTTGATACTGACAGATCGATCAAAATCAAAATCAAAATCAAATTCAAATGACGCTGTGACTAAACCTCCGTCCGTCGTGAAAGTATAATCCGATTGAAAGCTGTGACTAAACCTCCGTGAAAGTATACTCCGATTGAAACTAATACTCCTAATAATCTCCTCCGTCTTCACATACTGCAAGGATACAGCGCTTTTCAGCGGCATCCAAAATCTCAGTCTTCACATTGTCAGGGAGCTCGGCAGGAATCACGATCGTTTCATAGTATCCTGGCTTTTTGATGATGTAATCCACCTGCGTAGCCTTGGTGATACGGTGAGTGCGTTTTATTTCACCGGCCTTAATTGGCGGGACCGGAGTCACAACGACGCTGAATACCTCACCGTCTTTATATTGATAATTTCTGACACCTCTGTTAATGAGAATAGTATCACTTCTGATCATATCCAACTTCTTCAACCTCTTTGCCATGGACTTCTCTACTGCTTTCCCAAACAATCTGCCAAACAACATGCCGTACACTGGTTTCCGCAGCCTCATTCTCTTCTCCCTCCTCTCCTTCAAATATTTCATCAACTCCTTACGTCTCCTAATCGTATTCATCTTCACCTTTTCCATTTTCTCTCTGTTTTTTCTGAAAATTTGAATCTCTCTAACCTTCACACTCTACACATACACACTCTCCCTCTGGTATTTCCCTCACATACTGTGTTGGTGTTGAGGAAATGAATGTGACTATGTGAGGGTATCCTTTTATAACTAATTGGCGCCAAAACTCCCACCCCACGCCAGTTGCGTGCTCTTCAATGTGCAGGTTAGCAATTCCCTCCTCTTCCCTTAAGTGCTCTTCGGTGTGCACGTTAGCAATTCCCTCCTCTTCCCCACTCAACCCAATTAACAAACAAAAGTGTCTCAGTGTATTTTCTAATTGCCCGCGCGCCCAAAAACCCCTCAATCCCTCTAATGCATTTGTGAGGACATGATGAAGAAATCACGAGAGATCTCATAAGAAAGGAGCCTTTGAACTCTTAAAAATGTGCAACTTAATGAGTACTATCTAACATTTTGTTTGAATTTGAGGCAGGATGGTGAATTTTTTCAGCTTCTGGGAAGTAGTGCCTTTGTTTTGCTTGATTTTCAGTTCTTGAGATGCAGTGTTCTTTGTTTTACTTGATTGCAATCCATTGCTACCTGTATATTTCTTGGAAGTAAAAGAAAGAAACAAAATCTTCAAAGAAATATTATTTTGAAACTTACTCTAGTTTCATCTTAAAGGAGCACCATTCGATTGCAGTAGCACACACCAGCACATGACTTGACACATTATGTGAATGAATAGATTCAATGTTTAGAGGAGCTTGTTCTGGTTGCTTTCGATTTAAATTTTTTGCTTCCGTAGCTATCTTCAAACGTAGATCACTCGGTGAATCATAAATCTATATCTTCTAACTATGCAAATGTAAATGACTAATTTACAACTCACATCTGCTGCACTGATAATCTGCTACACCACTTACAGTCATTACGGCAACATTCTATGGATCTCATCCAACACAGAAAATCTTATTTTAAATAAGCTGTAAGTGGATAAAGTTGACGTGCTTCTTCTTACCATTTAGTTAAACCGAGATGAAAATTAGTGTTACTGATATCAAAGGAAACCCTGTTGGATGTAGTTTTCTTTTAAAATGCTACGTAGGTTCAAAGACAAGAATTGAATACAAGTCATGATTTTGCTGTTTAAGAAATCCAGCTGCTGTTATATGAGAGTTGATTACAATTTTGATTGGCAATATATGTTGGATCCGTACCAAAGAAAACAGGGTTTTAACCCAATCTTATTAGTTTAGGTGGTTTCCTTGGAGACATCTATGACAAACGGGTTCGAGGTTGTGGGAAAGAAATTCCTAGTCTTAATGTTCCCGCTTGTGAGGGATTTGCTTAAATGGATAGAATTGAAACCGATGCAGAAGCAAGAGTACACACACTAATTATAGTTACTGTGTTGTTTTAACTTTTCTTTTGTTTCATTCTGCTGCTGTAATTGCTTCACTGATTAGTTTCGTGCTTCGGTTGTACCTATTCTAATGCTCCTGTATTATGGTTTTACTGCAGGACACTTAGAAGCAATGAAGCATGCAGAACAAGCTTTCTCATCGTCTCTAAAAATGGTTAAAGAGAGTTGTAATGCAGGATTCACTGAAGTCAGCCTTGGATTTCACATCTCTCTGTTAAGTTTGAAGTCAGTTTATATGATCTTGGCAAATAGTTTCGTTATTGTCGGTCTGCGCTTTGCATACAAAGATCTTGAGGTACTGCGAATGATATAGTACCAACCACATAGATTCACTGCCAGTATCAACTACACCGTCAATCACCATGTTATTCTGCTACCAGCAACTCTATGATTATTAGGCTTGAAACAGTAGCAGCAACGCGAGGTCTATGGTTTCTATGTTGAGGTCATCTAAACTGCTGTTATTTGTGAGGTCCTCATCTTCATAAACATCCAACACAGCAAATCGATTGGGAGATATTGATTGGCGCATCTGCAGTTTATCCTTTGGAATGGTTTGTGTCCCAAAGTCCAGGTTAGGGCAAGTTTGATCAATGTCCGAGGGATTATCTTGTAGCCAGCCGCTGGCTCATTTGACTGTTGATCAACATGAATGGATTGAGTGTTAGATTGTTCAATTGAGCCTGCTGCAAAGATATTGGGCAGATTCGCAGTTGGGTCTTTCCCGCTAGACCAATTGGGGTTTTCACTACCTTGCCCATGTTGTAAATTTTTCGGTTAATGATTTCCTTTGGGAATACTAGAAGCTGGGTTTGTGTTTTGACTTGCTGCCAACATGGTAGTGTTTCTGATGTCCGGGTCAGCATTTTCAATGCGTTCTCCTGTACCATGTTCAAGATTTGAAGATGATGGCTTGTCATTTGCAATGGTAGTAGGTGGATATGTATTTTGTGTTTTGGCAGGGGTTATTATGGCTTGTTCTTCATCAAGTTGAATCACTGGGTTTGTTTTCTGGACCCATGTTGGTTTTGTTGGGAGAGGATTTTGCTGTACGACTTTAGCTTTCTGGACAATGGTTTGGGTTTGGTGTTTAGCTTTGCATGTATCCTCTGCATGGCCTTGTCTAAGACAATGAGTGCAGTACGAAGGAAGACGTTCTGGTTACATTGTCTGCCAAAACCCAGGATATTTGGTACCACAATCAATCCATATACGTGTCGTAAGAGGTTTTGTGAGATCAATCTCGATGTAAACCTGTTCAATACTTGGCCTTGTCACGGTAGCCGTGGGGTTGTCAATCATTAGGGGTTTTCCAATCAAGTTTGCAATCTAAAAAAGAGCATGCTTATGAAATAGATAAATAGGCAGGCTTGGGAGACAAAACCAAACTGGAACTATGGGACTCTCGTCTGGGAAAATCAGGGGTTCACTTGAAGACCCGCATTGGATAGCTTCCGAGGTACCATGGACTTTCATCCATAAGCGTTGGTAGTCAGCTTTGTGGTTTACTTGTGTAAGGACATGTTTTGAATCAAGGGTTCCAACGATTTAATCCGTAAGTTTGAAGGCTGGCTCACCTTTGAATGAAGACAGGGAAATAAGGGGAATTTCAGAAGATGTTGTTGGTGATGTTGAGCTAACAATTGAAGCAAAAGTTTTCTTAATTGTTGGGGAAGGAGGAGATTCAGTCAAAGAAGGAGAGGTAGGTGTGGCAGCCATGTCTACCGCCTTGAAGAAGAAACGTTAGCGCACGGCGCAAGAAAGCCCCAAGGACACAGATGATAGCTGTTTGTTTTCATAATTTTAGGGTTCATCCTTATAGATTGGACTGGTTTTGCTTTATCCAATTGCTTAAACTATGCGATTAAGCAACCAGAACTAGCATTCTCTTCGTCTCCAAACTTGGTTAAAGAGAGGATATATTTTGTAATGTAGGATTCACTGAATTCAGCCCTGGATTTCAAATCTCTCTGTTAATTTTGGAGTCAGTTTATATGATCTTGGCAAATAGTTTCATTATTGTCGGTCTGCGCTTTACATACCATGATCTTGAGGTACTGCGAATGATATAGTACCAACTGATAAAGATACCAATAATGTACAGCTCATGTAAATCAATTTGTATAATCTATTTATGGTTGTAATATTGTCAACTCTTATTCTTGGTAGGAGTCTATAGTTTAGCCTTGGGATTAGTCTTTGTATTAGTATAAATACTGTCACTACTCATTCAATAATATTGTATCCTATTATGTAATTGCTTCCTTCGCTTCTATATGGTATCATAGCAGTGAGTATCCTTCTCCAAAATTCCTCTATTCACGATCTCTTTCCCTTAGTTATTCTCTACAGTTTTTCTCTCTTTCCTCATGGCACCTTCCTGTTCTTTTCAAGGTCGTTGTCAATGGTGCCGACAATCCGGACACTATGTAACTCAGTGTCCCGTGTTCCGTCAACAATTTCCCAATGCCACTCCCCCGTCTCCAGTTCCAAATCTCACTGCCCCTACATCACTTTCACCCAACCGTCCTCCTGTCAAAATTTCCAGTCCCAATACCCCCCTCGAGCCTACACGGCCAATGCACCCACTCCACCTTCGCCTGGATGGTTACTGGACAGTGGTGCCTCGCACCATGTAACCAATGACTTGGCCAATCTCTCTCTCCATACCCCTTATGATGGTGGTGATCAACTTCTCATCGGTGATGGTTCGGGTCTACAAATAGCAAACACTGGTTCTCTTACTCTTCATTATCTTTCACATAATTTCTATCTCTCTAACGTTCTTCATGTCCCCTCTGCCTCTCGTAACATTATATCCATATCAAAATTATGTGCTGATAATAATGTTTCAATAATCTTCTCATCCAATTTCTTTTCTGTGAAGGACAATATAATAGGGACAACTCTCCTCCATGGCCCTACTAAGTCCGGAATATATGACTGGAATCCTACGGTAACCTCCATCGCTCCAACTGTTAACTCCGTGTCACTGTCTTCCGCTCTCGATTGGCATCATCGCTTAGGACATCCATCACATTCCATTCTCAAAAATATGAGTTCTATGTTTAATCTTTCAATTCCATTCTCTATTCCCTTGCACTGTAATGCTTGTGATTGTAATAAAAGTCACAAATTACCCTTTTCTCAATCAACCCTCACTTCAAATGGACCCCTTGAGCTCATTTTCAGTGATGTGTGGACATCTCCCCTCTATTCTTTTGATGGCTATAAATACTACATTATCTTTGTTGATCATTTCACCAAGTATATATGGCTTTATCCTTTAAAGAAAAAATCTGACACCGAAAATATATTTCTTCGCTTTAAAGCCTTAGTTGAAAAATATTTCAGTCGTCCTATCATCACAATTTACTCCGATAACGGTGGTGAATATGAAAAACTTGACAATTTTCTTGCCACTAATGGTGTCACTCACCTCACCTCTCCCCCTCATACACCTCAACACAATGGATATTCCGAACGTCGCCATTGACATATAGTTGAAACTGGCCTATCCCTCCTCTCTCATGCCTCAATGCCTCTCAAATACTGGCCTCTTGCCTTCTCCACCGCAGTTTACCTTATTAATCGAATGCCCACTCCAACACTTTCTCTCCAATCACCCTTCTCTAAAATTTTTGGCTTTCCTCCCAACTATGCCAAGTTACGAAGTTTTGGCTGTCTATGCTACCCTTGGCTCCGCCCATACACATCTCACAAACTTGACCCTCGCTCCAAGCCATGTATTTTCGTAGGCTACTCTCTTACCCAAAGCGCCTATTATTGTCTTGATCCTACCTCCGCCAAAATCTATGTTTTTCGTCATGTCAAGTTTGTCGAAAATTCCTTCCCTTTTGCTAATTCAACGAAGGACCCTCCCTCCACCTCCCTATCTAATGTTGAGGAGTGGTGTACTGCTGTCATGCCACTACTTCTCTCTCCTACACCAACAACCACTGTCCAGCCCATACATTCACCACCGAATGCCCATTCTGTACCAAATGCCCATTCTGTACCAGAATCTTCTCCCACTTCGTCTACACATGTACCGAATGCCCATTCTGTACCAGAATCTTCTCCTACTTCGTCTACACATGCACCGAATGCCCATCCTGCATCAGACTCTTCCCTCACTTCCTTCCCTACCTCTCCCTCTTCTCCCCCACCACCTCCCGCTCGCTCCATCGTCACTCGCTCCCAAAACAATATCGACAAACCCAATCCCAAATACAGTGTCCACTCCCACATCTCCACCAACTCTCTTGAGCCAACCACGGTAGCTCAAGCTCTAAAGAGTCCGTCTTGGACGAAAGCAATGCAATCTGAATATGAAGCTATCCTTCAAAATCGGACTTGGGATCTTGTCCCTCCTTTTCCTTCGTACAATCTTATCGGGTGTAAATGGGTTTTTCGCAATAAATACAACCCCGATGGCTCTATTGAACGTCAAAAAGCTCGTCTTGTAGCCAAAGGATTTCATCAACGCCCCGGTCTAGACTATACTGAAACCTTTAGTCCTGTTGTTAAATCCACCACGATTCGAGTCATTCTTTCACTTGCCATCTCTCGGAATTGGTCTCTTCGCCAAATAGATATCAATAATGCATTTCTTCAAGGGTCTCTCATGGAGGATGTATACATGGTCCAACCTCCTGGTTTCATTGATCAAACCCGTCCTCACCATGTTTGCAAGCTTCGCCAAGCTCTTTACGGCCTTAAACAAGACCCACGGGTTTGGTACATCGAACTCAAAAAGTATTTGTTAAACATTGGTTTTGTAAATACAGTTTCAGACTCCTCTCTTTTTATTCTCCGTCAATCTCATCATCTAATCTATCTCCTTGTCTACGTCGATGACATTATTGTCACTGGCTCTGACTCTACCTTCATTGACAAATTTATCGAACAAATCTCTACACGATCCTCCCTTAAAGACCTTGGCTCTCTATCCTACTTTCTTGGTGTTGAAGTTCTCCCTCACCCTAACGGTCTCTTCCTTAGTCAACAAAAATATATTCATGACCTACTCCAAAAGGCTAACATGGATGAGGCCAAACCCGTCCCTACTCCTATGGCTACCTCTCCTCATTATCTCTTCACTCGCTCCCTCTTCCCCACCCTCACACCTATCGCACCTTTGTTGGCAGTTTACAATACCTTTCTCTCACTAGACCCGACATTACTTTCACAGTCAATCGCCTGTCCCAATATATGCACAAACCGACTTATTCTCATTGGTTGGCCATGAAACGTCTTCTCCGCTATCTTGCAGGCACCTCACATCATGGTATCTTACTCCACCGTAACTCTTCTCAATGCCTTCATGCTTTTGCTGATGCAGATTGGGCAGGTGATAAAGACAACTATGTCTCAACTACAGGCTACATTGTCTACCTTGGTCGCAATCCCATCTCCTGGAGTTCCACCAAGCAACGCACTCTAGCTCGTTCCTCCACTGAAGCTGAATATCGTGCCATCGCTGCCACAACTGCTGAAGTTCTTTGGGTCATCAATTTACTCACAGAACTGGGTATATCATCTTCTGTTCAACCAACAATCTATTGTGATAACATGGGCGCCACTTATGTTGCGGCTAACCCGAAGTTTCATTCCAAAATGAAACATCTTGGGCTCGACTATCACTTTGTCCGAGAACATGTTCAACTCGGCACTCTCCGTGTTTCTCATATCTCCAGCAGTGATCAACTTACAGATGTCCTCACCAAACCTCTTGCTCGTGCTTCGTTTCAAAATCTGATGTCCAAGATCGGTCTTGCTCCTCGCCCGACCATCTTGCGGGGGGATGATAAAGATACCAATAATGTACAGCTCATGTAAATCAATTTGTATAATCTATTTATGGTTGTAATATTGTCAACTCTTATTCTTGGTAGGAGTCTATAGTTTAGCCTTGGGATTAGTCTTTGTATTAGTATAAATACTGTCACTACTCATTCAATAATATTGTATCCTATTCTGTAATTGCTTCCTTCGCTTCTATACCAACCACAAAGATTCACGGTCAGTATCAACTACACTGGAACTCACCACGTTATTTTGCTACCAGCAACTCTATGATTATTAGGCGTGATTGAGAAGGTGGCGAGCAACACGTGGCTGGTGACAGATTTCGGAACTGTGCATCAAAGTACTGCCCGGATGCTAAGTACATGAACGTGGGAAGTGATACCCAGATACGCCAGCTTTTTTGGGTGGAGGACTTTTTACTGTCGTGAACTCGTTGGTATCGCAACAAAAATCCAGATGAATTTCTTCCAATTAAGAAGAAGTTTAAAGTTCCTAATGTTGATAAAGTGATTGAAGACTGCAAGAAGACTGCCACGAAATTCTCGAGAAGATTGCTCTGAAAGAGATAAAAGCTGAAGTGTACTCAGTTTATGGCACACTGCTTATAATGCCTTTGGGGGGTGTCTAAAGGAGCTGAGGCTTGCCGTGCCATTGGTGCTTTATGTGAAGTTTGCTCTATAGACTCGTTGATATCCAACTTCATCCTCCCTTTGCAGTCACATATCAGGAAAGAATGGACGTATTCATTGTTCACTAGATAGGCCTCAAGTCTAGTTACATTTTACATTTTACATCCTTCAGTATATTGCTGTTTATAAAAGGTACCGGTTAAAGATCCAATCAAATATACTGACGCTGTTGCCTCGCATTTTTGGGCTGAGGTTTGCATTTTTTGTAAAGTAATAATGTACAAGGATGGCAGGTGGACCGTCTACGCCTTAAGTAATAATTCATCCTTACTTCCAATCGGAATGTTTTTAGGTTTTTTCACTGTGATTACTAGTTCTACCGTGTGCAATCGAGTGTTTCCTCTAACCTTTTGAGTGGTTGAACACTTATGGTGGATAATTTCTTTGGTTTATACTAGGATTTAAATTGTTTTCTTGTTTTAAATGTTATTTGCGGATGCAAGAATATATAAGATTGAACAACATTCTTTGATCCGGCGTTAAATTCAGCACATCCTTCAGGATGTGCTGATGGATAATTTCTTTAAACACTTATGGTGGATAATTTCTTTGGTTTAAATTGTTTTTTTGTTTTACATGTTATTTCAGGATGTGCTCAATTTAACGCAGTTTATATCTATACTAGTTACATTTTACATCCTTCTGACAGTATATTGCTGTTTATTTGTTTGTTTTCATAATTTCAGGGTTATAAGGATGACAGTTTGAATATGATGAGAAAACTAAACCAATGAAAAGAAGACATAGTCAATAACCTTTTCCCATTCAAAAGTGGTGGTTCATTTGGATATTTTTCAGTATGGGAAAAAATTAATGCTAACTGAACTGCAGTGCAAAATTTGGCAACAACTAAAGTTATTAGGAAATTAAGAATCCTTAACCATGAAACCTGCAAAAAAAAAAAAAAGGACTTTCTAATGAAAACCTGGAGTGGTTGTAGCTTCAACTGCTTCATCATCCTGTTGACAAAAGGTAAGCTCCTTGGTATGAGTTATCACTACTAGAAACACGCTAATTACTGTCGAAAATTTTACTGTCGGAATCTTCCGACAGTAAGTACTGACGGATAATTTGATATTACTGTCGGATATCCGACAGTAATTTTCAATTTGTTGGCGGAATAATATATAATTACTGTCGGACTAATTCCGACAGTAATTATCCGACAGTAATACAGGAATATTCTTTGGATATTCCCTTTTCATCCGACAGTAAATACTGTCGGAATTATCCAACAGTAAATACTGTCGGAATTATCCAACAGTAATAACACCGACAGTAATACAGGAATATTCTTCGAATATGCCATTTTCAATTGCCAGAAAATTGCGGTCAATATTACTGTCGGACTATCCGACAGTAATAATACATTTACTGTCGGTAATTACTGTCGGATATCCGACAGTAATTTAAGTGATATTTACTGTTGAATTACTGTTGGAGCTCCGACAGTAATATTAAACAGAATCCCCAAATCGAACAGCTCGCCCCCCAAACCAGTCATTTTGTTCTCTCTCTCTCTCTCTCCCTCCCTCCCTACACCACCGTCACCTGCCTTGTGCCACCGTCACCTGCCCGTGCCACCGTCGCCTCCAGTAAGTCCCGTCCCCTTCCCCTTCTTCCTTAATTTTATTGTTTTTTTTTTAATTTTGAACTCCTAAACCCTAATTTCTCTCTCTTTATCTCTCTCTCTATGTTGAAGTTTCTCCGGCCATTCTCCATCTCGCCGCCGGCCTCCACATTTAAGGTATGTATTTTGTGCAAATTTTTTATTTTGTTTTTAATTTAAGTTTTTTTTATTTTGTATAAGTATGTATGTTTCTGGTTTTTTCTGTTTATATATGCAAATGAATGTTTACATATGTATGTTTCTGTTTTTTTTGTGTGTGTATTTATTTATTTTTTGTGAATTTATTCAATATAAATGTGTATGTTTAAGAATTTTTGGTTTTTTGTGTAAATGTGTATTTTTTTTGTTAATGTGGGTGTAAAAAAATTTTAATTTCTGTATTTTGTGTAGTGTAGATTTATTCTGAATTTTTTAAATTTTTTTATTTTCTGTTAATTTATGTTTTATTTGTCCGTAAAAAAATATAAAAAATGTATAATTTTTTGTTTTTCTGTTTTCTGTAATTTTTTTGTTAATCTCCGGCATGTTGTACACCGTAGAGGTTGTTAATGTTGCTGTTTGTTGTTTCGTCTTAGACTTGTGGTTTTTGTTAGTTGGGTTCCTGCTGTAGTGTCGTCGAAGACTTGTTTAGTATTATCGTAGGTTTTATAAGTTGTGCTTTATAGTAAGTACGGGTGGTTACACCACGTACTTTCCTTTTCGTGTTCTTGTGTGATTAATTAGTTTATTGATTGGACCACTGAATTGTTTGGGTTTAGAACTAACTCTTGGTGTCGTAGGATTGGTGTAAGAGTTAATAAGGACGTACCATGTCTTCTTTGGTACACCAGTAGGAATTCGAGAGCGAATTCTTTTTAAGGGGTCACTACTAGAAACACCCTAATTACTGTTGGATAAATTATTGTCGGAATTGTCCGACAGTAATTATTGTCGGATATTTTTAGATTACTGTCGGATTTCCGATAGTAATTTTCATTTTTTTTGGCGGGATAATACTTACTGTCGGAATACATCCGACCTCTAAACCCTACCCTAAACCCGATCTAAACCCTAATTTAGACCCTATATAAACACTAAACCCTATCTAAACCCTAAACCATATCTAAACCCTAAACACTAAACCGTATCTAAACCCCCTAAACCATATCTAAACCCTAATCCCTTTTTAAACCCTAAATACTATTTAAACCCTACCCTAATCCCTACTTACCCTAAACCATATCTAAACCCTACCCTAAACCCTAAACCATATCTAAACCCTAAACACCAAACCCTATCTAAACCCTAAACCATATCTAAACCCTAAACACTAAACCCTATCTAAACCCCATAAACTCTATCTAAACCCTAAACCCTATCTAGACCCTAAACCCTAATAAACTCTATATACCCTATACCTTAAACCCTATTTAACTCGTTATGACTATTTATAATCGGTATTTATCATCATATTCTCGTCAACCCATCTCTCAAGGTAATCGTCCCAAATTTCTCACATCAATGTAGGTTTATTGGATTCAAGATGGGAGATCCTTCAATTGAAGTACCTCTTCCATTCGCCGTCGAGCAATTTCTTAATAAAATTTGTGTACGTCGTCATTTATCTCTACTGCCGAATTAAGATTATTTAAGAGGAGGAATTCTTGAAAGCATCCAAGGATAGCGTAGTTTTTTAAAAGAGGAATTCTTGATGTCATTGATAGCTGTCCGTCCTTTCATTGATGCCTACAAATATTGCTGAGGAAGAAGAGTTATCAGTACTTGAGAGTGAGCTCAAAAGGGTTGAAAACTATCCTTATGCTGGAGATGCTACTAAGTTTTATTAACGCTTAGTCTTAACTCCAGTATAAGGATAATTTGCAATCCTTTTTTACCTCACTCTCAAGTGCTGATAACTCTTCTTCCTCAGCAATATTTGTAGGCTTCAATGAAGGATGGACAGCTATCAACGACATCAAGAATTCCTCTTCTAAAAAACTATGCTGTCCTTGGATGCTTTCAAGAATTCCTCCTCTTAAATAATCTTAATTCGACAGCAGAGATAAATGACGACGTACACAAATTTTATCAAGAAATTGCTCGACGGCGAATGGAAGAGGTACTTCAATTGAATGATCTCCCATCTTGAATCCAATAAACCTACATTGATGTGGGAAATTTGGGACGATCACCTTGAGAGATGGATTGACGAGAATATGATGATAGATACCGATTATAAATAGTCATAACGAGTTAAATAGGGTTTAAGGTATAGGGTTTACAATACATGTCATTCGTGTGTTTCCAAATGGGATAGAAGCCTAATTACCTGAAATCATGGGACACAAAATCACTTAAACTAGTATTGAGAGTGATGAATTGTGATTACTTAATAGTGTATTCAATCTCATACTAATCGTTTGTTGCTTAATAGGAGTGATGTCGACTGACGATCGCAGTTGGATGTATAATCAGAGGTTGCCAAATCGTAATGGTATTACAGATGAGTTTATTAGAGGTTTGAAGAGTTTTATCGAATTTGCTCTAGCACACCCCAAATACATAAGTGGTAACAACATTAGGTGTCTATGTGATAGATGCAAAAATCGAAAATACTTCTCTTCGATGATTGTTGAGAAGCACCTTCTCCAACACGGGTTTCAAGTTTGGTACAAGCGGTGGGTAGCTCACGGTGAGCAAATTAGAGTATTGACTAGGCTGGAAAGTAACCAGCACAGGAATCCTGTACCTGAACCTGAACTAGTAAATTCGAGTGTGAACGATGAACCAGTTCGTGGTATGGAAGATATGGTTCGGGATGTTGCTGGTGCTCATTTTGACTGGTTAGAGAACGCACGTCAAGAGGAGCCAAATCCTGCAGCTAATAAGTCCATTAATGCTATAGAGTCTGCAAGGGAAAAGTTGTATCCTGGCTCTGAGCAGACCATTTTGGAGACTGTGGTTGAGTTCCTTAACATCAAGTCAGATTGCAATATTAGTCAATCTGGTTTTGATCGTCTCATGAAAGCACTGAAAAAAGCTTTGCCGAAAGGGAATAAGATGCCAGAGAACTTCTATCAGACAAAGAAGATGGTTGGGCATATTGGGTTGAACTATGAGAAGATTGATGCGTGCAAGAATGATTGCATGCTTTTCTACAAGGAAGATTCAAACTTGAAAGAGTGTTCCGTGTGTGGCCAGGATAGATATAAGTCGAAACGGAGGGGCAGTTCGAAACGCAAAAAGAATGAACCTTATAAGCAGTTGCGTTACCTGCCTTTGACTCCGAGATTACAACGCCTCTACGCATCTAAAGCTAAATCAGAAGCTATGCGTTGGCACAAGGAAAGACCGCGCGAGGATGGCGTGTTGACTCATCCGTCAGACGGCTTGGCTTAGAAACAATTTGATGCAACCCATCCTGACTTTGCTGCCAAAGCTAAAAATATAAGGTTGTGCATATGCGCGGATGGTTTTACTCCTTTCGGGCCTGGGGCGAAGTCTTACTCTTGTTGGCCGGTTATAGCGATCGTCTACAATCTTCCACCATGGTTGTGTATGAGTGATCCTTACATGTTCTTGTCACTGTTCATACCTGGACCGACTAGCCCTGGCAAGAATATTGATGTTTATCTTCGCCCTTTGATTGACGAGTTGAAAATGCTCTGGGAAGACGGAGTGGAAACATGGGATACATTCAAAGAAGAAAATTTTAAAATAAAAGCCGCGTTGATGTGGACGGTGAATGACTTCCCTGCCTATGGGATGTTATCAGGTTGGAGCACACACGGGAAGCTGGCATGTCCTATTTGTAT
Source organism: Platycodon grandiflorus (assembly GCA_016624345.1). Lineage (NCBI taxonomy): Eukaryota > Viridiplantae > Streptophyta > Magnoliopsida > Asterales > Campanulaceae > Platycodon > Platycodon grandiflorus. The sequence goes on from CM028362.1 coordinate 49,930,462, forward strand.
AGATGACACTAAGTCGTTCACACTCGAGCACTCTCGTAAACCTTGTTGATTTGATCGTCATCATCAATTTCTACCGGATGACCACCCATTTAGATCACAGAAGCAGCAATTCACTAAGAATAGGGTTGAGCGTGATGAGGCGCCTAGACGTTTGAGCGGTGAAACTGTTTATGAAAAGGTATCTAAACTACAGAAGACCAGGTAGGGGAAGATGTTTGCAAAGGATAGACTACGAGATTTCGGTGTAAAGCATAATTGGACTAAGAAGAGTATATTTTGGGAGTTGCCGTATTGGAAAGATAATTTGATACGCCATAACCTTGACGTCATGCACATTGAGAAGAATGTGTTTGACAATATTTTTAACACCATTATGGATTGGAGGGCCACTACCAAGGACACACTCAAAGCCCGAATGGACATGAAAGACATATGTAAGTGGCCTGCCTTGGAGCTAAAAGAGGTCAATGGTAAAACAGTGAAACTTGTCGCTCCATACGTGCTAACCAAGGATTAAAGACTTCTAGTGTTGAAGTGGTTGAAAGGATTGAGGCTTCCAGACGGTTACGCTTCTAACATCAGAAATTGTGTAAGTGTAGATGAGAGTCATTCAGAGCGTTATCATCCAGCACTCTGCGGGTTGATGACATGAGAAGACTCGAAACGAGCATTGTCGTGACGATTTGCAAACTTGAGAAGATCTTTCCTCCGTCTTTTTTTTTTAATTCTATGGAGCATTTACCGGTCCACTTGGCATATGAAGCTAGGGTTGGGGGTCCAGTTCAATACAGATGGATGTTATAACTTGTGTAACATTTATTTATCCTGTCATGCATCTGCAATTAGGTATCTCGGTCATTTGAAAAGGAAGATGAGGAACAGGGCAAAGGTTGAGGCCTCAATATGCGAGGCTATTATTATAGAGGAAATTGTTGCCTTGGCCGCGCAATATTTTTATCCCGATGCTGAAACGAGATTGACTAGGGTTGGGCGCAATTATGATGGTGGAGAGCCCGATGCCAATGGAGACATCTCATTATTTAATGCTCCGGCCAGGTCGGCCACTCGGTAAACCGGTTAAGACTCGAATGCTAAGCAATAAGGAGTTTGATGCTGCGAGACTCTATATACTCCTTAATTGTCCTGAGGTTGAAGAATATCTCAAGTAAGTTAATTATCAATTTCATTTAATTTTAGATAGTCGTCCGATTCAAATTAAAGTTGCAACATTCGTAAATAACTCGTATAAACTCTAAACCTAATGCAGTATGTTCGAAGATCAAGCCGGAGATGATATATCTGACGAATTGCGAGAAATCAGGACAGAGAAAGAGTTTCCGTCGTGGTTACGCAAATATGTAAATATCATTTCCTGGCTCGATTTATATGTAGACATTTTATATATGCATCCAAACGGTATAATATCCCAGTCACTTAAAAATGCCTATTATGAATTACTTTCCAGGTTTTGGAACATCCTAATAACCCGAAAATTGCGAGATTATCTCACATATCTATAAATCCGTTGATGGGAGTTACTTTATATAACGGATATTATGTGAATGGCTATGTCTTCCATATGAAGGAATACGGGGAGGGAAAACAAACAGATAACAGCGGTGTCAATCATAAAGGCAACCTTGACTATTATGGTGTCCTTAAAGAAGTCATCGAGTTACGATATCTCGGGAGGAAAAATATAGTCCTATTCAATTGTGACTGGCGAGACGCTGTACGAGGTATAAAAAAGCACAACTCGTTTGACCTAATCGATGTGAAGCAGACGTCTAGACATGCAGGTGATGATGTGTTCATCTTAGCATCACAAGCATAACAAGTATACATGACACCATACCCTCATCGGCGAGCTGATGAGAGGGGATGGTGGGCTGTTTGGAAGACTAAGGCCAGAAGCACGATTGATATAGCATATCGGTCTGACGATATAAGTACAAAATCGTCATTAGAAGGATGTTATCAAGAAGATGAAATGCCTGTGCCTCCCGCTGTATCTTTCGATAGTCATCCAATGGATGAAATGCCCGTGCCTCCCTTGGGCCTAAAAATAGTATTACCCATTGATTTGCCACCTCCTTCCCCGTCTGAAGAAAAAGTCTCGATTAGTGAAGATGATGCAGAAGAAGACGACGAGGTAACAGAAGATGAAGAGGATTGGATGTCCGAGGATGACGATGAAAAAGAACTTGAGTTTTGTAGTAGCGACTCAAACGCCGAGACTGAAGAATCTGAGAATGAAGAAAATGAAGACATTGAGAATGAAGACTCTGAGTAGTCTTATGTACCGTTTAGGTTCTTTTATTTTTTGTAAAAGATGAATAGTCATGTGTAGAACACTATTTGTATGTTACTTGTTATCATGAAGAAGATTCATTTTAATTTATGTTATGTATTTTAACTTAATTGTCATCTAAACTTAGCGTTAATTGTCATCATTAATATATTAATTATATTTTTATCATATATAGACATGTCAGAACGAGTTGGTAGAGGTAGGGGTCGGACTGGTAAGGTCCGACTTCTACCTACTTATATTACAGGTACACAGCCACCTGTACCTACAGGAGGAGCTGGGACTCACTTTTCTCAGCCCGAGGATGCGCTCGACTCTCCCCACGATCCGATCAGCGGGTTTGGGTCATCATCTACCCCAGAGGTTATTGATAGAGATGGTAGGATTATCATTACCATCTTTGGCCTTAAGCAGTAAGTAATAATTTTACAGTTTTAAAACTGTCATGCTTCCTTGGTTAAATGTTAATTACATATTTGTGTACTATATTTGTTTAATACATATTTGACAGGTTTGCAGACGGGTATCCCGATCCTGCTCGCTTTATTGGACGCATCCTACGTGCGATGAGGCACGGGGAGTACTGGCCACAGTATTCTGACGTGCCTAAGGAGGTCCGAGACTCCTGGTGGGATGATTTTAGGGTAAGATAAGATATGTTAAAGTTTAATAATTTAATACTTTCTATCAAAGTTTATAATTAATATGTTTAAATTGGTCAAACTTGCAGCTGACTTATTATTGGCCTGAGCACTCTGACGCCGAGGCGTATGAGGCGTTTAGGTTGTTGTGCGGTAAGAAGTACCGCGACTGGATCTACGCCATGAAGAAGGTGTGGAATGAGAAGAGGGTGAGGGCTCCAGGTTTCATCGATGATGTCTGGCGCCATTAAGTACATTATAATAAGTATACTTGATTTAATTTTATTCCTTAAATATATGTTATTTTGTATATATTGTATCTATAACAGTTTTAACATTTTCACAGGTTTACCTCGACGTGGGATTCCGAGGAAGCTAGGGCTGTCGCCGAGCGACAAAGGCAGAACAGGCTGAGCTCAACGGGGAGGGGGGTGAAGCACACCTCGGGGTCGATCAACACCTCCGAGCACCACTTGCGCATGGTAAGGACTTTAATGTGGTGTATTGTAATTAATAGATACTTTAATTATTAATTCCTCAAAACATATATAACATGCTTTAATTATTAATGTGATGTATTGTAATTAATACATGCTTTAATTATTGATTTGTTGGGTAGCCATGTAGATGCTATGAAATCCATGGCTGAAAGCAAGGCTCTGAGTGCAAATAAGTTATTTTAGAAGGGGTTTAAGTGTAAATAGACTGCTTTATAACGATTTGAGTCTTAAAAGGTTGTTTTAGAAGGGCTTGAGTGTAAATAGGCTGTTATGAAAGAGTTTTGAGTTTAAATAGGCTGCTTTAGAAGGGTTTGAGTACAATTCAAATAGGTTATTTTAGAAGGCTTTGAGTGTAAATAAGTTGTTTCAGTAGGGCTTTGAGTGTAAATAAATTATTTTAGAAGGGGTTTGAGTGTAAATAGACTGTTTTATAATGATTTGAGTCTTAATAGGTTGTTATGAGAAGGGATTGAGTTGAAATAGGCTGTTTTAGTAGGGTTTGAGTGTATATAGGCTGCTTTACATGGGTTTTGTGTGTAAATAGGCTACTTTAGCGGGCTCTGAGCCTCAATAGGTTGTTTTAGAACGGGTTTGAGTGTAAATAGACTGCTTTATAACGATTTGAGTCTTAATAGGCTGTTTTAAAAGGGTTTGAGTGTAAATAGGCCGTTATGAAAGGGTTTTGAGTTTAAATAGGCTGCTTTAGAAGGGTTTAAGTGCAAATAGGTTGTTTTAGAAGGCTCTGAGTGTAAATAGGTTATTTTAGCAGGGTTCTGAGTGTAAATAAGTTATTTTAGAAGGGGTTTGAGTGTAAATAAACTATTTTATAACGATTTGAGTCTTAATAGGTTGTTATGAGAAGGAATTGAGTTGAAATAGGCTGTCTTAGTAGGGTTTGAGTGTATATAGACTGCTTTACATGGGTTTTGTGTGTAAATAGGCTACTTTAGCGGGCTCTGAGCCTCAATAGGTTGTTTTAGAACGGGTTTGAGTGTAAATAGACTGCTTTATAACGATTTGAGTCTTAATAGGCTGTTTTAGAAGGGTTTGAGTATAAATAGGCCGTTATGAAAGGGTTTTGAGTTTAAATAGGCTGCTTTAGAAGGGTTTGAGTGCAAATAGGTTGTTTTAGAAGGCTTTGAGTGTAAATAGGTTGTTTTAGCAAAGCTCTGAGTGTAAATAAGTTATTTTAGAAGGGGTTTGAGTGTAAATAAACTGTTTTATAACGATTTGAGTCTTAATAGGTTGTTATGAGAAAGGATTGAGTTAAAATAGGCTGTCTTAGTAGGATTTGAGTGTATATAGGCTGCTTTACTTGGGTTTTGAGTGTAAATAGGCTATTTTAGCAGGGTTTGAGTGCAAATAGATTGTTTTAGAAGGGTTTGAGTGTAAATAGACTATTTTAGAACGATTTGAGTCTTAATAGGTTGTTTTTGAATGGTTTGAGTGTAAATAGGCCATTATGAAAGGGTTTTGAGTTTAAATAGGCTGCTTTAAAAGGGTTTGAGTGTAAATAGGTTATTTTTGAAGGGGTTGGAGTATAAATATGTTATTTTAGAAGGGGTTTAATTATAAATAGACTATTTTAGAACGATTTGAGTCTTAATAGACTGTTTTAGAAGGATTTGAGTGTAAATAGGTCGTTATGAAAGGGTTTTAAATTTAAATAGGCTGCTTTAGAAGGGTTTAAGTGTAAATAGGTTGTTTTAGAAGGCTCTGAGTGTAAATAAGTTGTTTTAGCAGGGCTCTGAGTATAAATAAGTTATTTTAGAAGGGATTTGAGTGTAAATAGGCTGTGTCAGAGTGCTCAGGCCAACAATAAGTCCGCTGCAAGTTTGACCAATTTAAACATATTAATTATAAACTTTGATAGAAAGTATTAAATTATTAAACTTTAACATATCTTATTTTACCCTAAAATCATCCCACCAGGAGTCTCGGACCTCCTTAGATAGGGTTTAGATATGGTTTAGGGTTTAGATATGGTTTAGGGGGTTTAGATAGGGTTTGGTGTTTAGGGTAGGGTAGGGTAGGGTTTAGATATGGTTTAGGGTAAGTAGGGATTTTTTTTTTTTTTTTAAGAAACAGGGACGGCACCCTGCAAGATTTTATTAATATAAATCAAAAAATACAAACATGAGGGGGACAACCAGCCTTGCCCTTATAACCGGGAGGACGGAGGAGCCTGACCTCGAAAGGAAATAAATACAACCTAAAAAACCCACAAAAATAACCAAAAAACCAATAGAAACAAAAGAAGAGCATAACTCCCCTCTCATCTCCTAAGAGCATAATTCCCACTCTCATCAAATCGAAGAGCCTCGCAAACATCTCTAGGAAGATCTCGAACCGAAGAGAAAACTTGATGACCTCTATGAATATGAGCTTCAGCAGCAAGCCTGTCCGCAACCCCATTAGCTTCCCTAAGAACATGACGCATGCCAAAACCGCTAGCCAAAGAGATGCACTCACTAAGCTCATAATAATACCGCCAAGGAATCTGAAATTTACCTTGCACCATCCTCACAGCTATAAGAGAATCAGATGAAACTAACACCGATTGAAGACCCAAATCCCGACACAACTTCAAACCATCCTGAAGAGCAAAGATCTCCGCTTGCATGTTTGTACCCATGCCATAGTGACGAGAAAAAGCTCCAATAAAAGCACCTCTAGCATCCCGAATAATACCACCACCCGTGCAAACTCCATTTACCGCAGACCCATCGGTATTGAGGTTGAAATCATGAGAAAAAGAAGGATCCCACCTTAAGAATCGAACCTTACGCATCTTATGCAAAGCAACCTTTAGACCGATACGAGCGAAAATAAGAATATCGGTATGAGATGGAGCCCCTTTGGGAACCAAAAAAGAACACATCTCCACCAAAGACTGCTTGACCGACGCCACAATAGTCGGCCCGTACATAGGGATTCCTTCAAAAATAGATTTACACCGAGCTTTCCATATCTCCCAACAAGAAAAAGCATAATCCCCATACGCACCATACCAATCGTCTACGCTTCGATTGACCTCTACACCACACATCCCAAAGATCAACAAAATCGGTATAATGGTATGTAACTGAAAGAAATCCGCCCAATACTTCCACACATCTAGGGCAATGGACGACTGCAAAAGAAGATGAGCCAAAGTCTCTCGATTACCACCATTAGGACAACAAACACACCGAGAGGGCATATGATAACCTCTAGATTCCAATTTCGCATCCACCGGAAGCCCATCATACATCACCCTCCACCAAAACCCACTCACCTTGGTGGGAATATTATGATGCCACACCTTTGCTCCCCAATCAACCAACGGACTACGAACACGACAATGATCCCACCAAGCAGCAGTTTCAAACTCCCCACTTTTAGATAACGTGAATACCATCTTGTCCTTTTTCGAGGCATCAACACGAACCCTGCGAATACTGGCATGAAACTCTAGCGGAATATACTGAATCAAATCCTCCAAAACATGAATCCCATCACGAACAAGAAGGCGATGATCTTCAGGACTAGGACCCCTTAATCGAACTCCACACCAATTATCCGCCCAAAATTTAATATCCCCTCTACCAACCACCCATCGACTACAACTCTCCAGCTGAGGAAGAAAAACGAGCGACTTTCCAAACATGCGAACTAGAAAAAGCATAATGACAACCATACTTACTTTGGATGAAGCGGGACCACAACGTGTCACACGTAAAAGCCACCCAAGCCAGCTTAGCTAACATAGCTTTATTCATGTCCTCAAGATGACGAATCCCCAAACCACCTTCAGCCAAAGGCCTGCACACCTTATCCCAAGAGACCCAATGAGCTCGCCTATCCCCCGTGCTCCATAAGAAATGAGCCATGATGCTCTCAAGCTTGCGAAGCACTGTCTTCGGAACCTTCAACACACCAAGAGAATAAATGGGAATACTGGATAGAACTGATTTGATGAGAGTAATCTTCCCACCAAAAGATAATAAACGCGCTTGCCATCCATCAACCCTCTTCAAAATCTTAGCCTCCAAAGCAGCAAAATGAACCCGACAAATCCGACCTTTAAAAAGAGGAATCCCTAAATACGTCAAAGGAAACTCCTGATGCATGCAACCTGACCACCGATGAATATTATCAATCTCAAATTGCCTCCACTTCGAACTAACATAAAAGCCACTCTTCTGAAGATTAATAAGCTGACCTGAAGCCCTTTCATACATAGCAAGAATACCTCTTAACCCCTCTATAGACTTTCTCCTGCCATTGCAAAATAAGAGCATATCATCCGCATATAATAAGTGAGTCAATCGCACATCCCCTCGGCCATGATCAAAAGCAGAAAAAACCTCATCCTGCAACGCCCTATGAAGAGCTCTAGAAAGAATCTCCTGAGCAATGATGAAGAGCAGCGGAGAAAGAGGATCACCTTGCTTCACCCCCCTAGTCAATGCAAAAAAGCCGTGAGTAACTCCTCCCATACGCACCGAATACCAGTTACCCCGGACCAAACGACCAATCAACTGACAAAACTGAGCATCAAAGCCAAAAACAGACAGAGCCCGAAATAAGAAATCCCATTCCAATCTATCATAGGCTTTCGACATATCCAATTTGAAAAGAACATTACCCCCAACCACCTTCTGATCAATGCGGTGCACCATTTCATGAGCAATGGCAATGTTTTCCTGAATACCTCGCCCCTTAATAAAACCCGTTTGCTCCGGGGAAATAATTCGAGGAAGAACATTAGCTAACCGGAGGGAAAGAATCTTGGAAATTACCTTATTCAAAAAAGTAGACAAACTGATAGGCCGAAAATCAGAGAAACCAACTGGCCTGTCCACCTTAGGAAGCAACACCAAGACATTCGAAGAAAAACCTCTAGGGAGATCCTCCCCTAAATAAAATGATCTCACAGCTGCCACCACATCTGTCCGAATGATAGACCAACACCCACGAAAAAAATGACCCGTGAAACCATCAACTCCAGGAGCACTACTAGCATTAAGAGACTTAATAGCTTCCCAAATCTCAGCCTCCTCCGGAACAACTGAAAGCATGGCATTCTCATCTGCAGTCACTCCCGGATCAATATTCTGAAAAAGTCTGTCATCCATCGCATGAGGACCAGAAGAAAAAATAGACTCAAAATGCGCAGCACCCAACTGGCCTAGAATGGCCTCATTATCACACCAAGAACCATCTGCCAACTGAAGCTTCAAAGAATTTTGCCTTCGATGATCCTTCATAGAAGCATGAAAATAAGCTGAATTCCTATCCCCATCCTGAACCCATAACTGACGAGATTGTTGCTGCTGCATCTCAACCTCCCATCTACGAACCTGAGCCAATTCTTCAGATTTAAACTTTAAATCAGCTGCCACCACATCATCACCACCCATCTGAAGAGAATGATCCAATCTAATCAACTCATCCTGAAGAAACTCCATTTTTCGATAAATATTACCAAAAACCTCCCAATTCCACTTCCGAAGCTCTGAACGCAAAATCTGTAGCTTTCTATGCAAACGAAATAACGGAGACCCAAAACAATCTCTTCCCCAAACCTCTTTAACAAAACTGTCAAAAGCCGGATGATCCATCCACATCCTTTGAAATCTGAAAGGGCATTTGGGCTTAGAAATCACTAAAAATCTAACTTGAAGCGGCGCATGATCAGACTTCTCCCTTGGCAGGACATGTACAGAAACCCTACCATGCTTCGCAACAAAAGACCCATTCAAAAGCACTCTATCCAATCGCTGCCAAATGCGCGCCTGAACAGGAAAATTATTACACCAAGTAAAACTGCTACCCTCAAACCCCGCATCCGACAAACCTGCAGAAACCATGAAGTTGCAGAAATCATCCATAGCAGGAAAATCCCAACCACTACCGCCAAGCTTCTCTGAGGGAACTGCAATGATATTAAAATCACCCCCAACTAACCACGGCTCCCTAAACTGAGAAGATAACTGCACCAACTCATCCCATAAAAATTGTCTCTCCAAACGATCACAGCTAGCATACACAAACGTAAACAAACCATAACAATCACCATTTACCGAAATTCTCACAGTAATCTGCTGTTTAGAAATAGAGACTGCAGTGAAATCAAAACCCGCTCTCCATAAAAGCCAAATATGCGTATTATCAGGATTTCCATGCAGCGAATACTTATAACCAAGCTCTTTAGCAATTTTAGGAAGCCTAGAGCCAGAGATTTTAGGCTCTAAAATTGCTAAACACCACGGACTCTTCTGCCGCACTAACAATTTTAAAGAATCCATAGCACCAATATTACCCATACCTCTAATATTCCAAATAAGCACCGTCATTAAGAATTATTAGAAACAATATCATCACCCTTGGCCATGCTTCGAAGCACCCTATCAGAGTCTCCAACAGCTTGCCGATTACCTTTATTTCCTTTGGCGTTCTTCCGTCTATTCTGCTGACTACTTGAAGGAGAAACCGAATTCCTATCTTGACAATATAACCCATTAACCCCGTCCAAACCTGCTGCCCCCGAGTACTCCGAATCCTCCATCGAATCTGTCTTATCCGAGCTCTCCACAGAAACTGTGTTATACGATCCCTCCATTGATTCCGAGACATGAGAAAATGACCCAGAACTGGGTAAAACACTTACTGAATTCCCATGGTCAGCAGGAATAGAAGCAAATGAAGAAGCTCTATTTAACTGGCAGATTGGACCAACCCGAGGCTCAACAACTTCTTCTACCAAATTATTGGCTGTAACCGTGTCCCCATCTTGACCTTCAGCAACCAAAACAAAAATATCCCCTGCAACCATAGCACCCGTATCCACTTCACCAACATCATTTTCCGCTCCAGTAGTCACATTGGCCTTGACAATCCTTTCATCAACATTCTCCTCACTGACTTCATCAACCACCCCGATCTGCATTACAGCACACTCATCTGAAGTCACAGCAGCTGCAGGATAATTAATAAAGATGTCCCCTTCACAACCCACGGAATCCTTGCCAAAACCAGCCTTGTCTGAAGCCATCCCCACATCCCTTTCAATATTCTCCACGTCCCTATCCTCGGTTTGCAACTCCTCATTCACAGCAACAGAATCCCCAACAGCACCCGCCCCATGAACACCCTCCATAACATCCTCATCACACAACAAAACAGAAAATGGATTCGACAGTAACCCCTTACCATCAGACTGATTAACCTGATTTGGAGAAATCTCAATAACTGGAGGAACAGATGTATGCTTTGAAGAACCATCACCCATGTCTCCTGTCTTCTGTTCATTATTTCCAACCTTGGCATTATTACCCAATATCTTTACACCCCCGTACTGAATCTTTTCCAGTCGCGAAAAACCCACGCCACCAAACGTTTCCTCTACACCTTTTCCTTTTTCCTCTGAAGTCCCTTTCCCATGATGAGAGATATCCCCTTTCGTAATTCCTTTAGCATTACCTTTCCGGCTAACAACCTACCATTCCTTATATGGTTCCTTGGGTTTTGTTGTTTTAATACCTCCCTCGCCAGCATCACCATCAGAACGATTAGAGAGACGAATACCACCCCTTGACAACATACGACCCTTACGACAATCACCCTTGACATGGCCCAAAAGACCACACCCATCACAATAGGCCAGATTACCCTCAAACTCAATAGGCTGTCGAAATGCATTTTCTTTATTCGTACCAAGAAAGACATGATCAGGCAAAGGCTTGGATACGTCCACCTCAACATTAATTCTAGCAAAACCATAATGAGTAAACCCAACCGTTCGTTCATCAGCACGCACAAAATCTCCAAAGAGATTACCAATATTTTCCAAATAAGCATACCAATGAAGAGGAAGATTAGGTAAACGCACCCAAGCTGCAACAATCGGGCTATCAACAGTATAATCAATCTCTGGAGACCACCGAAACGATCTAAAATTACAGTTCGCAATCACGTTCGAACTCGTTGCTAAGGCCTTAATAAAGTCCTCCTCATCCGTCAAAAATACCAAGACATGTCTAGGATCTAACAATCCTACATTGAAACGTTTTTTCAAAAACCAATGTTGATTAATGTGATCAAATATTACCTTCAATTGAGGCCGCCCAGCAGAAAACTTAAGAACCATGGCACATTTTAATCTCTGAGCCGCTGCATCCATCTCCCTGTCAGTCATGAGCAGTGTATGCGAACCTCCTATGCGAGCTGAAGATCGTGGTGGAGCTCTCAAACCATCAAAAGGATTGATAGGAGTACCTTCCACTCCTTTATCACCCTTAACCGCGTCAGAATAAGAGACCCCACGCCCAAACCCACCTGCAACCCAGTCCTTCCCGCCGCCTGTAAAAATATCATCGCCTCGCCCATTCTGTAATGGAATCGTATTCTGCAGAGATGATCGTGGAACTCCAACCTGTCCTGTTCGCCGTTCCTGCCCATCGCTTGTTGGAGGTTCACCGCCCCCATGCACAGCAGCTCTCATCGTGATTCCCAAGGGTTTAGGGTAGGGTTTAGATAGGGTTTAGACAGGGTTTAGATATTGTTTGGATATGATTTGGGGTTTAAATATTACGAAATTAATCTAGTAGTGTTAGTCATCGTTTATTTAAAGTGCTTAGAATTATATATATTGTTCGCATACGCGTTTATTCGATCACTTTATTTTCTTATTATATCCTAAGATACCAAAAATCCCTACCAAATAAATTGCATACAAATCTAATACATTAATGCATTTATAACATAAAACTATTCTACAAATTACAAAAATAACATAAATATCACAACTAGAAACAAATAACATAAATTTAACAAATGAAATATGTTTGCCTAAAAGTGATTTTATGTACAACATCATGCTTAAGAATCGAATTCATAGTACAAGCATGATAATGATATTATGATAAAACCTGCGATAATATTAAACAAGTCTTCGGCGACATTACAACCGGAACCCAACTAACAAAAACAACAAGTCTAAGACCCAGAAAACAACAGACAACAACATTAACAACCTCTACGGCCACAACATTCTGGAGATTAACAAAAAAAATTGAAGAAAACATAAAAACAAAAAAATATACATTTTTAATATACAATTAAAATTACAAAAAAAATAAAACAGAATATTAAAAAAAATAAAAAATTTCAGAATAAATCTATACTACACAAAATACATAAACTTAATTTTTTTTACACCAACATTAACAAAAAAAATACATTAACATATATATTAACATATACAGATTAATTACAAAAAAATTACAAAAAAATAATAATAATAACCTGGAGATGGTGATTGTGACTGTGGCTATGGTTGTGGCAGCGGTGGTGGCGGCCGTAGATGGTGGCAGCAATAGGTAGCTAGGACAAAAACATAATAATAAATAAATTAAAAAATTAAAAATAAAATAGGGTTTAGAGTTTTACCGTGGCAGAGGGAGGGAGACGACGGTGGCGGAGGGAGGGGATGGAGGTGGCGGTGAGAGAGAGAGATCTGATAGCCGCGCGCGCTGAGGAAAGTGGGAGGCCAGGCGAGGGGGTGACGGTGGAAGCGCTGGTGGAAGTGCTGGTGGAGGCGGCGGTGGGGCGGCGGGGTTGCCGAAGGAGATAGAGAAGGTGAGAGAGAGAGAAGATACAGAGAGAGAGAGAGATCGGAGGAGTATGACTGGGGGGACCCGTTCGATTTGGGAATTCTGATTTAACTTTACTGTCGGAGTTTTACTGTCGGAGATCCGACAGTAAATTTAATAAGTTTACTGTCGGATATCCGACAGTAATTGGTTTTTAAAATTACTATCTGAGATTCCGACAGTAATTACTATCGGAATATCCGACAGAAATTTGAAAACCAATTTCCCATATGTTTTCTGTCGGTTGAAAAGGGAATATTCGAAGAATATTCGTTAATTACTGTCGGCAAAATTACTGTCGGAAAAAATTCGACAGTAATTCTTATCCCGCCAAAAAATAAAAATTACTGTCGGAGATCCGACAATAATTCGATAGTAATTACTGACGGACTACATCCGACAGTAATATCTCCGACAATAATTAGCGTGTTTCTAGTAATGGTTTCATGTGGTATGGTTGATTGCTTTGTCTAACATTTTCTTGTTTACGAAGCTTCCAACACGCTATAAGGGCAGAAAAGTCGTACAATAAAACATGCCCCAATAACAATATTTCAGACATGAGAATGAATCTCAAGGAAGTACTGGAGATGTACGATTTTCAAGGTGACCAATATGAAGTTGAACTAGCAGTATATCTGCGATCAACTCAAGTACTGCACTTGAAAAGATAAAGATTTGCCGTGAGCGGCGAAGTTATTTTCTTGATGGAGAATGGTGCTGCGTTAGCTCATCATTTAGAATCAGGCATACTGCAACTACTCCGGGAGAAGGTCCCTTCCTCCGTCAAATTATTAGTTTTGTGATATATTTCATATTAATTAATATTAAGTCTGATCACGCCAAAATTGATATGAGTGACCACGTCGATCCACATGTATAGCTAGTTCACAGTTAGGATGCCTCGGCTCTCAAAAGGCTTCTATGGCAGGGACTCGACCGTCGAACGATACATGTGATATCAAATGAAATACCGTTAGAGGAGTCGGACCACAAACCCTCCGGTATAATAATCAGTATCTCATTTGTATACTAGAGAGAGAAAGTGTAATATATGTGTGTGGAGAGAGAGAGAGAGAGAGAGAGAGAGAGAGAGAGAGATTATGGAGAGAGAGAGAAGGAGGAGACTTCCTCCTTTAGCTTAGTTAAAAAGCCCCCCCTTTTGATGTGAGGGGAAGCCTCGGAGAACCCGATCATTTATGTGAGTATTCCCTGCCAAAATCGAATACCAAAGACACGTCTTCAAGTTCAAGACGAAAAACGCGAACTCTCGATACAACAAAAGAGAATCGCGGGCAAATAATACTCCTCATCCTCGAGATGAATCTCGAGGAATAAGGAGTAGGGGGCTACTGAAATACCCAGAAATATATACCCTCAAAAGTATACTCCCAAATATCTCAAAAGATGTACGGAATAAGCCCTCATACACAAAGTGTGTCCAAGAAGCAACTGTCACGACCCGACCCAAGATCCTATATGGTATCTCGTCCGGTTCGTGAGACGGGACACAAAATGCACAAATTCAAAATCACTTTTCATGCAAAAAACCCTGTAATGCAAGTGTATGTTTATTTGAAAGCCAAAACAATGTATCACAGCACACAAAAACCGGAAACAATCACATAACATAATCACAAGTAACCAACGACCCACGAGCTAAGAGGCTCGGGACCAAATATATAACACCATCAGAGTGCGCGGAAATGTAAAAATAAGTAACATTTACAAAAGCCTGACAACCATGTCGGCATCTACAAAAGAATATTTAATGAACAACAAGCACGGGACTTCTACCCAACTTTACAATGTTTAAATAACAAATGTACCCTCGGCCTCACCAAAAGAAAATACCAAGGCTCTTAGAGTACTACCAAAAGCGGCGACGAATACACCGGGCAACGAACGATCACTGAGGGTTTCTTGCAGGCTCGGGATCTAAGGAAAACAATAAACAATGGACGGGGTGAGTTATAAAACTCAATAAGCTACTAATGCAACAAGATGGCATGCTAGATGCAAACAGTAATAAGAATCATATATATATATCATGGTTGGCATAATATGATCATTTCCAATCGTCATCACGTCAAGTAACTCATAACATAAGTCACGTAGCATGCAACTCACATAGGTGCGATATGTAACACATATAAAAGGATACCGTCGAGGTACACCTCCGACATACCAACTTCCAACCAACCAACCAATAGTACCAATGAAGAAACCGTTGATGTCGTACTCGATCATCGAACCAATAACCGAAACCAAAGTGAACCGTTTCCCGTATTCACGTCGACGTGAAGACTCGGTCCCCACGACCCGAGAAACAATCACGGTATAGCTTACCAAGGTCGCGTTTATTCCTTACAACACTTAGCGCTATAACCCCTACCGTGGCCAACGGTAGGGCGAGGCCCGATGTATTGGCCTTCGGCTATTACGTAGCCCGGCTCACGCAATAACCGAGCGTCAATACACCTCCAACAAACATGCCATGGACTTAACAAATGCTCAAGTAGATGTTTACTCGACACATTAAACCAAATCAACCAAATGTTCAAATAGGTGTTTACTAAACATTAAATAAAAGGGGTTATACTCCAAAGTAGGGAGTATAACGACCATAATAACATCCTACTAATGTGTGCCGTAACATGCCAATATCAAACCCAACACAATACCATTTACGTGTATCGCACAACCAATCGCCCAACGGGTCCCTCGAGCATCAAAAGGGCTCACAAAACACACACGTGGTCACATTCATTATCAAACCCTAATCGACTCCGTTAGAGTCATTTTTGGTTACTAATATTGTCGAGTTACGAATGTGGTCTTGTACTTTAATCCTAGCACATTAACGCCCAAATTCGAGTTCCCAACAACAAAATACAAGCTACATCATATTTCACAATCCCAAACTACATTCTATAGCAAAATCACATGTTCACATTTCTAGCATGGTAACTCTACTCACATGGAGTTTAAAATGTCATAGGAGACATAAAAGATGAAGAAGAGGGGGTAGTAGCTTACCTCTTGTCGGAAAAAGCAAAGAAAATGAAAAGTTAATCGGTGGGAAAGCTTCCTCTAGTCGAGACCTTCGCAACGGTATGATCGGATCGTCGAGATTCCTTCCCAATCTCAAGATACCTCTACTTTCTCACTCTAAACCCTCTCTACTCTCTCTCTATGCTTGGGTGTTTGGGAGATGTAAATGGGGGTGTAAAACTCTCCTTTTGGCTGTTTTAAGTGGCTGAAAGGAGGAGTGGTTCGGCCTGGTGACGTGTCATAACTAGGACCAATCAATCTTTTAAATTAAAATAAGTTAAAATTTCCCGGGTGAGCAGTTCAGGGTGCAAAGCGATCGCTTTGCCCCTAACAGGGCGATCGCTTTGTGCTCTGGGCAAAGGGCGATCGCTTTGTGCAATTAACAGGGCGATCGCTCTGATCCCTGTCTGAAGGGCGATCGCTTTGTTCATTAACAGGGCGATCGCTTTGTGTCCAGTGTTTACGAATTCTCCGAAAAGTCTCGAAACACTTCCAAAATGACCCTAAGTCTAAGGGAGGGTTCTAAACACTCGAGAAGGGTTCTCGAAAAGTCCGAAAACGACGTTAGGGTTTCAAGGTATCCCAAGTAACAATAACCACAAGAATTAAGCGATGATTTATAGCATACAAAATATATGGAATGCAACACGTACATGCTAATGTCATATGTAATATGCTCAAGAAATGTTCATGGTGTTATTCTATGTGTCACGTGCAACATCCGTGAGTGACGTGAATGACGTGTAGGATGCAAAATGAAGCGGGCGTTACATTCTCACCCCCTTAGAATAAATTCGTCCGCGAATTTTACTTACCGACTCCATCAAACAACGCGGGGTATTTCTCGCGCATCTCTGCTCGATCTCCCAGTGGCCTCCTCGACATTGTGATTCCTCCACAACACTTTCACGAGGGGTATAGTCTTTGTCCTTAATACTTGTTCTTTTGTGTCCAAGATTCGTACCGGTTGCTCAACATACGAAAGGTCGGGTGTCAAATCCACCGGCTCATACTCCAACACATGTAAGGCATCCGTCAAATATTTCCTCAACATCGACACGTGAAATACATCATGAACACCTGACATCGATGGCGGCAATGCAAGTCTATACGCCAACTTCCCAATCCTTTCCAAGATCTCAAACGGTCCAATAAACCTCGGGGCCAATTTTCCTTTCTTGCCAAACCTCTTAACCCCAATTCGAGGTGAAACCTTCAAAAACACGTGATCACCGACCTCAAATTCAAGATCCCTACGTCTATTGTCGGCATAACTCTTTTGTCTACTCTGGGCCGTTTTCAATTTTTCCCGAATGATTTTCACACTTTCCGCCGATTCATGAACCATCTCTGGACCCCACAACTTCGCTTCACCAACTTCATCCCAACAAATCGGGGAACGACACTTCCTACCATACAGTGCCTCATACGGAGCCATCTCAATACTCGACTGATAACTATTATTGTAGGCGAACTCGATCAATGGCACATGCGAATCCCAAGTTCCCTTAAAGTCCATCGAGCACGCCCTCAACATATCCTCAAGTATCTGTATCGTTCTCTCGATGTCCATCGGTGCGGGTGAAATCGTACTCAAATTCAACTTCGTCCCCAAAGCGTTAAGTGATTGCCAAAACCGAGAAGTAAACCGCGGATCCTGTCCGATACAATACTCACTGGCACCCCATGCAACCTCACAATCTCCTGGATATATAACGAAGCAAGCTTCTCTAACGAATCCGAAATCGCAATGGGAAGGAAATGGGCCGACTTAGTCAACCTATCGACAATAACCCAAACCGCATCATGACCTCGTCGAGTCCTTGGTAACCCTGTCACAAAATCCATTGCAATATTCTCCCATTTCCATTCGGAATTTCCAAAGGTTGTAACAACCCGGTGGCCTCGATGCTCCGCTTTAATCCGTTGACAAGTCAAACACTTTGACACAAACTCGGCGATTTCCTTTTCATTCCACTCCACCAAAAATTCTTCTTCAGTCCCGATACATCTTGGTACTCCCGGGTGAATTGTGTATTTAGACTTATGGGCTTCATCTAACACTTGTCGCTTCACTTCCTCAATCGCGGTACACAAACTCTACCCGAAATGTTAAGATACCATCACTATTCTTAGCAAAATCCGGTCTTACCCTCATCTAATCCATCAATCAATTTCTTCAACTCGGATCACTCTCTTGAGTTTCCTTGATCCGTTGAAACAACACCGGTAGCCCGAATGTTAGCAAAAATCACACCATGGCTAGATTCACTAGGACCCCAATCACGAATGTCCTCTAGCATCTTCCATTCTCTAGTCATCAAACAGAGACATACGCTTTCCTACTTAGTGCATCGCCACCACGTTGGCCTTTCCCGGGTGATAAAGTATAGTACGTCGTGATCCTTCAACCGTTCCATCCACCTTTTGTCGATTATTCAGCTCCTTTTGCGAAAATAAATACTTAAGACTCTTATGATCAGTGAACACCTCAAATTTAGCCCCATACAAATAATGCTTCCATTTATGAAGAGCAAAAATAATCGCGACTAACTCGAGAT
This sequence comes from Platycodon grandiflorus, assembly GCA_016624345.1. NCBI lineage: Eukaryota > Viridiplantae > Streptophyta > Magnoliopsida > Asterales > Campanulaceae > Platycodon > Platycodon grandiflorus. The sequence goes on from CM028362.1 coordinate 49,949,167, forward strand.
CGTGTGTCGGGTAGTTCTGTTCATCCGAGTCAACTTCCGTGAAGCATAAGCAATGACCCTTCCATTCGCATCAAGACACAACCCAAACCTTCCTTCGAAGCATCGCTATAAATTACAAACCCATCGTGTCCATTCGGCAATGCTAAAATAGGAGCCGTAGTCAACTTTTCCTTCAATTCCGGAAACTCGCCTCACACCTATCATTCCACACAAACGGCTTATTCTTCGAGTCAAAGTCGTCAAAGGGGTTGCAATCTTAGAGAATCCTCTATAAACCTCCGATAATAACCCGCTAACCCCAAGAAACTCCGAATCTCCGTAACCGTCTCGGGTCTCTTCCAACTTACCGCCTCGATATTCGTCGGGTCAAGCGAAATCCCCTTGCGAAACTACATGACCCAAAAATGTCACCTCCTCCAACCAAAATGCACACTTGCTGAACTTAGCATATAATTTCCTTTCCCTCAAAACCGTCAACACAATCCTCAAGTGTTTCTCGTGCTCTTCTCGAGACTTCGAGTATACCAAAATATCGTCAATGAAGACAACCACAAAACAATCAAGGTATGGTAAGAACACCCTATTCATCAAGTCCATAAACACCGCGGGTGCATTAGTCAACCCAAAGGGCATAACCACAAATTCAAAATGCCCGTATCTAGTCCTAAATTGTCTTAGGAACATCCTCCTTCCTAACCTTCAAGCGATGGTAGCCACTCCTAAGGTCGAGCTTGGAGTACACTACGGAACCTCGAAGCTGATCAAACAAGTCATCAATGTGTGGGAGTGGGTATTTATTCTTAATGGTAACCTGATTCAATTCCCGGTAATCGATACATAACCATAACGAACCATCCTTCTTCCTTACAAACAATACCGGTGCACCCCAAGGCGATACACTCGGTTTAATGAAACCCCGATCAAGCAGTTCTTGCAACTGAATCTTCAATTCCTTTAACTCGGCCGGCGCCATGCGATACGGTGCTTTCGATATCGGCGCGGTACCCGGTAACAACTCAATACAAAACTCCAACTCTCTATCAGGAGGCAGTTCATAGTCATCGGAAAAGACATCCGGAAATTCACGAACAACCGCAACATCATCCATCATAACCACCCTTTTTGACTTGTCCACCACACAAGCCAAATACCCCGAACAACCTCGATGTAACAACTTACGGGCTTTCAAAGCCGAAATAAGACGAACACCACCCATGCACTTATCACCAACAAACACAAAAGACGACAAATTTGGCATATCAAAAGTGACAAACTTCTTACGACAATCAACCACGGCATGGTGTGCATGCAACCAATCCATCCCCAAAATCACATCAAAATCTCGTATAGGCAAAACAACCAAATCAGCAGGTAAATGGTGGCCATCAACAACTACATCACACTCATGATAAACATCCGAAGCTACTTGGCACTCTCCCATCGGAGTAGACACCTCAAGCACATACGGTAAAGATTCAGGCATGGTATGCAAATGGCAGGCAAAATGAGATGCGATGTATGAATGCGATGACCCTGGATCTATGAGAACTCGGGCTTTAACACTAGAGACGAGTAAGGTACCTCCTATGACATTGTTGGCTTCGGGTACTCTATTCTGGTCTAGGGCGAAGACTCGACCCTAGACTCTAGGGCGACCCTCATTATCCCTCTTAACGGCCGTATTCTGCTGCGCACCTCCCAGTTGAACCCCTTTATTCCTGGGGCAATCCCTCTGGAAATGCGTGCCATCACCACAAAGGACACACTTCCCTTGTTTCTTCCAACATCTATCCTCTGTATGACCTGTCCTCGAACAAAAATTACAAGTCATCCCCTGGGCCCGCTGCCCCTGTGCAGTGTTTCCTCGATTTCCTGTTCTCTGCTGATTCTGTCCTCCCCGACGGTTATCATTTTCCTTTTTACTGTCGGTCCCCCGGTCATTCCGATTCCTCCACCTTGACTGCCCAGATTGTTGAGTACCACTACTATTTCCCCGTTGATTCCCACTGGTGTTCCCCGTCTTAGTACGGTGCTCCTCAATATCGTGCTCAATTCTGTAGGCTTTGTCCACTGCTCTCTGGTAGCTTGTCAACTCGAGGGGTATGAGTTGCTTCCGGTACTCAGTCCTCAATCCCTTCACAAACCGGTATACCTTCTTCTCCTCTGTCGGTAGTAAGTGTGTGCAATATCGAGATAACTCAGTAAATTTGGAGGAATACTGAGCTATCGATAGACTCCCCTGCTCCAGACTAAGAAATTCTACCTCCTTCCTTGCTTGTATCACATCCGGAACAAACTGGTTCCGAAACCGCTGCAAAAAGAGTTCCCATGTCCTCACCGTCTGATCTTGTACCCAACTAGCTTCCAAAACCTTCCACCAATGTTCAGCTGCATCCTCAAGCTTGAATGTAGCGAACTTGATCTTTTCCTCATCAGTGCATCCCAATGCTGCAAAAACCTTCTCCGTCGACTCTATCCACCTCTCGGCCTTCTCCGGATCCGGTTCACCATTGAAGCTCCTCGGTTTCATCTTCAAAAACCTCTCCAATCGGCGATCGTTATCCCCGACTCCCCCGGCCGGTTGCACCACTCTCTGTCCACCTACTTGGCCTTGTCCATCCATAGCTTGTCGATTCATATCCATAGTCTGGCGGTTCATCTCCATCATTGTTTGCATAAAACCTTGCATGGTGTGCATGAAAGCCTCGTTCTGATTCATGTGACCCTCTGCTGACTGTCCGGTAGCTTGATCCGGAGATGGGTTCGGTCCGGTCCGACGGGTATCCCTTTCGGCCTCCGTGGCCCTACTAGAACCAGCCCCATTCCGTGTTTCGACCATGACTGTTCACCTGCAACAAACACTCGTCGTTAACGACTCAGACACACTCAACCAATCCCCACCTAAGCCAAGGATACCAAATCCCAGCGAGCTAACTTATGCTCTGATACCAACTGTCACGACCCGACCCAAGATCCTATATGGTATCTCGTCCGGTTCGTGAGACGGGACACAAAATGCACAAATTCAAAATCACTTTTCATGCAAAAAACCCTGTAATGCAAGTGTATGTTTATTTGAAAACCAAAACAATGTATCACAGCACACAAAAACCGAAAACAATCACATAACATAATCACAAGTAACCAACGACCCACGAGCTAAAAGGCTCGGGACCAAATATATAACACCATCAGAGTGCGCGGAAATGTAAAAATAAGTAACATTTACAAAAGCCTGACAACCATGTCGGCATCTACAAAAGAATATTTAATGAACAACAAGCACGGGACTTCTACCCAACTTTACAATGTTTAAATAACAAATGTACCCTCGGCCTCACCAAAAGAAAATACCAAGGCTCTTAGAGTACTACCAAAAGCGGGCGCGAATACACCGGAACGAACGATCGAGGGTTTCTTGCAGGCTCGGGATCTAAGGAAAACAATAAACAATGGACGGGGTGAGTTATAAAACTCAATAAGCTACTAATGCAACAAGATGGCATGCTAGATGCAAACAGTAATAAGAATCATATATATATATCATGGTTGGCATAATATGATCATTTCCAATCGTCATCACGTCAAGTAACTCATAACATAAGTCACGTAGCATGCAACTCACATAGGTGCGATATGTAACACATATAAAGGATACCGTCGAGGTACACCTCCGACATACCAACTTCCAACCAACCAACCAATAGTACCAATGAAGAAACCGTTGATGTCGTACTCGATCATCGAACCAATAACCGAAACCAAAGTGAACCGTTTCCCGTATTCACGTCGACGTGAAGACTCGGTCCCCACGACCCGAGAAACAATCACGGTATAGCTTACCAAGGTCGCGTTTATTCCTTACAACACTTAGCGCTATAACCCCTACCGTGGCCAACGGTAGGGCGAGGCCAGTGTATTGGCCTTCGGCTATTACGTAGCCCGGCTCACGCAATAACCGAGCGTCAATACACCTCCAACAAACATGCCATGGACTTAACAAATGCTCAAGTAGATGTTTACTCGACACATTAAACCAAATCAACCAAATGTTCAAATAGGTGTTTACTAAACATTAAATAAAAGGGTTATACTCCAAAGTAGGGAGTATAACGACCATAATAACATCCTACTAATGTGTGCCGTAACATGCCAATATCAAACCCAACACAATACCATTTACGTGTATCGCACAACCAATCGCCCAACGGGTCCCTCGAGCATCAAAGGGCTCACAAAACACACACGTGGTCACATTCATTATCAAACCCTAATCGACTCCGTTAGAGTCATTTTTGGTTACTAATATTGTCGAGTTACGAATGTGGTCTTGTACTTTAATCCTAGCACATTAACGCCCAAATTCGAGTTCCCAACAACAAAATACAAGCTACATCATATTTCACAATCCCAAACTACATTCTATAGCAAAATCACATGTTCACATTTCTAGCATGGTAACTCTACTCACATGGAGTTTAAAATGTCATAGGAGACATAAAAGATGAAGAAGAGGGGGTAGTAGCTTACCTCTTGTCGGAAAAAGCGAAGAAAACGAAAAGTTAATCGGTGGGAAAGCTTCCTCTAGTCGAGACCTTCGCAACGGTATGCTCGGATCGTCGAGATTCCTTCCCAATCTCAAGATACCTCCACTTTCTCACTCTAAACCCTCTCTACTCTCTCTCTATGCTTGGGTGTTTGGGAGATGTAAATGGGGTGTAAAACTCTCCTTTTGGCTGTTTTAAGTGGCTGAAAGGAGGAGTGGTTCGGCCGGTGACGTGTCATAACTAGGACCAATCAATCTTTTAAATTAAAATAAGTTAAAATTTCCGGGTGAGCGGTTCGGGGTGCAAAGCGATCGCTTTGCCCTAACAGGCGATCGCTTTGTGCTCGGGCAAGGGCGATCGCTTTGTGCAATTGCGGGCGATCGCTCGATCCCTGTCGAAGGGCGATCGCTTTGTTCATTAACGGGCGATCGCTTTGTGTCCGGTGTTTACGAATTCTCCGAAAAGTCTCGAAACACTTCCAAAATGACCCTAAGTCTAAGGGAGGGTTCTAAACACTCGAGAAGGGTTCTCGAAAGTCCAAACGACGTTAGGGTTTCAAGGTATCCCAAGTAACAATAACCACAAGAATTAAGCGATGATTTAAAGCATACAAAATATATGGAATGCAACACGTACATGCTAATGTCATATGTAATATGCTCAAGAAATGTTCATGGTGTTATTCTATGTGTCACGTGCAACATCCGTGAGTGACGTGAATGACGTGTAGGATGCAAAATGAAGCGGGCGTTACAGCAACACCCCCCTATAAATAGGGGGCTACCCCTCACATTAAAAGGGGGGCTTCTTAACTAAGCTAAAGGAGGAAGTCTCCTCCTTCTCTCTCTCTCTCTCCATAATCTCTTTCTCTCTCCACACACATATATTACACTTTCTCTCTCTAGTATACAAATGAGATACTGATTATTACACCGGAGGGTTTGAGTCGGACCACAGTCCGACTCCCCTAACGTTATTTCCTTTGATATCACAGGCATCATCCGACGATCGAGTCCCTGCCATACAAGCCTTTTGAGAGCCGAGGCATCCTGACTGTGAGCTAGCTATACACGTGGATCGACGTGGTCACTCATATCAATTTTGGCGTGATCAAAGTCCATCTTCTTAATTGAAAGAGTGTGTCCTTAATTATCATGAAGTAGTGGTAAATGTATAGGTGGTTTAAGGTTTCCTGACTTTGTGAATTTCGTCTCAATCCCTACTGTGAACTCTATTACTATACTCCAGCAATATATATTTTGTGCACGTACAATTTCAAAATTATTTCCTTCAGCCATATATCGAGCATGCATGTCGTGCCTGCCTGCTGATGTGGTCAAAACCGAATACTAGCAAGTGCACTAGATCAAGTAATAAGTGTAAGTAAATTACGGATTATCGAACCCAAGGGATTGGCAACAAATATCAAAATCAATTATTTTTCACTTTAATCTAGATGAACGATTATCTTGAGATGTGATTTAAAACTAAAGAAACTAACGAAAGCAAGTAAGAGTGATCACAGAATTTAGAGATATCAATGAGAGAAAACGCTAGGTCTAGGTTCACCAATTCACTTCCAAGTAATAAATCAACGACTTCGGGTATCAACTGATTATTTATGTGCGACAACGGAATTTCCTAATCTAATCAATATTCTCTCTCGAGCAATATCAATTCTATTGTTAACTGACAACCTACGTATCTCTAGGTAGATTTAGAAAGAAAACAAAGCATTAGGGTTTGTGAAATCCTCTTAGCTTTCGAGACGATCTATAGCTAATTGCGTGTATCAACCCATCTATCTTTAGCATGGATTTAGGTCCACGGTGTAAATTCCCATGATCCATCACATGAAATCTCCTCTCGGTCTCATCCACATGATTTAAATCAATTAAAAGGTGGCCAATCTTTCAAAGCATTAAGAACAAGAAAATACACTCACACAATTATAATTCAAATTTAAACCCTAGTCGAATCAATATTAAATATTCATGAATTGGCTACCCTAAAACCTAGCTTTATGAATTTAGTTCATAATAAAATAAACAAAATCCATAGTATTCAAAAGATATATAAAATTAAGCATATGAGAAAGAAGATTAAAATTGATAAAAGTAATGAATACAATACTTGAATCTTGGAAGAGTTGTTACGATCTTCTTCTCTTTGTTTTTCTCCAAGACGACTCTAAAAACTGGATCCCTAAACCTAGCCTAAAAGGGATATATTTATACCTACTCAAAATACAATACTTTTGGGAAAAGGAATCCAATACAAAAAGGAATCCAAAAAGGATTGGAAAAGGGGAAACAACACAAAGTATGGCCGGCCCTAATGAAGGGCATATTTTCATCTTTTTCCTTCAGCTTTCAAGAATTTGCACAAAGACCCCCTAAACTTTTAAATAAGCTTCAAAGTCCTCCAAATTTGCATGATTGACCCTTTAAACCCTGAAACTACAAAATAACACTAAAACAAAACATTAGATCACAAAAACCTCGAGAAATAGTAAAATCTAAGCTCGAATAATACCCAATAAATGAATAAAATACCCACTTATCAAATACCCCCAAACTTAGACTTTTGCTCGTCCTCGAGTAAAACAAGAAAACAAATAAAAAAAACAAAAACGAAAATATTTACAAGAATTTTTTTTCTTTTCACAAGTCAGGCAAGGCACGGCACGGCACGGCACTACACAATGCCTCAGAGTAAGATTTACAACAATTTGCAAATAACAACACATAACAACAAGTCTAAACTTTCACTCGATAGTCATCAATCTCACTTTAAATCTCCGTGTGTGTGCAAACCATGTCTCAATACTTTCAAAACTTGAAATTCCTTATAAGGCCAAGTACTTCATCCATTCCCCCAAATGTCACATGAACAAACCTTCACGAATAATATATATCAGAATTTTTCATGAAACGTAAAAACACGTAATTACTCCCATCCATTACTACAAACATAAGTAGTAATACCGAATTTTTTTCTTTTCTTTCTTTCTTCTTTTTTTTTTCTTCAAGAACTCGCGCTTGTGGACTTGTGCAATGTCTAGCTCCCTTAAGCTTTCTAATTAACCCATGTAACGAGTGTTAGGCCAATGACTCCCAAACCAAATGGCTTTAAGGCATTAGGTGTAAAAACACCCCAACGAGCTTACTAACTCGAGTTAAAAAGGCTACGAAGCTAGACTAAGTCTTCACAAAAATGCTTTCTCTTTTTTCTACTTTTTTTTTTCGTTCGGATTACTTAAACTCTGTTTAGGCCTAACTTCAAGGAGTAAAAACAGTTTAAAATTTTCATGAATACTCTAATTTTTCTGATAACCAAAGGCCAAGGGAATGAAATGTGCACTATAGAACCCGATAAAGTCATCCAAATCTTTCAAGAATCAATTCAAGGTGTAAAGTGCTCAATGAATAGAGATTCAAAGTTCAATCAAGTATACCAAGCTAAGTATTTAGACAAGCGCACATGCATTGTTACTTACAAAGATGTCACAAATCAAACAAATTATCATCATTGGCGGAAGTAACCACGCCTAGCCAAGACTCGCACAAAATTTGCAATTTGTTTTTTTTTTTTTTACATATACATAAAGCATAAGAAAAGAAACAAAATACACAGGCAAAACATGCTACTCACAAGCATAGCATCGGACACAAATTCCCACCCCCAAACTTAAATGTCACATTGTCCCCAATGTGAATTCAAGACAAAATAGGAGGGAATATTTGTCACTGAAACAGGCATCAACATCACCAGGCAGCATCAAATCTTCACCCAACAATTAAATTCAAGCACAATGATACCCAATTCCATAAAGCAACTCTAAGCAAACAACATCAACCAACATGCTCCAAATTTGAACTTCAACAAGTCAGAAACCCATCACAATTACCAACAATACGCACTAAATTTCAAGGGTATACTGAATTGAAGGGGGATCGTAGTGTTTGGAAAGAAATTACCCTCAAATTGCAAACCCTAGGGGATGCAATTTCAATTTGCTGAAGAGAGTTTGGAATGTGGAGAAGATGAACAGAGGAGATGGAGAGGCTGCTGTGCTGCGGGAGGGAGTCGCCGGTGTTGATGGCGATGACAGGAGATGGAGATCGGCGGCGGCTCGCTGCTGTGGCTGCGGTGTGTGGTGGAAGGAGGGATCGCCAGAAGAGGGAGGCGGCTGCTCGCTGTGGAAGGAGGGATCGCCTGAACTTTCAAATAAGCTTCAAAGTCCTCCAAATTTGCATGATTGACCCTTTAAACCCTGAAACTACAAAATAACACTAAAACAAAACATTAGATCACAAAAACCTCGAGAAATAGTAAAATCTAAGCTCGAATAATACCCAATAAATGAGTAAAATACCCACTTATCACCTGCCAATGGAATTGGCAATGTGTAGAAATGTGCTAGCGTTTTAGATTGGTTAACTTAGGCTCTGTTTGGACACGGTTTCTTCATGTTTTTTATTTTTTTTATTTTTTTGTTTTCACATTCGCTCTCATCAGTCCCACAGTTTTTCTCTCTATTTCACTTTCACTTTTCCATTACTCTCACTTGAGCATAGTCACCCCATGTATATGTCAACGTTTAGAGAGGCACTAAAACTCAATACTAATAGCACTTCAACCTATAGTACATTTTTCGTCTCAAAATAGATATTTATTTTTCAAACAAATATTACTTTAAAATAATTTACTCTCCATGTTCCTAAATGATTGTCTATTTTTAATTTTGTCTTTTTATACGTACAAAAATGAGTTCTCATTTTAATTTGTAGTTAAATCAGCATATATATTTCCCTAGAACCGAAGTTGCTTGCTACGTGGGTCCCCCATCTGTTGAGCCGACCGACCTCTTTCTCAAAAAGTAAATTATATCTCCGAAGATCAAAGAGTGAACCAATTTCACATTTAGTATGCCCTAGTGTAGACTTTTATTGTTATATATAGACATTAAGGACATTAATGTACATGTACAACAAAAATGACTCAAAAGTCAATTTTTTTAATTTTCGTAAAAAATTAAGAAGGAAAAAATACATTTCAGTGGGGAAGATCAAAGATGAAACCAAAGTAGAGTAATACTATTAACATCATAGCCAATCCCATCATAGACAATCTTATTTCCTTCTTTTAGTGATTTAAGGATTCAGATTGTAAATTGTTGCATCTTTGCCTAGATTTGCTTGAATCCATAACCTAAGTCTAAGTCAAGGTGACTAATGGGCCTGCGTGTCTGTTAGAGTGGCAACTTGAACTTAGGCATAGCTTGAATAGCCTAGGATTGCTCATTGTAAGTAGCCTTGAAGAAGATAGCCTATAGGACATCGGACGTCCTCTACACAATAGGCAATTTATGCATCAGCAGTCCTCCTTTCGGATATCGGACAAGCTCATATCAGCCAAGCTTCATCAGCAATGTTGAAGACCTCAAGAACGTCCGATAGTCTTCAGCCTAAGACATGTTCTGACCTGAAGTTTTCATTGACTTCGATGCAACGTTAACCTGCAAATCACATTCAATGAAGGTTTCCATTCTTGGCATACACTCAGAAAAGGACATTCCTCCTGCAAGCACAGATCGCCTATTTTTAGCAAAGTGTCGGAGACGGTCGCAAGCTTCGAGCCGCCTATCGAGTCAACAACTGATTAGAGCATTAATTGCTCTTAAATTCAAAATAGAAGACCTCCAACGGCTCCAAGTTTCCTCCTGCATATAAAAGGAGACTCCATTGCTGCATTCAATACATCTCAACAACTACAACTCTGAATCTTCTTCATCTTCTTCAAGTGCATTAAAGCTTAAACGTCCTATCGTACTTCCTTCTTTGAAGAGCTTCTCTAAGACGATCAGTCCATTAAAGCTCTTCATTGATTGCAACACCTAGCTTTTCATAGCTCACGAGAATTGTATCTTATTGATATCAATTCTCCCACACAAACACTTGGTCAACAAAATTTTTGTACACAATCCATTAGAGATTTAGTTTGTAAAATATCTAGTGGAAAAACTTAGTACACGATTTTCAAATCCAAAGTTGACCACTTTGGTTGTGGACGTAGCACTTATTTATAAGTGTGAACCATATTAAATATTCTGTCTATTTGTGTGTGATTGTGATTTGATTGTGTTGCTTTAAATTTCCAGATTTCCAATCGTTAAGCTCCGATCTTGTCTGCCAAGATCGCCATTCTCAACTTGTCTGTGCTTCACAAGTCTTCCGCCCGCAAAATTTATAAAACCCTAGTGAAGTAAGATTTTTGAATCAATTTCAAAAATTGGACATAGGCTATTCAACCCCCTTCTAGCCTATATAGAGCAACCTTGGACCTAACAATTGGTATCGAGCTTAACTCTTTGAAAACTAGTTTTTCCGAGATTAACCTCTTGAGAGATTAAAGATCATGGCTGCTCACCAAATGTTGGAAACCTCAAACGTGAACCATTGTCTGTCTTGGATGAAGTTCACTTTGACATCTGGAAAGATAAAGTTAAAAGACATATGAACTCAATTGACAAACGTTTGTGGAAATGTGTCACGATGGACCCGAATTCCAATGAAGCCTAATACACGGCGCGGTAGATCCAAATGCTGAAGTACCAAAGCCGAAGAAGAGTGGGATGATGAAGACAGAAGAATGATGCTCGGATGGAAAGGCCATCAACATCATTACCTGTGTTGATATAAGTACTTATCGCCAGATTATCAACTTGGACACAGAAAGGAGATGTGGGAAGCCATCCTTGAATATCTTGAAGGTGATGGCGAGACAAAGAACAACAAATTATATACGCATCCGAAGTTTGACTCCTTCAAAAGGATCCCAAAGAGTCTCTGCGAAGTGCCTATGACAGATTCTATGAGGTAGTCAACTCTTGCTATTCATTAGGAAAGAAGTATGAAAAGAAAGAAATAAACATGAGATTTCTAAATGCACTAGGCGCCTATGGCATGTTAAGATCATCGCCATGAAAGAGTCAAAAGATTTAAACAAATTGACTCTTAGAAACCTTTATGCTAGTCTTTCGGTTTATGAGCTTGAAATCCAACAAGCTCAAGAAATGGAAAAGAGTTTTAAAAACTTGTCCTTACCATGTCTGTGAACCTTCTGTTCAAAACGATGAAACACCTTCTACTTCCGGTGAAGATGATGATATTCTTTCGACGAAGCCTTTGCTATGTTTGTAAAGAAATATCAACGTTTCAAAAGGTTTAATAAACCATCATCACATAGGCGGTCTTCTCACAAATGCGTTCCTTATAAAACAAGCGCTCAACCAAAACATTCGCTCCTTATAAATCGCGGACCATCAAAAGGATAATGAGCTAGTTTGTTTTAACTGTAGGAAACCAGGCCATTTTGCCTCTAAATGTCCAAAGCCAAAGTATGAATTTTATAAGAAACGTCCGAAACTAAATTTCAAAAACAAAAAGGGATGGTGGTGAAGACATTGATGAAAGCAATCTGCCTACATGGTGTGACACCGACACGATGAGGATGACTCTTGTGACTTTCTTTGAAGAAGCCAACATATGCCTTATGGCCGGAGTCACCACATGATTCGGTGAGGTCACTACCATTTCAACAAGATGACAGTGATGATGATGATGAGCTCAATGAACCATCAAAGGGAGAGCTCATCAAAGCTAACAAAGACATCTTTGGAAGAGTTTTCAAAATTCAAAGTGCCTATGTGAAATTAGCCAAGAAGCATGAACTAGTCGTCTCGAGAAATCAACCTTGATGTCTAAGATCAAAGATCTTGATAGACGACAAGTGAAAGTATCAAATTGCAAAAAGAGAACAAAGCTTTGGTGAAAAAGTGGACTTCCTACTTGAACACATCAAGAAGATAAATTCGAGAAAGATGACCTTCAAAAGGTTGTCAATACTTGGAATAACTCTAAAGGAAACTTTGATACCATTCTCTCAAACCGAAAACTTTAGATGACAAAGCGGTATTGGTTTCCAAAGTGAGTTCAAAGTAGGTAGTTCTTCGGTTCTCAAAAGGATGAGACATCGAAGTGATTCTTTGAAGAATTGGTTGTAGGAGTTTCTTATGACCAGCAGTCTCCCAAAAGGCAAGGACTTGGCTTTAACAAAGTTCCTTTTGTTTATCCCAAAACACAAAAGACAAGTCCAAAAGAAAGCAATGCGCGAATGACTGCTAATAGTGAGTCGAGCAACTAAAACCTGCCATTAGTCACCCTAAGAAAACAGGATGACTAATAGCAAGTCTAGAAATTCTCGGCTCAAACCTATTAAATTTGTCAAAGGCAAGACTGCTGATCCCAACACCGCCTATAAAAGGGTAAAAGAAGTGAATTCGCAGATAAAAAGCTTAAAGGACATGTGCTGTAAATACAAAATCTTTTGATAAGAGGTCTACCTATGGTAAACCTAACATCAACAAGAAAAGGCATTATCGGCCTAAGTCCTATAGGCCAATTATCGCGAAAGATCATTCCAAAGGCTGCGATATTAAGAAGCCTCAAAAGAAATCATTACTCATGTTGAAGGATTTCACAAATGCTCTTTCGCAAATGCCATGGTCATGAGATTCATGAATGCCTTCTGAGATTCACACCTAAATCTAGAGGATTTACTCCTCCAAAGGTTAAACAAGTGTGGATCCCAAAAGGTTGCTAACCTTGAGGACCCAAAAATAAAAGGGGACCATATTCTTAAATGTCTATATTTCAGGAATGCTTCATGGCTGTCAATGAAGAAGAGAAAGATCTATGGTATCTAGACAGTGGATGCTCAAAGCATATGACTGGTGATCCAAATCTTCTTTCAAGCATTGTTGAAGCAAAAGGTCCCTCAGTCATATTTGGAGATAACTCAAAAGGGAAGACCATTGGTTATGGAAGTATAATCAGAGGCAATCTCTCCATCAACAAAGTCTCTCTAGTTGAAGGTTTAAAGCACAATCTGCTAAGCATATCACAATTCTGTGATAAAGGTCTAACTGTCGGTTTTCCTCTAGTCAATGTCTCATAAAGGACAATGAGACATGTTCAACTATCCGACGGATTCGAAAAGGGAATGTCTATCTTTGTTGACCTAAATCTTTGTTGGAAGAAAATCAAATCTTTGCTTGGTTGCTAGGTCATCAACGACAACACTGGTTGTGGCACAAAAGGCTTAGTCATCTAAATTTCAAATACCTGGAGAAGCTGTCAAAAGACAATCTAGTTGTTGGTTTGCCTAAAATATCAGCTGAATCACACAGTCTCTGCAGAGCATGTCAACTAGGCAAACTACACAAGTCTTCTTTCAAAAGCAAGCCTTGCCTATCAACAACGACCTCTACGGCTCTTGCACATGGATCTGTTTGGACTGTAACTACTACAAGTCTTGGTGGCGGCAAGTATACTCTTGTGGTAGTTGATGATTACTCAAGATTTACTTGGGTAGAGATGATGTCCTCCAAAGATGAAGCATATGACATCATTCTTGAACTCTTGAAGACTACAAACTCGGAAGCCGGATGATATTTCGATGTCGATCGGACAATGGAACGAGTTCAAGAACAATGGTATTGCCAAATATTGTGATGACCATGGAATTGGTCACAATTTCTCTGCGGTTGGCACACCTCAACAAAATGGAGTTCTGAAAGGAAGAACGAACTCTCATTGAAGCGGGAAAGACAATGATTCTTTGAAGCCAACCGCCTATGTATTTACGGGCGTAGGCGTGAACACTTTGCTTCACACAAAACAGTCCATCATAAATAAATTTCATAACAAAACTCCATATGAAATATGGAGAAGCTCCCAACATTGGATTCTTTAAAATATTTGGTTGTAAATGCTATGTTCTTTACAATGGTAGAGAACATAGAGGTAAGTTTGAATCCAAAAGTGATGAAGGAATTTTAAGGATATGCCAAGTTTTCAAAAGCATACGAGTTTACAATAAAACTTCACTTAAAGTTGTTGAATCGTACATGTTTCTTTTGATGAATTTGATTTCATTGGGCCACATTTGGCTCCTAAGGTTACTAATGATTCGATGAATATGAGACAGTGCGAAACGCCTAATCCCGATCTGCGATCCTCCTTCTTCACAAGATCTTCCAAGAGTCAACCTGTTAGAATCCTCAACGAACCAACAAATGATCACTCGAAAACCCTGAATCCCCTTTGCCTTCCACACCGAAGTCATACAACCTACCTTGGAATTAACCTACCCTTTAGAAAACCAAGCTTCAATTACTTCTACTTCTCAAGAATCCAACTGCCGATACAATAGGACAAGTTCAACTGCGAAGTTAGGGAAGTAAAAGATCATCCTATCACTCAAATCATTGGAGATCTTAATGCCGGTGTTCAAACTAGACAAGCTTCAAGAAACGAATGCATGTATTCTACGCATTTGTATCTAACATTGAACCCAAAAGATTGATGAAGCTCTGGAAGATCCAAGTGGGTGGAAGCTATGCAAGAAGAGCTAAACCAATTTGACAGATGCCAAGTCGGTCACTAGTCCCTAGGCCTAAAGGACAAGCGTTATTGGCACAAAGTGGGTTTTCGAAACAAAATGGATGAAAACGGCAACATTACAAGAAACAAGGCAAGGCTGGTAGCCCAAGGATACGGACGGGAGGAGGGTATTGACTATGATGAGACATTTGCCCCTGTTGCAAGATTAGAGGCTATCGATTATTCTTGGCCTATGCCTCTTACAAGGACTTCAAAGTTTATCAAATGGATGTAAAGAGTGCATTTCGAATGGAGAACTTCAAGAAGAAGTCTATGTTGAGCAACCACCGGGTTCATAGACTCAAGAAGAGAAGATGTCTACAAGCTAAGGAAAGCCCTTTATGGACTCAAACAAGCTCCAAGAGCCTGGTATGAGACCCTTTCAAAGTTCTTGATATCTCAAGGCTTTGTAAGAGGTCAAATTGACACTACTCTTTTCATTATGAAGCATAAAGGTCATTCCTTACTTGTTCAAATATATGTTGATGATATTATCTTTGGTTCTACTAATGAAAATCTTTGCAAAAGGTTTGAAAAGCTTATGCAGAGTAAATTTGAGATGAGCATGATGGGAGAGCTCAACTTTTTCCTTGGTCTTCAAATTCAACAAAGTTCAAATGGTATCTTCATCAATCAAGCCAAATATGCAAAGGATGTCATCAAGAAATTTGGTCTTGAGAATGCAAACACTTGAGACTCCTATGGCTACTAACCGCCATCTTGACAAAGATGAGAAGGGCAAGAAAGTGGACATGACTCTCTAGAGGCATGATTGGTTCACTTTTATACTTAGCGCTAGTAGGCCGATATCATGTTTTTGTTTGTGTTTGTGCTAGGTTTCAAGCGATCCAAAGGAGTCTCACCTACAAGCGGTCAAAAGAATCATCGATATCGATAGATACTCCCAATTTGGGAATCGGTATCCTAGAGATTCATCTTTTAATCTTATAGGCTATTCGATGCTGATTTTGCTGCATGTAAAGTTGACAGAAAAGCACAAGTGGGACATGTCAATTCTTAGGAAATAGACTTGTCTCATGGGCCGAAGAAGCAAACCTCTGTTTCAACTTCAACAAAAGAATACATAGGCTGTGGTAGCCACTCCGCTGTGGATCAAAAAGAACTAGTGGACTATGAGATCAAAGCGATGATTGTCCTATAATGTGTGATAACACATCGCAATTCATCTCTCAAAATCTGTCATGCACTCCAAAACAAAGCACATTGATGTGAGATATCACTTTCTTAAAGATCATGTTGAAAAAGGTAACATCGGCATGCAATATGTGCCTACAGAGAATCGGGTAGACATCTTCACAAAACCACTTGATTCAACCAGGTTTGCATATTTAAGAGGAGAGCTTGGTATGCTTGACCTCAATCCTTAATCCTTTCTAGCTAAATTCTTTAAGTTATTTCATAAACTGCGTTATTAAAATGCCTATGTGATCGGCCGATCTCAACTGCCGAGTAAATAGACAACCTTGGGTAAGTGTCTATCTCCACATCGGATCTTCATAAAATAGGCGACTTTGATAAATAGGCGGACTTAAGGGCGCCATACGTACGTAACTCATCGGGTAATAAATGCGGACTTCAAATTTTATCAAATGTCATTTATTGGGCTGTCGAGGTATAAAAGGCAAAATGTACAGTGCTTCTTCACAGTTCTCAACAACCGCCATTTTAAACTTTCAAAAACCTCGGACTTCCAATCTACAATCTCTCCAAAAGCCTTCAACTTTCCAAAATCTTTACGTTTTCTAGCTAAAATCATCAATGGTAAGAATTTCTACATCTTTTCTATTCATTTAAATTCAATGTTTAGGTCTTGTTTTGACCTAATTCGAGTTGTTCAAACTGTCCGCCATTGATGAATTTTGGTTTCTCACAATTGTTGCTTGAATCGTGTTCATGTGGTGTAAAATGTGTTTTAACACTTTATGTGACACTATATATTCAGTTTATGCTACTTTGTTTGCTTGAAAATGACAAAATCGATCATATTTAAAACCCGAGTTCATGAACTGTTCTTATATTTTGGTTCAATTTGTCTATATTTTGGGTTTTGATCGAACAGACTTGTTTATGTTAATATCTGCGATTTCTTGATTATCTGCCGATTCATGCATATCGCGATTTCTATATGTCTGTTCTCACATCTGCCGATTATGTAGGGAAAGTCTAAATCCTCAAAGGCTGCTGCTACAACTTCATCCTCTGCCTCTGCTAAGCCAACCAGGGTGCATTGGCCGAGCTCCCTATAAGGACCCCCGGTCAAGCTATCACCCGGGGATGACTATCGACATAGACTCCATCATTTGCACATCCGCTAGTGATGCCTTGCTAAAAGATTTAACCGAGTGTGGACTCCTCCCCTGTTCCAACTCAACGACACCCTACTAGAACTATCTAGCTGAGGAATTCTATACAAGGATGATTCTGCCTCCTCCTCCAGCCAGTGCCTCTGAGCCAGTCAACTTAAGCTATATCAAGGGCTACATCAGAGGCCACTACATCAAGTTGACCTACAAGGATGTTGGAGAAATCCTTGGACTGCCTGTTGAAGGCAAATTGGACTTGACCGATGCCGAATCGGCACTTGCCTGGGAGATGATGAGGGGGTCTGCCCAACCAGAGAGGTTTTCCGAGATGTCTAGGAACCTCTTCCCAGAGAACCCCTATCATATCAGCCATCTGCTCGACAAGAGCATTTTGTTCAAAAATGGCTCGAGGGACATCTTCACCTCCCAACGGTGATGTGGACCAAGGCGTGGTCCTTCGCAAGCAACTCAACCGGGCAAAGATCATCTTTTCAATGCCGTCCCGAGCGTTCTTTGAAGTACAAGCTCACCCGTCCATGAAGAGGCCCTTTGTCAGGGTTATCAATGTCATCCTCCGCCGTTATGAGGAGATTGATGAGCTGGTCGCTTCTGACGACCTCATCAAGGTGTCCAACACCTACGTCTTCACGGTCAACAACATCACCCGCTATAGGGATGATATGGCCAAAAGGACAACCAACGCGGCTGAGGCTGCTGCTGCTGCTGCTTCGCTCGCTTCTGGTCTTCTGCTTCCCTGCTATCGCTCGGTGGCCCTCTACCCAAGCCGGCAAGGGTAAGAGGAAGGTCACCTATCGCCGCCGGGTTACCGAGGAGGAGGAGCCTACACCCATTGGGGCTACCGCCGAACACTTTGACCTCGGCAGCTAGACCACGATCCTATGAGCTCGCCGAGCCTCCTACCAAAAGCCCAAACACTCTCCCTCTCTCACCCCAAAACTCAAACAAACCAGAAACTCGCGCTCAAAGGCGTAGTTGAGAAGGACCCATCAACCTTCCAACCGGTGACCTCTCCAAAACCTCTAAACCTACCTCCCATTCCTCCAAACCCAAAACCAAACAAACCCTCCTACCCACGGACGAATCCTTTGGCCTTCCTAAGGTCTCATCTCACCCCAGTTCTGCACCGTCCACCTGCCGTTTCTCCATCTTGTTCCTCCACCAGTTCCCACCACAACATCTCAATCACCAACTTCGCCTCTTCCACTCCTACTAAGTCCAAGCATGGCAAACGTTTTAAAAGAGTGCAAAGAAGAAGGTCCATTTTGTGGGAACCGGATGAAACCTCTTCTCCTCCACCTTCTCCACCTTCACCACCTCTGCCTACTACCACTACCACCTCACCTTCTTCCTCACCTCCTCCCTCTGCTCCCATCCAAACAACCACCACACAAGAGCCATCTTTCTCACCTGCCACCTCTTCTCAACCACCATCCTCCAAACGACCTATCTCTCCTTCTTCTGACCTGCCTCCTCCCAAACGCCTCAAAACCAACCCCTATACCAACCTACACCCTGAGGTGCAGGCTCTGCTGTCCTTCAGAGACAGCAGGCCTAAACCCAACCCTGCCGACTCTGACCCTTTCTTAGCCACCCTTGACTACCCCAAGAGATTTCCCTGTCAGCCTATGTCTGCAGGTGAAATCATCTTTCAATGGGGTGCCTACTATGACCCTCTTCCTCCGCTGGTCACAACTCTTCTTCTCCCACAACTCAGCGGTTCAAGATCTTATGATCTTCAACCAATGGGTTGCAATCCATAAAGACCTAGGCCTTCCCCTTCCAACCAAATCGGACATCTCCCCCTTCCTCTCTCTGCCTAAACCCCCAGTCTTCACCATTATCAGCCATCCTTCCATCCTTTTTCACCCCGTGGTCTACAGCTTCATTGATGTAGTCACAACTTTCCTTGGCTTCAACCCTCTCATCCCTCTTCTCTTCCTTTCTCCTAGCCTTTCTCCTTTCTTTTCACCTCCTCCCTTCTTCATTCACCCCCTTTCCTATGTCATCTACATAGAAAGGCTCTTCCCTGTTCCTCGCATCTTTTCTAGCCTTCCTTCTCCCTCTATTGATATTTCCTCCACCATCCATTCCCCTCATCCTCTAGCCAATCCCTGTCTCCTACCATCCTCCACCCTCACCTACCCAAGCCACCCCATCCTTCCTCGGCGGGACCATCGCAAGTCATCCCGACTCGTCGATACCTATCTCGCCGAGGGTACCTAAATTTTTGAAAGATTTTGAGGTCATCTCTGTTGACTGACCAAGGCCCCGCACCAACTCTCTGCAGATCGGTCTCACATCACCCATGTGGGCCGATATGACCCAAGTGATGGAGATTTCAAGGGGTGCAAAGGCCGCTTTGATGCTGCCTACGGTCCATCTCGGCCGGCCAAGCGCCCTTGCCCAAATCTCGGCCTCTTCATCCAAGACGTCGCCATCTTCGAAACCAACCGGGACAACATAGCCACTAAGATGATGCAGTCGTCGACATGGTTGAAGCCGGCTACAAGCTTGTGCTTCACTCTCAACGCCAGCCAATCGCTCTGTTCACTCCTGTGCGAGCAACGCGTAATCTCACGGCCAAGCACTTGGCTTACTACCGCAAGGAGCGCAGAACTACGAGCACCGCCTCGGCTTTATTGATGCCTCGCTTGCGTCCATGAAGGAGGAGATGGCCGACTCAACAATGATCGCAGACCAAGCTCATTGAGCATAATGCTCGCTCAAGCGTAAGAACAAAGAGCTCTCCTCGAATTGGCCGACACTAAAGAAGAGCTAGCAAAAACGAAGAAATTGCAAGACTTAAGGCTGCTGTTGACTCTAAATGGGCATCAAGAGGCTATGGGCAATCTTCATCGCAAAGGCAAAGGCCGTGCATCATCTAGGTCATCCTCTCGAACCGCCGATGATATTTTGTATAATCTTTTGCTAAACTTTGTAATTAAACAACTTGTTTAATTAACAATGACTATGTTTTAAAACTTTCATGTTTATTATGACCGCTTATTATGTGATTGCATGAAATTTAAACCACCGGTTTAAAGACATGTCCTATATTTCCTATTCGCCTATCTGCATGTCTTTAAATTCGGTCTAATTACAAGTGTCTTGCTTAATTTCCTTTTGTAAACACTTTGTAATTCTTGAATACAATGACCTTTATGTAAGTTCATCTAGGGCATGCTTATTTAATATATCAATCTTACAAGCATGTTATTACTAGACTTGAACATGGTCGGTGATATTGTATTCGTAGGGTCATGGACTCAAGCAAATAGGAGGAGATTGTTGCATCTTTGCCTAGATTTGCTTGAATCCATAACCTAAGTCTAAGTCAAGGTGACTAATGGGCTGCGTGTCTCATTAGAGTGGCAACTTGAACTTAGGCATAGCTTGAATAGCCTAGGATTGCTCATTGTAAGTAGCCTTGAAGAAGATAGCCTATAGGACATCGGACGTCCTCTACACAATAGGCAATTTATGCATCAGCAGTCCTCCTTTCGGATATCGGACAAGCTCATATCAGCCAAGCTTCATCAGCAATGTTGAAGACCTCAAGAACGTCCGATAGTCTTCAGCCTAAGACATGTTCTGACCTGAAGTTTTCATTGACTTCGATGCAACGTTAACCTGCAAATCACATTCAATGAAGGTTTCCATTCTTGGCATACACTCGAAAAGGACATTCCTCCGCAAGCACGGATCGCCTATTTTTAGCAAAGTGTCGGAGACAGGCGCAAGCTTCGGGCCGCCTATCGAGTCAACAACCAGATTAGAGCATTAATTGCTCTTAAATTCAAAATAGAAGACCTCCAACGGCTCCAAGTTTCCTCCTGCATATAAAAGGAGACTCCATTGCTGCATTCAATACATCTCAACAACTACAACTCTGAATCTTCTTCATCTTCTTCAAGTGCATTAAAGCTTAAACGTCCTATCTGTACTTCCTTCTTTGAAGAGCTTCTCTCTAAGACGATCAGTCCATTAAAGCTCTTCATTGATTGCAACACCTAGCTTTTCATAGCTCACGAGAATTGTATCTTATTGATATCAATTCTCCCACACAAACACTTGGTCAACAAAATTTTTGTACACAATCCATTAGAGATTCAGTTTGTAAAATATCTAGTGGAAAAACTTAGTACACGATTTTCAAATCCAAAGTTGACCACTTTGGTTGTGGACGTAGCACTTATTTATAAGTGTGAACCATATTAAATATTCTGTCTATTTGTGTGTGATTGTGATTTGATTGTGTTGCTTTAAATTTCCAGATTTCCAATCTGAAGCTGCGATCTTGTCTGCCAAGATCGCCCATTCTCAACTTGTCCTGTGCTTCACAAGTCTTCCGCCTGCAAAATTTATAAAACCCTAGTGAAGTAAGATTTTTTGAATCAATTTCAAAAACTGGACATAGGCTATTCAACCCCCCCCTTCTAGCCTATATAGAGCAACCTTGGACCTAACATAAATGCCTTGGAAGGAAAAATTCTCAGAAGAACAATGCTTAAAGCTATTAATTGAGTTGTACGGCTAAGCATAACTCTTGAATGGGTTGTTTTATGCTGGAAGAAGTTCTAATATTTTCTTCACCAAATTATTATGGTTATGTGAGGCCTGCTCAATAAAAATATATATAAGAAAAAATAAAAATAACATAGGCGCTGTAATTTTTTGAAGGTGGATCATTTTGAAATAAGATAACAGACACGCTTCGCCGAATGAAATTAACATGGGTTGGTGGGGAGAAAATATTTGAAAATAAGGCTAATTTTGTCATTTGATCAATATAATAAAGGCCAATATTGGAATTTGAAAATAGTTTTGACCAAGTTCTAATATATATATATATATATATATATATATATATGTGTGTGTGTAGGGGTGGCAATGGCTGGCACGACACGAATGCACGAACCAGCACGACACGATTAAAAACACGAATTATAGAGACAAATGACACGATAAGACACGGCACGACACGACACGACACGAAACACGACACGAAAGCACGAAATTAAAAATTTAGTTAAAATAACATTTATTATTATATTTATGATCAAATAAGATAGATAACATGAAAACTCGATAGTACGACACGATAGCACGAATTGCCACCCCTATATATATATGTATATTACTTGATTATTTTCTAATTATTTTAGCCTCCATAGACTAAAACCCAATCGGTCCATTTTAATTTTTAACAAAAGTAATATTAAAATAAGTTTTCCAAAGAATATAGACATCAAGTTGCTGTGGTGTAGTGGTTATCACGTTTGCTTTACACGCAAAAGGTCCCCAGTTCGATCCTGGGCAGCAACACAGTTTATGTACGTTTATATGTATTTTTTCTATAAATGCCACTCCGCCCGGTTTGATTCGTTACACTATTTTTTCATGTCCAAAACAGTACGGAAAAACCGAGTGGGTCCCACATTAAAAATACGCTCGTGAGCCGTACTATAAAATGAAAAAAAAAAAATCCATTTCGGAACCAACGAAACGAATCCCAAAGGTTTGCAGTCTGAACAAGTAAATAAAAATGGTGACGTTAGTGGTGGCGACAACGACCGATGCGGCCTCAATTGGCCCAGCCTCCGCCCTCTTGGCTATGCCAGGTTGGCTCCCCGCCACCTCCTTCCAGGTTCGCCTCCTTAATTTTATTTACTTTACGATCACGCACACGTTTTCCAAATTCTCTATATTGATTAATCAAATCGATTGAAAATTGGAAATACGAAAGGAAATCAGAAGCTTCGCGAACGGAGACGTCAGATTACTGGAGCACGATAAAAGTATAGTTGAAGAGGACGATTTAGACCTTCGATGGGAGAAAGTCACCGGCGAGGTCGTCGACGAGGTCATCTTCCTTAGCAAACACACCGCCGTCTCTAATCGCCCCGCTCTCACAATCCATCCCATCGGTACGCTCATTCATCCATTATATTTATAGAAAATTACTGTATAAATTAATTAATTGTAAATACAACCATCAGTGCATTGGTTAAATAACGTACTATACTTTTATGCTTTATGTTTTTTGTATTTTTGATGTTTGGAGAATATGAATTTCTTTCGATACTTGTATAGAAGAGTCTAGTCCTACTAGTTTATTACTCTCGGTCCGTTCTAGACAATGAGTCAACTTTCGTTTTTAAAAGTCAACATGTGACTTAATCAAATAAAAAATTTACATACTTTATTTATGTTCTAGGGAATAAAATTTCATTTATTATCGGTCAAACTTTAACTAAGTTGACATAGAAAAGTCAAAAGTGGACTTTTTTCCTAAAACGGAGGGAGTATATAATGTGTTTCTTACATACTTCCTCCATTTCAAAAAAAAAAAAAGATACTCCCTCCTTTCATATATAACTGTATTGTTTTGAATTTTTAAAGTCAAACTGATTAATGTTTTTTAAATTAAAATTCAATGAGTATTTTTTTTTTCAAAATTATAAAACACGTAATTTATAGTATTTAAAAAATAATACGAATTACATGTTTTATGATTTTGAAAAATATATATATAAATATATATATATATACTTCAAATTTTCATTTTAAAAATAATCAATTTGACTTCAAAAGGTAAAAACATGACAGTTGTCAAAGAGCGGAGGTAATAGTACTCTGTATCACCTTTTTTTTTTTGGTTTTCATTTCTAAAAGGGATTTGATTTCAGTGCAATATATAAAGTTACAATCTTAATAAGTTTTTACTTTTGTCAAATGAGATTATTTTTTGGGGGGAGTTCCGAAGCAATTTCATTAATATCTGTATATGTTTTAAAATGTTTGGTTAGGGGTACCACATTTGAAAGATGGAGATGTTCCACCACAAGGAGGGAAGCCTGGTTGGGCTGCAGTGCCTAGTCCTCGAATGGGACCGTGGCTGGTACTCTTGAAGAAGATTGCCAGTTCTCATAATCTTATTCCTGAGTTTGAGGTAACTTTGAGCTCTATGTGATAATGTTGTCAATTGTATCTCTAGGTTTGTGTGTATTTTAAGGATGTTTCTATTTGTATTTACCGTTTGTCTATTTTTATTTCCTTGGTCCTTTTAAAATCAGACTGAATGTTGTTAGTCATGTGTATTTTTGAACAATGGTTACAAAAATACAAACAGAGTTGGCAAGGAGAATGTAGCAGTGAGGTGAGTTGGAATCGAGGGTTCAACTCGAACCCCTTAAATGAGCCAAGTCAAGACTCATACTTTAGCTCGTCTAGTTACTCAAGTCGAGCTGAGCTCGGTGGCGATTGACTCATCAAGCTCAAGCTTGACTCATTGAGAATCAACCCGACTAAACTCACCTACATATATGTCTAATTGTCTAAATTTCTGAATTACTTCTAACTTTCTAAGACTACAGTCATCCTCTCCCTGTTTTTCTCAACTCGAAAGTCCGTCAAAAACAGTCTCAATTTGACAAACAATCTTTGTACCATCATTGAATTTCTCTAAAAGATCACATACAATCTCAATTTGACTTCATTCTTTATTGTCAGGAGCATAACTAGCAAAGCTACTTTCATATGAGCATAATTAATATGAAAACTATAGTAGTTCTCAACATGCTACCTCGGATTCCTGGGAGTGGGAACGTCAATAATCTACTTTTTTTCTGTCTAGTGTGACTAGTAGGCTTGTAGCATACACAATCTGCAATCTCCATCTCTCAGGGCATGTTTGGTAACCCAATTAAGAGCTTAATTAGAAAAGTTTTAAGTGATATTAAAAATAAGATTGTTTGATAATGCAATATTATATCACTTAATAAATTAAGTATCTCTTAAAAATAGCCAAAATTTTAAGTCAAAAGATGATGTCTTAATATTTTAAGCTCTACTTTTTCAGACATCAGTTTTCAGAGCTTAATTTTCAATTTTAACAAACAGGGCCTCAGCCAAAGTCAATTACTGGATCCCGTCCTGAACTCTATCAACAATAGAGCAATTACACCGGGTCCATCTTGAACCAGTGTGCACTACAAATGACCATCTCATTGTGCAGGCATTGAAAAATAATTATGATACATTTATTTAATTTCCGATTACAATCAACCCAATGAGTGGTCACAACTATATAGGCTACTTTTGTAGCATCAGAGGTCCACATAAACCATGTTATGTTTATCATATCAATAGTCTTGTACAAATCCTTCAACTTAGTGGGGATATAATTATTAATAAACTTTAACTTTGGACGTTCAATAAAAAGTATAGCCTTCTCTAGATTATATAAAGCAAAATGATCATTACGGTGAACCCATTGATCATTTGCCACAGAGGAGTTGCAGAATTCAAAACTCTATTAAACCTGAAAGAACCCACATGCAAGAAAGGTTCATCAACAAGAATGTATTAAGTTATAACTTCCCTCATTTTTGGCTAATCATATTAAAAAGTGCCAATCTCAGTTACCTAGAATTTCACTCATTTTAGTCACATATTCAGACCTTGTTTTTTCTTGCAAGTTTGTAAATGCCTAGACAGTCAAGTAGTGTTAAAAGTCAACTCTCTTGCATAAATATTCTTACAAAATTTTCATATTGCTTCTTTTTTTAGTCTTCGGATTCACACCCAAATTATCCATATCCTTCCACACCTCAGACGTCAGTTCTCTTTCTTTTTTGTACACCTTTAAAGTATCGTCTTCGTAACCTTCAGTTCATTTCTTTGTCCGTGAATCACCAGCCTCATTTCCTCACCTGGAGCCTCCATGCGATAAGCTTATGGCATTGTTCTTCCATGAGAGGGCTTGTATTCATTTGAGCAAGGTTTGACAAAATCTTTCAACTCCAACGCTGAATTTGGAATTCTAGGGTTTCACAAAGGCACAGCGAAAAAGAGTGGCTGACAATTCGATAAACTGACAAACAATATGGACCTTTGAACTAGTTCGATAAACCTTAGGGGTTCTCAACATTTTTGACGAACTGTCGAGTTGAAAAAAATAGGATCGGTGTGGTCTAAGACAGTTAGAAGTAATTCGAAAATTTTGACACACATATATATATATATAGTAGGCGAGGCGAGTTGAGTTGACTTTTAACGATTCAAGCTCGAGCCTGCCTGCGAGCTTGCGGAGTTGAGGCCTTCCAAGCTTGGCTCGGCTCGATTAACTTGACAAGCTAAAGGCTCAATTGGCTCATTGAAGGGGTTCGAGTTGAGTCGAGCCCTCGAGCTGACTCTGCCCACCTACACCTCTATTTGTACAAAAATGAAGTGGTGGTGGCAATATACGAATTATCCAATGGACACTAATTGGTTTTGGTCTCAACTCTCAAGTGCTTAATGGATTACAAGAGCTGGAGGAGTGACCGAGTGATACAAGTCACTGTTATCATTTCTTTCTTTTTTTCTTTTGTTTTGTTTGGTAAAAAAGGAAAGAAAGAGGACAGCCTTGTTCATAGGCAGGTAACACCATGTCCTCCAGAGAAATTGACATCATTGAAAATTATTTTTAAAGTGAGTCGATAAAGTCCTTTCTGTAAAGGATGATTTGGCAGTGGATTGCTGAAGGGGTGTAATTGATATTCATTTGTTTCTAGTACTTAATAATTCGTCATGTCATTCTTCTGGTTCTATCTCATCTTTATTTCTGTAAAAATAGGCTGTTCCATGCTCAATGCGGCTTAATGCTTAGTCAAATCCTGGTCCTGTAAAATAACACGACTTATTCCGGGTGTAGTTATTAAACAATTAATCCTTGGAGGCAAAAACTTGAAAATGCTTTTAACTTAAAGTGGTTATTGTTTTGGTCAAACATACAAAATGGCTAAACTGTAATCTGGAGCTGATCTCTTTATCCATTTGTTCAATGTAGATCACCTTGGAAGCTACTCATCACGGTCCCATAACAAATAAGCCAACGATGTTTGTGGAGATTGGTAAGTTTCCCAGAAATGGGATGGTGTTGGGGATTTTACTCCTTGTCGAAGATTGTTTAGGTTTCATTGTATGTTAATTTTGGTTCTGTCATAAATCTTTGATGTAACTCTTAAATTTTATTTAATTTCATAAATGGCTAAAGTAACTTATTCAATTCTTACCCATAACCAATAATGGTAGAGTGAGCCATGAGAATAAGTCGGTGTTATTATGCAGACCTTTAGCTGGCAAAGGGGACTTAAGGGAGTGGCATTCTCCAGAGTGCTCTGTTGTTATCTTGGCAGTGGCTCATAGTCAAAGACGAAATCCGTGGGATGCCAACATGGATTTGAGGGCACTTGTGGTACAACCATAGTTATCAGAACCGTAATGGCTCGATCGACCACATAAGTTAAAGCAGTCATGAGACCAGTTTGGTTTTTTAGTAGAGTAGACATGCCATTGAATTGTTACAGACCAATGAAAACCCAGTTGAACCAGATGGTTTACAATGAACTGTACTTTGTACAGGTGGTCCAACCTATTATATGCACTACATTTAAAATACTAACTACATGTAAGTTGGTAGATGAGCTCAAACTCTGGTGCATATTTTGGAAAAGAAAGGAACATTCCAGCAAAGCTAACTCATGTTGTGCGAGGTGCAAACCTGTGGCTTGGATAGAAGATAAAGGAATGCAAAAATTGTTTCACCTAATGTTGTATTGCTCTTGTTCTTTAATGAATAAACATTCACTTTTTATATTTGCTTATATGTGATTTGAAATATCCACATCTGCACTTACACGTGAAGCCTGTGCTGTTTATTTCTTATGATTTTAATCTGCTGGTGCTGGTGATATAGTGGTACCATGAGTTTTGTAGAAGATACAAGTTTGTCTAGCGAGTGTCAGTGATGTAGTTGTTTGATTGGTTTCTCTGGTTGGTATAGGTAGCACAGAGGAATGCTGGAAGAGGCAAGATGCTGCTCAAGTCATTGCTCAGGTTGAGTAAATCTGACCTGAATTTCTTTGAGCATCAGTTATAAGCTCTTTTTTAAGTTTAGATATATTTTTTCTGAAGTTTGACTTCTCCGGATATTTCATTTAACCAATACTTTTTAACTATCATAACTGTGGTAGCATGTACTTGTATTTATCAACTGATTTTTAATCATTTTTATTCTTAAAAGGAGCGATATGGGTAAATATTTGACAGCTAAGGTTATTAGATGAGATGTAATGAACAGAACGAAATATCGATGCCAAGATAATTTAAAATTTTGTTTTTGTGTTCCTATATTCCTTTAAAACCTGTGTAGCTTCATTTCTTAATCTACTGTCAAGCACTTCCAACCTAACAGTAATATGAATATCTTTTTTATCAACTTGCTTATAAAAACATAGATTGTGATTGCTTTATCCAAGGTATTCAATTTGTCTCTTGGAAAAAAATTATCTAACAAAACTTGTATGTGCTTGAAGTTAGTTTGGGAAGGACTTGGGCTTGGAGGAGGTGATGCAGTTGGAAATTGGAACAGGTACCAAACTGAACCATCTTTCACTCTTATCTTTTAGGAATTCTAATGCTAGCGTAGATTGCTTTAGTAACATTGAACTGACTCATATATACTGGTTTCCAGTTTAATGTTTATAGACCGACACTAATCTGTGCTCTTGCTTTCCAATGACATAAGACACTGTGGAAGTACAGTACACTAATTTTTACCGAGACGGATGTTAATCTTATGGAATTACTGCAGTTATTTCTTTGTCTTGCTCAAGAATATTTCTTCAGATTTCCTTCTTCTGACTTAATGTTAACTTTTTTTTGTCCCAGTAATTCCGGAAAGAATAAGGTCCTTCTTGGTTTAGGTGGTGGACATTATGTACCTCGGCATATGGACATAATTCTGTAAGTTATCACTGTAAACCAGCTTCTCCCTTATGTAGCGATTGTTTCTTAAACCTGTTACTCCATCCGTCCCTAAATTATTGTCTTGTTTCTTAAACCTGTTACTCCATCCGTCCCTATATTATTGTCTTGTTTTCCTTTTTTGTCTGTCTCAAAATAATTGTCTTGTTTAAATTAAAGTTTTCTTTTTAGGACAACACTTTACCATTTTACCCTTACTTTTTCTTCCTACGTTAATTATGGGTCACATGCACATGGACATTAAAGCAAACTACACACTATACCAATATTAATAATCAAGTCAATTGTTTTTTTCTTAATCCGTATAATAGGTCAAACAAGACAATAATTTAGGGACGGAGGAAAAAAAAAAGTCTCATTTGAAAAGTCAAACTTTTTTAATTTTGTACTTTTAACTTATACTTTGTCCGTTCCACCAAAGAGTTCACGTTCGAAAAGTCTAATTATTAAGGAATATATAAGTATCATTGGAGTTGGTCATAATTACAAAAATTCTTAAGCATATTCAACATGTTTATCCAACATTTGGAGGATAGAGCTGAAAAATTTATGGAGAGTGTAAGGCATAATTTTAGAAAGTGGACTATTAACATTAAACATCTCAAAATAGTATAATTCTTTGAGTATATAATAACACTAAAATTGTTTAGTGGTTTTTTTTTGGGCAAACTACACAAATGGTCCCTGTAGTTTTAGCATTTTTTGCATTTCGTCCTTACACCTCACAAATAGTCCCTGTACCGAGACTTTTTACACAAATGGTCCTTCCGTCCAATTCTGTTAGTTTTTGGCCGTTAAATATGTACATGTGCTTCGCACGTGCATTTGAGAAAGGGTAAAATAGTCATTTTATTTTGAAAAGTACAGGGACCATTTGTGATTTTGTCTGGATCAATTAATTGTGCCCACTCCGTATCTCTCCATGGCATCCATAGCTTCATCCCTCATATTTGCAAGATTTCCAGGAGACTGTATTGGGAATTTTAAAGTTGGGTTGTACTTTTGAGTTCCAGGAGCATCTGGATGAAGTCCACCCCAATATCCCATCAGTGCATGCCATACATACACATACTTAAGGCCAAACGTTTCTTTTATAAATGAGACAAACTCTTTAAGACAAATTGACACCTCACTTGGAGCCCCTTTTGCAGGCTTCTGAAACTTACTATTTGCTTCTATGCTGACCAGTTTGGCCCCAAACCTGCAGTATGGTACTAATAAGATATACTTAAGCAAAATCATCCAGGAAATGGATTCAACGAGCAAACATGCTTCCCAGCCACTGTAGTACAATAATTTGAAGGCAATTGCCAGAAGACTTCCAATTTTTCCCCAGAAAAACAGAACACAATGGCAGAGCGTGAGGGATTTTCGGACAAACTCCGGTGCAACAGGACCGATGCCCGATGGGCAACAATGGCGGTGCAACCGGCGAGTCATCGATGGAAAGAAGCTTTGTGAGATTCACTACCTCCAAGGCCGTCACCATCAACACAAGGAGAGAGTCCCTGATTCCCTCAAACTCCAAAGAGAACCCAACAAACCCAGAAATCAAGAATCTTTGCACCAAATGCAGGAAATTAGGGCAAAAAGGAGTGACAAAACCTCAAACCCAGCTCAGAAATCATCGAAGAGAGGTGATTTGTAGTTGGGATTGATAAGGGAATTCTTAAAAAAACTGGTGGAGAAGAAGAAAGAGAGGCAATTACAGAAAGAGAGGCAGCTGAAGAAGATTTTGAATTTTGTTTAATCTGTAAGTAAATAAGTTGGAGACGACGAAGATTTCAAATTCTTTCTAAAGAAAAAGAATTACAATTTAGCTAATATCATTAATGCCCTCATATCAAGGGTTCATTTGGAGAAGAAGAGGAAGGCGAAGGAGGCGGCAGCGGAGAGAGAGATGCGGGTGGCGATGGTGGTGGGGAGGAGGCAGTGGTAAGGAAAATGAATCTGGGGATTGATATTCAAATCTCCTTCGGACAATCCATGGTGTGGTGAAAAATTGACCATTTTGCCCCAATAAAAAAGTCATGTGTTCATCACGTGAGGAAATTAACGGCAAAAAATTAACGGAATTGGACGGAAGGACTAATCACGCTCAATGTCCGTGGTACAAGGATGGTCTCAAAAAAAATTTTGGTTCAGGGACGAATTGTGGAGTTTGCCCTTTTTTTTTCCGGGTATGACATGTAAGCAAATTATCTTGTTTTTCGAAAAGAAAGAACGAAAATTGAAAAGTCAATGGAAATTTATTGCTTAAATTTCAGAAACGGGACTCTTTTTGGGGAAAATAACATGGAAAGTAGGACCCTTTTTTCTGGTCGGTAGGAGTAACATGTTATAAGCAAAGGACCCAAATTTTTGTCAATAATAGAATATTGGAACCAGTTATTGTTCGACCTTTTGAACAGTTTTGAGTTAAATATGCGTTTGGCCTGAAAATGTGTCGCATTTGACTTACTAGCTGATTATACGGGAAACATTGAATAATTCCAGCTTACCGATATACAATCGTTTCACCTAATTCAACAATGTAACTAGGGGAGTACTACATGCACGCTTTCTGATCCTCTTAGTGAAACAATATTGCTGTTTGTTCTTTTTTTGTCTCGGTTCCCTCTTTCAGGGTAAACTTGCAAATTTGAATTACTAATCTCGCGACAGTTGCTAAATGCATAACCAGACATTTCCCACGATGGTTTGCCTATGGTGTTAATACTCAGACTTGCTATAAACTTCAGGAAAGATGATGTTTGGGTGGGTCACCTGCTCTCTGGATACTCTCTGCCAATGGAAGATCCTGGGCAGTCGAAAGTCGAAAAAAGTTCAGAAATTGGAGGGACTTGGAAACACTCAATTAAAGCTGCATTTGATGCTACAAAAGCAGCTTTCCCTGGTGGAGAAATTCTGGCTCATCTAGATCAAAAGTAAGATGTTTCCCTATGACTGTTATTGAACAATCAGTAACATCAACTTTCCTGTTAATCATCTAAATAATCAGTGACTCATTGTATAGATAGGTTGTTTTTGTTTTGTTACTGTTCCACGGAAAAAATTATGCAACGCTAATTATTGGCTGCAGGAGTTTCAAAGGCTGGCAAAAGAATGCAATTATTGGGTACTTGGCTGAACAGAATATTAAAGTTGGCAAGCCGGCTGATTTCCACTGATTGGGTGATTGGCTAATTATTATACGACGACGCTCGTATGGTAGAGAATGAGCTTGGGGATTTTGTGTGCCGCTCGTATGCCCCGAATTTATCTATGATTCACCGAGTGATCAAGGTAAGAAGATAACTACGGAACGATGAATGCTTAGTGCCTTTTCTTTTCCTTTCTTGAGAGATATTAGGGAAATTAGAAAGAATTATTAGTACTTGGAAAGAATCAATTATAGAATCAAGTCAGGCCCAAGAACTCTTTCTAACCCCAAGCTCATTTTCTACCATACGAGAATGAGCTTGGGGTAATCATGGAATCATCCATTCCCAACTCCCCTTTCTTTGTTTTTCTTTTTCTTGCATTTAATTTATCAACCTTCTTGGTTTTGGAAAAGATTGAATTTTTATATATTTCATAAGTTCTTATTAGTTGTTGATTTGTGAGAGAGTATTGAGATTGATTTGGGTTTTACTTATTGTTTTATTGGGCAAACTATACAATTGGTCCCTGTACTTTTTCCAAGAAAATGACTATTTTATCCTGTGCAAAATCACGTGATATGCACGTGATCTCACTTGACGGAAAAAACTAACGGAGTTGGACGAAAGGACCAATTCCGTCAAAAAATTTGTTTGGGGGACCACTAGCGTGGGGTTAGAACAAATCCCAAAAATTTCGAAAAGTAGAGGGACCATTTATATAGTTTGCCCAAGATTCTTTAGTGCAACCCCAAAATTATATTAATCTAGCTTTCTTTCTTTCTTTTTTTTTTTTTCTTTTTTTTTTTTGAGTTATTGACCTAGTTTATGATCTGCCATTTGTTGAAATTGAAATTAGTAAAATTGGATTATGAAATTGAAGCATGAGTTTTGCATGGAATTCAAAAGGAGTATGAGTAGACGGTCAAGATTTATGATTATAGCAAATCTTCACTTTTTAATTTGTGCTAGAGAGAAAAATTGAGGAAATATAATTCAGTATCAAAAATTAAAATTAAAATTGGACTTGAGTTAGAAGGCAGTACATTATTTTGGAACGGAGGGAGTCAATTATTTTCTCCCTTTTTATTAGACTTCTTCATTGTTTGAAGGATAATGTTGATTTCCCCCCCCAAAAGTATCATGGTACTTGAGTTATTCTGCATACTCAATACTCCCTTCGTTCCACCCAAAGAGTACACCTTTAAAAAGTCTAATTATTAAGGGATATATTAGTGTGATTATAGTTGGTTATAATTACAAAAATATTTAAGCACAATTAAGATAATTACAATACAAGTGGAGGGTAAAGATGAAAAATTATGAAAATTGTTTGCATAATTTTTTAAAAGTGAATTCTTTAAGTGAAATATCTTAAAATAGTATAGTGGATTTTTTGCGGTGGGATTATTATTTTTGCACATAAAATTCTTAAATCTCTATTTATCCTGGTCTGTTTCTAATACTTAATCATCAAGTGTTCGAGGTATATTTAACTAATTTTTATCTTATCTAAATAGTTAAACAATAAATAATTTAACGTATGGAGTGCAATTTGATATAGTGAAAAGAAAGTGCAGACAAGAAATTAAAAGAGATAAGGTATCATATATTTGAAATGATAATTTTTAAGGTAGTTCGAAACAACTCTCTTACATTCACCTCTCATTACACTCTAAGCACATGAGGTATATAACCAACTATATTTCTCTTAAATACAAGAATTAGAATGAACGAAAATATCTATTTTCTTCCTCGTTGATATGCCAACGATAACTACTAGTCGACAACTCAACTACAATTCTTCAACCTTTGGTGTCCGCAATGATAGCTGTTGCTTGATTGACTGACACTTGAACTGGTGATGGAAACTCTTTTTCTGCGGATAACTACTTTTCTCAAATGTAGTAGCATATTTCTCTTAAGTTATTTAATGATGAAAATCAAGAGAAAATTTTGTGCGATTCTCAAAGAATATTACATTTTGTTGCACACACTTTTTGGATATATAGTTGGTTGCCCTTAGAACAAACCAAGGCAATGAGGAGGCAATGTTAATTGCACCGAGTAAATTGTCTCTTCCTCTAATTTATAGTCGGTTTAGAAAATTATTGTGCACGTTAGGGATGTGCAGACTTTGTTTTCAAATCGGACATGACTAATAGAAACGGATCAAACTAATAAAATTGGACCAAACTAATACTTTTGTTTTGGTTCCGGTCTTGAATTTTAGTAGAACCGGCCAATTGGTTCGGTTTTAGTTTTAAAACTTACAAGATATTTTATAAGATATTCTTTCTTAAATATATTGTTTTGGTGGCTCCAACCGAAAAGGGTCTTGGTTGTGCCATAGCAACTAGTCCTAAAGTTTTTCATAAAAACTTAAGAAGTGATGATAAACTCTAAAAATGGAACAAAAATTGTGATTATTATCAACAACGGAAAATGCGATTAATTTGGTAATATTAATAATTTCAATAGAAAATGTGATTACTATGGAAATAGTGTACTCGATACTTTTTTTGATAACGTGCGCTCAATGCTCAAAGACTTGTATACTTTAAATAGAATTACCCACTTGTATACTATAATTAGAATTAGCTATGTTTTAAAGATCATACTATTTTACATTGCTCATGCTCCATGTTCCCTCAATAACAATTGCATGAACATCGGAGAATCCTTTCCACATGATTGACGACTACAATTACAATTATCCTGTTAAGTCCAAGATGTCGAAATTTAGAGAAATTAAGATTATGATGGTTGACAGACACGATTTGAGATATTGGAGTGAATTAAATGTGGGGTAAATTATCACTTGTTTTTTACCAGATGGCTAATGAAAATTGTCTATATAACCTTTAATAATCAAGAAGAAGATCGTATTGTGATATTAAAGTTGTGTTAAAATGTTGTTTATGGTTGAAAGGATGTTGAGTGTATTTGTCTAAAAGTGAAAGGGGTCATTTGTGTTTCTTTATTATTAACCAGTTGATGGTTAGAATTTCAGAGTGTATCTGTATAATGAAATAATAAGATAACTCTCTCTCAAACTGATTCCTCTTTTCTTCTCTCTTTACTTTTAACATGGTATCAGAGCAATTCTGATCCTTGTTCTCTTCTAATACTCTGCTTTTTTTTAGAGTAATCTCGATTGAGAAAAGTGTGATTGATTATGAACGATGAATGATACTCAAGACAGAGATTATCTGATACCTCATGTAGAACAAGAACGTGAAGCAGAAAAGGTAACCAACAAGAACGTTGATGAATTAAATTATAACCTCGCAAGTGCACAAGAATACTAGAGTACAGCTCCACAGGACAAGGGTCGATCCACAGAAATTTGAGTTTGATTTAGAGAAATAACTACCAACTTTGATTGACAAATAAAGTAAATAAAGATGGGTTGAGATTAATAACTAATTTGATTAAACCGTAATTAAATACTAACTAATTATCAAGCAAGCAATTTCGGAGATTTGGCAATAATTGTGAAGCTTACGAATTGGGATTCACTCTGTATTTTGGATTTCTGTCTTTCTAATTTATTTATCAGTTCAGTTTTAGGGTTGGTCCACAAAGATAAAGACTGGGACGCTTGGATCACGATTTGCAGCCTTAGTATCTCTAATTTGTTACATTTTCTTGTTCTGTCCATATAACAAGTACAGACCCCACTACAAGAAAAAGGGGTATTTGGGAAGGCAAAAAAAGGTCTCAAATACTGTCAAAACCGTGCCAAATAGTATTTGGGACGATTTTGGGACCATTTTTGCTCTCTCCCAAATACAAGGGTGCCAAATACATTTGTAACGAAAAAAACCGTCCCAAAAAAGTATTTGGCACAGCAAATGCGACGATTATAAATAGGTGTACCATTTGACATGTATTTGTGACGGTTTTGTATTACCCGTCCCAAATAGGTATTTAGCACGGTTCCGGTAGCCCTCCCGAACCGTATTTGACACGGTTCTGGCAGCCCTTCCAAATAGTATTGGCACGGTTCTCGCAGCCTTCCAAATAGTATTTGGCACGGTTGTGGTTGCCGTGCCAAATAGTTTTTGGCACGGTGATGTTTGCCCTCTCCAAATAGTATTTGGGATGGTTTTTTTTTTTTTTGTTCCTTAAAGCATTTGGGACTGTTTTCTACCTCCCAAATAGAGTTAATATTTGCTCTACAAATATTATTTGGCACGATTTTGCTCATCCAATTATATTTAAGAAACACGTAGAAATCATCCATCAATCCACAACAAGAATAATAATACTCAAAGCTATTACAAAGTGATAGCTTTGTAATAATATTAATAACCAAAATCAAAAATCATTCAACAAACTACGTACATCCAATTACAAAAGTGTACTCCGTAGACAAAAAGTGTACTTGGTAGAAATATAGCTAGCCCAAGTCATCCATCGGAGAGTTGATTGGATCCTACAATATAAATAATATAATTAATGTATATCACATAAAAATAAACAACTCAACTAAGGTGTATACAAAGATAAGGGTGTACCTGATGCGTAATAAACACCGAAGTTGTTGTTGATTGAGAAGAGAAATCGTGGGTTGATAGATGAATCAAAGTCGCAATGGAAACTAGGATAGATGGTGGGTTCACCGGTTAGGCTTCACTCACCTAATGTAAAGATCTCGTTTGGGTTCACCGGTTAGGTTTCACTCACCTAACGTAAAGATCCCTTTTGATATTACCTTCCTAAACCTAAGGAATGCAATAATCAAATTGAACAAAACTTTGTTCTTTTCTATTACTTTTCTTAAGCCAAAAATCTGAATTACAAAGCCTGAATCTAACCCTTTATATAGGTGTTACAACAATACTCCTAATCTTAAAAGGAAAATAAAACAAATACAAATCCTGAACTTAAAAGAGAACTAAATACTTATCTAATAAGAACTAGGAAAAACAAACCTAATTAATCTAGGAAAATATTACATAACCCAGCTAGGAAACTAATAACAAAACCAAATTTTCGAAGGACTGGAAACAGGGCGATCGCTTAGGCCCGATACGAAGCGATCGCTTCGTCTCCAGAAAGTTAAGCGATCGCTTTACCCACAAACAGGGCGATCGCTTTCTACCCAGAAAGTGTCTTCTTCCTTCTTTGCAGTGCACGTGTCATCCAAATGCCTCCCAAGCTTATATATCTTCCTAATTTGCATTATCAAGGCTTCAAGTGGCAATGTAAACCCATTTTTATCCACATGCATTGTGTCTATGGCTTTGTTTATAACTTCCCTTGACGCTCCCGCATCATTCTCCCCTTCTTCGAAAAGAATTGTCTTCAATTCTTCAAGCACAGTTTTGTTGTGACCAAAACTATCCCATGGCCTCCAAGCTTGACGAATAATCCTCCCCACTTGTGCAATGCAAATCTTGGACCCTAGGATCACATCATTCCTCTTCACCTGAAAAGAATTCGTCCTCGAATCTATACGACCAACTCGGTGATCCGCCCTTGAAACGAGGTTCATCCAATCTACCCATTGAGTTGCAAAAAAGTGATTATCGATAAGTCGTGTAAGGAACCAAGATGCAAACCTCGTAGGAACTTTGAAGTCGAACGGGTCCTCGTATGTATATAACAACTTTAATTCTTCTCGAACCGTCTTGAGCTTCCTCTCCTCTTCCTCTTTTTCATATTGCTCCCTCTCAACTTTCTCTTCTTTAATTTCCTCCCCTTCAATCATTTTTCTTTCTTGTATTTCGATTCCTTGAGGTATGATAGGAATTACTCGATCGTCCTTGATGGTTTGTTCAACTTCACAATCACTAGCAAATAGGCTTGCCCTTTGTGAGGATTTGTTTATGGTTGTTATTTCTGATGGCGGTAAAGGTTTTAACTTGAACTTCTTGCTGTCCTTCTTGATGATATATGCATTCTCCCTCCCATCATGAGTCACGAATCGATCAAATTGCCATGGACGTCCCAACAATATGTGACACACATCCATTGGTACAACATCACACAATATCTCGTCTTTATAATTACCCATGGAAAGAGAAATTAGAGCTTGGCGACTTACTTTAACTTCGGAACCATCGTCGAGCCAATGTAATTTGTAAGGATGTGAGTGGTTTGTAGTAGGGACCTTCAACTTGTCAATGAGTATAGTGGAGACGGCATTTGCACAGCTTCCCTCATCCACATGCATTGTGTCTATGGCTTTGTTTATAACTTCCCTTGACGCTCCTGCATCAGTACCTGTCCTACACTAGATCCGGAGCCATTTGCTCCTAGACGTGGAGACGATAGAGACGATGGTAGTATCCCATGCACCTCTAATAAACATTGCATGCGCTCCATCTTTTCAAGCATCTCCATTTGGTTCTTTTCTTATTGAGATACTTTTTTAGCTACCTTAGCTTCTAACTTAGCTTCTACCTTAGCGTCCACGATTGCATCTAAAGAACCAGTACTTGATAAAGATGACCGAGACCCTAAAACATCAAGAATAGATGGGACCTGAACTAAAATTCCTCACACGCCCATGTCCATCAGGCCCCATGAGATCAACAAAAATCTGTTCTTTATATTCTTGTGTTCGCTCCTCTTCAGATACCTCATTTAATCTTTCATTCATTCTTTCCTGAAAACACAAGTATAAAATCAGATCATAACATTAAACTAATTAATGACACCATATAATAACGAGAAATATTAAACTACTTACAACTAGGTTTCTTGTATAATCGTGAGGAATGGTACCATCCTTTTTACTACGTGTTTTAATAAACACCATAGGACAACAAGTATCCTCATTATTTGCTTTCATCTGATAGAGGACATCAAATTAAGTATAAATTCATCAAAAATAAATAAAGCATATTAGCACTAAAAGTTATAAAATTAAACTAATAGAGAGAGAATGTAACTCGCGCTTGAGAACACTGAATTAATGATTCTAAAGGAGCCTACCTGCCACATACGTATAAAGCAAACTAAACTAGACCAATAAACTTGTGCGCTACCATAATTAAACATAGTCCTTGACCCTAGTGATGTGGAAAATTTCAAGGTCCATGAAACTTACTTTCCAACTAAAAGCAAATACAAACCAAATTCCAAGCCACATCAGAAAAACAAGGCCATATAGACCTCTGAAGATGATAACGTTTTGTTGGAGTTAGTGCCTGAGGTGTTTGTAATTGGAAATGTTTCTACTATGTTTGGCCCTTTGAAATAAAATATTAGAATGTCTGTGAAAAGAGTCTTAATAGATATGACTTGCCCTTACTGTTCAAGGATTCTCCACAAAAAATATTAGGCCATTGCGAAGCAATAAGATGAAAAGTATGATACAATCAAAGAAAAAATAGGATCTCATATTTGTTTGGTGCAGCTCTTGGCAGGGTTTCAAGGGATTGAAGCTGGCCAAGACATCTTGATTTGATCCATTTCATTTGGTTCTCAAGAGTCGGGAGCTATTGCTTTACTTGTTTGACATCAATGAGTCTGAAGCCCATAAGATCCTATTATCATCACCTTATCACGCACAAGCTGCAAAAAGTGGGGCTCTACTATTCCTTTCTTGACCAAAATAGTAACAAAGATACCACAACATCAAAGGAACTTCACTTCCTTGTCAGAACAAAACCCAAAATTCTGGAAAAGGAAATGCTCCTTAATAAACAAGTAAAGAATCCAGTGCTCCTTGAACAAACCCAACGGCAACAACCATAGATCCCTTGCCGTTAGAAGCAATGAAGAGAAGTGTTACTGGTCGTCCTATATTGGAAGGTGGTCTTGGCATTAGTTCTCTATCTGATATCATTCAAGCCTATGGCCTCAAACTTTGGTGGCGGTTCCGTTCCGGTCCAATTTGTGGACTAGCTTCATGCGTGCTAAGTACTGCTCTAACTCTCACCCCGCTACAGCTATTGCAAAGGGATCCCATGTTTGGTCCCGTCTGCTAAGGGCTTGGGCTGTTGCTGAGTCTCACATTTTCTGGATCGTTGGTCGTGGTAGCTGCACTATTTGGCATGACAATTGGTTGCATGGTAATTGCTTGATCCGTCCTAATAATTGTGACATTTCCATAGTCAAAGATCTCTTCTAAGGCCCTGATTTCTCAGCCATTTCATGGGATGCTGCTGCTATATTGTCGAATACCACCATTCAGTTTATTCAGGATCACCATATTTCCTTGGCTGATGTGGATGATTCTCCTTATTGGGATTTAACTTCTAAGGGTAATTTCTCCATCTCTTCAGTTTTATCTCTCATCCAGCCAGCTAGTCCTTCTCTCTTGTCCACTAAATTCATATGGCACTCCCTGCTTCCGAGGCATATTAGTGTTTTCCATTGGTGTCTTAATCTCAAAAAGCTTCCTTTGGATGAAGGTTTATGGAGTAAGGTTTTTTCTTTGGCTTCCAAATGTTCTTGTTGTGACTTGGGAAATATTGAGACCTTTGAGCATGTCTTTCTTTCTAGTGCTACTGCTGCTGCGGTTTGGGATCACTTGATAATGTGTATGATATTCCCTCCTCCCTAAGGTCGATTCTACAACAGTGCTTTGCTTGGTGGACTAGTAACAAATCTTCAGTTTGCTCTATCCTTCCATCTATGATTCTGTGGCAATTATGGAAATTCAGAAATTATTCGGTTTTTGAAAACTCCAGGCAGCCTGTTACGAAGATTATCTCAGCTATCAAAGATGATCTTATGGCCATTTTTGCAAGCCAAGGATCTAAAGTTCTCTTCCCTACCTGAGTCGTTGAGGGTTGTTTGTAAGCATAGCAAGCAGGTTGTTATCCAGTCGATTTCTTAGATTAAGCCTCTGCATGGTCATTTTAAGCTGAACTCAGATGGGGCTAGTCGTGGTAACCCAGGTCCTAGTGGTGGTGGAGGCGTTGTGCGCGATTCCTTGGGCACTGCCATTTTTGCTTTCTCTCGTTTCTTCGGTGTGGCCTCTAACATGGAAGCAGAAATTCAAGCTCTTTTCTGCGGTATTCAATGGCTTCACAATCAAGGCATCTTTGATGTTTTTATTGAAACGGACTCCAAAATTATCTATGACTGTCTAGTTTCGGGTTACTCTCCCTCCTGGCAATACACTTATTATTTTCGTGAAATCCGTCGAATGCAGGTTGCTCGTCGTTATGTGTTCAATCATTGCTTCCGGGAATCTATCAGGGTTGCTATAGTCTTGCTAATCTTGCTTGTGATACCCTGTCCAGCTCTGACTTCTTTAATGCTCAAAATATTCCTCGGCACATAAAAGGTCTTATTCTGCTTGATGCCAAAGACACTCCTTACATTAGAATTTCTTAATATCGGTTTTGTTGTTTTTTCCTTTTTTGAGTTCGAAATGTATTTTCTTTTCGAGGTTAGGCTCCTCTATCCTCCCATTTATAAGGGCCAGGCTGGTTGTCCCCCTCATGTTTGTATTCTTTCTTCTTTTTTAATAAAATTTAGCAGGGTGCCGTCCCTGTTTCCCTGAAAAAAAAAAAAAAGAAGTGTTACTGAATCTCTCATCAATTCTTACACAACACGCTTCGAAGATATAGTCTTATCACGTCTACCAAAACCAAGGACCAAACAAAAGCCTTAACTTTGATAAGGACTTTGACCTTACAAACAAAGAAAGCTCAAGGGAACAGCGGAAGATCAATAAAGCAAGCTATAAAAGCATAGATAGACATGCAAAGTCACATAAATTTCCACCAACCCCACCCCCCCGGCAGTCCCAAGAAGTTTCTATCATGAGTTTTAGTGGCGCCAATAATTCCGAGCAAGAAACATAAGCTACCATTGGCAAAAATAAGTTAAAACTCAGAACAAGAAAATCTTTGCCTATTATGGGCTTCCCACTTCTCTACTATCGTTTGATATGATGCCTGATATCCTTCCATCGAAAAACCAAGATAGGAAAAAATAACTCCTTTAATATAGTTCTATAGAACCATTGTGAAATTTTAAGAATGAAGTAACTAATCCAAGTTGGGTGATAGGAAAAAGGGTATTAGAAATTAACAGCAATGGAGAAAATTGTGAAGGAATTAAAACAACAATAAACATGCATAAAATTTACAATCTAATGCTAATGAAATTCATCGGCTGCTACAATATTTACAGTTTACCCTCATACAATTATGTCAAACAAGTAGTGGTGTTTGTTATTAACAATCATGGAGGCTTTTTACAATGCCACCATGACATTGAATCAAAACCAATTTCATACACATTTTTTTGCTTAATAAACCAACCTCAAGCATAGACTCCAAATGTAATCTAAGGACCTGTATGCATAAGGAGCAACCATAAAGATCGATTGATGATTTCGTATTACTAGATTATGTGTAAGATGTGTGTGCATGAGCTGAGCCCATCAATCAAATCCCATCCATTATGAATTACTCCATACACTACTTTTCTTCCTTGTACTCACTCCCACGTGCCCCCAACCATTGCTGCAAATTTGAATTCCAATAATATTCCAGCCCATAGAATAACTGAATATTTATTTCATTAAATTATCAGATTTCTTGTTTAAACCAGTCCAAGAATATATTTATATTAACTAGCATTCAAAAAGGGTAGATTATTCTGATCGTTCCTAAATAAATATCTTATTTTAACAAGACAACCCTATTTCATTACTTCTTTATACCACTCCAATCTCGATAAACCCTAGGCTTCTCCGACCTACATTGCGGGTCAACTGAGTCAATACCCGAACCACCACCCTTACGTTGCGTTAAGAACCCAATCAACCCTGAGTTACTCGAGACGTCCCCAGCCTGTTCTTTCCACTGGGCAAGGGTTTTTCCATGCACAGTTCATTCTTGACTCACACCCCAAAATCCAGAGTTTCGAATCTCCAATGACAAAATAAACGACAAAAAAACCTCCATACCCTTTGAAGTAATATAGTAAGAACATCAACGTCATCAATCATCAATCGATAGGTTACAACGTCATGCAAAAAAACATAATCTAGTAATAAAGGAGCAACCATAGAGATCGATTGATGATTGATCAAGCACGAGTTAGGAAGAACAGCAATAGGTTACAACTTTTGTAAAATAATTGTGTAAGTTGGAACAACAATGCAACAATAGTTGTATACTTTACCTCCTCTCGAATATTGGCATGAGATGTTCTTCCAGTTCTGTGTGGGAACTCTAGCTGCTTACTTGTTATGCATGGCACAAAATGAAATAAGTGAATCAATAAGGTATTTTGTATCCATTCGTTAAGGGTCACATGTCGTTTATTTGGTGTAATCATATCTATATAATACACAAACCATTCATTTTAGATAATATGCCAAGCTTCTACGACTTTCTTCTTCTAAAGTTTCTTATTATAGTATCTGCTTTTTGTTTGTTGGGTTATTGTAATTACTGAACAATTGGTAGATACGATTCTTATTAAATGAAGAGGGAAAAGCATATACCAGCACCCAAATTAAAGCAGCATATACAGATGCTTTCCAGGTTTTAATCTTAATTAAAACGTTTTCCTTCTGCATTTTTTTTCTGTAAGCTATTTGATTGAATGAAACTAATTTATGTAACCATCAATCAACAACTAA
The DNA here is from genome assembly GCA_016624345.1 of Platycodon grandiflorus. Taxonomy (NCBI): domain Eukaryota; kingdom Viridiplantae; phylum Streptophyta; class Magnoliopsida; order Asterales; family Campanulaceae; genus Platycodon; species Platycodon grandiflorus. Next base: position 49,993,087 of record CM028362.1, read on the forward strand.
TTCTAGGCCCTCGACTGATATGCTGATCAATACTTTTGAATCAACTCTACTGAATAAATCAATGTGGGACTAATACTTCTAACAGAAGTTTCCCTAAAGTCAAATGAAGCGGAACACATAAACCAGTACGAGGCAGAGTCAGTTCCCAAGCTATATTAATCTAACAGAAATGTGTTTGCAAATCAGACAGGAGCAATAAGATGGTGGCTAGAAAAAAGGCACAAAAAGTGATGACGCGCATGTTGAATTTCAGAAGAGCAAAAAATGGTTATTTGTATTCATTTGAGATACTACAAATACATAAAGATATATGTACATGATGTTCAGATAGGATGGTTCCATGACAAATGCATAAAAACCATGCAGACAAAAATACACAAGGTGTAATTTATAACGTAAGATACACTTGTATCATAGTTCCCCCGTAGGATCGGAAAGCAGATGCCTCACAAGGCCCATTCTCATAACATGTTTGGTGCCCTTGCTCATTTTTGGTCAGATGTCGATAAATGTACTCCATATATATAAAGTTCAGGTTCTATGTGATAACAAATTCTTATCAGTCCGCTAAAGGATTTGTATCATAAACTAGTACAAGGATCGTGGATATGAACTCTGTAGGTTGGGATGACAACTGTGTTTGTGCGCTTTAGCAAATTATATTAACAAATTGATAAATTTCTACCCCATGATACAAAACTACCGCAAACAGATCTCTAAAAAACTTAGGCAATAGGTGGGCGAAATCAATAATTTTCAAGACAGATTATGTATCTCAATCCAGCTCTCTGTGGGTCCTATACCTTGCGGGATATCTCTCATCGACCTTGAAGGCCCACACCTGCTGAACAGAAGCAAATTATTTATACCACATGGTGCAGGACAAGTGCAACCATTATATCAAAAGCTTAAGCTGTTGGGCAGGGTATGTCATTTTCAAGGCCAAGCTTTACATCTTCCTTACCGTGTGGAACCTCTTCGCTAGACACCCCAAGGTCTTACCTCATCGGACCTCCCCTAACCTTCTCAGGGCTCAACCACCCCTCTCCAGGCCAGCTGAAGCAACAGTCAATGCCCTTAAATGGATCTGACTATGCTTGGGGCCAGGCAAGCCCAATAGTCTCCTTTACCAAATGTTTTGCTTATAGAGATTAGCAATATTACAAGAATCAAACGGATCAAAGATATGGCAATCAAATAACGCAATATATAGTTTTTCAATACATAAATGTGTACACATTATTGCAGTAATTACTAGCATAAGTAAAACATTTTCTCGCGAAAAATGTTACAGGCAAGAACTTCTCTATTATTTTTACTTTGTTCCTCCTTGATGAGTATTTCCACTTCCCTAGTCGGGATGAAGAGGTATATATCTTGGAGGGTGGCTTTTTATCGAAAAGGAACGACATGGGAATCTGTGTGCTTGGGGGATTGGATTAAAGCACTTCAGACACTATCCATAAACTATTTGTTGATTTTCAAATAAGATGAATGGACAGCAAGTGAGCCTTATGAGGTACGACATTTTTTGGCCATTTTTTGCATTTGTTTGGTATGCTTTTTGTGTAAAAGAGTAGCACTCCCTTGGCGGTGATGGCATAACGTTCATAACATGATCTGCAAACCATTTTCAATTGTCATTCTTGAAAAGAATATCTTTCAAAGAACAAGAAAAACGTATAAAGTAAATAGTTCCATAAATAAAATGAACATTAGCCCCAATTATCCCATGTAAACAGAACTAAGAAGAACTAATATCGAAAAAATACAGCAAAATTACTGCAAGAATTCTAGACCCATATCTTAATATTAACAAGAAGATATCAATTAGTTAAAAATTAGGGCACAATTGTGCAAGCAAAAGAGAGATAGAAAGCGAGAGAGTGAGAGAGATGCTTACCAAAGGGATTCCCGAGCAGACTTAGCAACAATCACAGGAAGAGAAAACGAGAGAGATTGCTCAAAGAGAGAGAGAGACACAGTGGAGGGAACAATCTCAAGCAATAAATTTAGTTAATATTAGAAAATCATAAGAATTGTTGAAAGGAAATCATAAGAATTGTTCCACTATAATATTAGAAAATCAACAATAAATTTAGTTAAAAATTAGGGCACAATCTCAAGCAAGAGAGAGATAGAAAGCGAGAAAGTGAGAAAGCGAGAGAGATAGAAAGCGAGAGAAATGCTTACCAAAGGATTCTCGAGCAGCTCTAGTAACAATCGCGAAGAGATGTAGAGAGAGATTGAACGAAGAGAGAGAGAGACTCTCAGTGAAAATTGCAATAAGAGTGACGGAGTAGAGGGAAACAATCGCGGGAATAGAAAATAATGGGCGTGAAATTTTAGGGATATAACTGGTATTATGAAAATTTATAATGGAGACATTTAGTACAGTTAAAAGTAAAATAGTCCTAAAAAAATATTATTTGGGAGGGGAAGGGGAAAAGTGTGCCAAATACAAGGCTAACTATGCCTTCCCAAAAAATTGTATTTGGGCTTTTTGGCCCTTCCAAATAAAGGGGATCACAAATAGTGTTTTTTCTTGTAGTGCTCTCTAAGAATTTAGGAATAGTTAATCCTCCTTCTTATCTTAGCAAGATTATGAATCAATAAGAAGGAATATTCACAAAAGAAGGCAAATATATGACTTAAGCATTCGGATCGTACAATTCATCGTATCCTGATAATCTAAACAATTGTAATCACCTACACACAAAGACAACACGAAGAAACTCTATAGAAATACTTTTGCAAATAACTAGAACCAATGAACTGAATAAGAACTATATTATGGCATAAACCTTCGATACAGAGTTACCTCCAATTCTTAGAAGATGAGGTTAGTTCCTTATGATTGAAACAAAAACCAAAACCAATTGATAATCCATCCTTGAATTCTTTGAAAAGGAAATAAAGAAGGATTACAAGTAATTCCTAAGTGTTTTTCTCTCTCCAAAAGTCCTCCTCTCTAAGACCTACAAGGGTTGCTTATATAGCAAGTTTTACAAGGATAAAACGAAACACTTAATCACAAAATAGGGTAACATAATCCATGGTGCTATGCGGCCGCATAAGCGTCCGCATAAGCTTCTCGCAAAATCATGCAGCTGCCTAACGCGAGGTCGCACTCAAGGCTTTGAGTTTCTGAAAACTATTCGGCAGCATAAGGCATCCGCATAGCTCCAGATGACCAATTTTCTTCTTTTTGCACTTTAAACCCTAGAGATTCTACAATAGCACCTGGAATGCAATGATAAATTGAGGCAACTAACAATATTATCCCACTGAAGACACGTACTTGTTAATGACTTCCATGATAAAAATTAGACATTAACATTATTACTGCTCCACAAAATAACAAGTTCTTCATTTTCTTTCAATTTTAGTGAAAATTTGAAATTATCCAACATCAATAAAGTAAGAAAAATTTATTAAATATAAAAAAAAAACTAATGTTATAATGAAACTAGTTCAAATAAAAATAGTTTGAACATTTGAAATAATTCAAAAAAAGTACGTGTAATTACTTATTTAAAATAATTACTATTTTATTTTTCTATATAGTTTCAAACAGATCAATCACTCACTCTTCTTTTTCATTATATTTGATTGTAAAAATTAGCACAACAATCATAAATTATAAAATATTATTAATAAATCAAATCAAATGAGAAGAGTTAATTAGAAAAACCTTATGAAGAAACGAAGAACAACGACGATAAGAAGGTGTAAAAAGGAACAGTCATAAAATTGTTAAAACCTAATAAATTATAAATATAAAGCAAATACTTGATCTAATAGAAGGATATTATTGTCATTTTACATGGATTCCAACTATTAGAAATCCAAATACCACCTCTTCCATCAGGATTGTGATTCTTTAAATTTTAGTAATCAATTCCAAGATTTTAGTAATACATTCCTATTCCAAATATAATTTTTACACCACCAAACATTATTAATCAATTCCATGGAATCGATTCCACGGAATTGATTCCAATTCCGTGTACCAATCGAGGCCTCAAGGCTTTGAGTTTCTGAAAACTATTCGGCAGCATAAGGCATCCGCATAGCTCCAGATGACCAATTTTCTTCTTTTTGCACTTTAAACCCTAGAGATTCTACAATAGCACCTGCGACCTCTGAATTTCATAAATGTCTCCTTTAATCCCTGAAACTCCACAAATGCACTAACAACCCATATTAGTTACAAAAAAGCTCGAGAATTAGCTATATCGGAGTTGGAAAATACCTAGCGGATGAGTATAAAACTCATCCATCAAACGTGAAGTAGAAAAGGAGGTTACCGATGAATATGATTTTGATGATTCAATTTTACAATTACATCCATCTCACCCTCAGTTTTTATATCCCAATGATCATCCTCGTATGATTCTAATTTTAAGTGTCACTGTTAATTTTGGTCAATGAAAAATGTCAGTAGTAATTGCTCTCTGTGCAAAGAATAAGTTGGGAATGAGTAATGGGAATAATAATAAACCATTGTCACAATCAAAATATTTGACTCAGTGGAAACATGCCATCAAAGTAGAGGTAACCAAACGGTTTGGAACCGGCAGTTTGAACTGAAACCGAACCATCTTGAAAATCGCATAAACTGGAACCGTCGGTGCCACAGTTCGGTTTCGATTTGTATTTATCAAAAATCGTGACCCGCTGGTTCTTTTCCGGTTCCAAACCGTCAGTTCAATTTCAGTTCCAAACCGGCGGTTTGAATCGCCAAAAATAAAAAAATGTTGAAATTTTTAAAATTTAGAATTTTAAAATTTCAAAACAACCGGCCCCTCTACCTACTGCTGCTGCTGCTAGGCGCTGGCTGTTGTAGATTAGAATTTTTTATTTATAGATTGTAGATTTTATAGATTAAATTTTTTTATTTATTGAACAAATTGTAAAATAAAGGTAAGGCTCCTTTAATTAAGGCTCCTTTAATTGGTTGTCCCCCTTCTTGTAATTTATTATGATGATTAATAAAATTAGTCAGGGTACCGCCCCTGTTTTATTTTATCTTTTTATTTTTCACTTCCTAAACTTTATTGTAAGTTTTTTTAAGTTCTCAATTTTTTCTTATCGTTACAAAAAAAAATTATACTTGTAATTTTTTATAACTAAAGTTTTTTTCTAATTTATAACTTTTAATAACTAATATATAACACTTTTTTGTACACTTTATAATAATTTTAAAAAATAAATAATAAAAAAACAAAACAAAACAAAACCGTAAAACTGGAACCGGTCATATACGGTTTGGTTACGGTTTGTAAAATGACAGTTTGGCAAACCGGCGGTTTCAAACCGGAACCGCAGTTTGAAACGTTTGGGCACCTCTACATCAAAGGGTGATTTCATGGCTGTTGATTAATGTTTCTCAAGGAATCAGGTCTAGCATAGTGTATATTGGCACTGCCAAATATAACTGGGAAGACCTAAATTCCAGGTATTATATAATAATAATAATAATAATAATAATGCTATGGGTACTTAAAGAGTATCAAATTTTTTACACCAAATGATGTGGCAGCTGATGTGATTCATTAATTATAATTTTTTATTTTATTTTTTGTACCACATCAGCTGCCACATCAACTAACACATTATTTGGTGCAAAAAATTTGGTACTTTTTAGATACCCATAGCTTTACTCAAAAAAAAAAATTTACCAAATTTAGGTTCCACGAAAAAGATTATGTAACGCTAATTAACTAGTAAGGTAGAGAATGAGCTTGGGGATTTTGTGTGCCGTTCTTATGGCCCGAATTTACGTTTTGTATAGTTAGAACTTAGAAGATATATAGTTTTATGATTCACCGAGTGATTTAGGTAAGAAGATAGCTACGGAAGCATCAACCAATACTTTAGTGCCTTTTCTTTTCCTTCCATTTTCTCACGGTCAATTGTGAAGTTACTTGAATCTTGATTTCAATTGAGAGATATTAGGAAAAGAGTAATGTTACGGGTATTTAAAGAGTATTAAATTTTTTGCACCAAATGATATGTTAGCTGATGTGGCAACTGATGTGATGTATTAATTATAATTTTTAATTTTGCTTTATATACCACATCAACTGACACATCATATGGTGCAAAAAGTTTAATACTAAATATTTAGGTACTCATAGTATTACTTTTAGGAAAATTAGAAAGATTTATTAGTATAACAAAGAGTTCTTGGGCCTGGAATTGAAAGCATTGGCCCAATTTTAGTGTATAGGATTCATTCGTGGAAAACCCAACTCAACCGCAAAATTATACGGGAAATTGTTGGCTTGTTCACTTTCAAAACTTTTTAACTACTAAAGTCCATCCTTATTTTTTGTAATCTGAAAAAAGCATTTTTATAAAATTGTTCCTAAAATACTCTCGTTTCTTCCATAGCTGTTCTTCCATAACTTGATGTTTGTCAATATTCTGATATGTCCACTGTAAAAACGGGCAGCAATTAACAAATTATGAGTTGAAACTTGAAACTCAACTCAAATCTGTAGCTCGTATTGCAGAATCAACGTTAGCACAAAATATTTTATTGTAAACAATCTCTACAATCATGCAAAAACTGCCCTGGAGATCATAATTAATAATCGAATTCGAATTCCTACTACCCGGCTCAAAACTAGGTGAAGAAAAACTCAGGGGACGAGCCGATTGCTTGAACTGTGTGAGTCAATACCATGTTTGTATGTAAATTTTGTTATATAATTTTAAATTTATTTAAATTTAAATTTAATATATATATATATATATATATTTGTTGTTGTGTTAAATTATAATTGTTCGTCAATCGCAGTATGCTGGGCAACGCAACGGGGATGAAATTCAAACGGAGCATCGCGATGTACAAAGTGGAACATCGAGATGCACAAAGTGGAGCATCGCTTTTTGTCCCCTCTACTCGCCTTAGCGATGCGATAGCTCGCCTTAGCGAGGTGCAGCAATCAAAATGTTTCATATTTTATCCTGCTCGCCCTAGCGAGGTGTGGCAGGGCGAGGTTGCTCGCCTTAGCGAGGTGCGGCAGCCTCAAATTTTTATTTTGTTCCCCTGAAATTAGATTCGCGATGCAAAAGCGATGCATCGCGATGCAAAAGCATTGCATCACGATGCCTTAGTTTTCAATGTGCGCGTATTTTTCTTTCATTAATATCATAATCGTCTTTTTAGCCCAAAAATACCTTTTTCGAATTTTAAAAAAAGATGAGTGGACTGAAGCGATTACAAATGTTGAAAAAGGGACCGGCCTGTAATTCACCCAAAATTATATCCCTCTGTTCCTTAATTATTGGAGAAAATTGCGGGCCGCGACATTTGGTGGATTTTCAACTGCTTTAGTACCTTATATTTTTTCAAACAAAAAAAATGTATTTTTGTGTATCGCGATGCATCAATTAGAATCGTGATATACGAAAAGGGTGTGTGTTCAAATCTCATTAACAACATTATTTTATTTTCTAAAGTTCTTCTTCTATTAGTATTATTTAATAGTAATACCTATTGTAAAACCTATTACTATTATTAAGTATTGTTTGGATGAGGTGGCACACTTAGAGGCATACTCACTAACTTTAAATATATATATACATGGGGGAGTATTTAATGGTTGTTTTTTTATTTAACCATCAATGGTTACTCTCATTATCAACCATTGGATCAAAAATTTAATGTTGAGATTTAATGTATTAAATGACTCACCTACTTGTATTAATTGCATTTTTCAACTAACTATTAAATCTCAACCTTTAATTTTTGATCCAATGGTTGATAATGAGAGTAACCATTGATGGTTAAATAAAAAAATAATCATTAAATACTCCCCCCCCCACACACACACACACACACACACACACATATATATATATATATATATATATATATATATATAGATTTTGACAAATGACTTTGCATTTTTCTTCTTGAAGGTTTAATTTAGAAATAATTGCTGGTTGGTCCATTTTCTGAAATTTTTAACCCCTTAAGTCTACTATAATTGTTTTCAATTGCATAAGTAAATTTTAAGTGATAAATTGACTATTTGTTCCAAAACTGCCTCAATAATAACGTACTCCCTCTGTTCCGAATAAATGTTTCTAATGAATAAAACACAAAAATTAAAAAATATAATTAATAATATATTATAAAATATATTCTGCCATAATACCTAAAAAAAACTTACCACATCCACCTTTTGACCTCCTCCAACGTAGGCTGCACAACAATTTTGGGGCGTTGGCCTTCTTTTAATTTAAGTTGAAGATTCTTCTTTGTTAGACAAAGGTCAACATTGCAACTGACAACAAATTTTTCCCTCTCTTATTACAGTGCCTAATTTCAGTTTTATTCACAATGCAACCACTGCTCCAAGAGTGTCATACTACGACTACATCGTCGATGTAGTCGGTGGCGGCACGGCTGGATGCAGACATGGTGGCTCCCCCTATGGCAACCGATTGATCGAGGGCATAGATGAGTGGATTGAACTCCTATTATTACTCCTGAAATACTTTGTATTTATTCATCTTCTTCTTCTTTTGAGTGTTTGATTTTGTTGATTTCGACTGCAACAGCACGATGCACAAATTTGTGCTCATGTATCAATTTTGTGCATTGCAATGTATCAATTTGTGCATTGTTGATGCACAAAATTTGTGCAGCGCGATGCATCAATTTGTGGATTGCCCATCACGATGCATAACATGATGTTTCATATTTTTTAAAGGCATAGATGCCATTTTGCAACAAAAGTGTCTTTTTTCAATTATAGTGAATTTTAGCGATTAAAAATTATCTAAAAAGTACCGGCCCGAATTTTGCCATTTAATTTAACAGGAAATTGTTGGCCGGTCCCCTTTTCAAAAAATTTAACCCTTAAAGTCCACCCTGTTTTTTTTAACCGGAAAAAGACATTTTGATCATTTTCTTCTTAAAATGTCCCTATGCAACATGAACACTCTTTTATTTTAGAGATTCGTTAAAAAACACACACACACACACAAACATAAAAAATATTTAGTTAAATCAAAGAAATTGAAAACTTGTAAACGATTTCATATTGTTAATATAGTCTTCCCTCATGTTTTGGGATCAATTTTCATGCCTATAACACGAATTTGATCACAATTTGATCAAATTCAATTTTTCTGAGTTTATCCCGTTTTTTCTTGTTCTTGGACTGTTTTGACCACTTTAATCTATGTTTTAAGCTTCGAATTTGTTTAAAATCAATCTCATATTGTTATCCTAACATAGTACTATATTTGTGCACAATTTTTCTACCAAAAAATATTATTTTCGAGATCCAAATCAAGCTTGGCAGTGTGCTGTCCAAAAACAGAGTGAGATGTTCTTGGACTAATTTTGGGACTTTAATCAATGATTTGAGTTTTAATTCACCAATCGGATTATGCTAGGCAACGCAACGGGGATCAACCCGCCTGGTCAGGTCGCAGGAGTCGAGGGGACAGCGTCCCTCGTCGGGGTTAAGGGGCAACGCCCCCAAAAGGTAAACGAAAATCAAGTCCCCTCCAGCAGTTGAAATTCAAACGGCGCCTTAATTGCTCATCGCGATGCCTTGGTTTGCTCATCGCGATGCCTTGGTTACTCATTACGATGCCTGTGTTGCTCATCGCGATGCCTTGGTTGCTCATCGCGGTGTCTGTGTTGCTCATCGCAATGCCTTAAAAAATCAAGTCCCCTCCAGCAGTTGAAATTCAAACGGTGCCTTGGTCGCTCATCGCGATGCCTTGGTTGCTCATCGCGATGCCTTGGCTACTCATCGTGATGTCTGTGTTGCTCATCGCGATGTCTTGGTTGCTTATCGCGATGCCTTTGTTGCTTATCGCGATGCCTTGGTTGTTCATCACGATGATTAATACACGCGATGCCTTGGATTACTCATCGCGATGCCTTGGGTTACTAATGCGCGCGTGTTTTTTTTTCATTAATGACATAATCGTCTTTTCGTCCCAAAAATACTTTTTTCCGATTTTAAAAAAGATGTCTGGACTAGAACGATTACAAAAGTTTAAAAAGGGACCGGCCCGTAATTCACCCTTAATTTAATTTATTGGTAGAAAGGTGGACTTGGGCCTCCATGACAAAGTCTTACCATACGTGTGTCTGCTAAGGAATGGGTTGCTTTTAGTGGGCCGTAAGAATATAAAACTTCAGGGCCCCTCCACTTTTCAGTCCAATTGCACATATATTGTCAACACAAATCATTCAAAAACTTAAATGTTGGATTATTAAAATTGGTAAACAAGATTTTTGGATTTGGTCAAAGATTCAAAAAGGAGAATGATTTCGACAAAATGGTCACGGGATTTTTTTTTATATTTTTATTTTAGGAGTAAATGGTCACGGATGATCAATGAAGAATGGAAACAAGATTTATAATTGGAACTAAATATTTCACCTTTTTTATTTTTCTTGATTTTCTAAAGAAAATTTTGGAGCAAATGGATCATTTTAGTTTAAATCATTTGCTAGCTTACGCTGTATGATTTAATTTCTTTTTTCTTGTCTCAAAAGGTTGGCTCTTAAAAATTAACAAAATCAAGATATGTTTATGGAGTCATTCTTTTTTTGTTCAAAGACTGGGTTAAACTCGTCTCTTATGGTTCCTGAAAACGACCCTCAATACTACTCAACCACAAGCCGATTGGTGTAGTCATTCTTTCTTAAAAAAAGGGTCTTGGTTGTACCATAACAAGCTGTAATAAAGTTTTTCATAAAAACTGAAAAAGTAATGCTAAAATCTAAAAATGGAACCAAAAAATATGATTATTATCAACACAGGAAAATGCAATAAATTTAGAAATATGATTATAATCAATAGAAAATGCAATTAATATGAAAATATATAGTGCACTAGATACTTTTTTGATGCCGTGCACTCAATCCTTAAGACTTGTATACTATAATTAGAATTACCTATGATTTAAAGATCATACTATTCGGTTTGAAATCTTCTATCTTACCCTTGTTACACTCTGTGTCCCATTAATCTTTGTCTTATACGTGTCCTTGTAAAAAGAAGGTTGGGTAAAATAACAATGAAACCTATAAGGTTAAGATTCAATGAAATATGCAACGTGACAAGGAATGTGATACGAGATTTGAATCCATACTATTCCACATTGCTCATGATGCATGTTCCCTTAATAACAATTGCATGAACCTCGAGATCAATGTCTACAATTACAATTATTCTGTTAAAGCCAAGATGTCAACTTTTAAGGAAGTTAAAATTATGATGGTTAATGGGGGCAGACATGACTTGAGATATTGGGGTGAATTAAATTTGGGGTTAAACTATCCGTTGTTCTTTATCAAATGAGATGGCTAATGAAAATCGTCTAATCCATATATACAAACATTTAAGATTGAAAACACCAGATGAGATGGCTAATGGAAATCGTCTAATTCTATACAAACCTTTAAGATTGAAATCTTGTTATCGAAAAAAAAAACCTCTTTACGGTTGAAATTCTGTTATCGACAAAAATTCTCTCGTTTTCCATTTCCTCCCTCCCCATATCACACATTCTACCCTTCAATCCATATGCAAATTGGAACAAAGTACTAATGTCAACTTTTGTTTTTAAGCAGTAAGAAAGAGTTTCTATTTCTAGATTTAAGAGCAATGCGCCAGTGCTAGTAGAAGTCTTTTTAGTTTCTCAATGAAGAATTTAAGAGCAATGTGCTAGTGCTAGTAGAAGTCTTTTTAGTTTCTCAATGGAGAATTGGTCTCAATTACAATTGGATGCATCAAATCAATAAGTTAGTATTCGTACCGTTATGGACGAACTTCAAAAAAATTTGTGCAATTAGTTTAGTTTCTTAACACTAAAATTAATTGGACATCATTCTTTGACAGAAACTCTTGATAAATATGGTCCCTCTATCCATCCTACATTTACACGTGTGGAAATGACTATCAATTGATTTTTTAGGGAGAGAATTGTCATTATTGTAGGGGTAAAAGATTATATTTCTACTTTAAGAAGAAAAAAAAAACAAATATTGGGTCAATTGATTTTTTTCGGGAGAGAATTGTCATTATTTTAGGGGTAAAAGATTATATTTCTAGAAGAAAAAAAAAACAAATATTGGGTCAATTGATTTTTTCTGGAGAATTGTCATTTTTTTCAGGGGTAAAAGATTATATTTCTACTTTAAGAAAAAGAAAACAAATATTGAGTCAAATTATAGCAATTGTTCTCCTAAAATAAAAGGGGTTAAAATAAACAAAACTATAATTTTTAGTAGTTAAACGTTATTTTCTCAAAATGGAAGGGTAGTAACTAGTATTTTAAAGTTCTCAGTGATCCACTGAGATACACACTTAAGTACACTAATTTTTTATTTTTTATTTTTCACACTAATGTACACTATACAACAATGTAACCAACTAAAGGGTAAGAGAGTGTTCTAAAATATCTAACCTTTTAAATCGAATGGAAGGACAATCACATTATTTATCTATAAATGTCATGAGATTCGACAATGTAACCAACTAAAGGGTAAGAGAGTGTTCTAAAATATCTAACCTTTTAAATCGAATGGAAGGACAATCACATTATTTATCTATAAATGTCATGAGATTCGACAATGTAACCAACTAAAGGGTAAGAGAGTGTTCTAAACACTTTGTTTCATCGACATTGTAACCAACTGAAGGGTAAGAAGAGTTTTCTAAACACACTTGTTTCATTTACTCCACGGTTTCACATTTAAACTGAAAATGCATTAGCATCCAAAATTTTGCACTCAATACCTTAATATAGATAGAGTAATGCTATGGGTACCTAAATAGTACTAAATTTTTTATACCAAATAATATGTCACTTGATGTGGCAATTGATGTGATGTATTAATTTTAATTTTTAATTTTATTTTTTGCACCACATCAGCTACCGCATCAGGTAACACATCATTTGGTACAACAAATTTAGTACTCTTTAGGTACCCATAGCATTACTCATAAAGATATACCAATGCTATTTCTCATATATAGTTTTGCCTAAATTTTGGACCCTAAACAGTGAGGCTGAGATTGCAATTACTTGTTTAGTTGTGGGGTAACACATAATTAATCACCTTCCTGCATGCGTATTTGCATGCGAGAATGTTTATTAAACATATTGGCCGGGCCGGACCGAACCTTACCATTTATTGTTTCTCTCAGTTTCCGTTTACTACCATAATAACTTTAAACTCATGCAACAATTTTGTAATATGCTAATATTATAAAAAAAAAATTGATTTTTTTTATTGGTTCCAAGGCTATGGACATTTTAATTTAGAGTAGGTCTCCTTTGAGACCGTCTTACGAATTACACTCTCTCAGATCTCAGCTCACCAACATAATGTAGGTCGGGTCATATGAAGTTCCATCTTACAGGTATTTATACCAGTAATGTTTTGGTCAAATTTCAACAAGGGAAACTAGTGACAAGAAAGATGACAAAAATGGTTTAAATCTGGGTACAATGATTACAAGATATTATAGAAATGAACGCAAAGAGTTTTGTTAACTAGGGAAAGCCTTTGAACAACTTGTTCGCCGGCACAAAACCCCGGGAGGTTTAGGAACCTGCCTTGACCAAATGATTTATTAATCAGGTTGAATACAAGACTAAGAGCGTATGCTAGGGAGCTTAAACTAGTGAGAATGTGTGTGTAAAATACATGTGTTCCTCCCTTTTTATACCTCGAATACAAAGAAAACAATAAGCCTAAAATATAGGAAATCGGTTGAAGTTGTTGAGATATTCTCGCCACAATGTTGGTTGAAGAGATAAGGATCATTTGCTAGCCTTGTTGATGAAGAAACGTTTGTTGAATCAGTCTTCTTATCCGTTGACACATTTCCTGAAAAATAGGTTGTAATGTAACAATAATTCAACCTGCAAAAATAGTCAAGATGCAGTAGGAGAACTCAAGTTGTTAGTATCAAGATGATATATGTAAGTTGTAAACAAGTTGACTAAAATGTAAGCCCAACAATTGCCCCCAAACTTTTTAAATTTTCAAAAGAATATAAAGAGACAAAAATTTAAAAAGTTTGCCAAAAATTGACAACGTACGGCGGTTATTAATGCTAAAGGTACTGATGGGACGGTTTTTAAGACTTCCCAAGGCAAAAGGTTACTCTTGCGTTTTCAAATGTACAACTGCCACAACTTCTTTCGTGGACAAACCGTAACCTTCCCCAACTCTTCCTCTCTCGAGTCGCTTACCAAAAGGTTTCCTTCCGAGAGATACCAGTGAAGACCGTGTGGAGAAGAAAAACCAAGTAACAATTCCGGTGAGTTTCTCGTCCTCTTCTCAATTCCTTGTTTGCTATTTTTCTCAAGTTGCAAAAGATGGGAAAAAAGAAGATATGCATAATCGAAAGCGAAGAGGGTTTACCAGAGGGTTTTTCAACCCAGAATCTGTTAAAAGAACCTGAGAAAGAAAAATGTTCGATTTCTGAAGCAGATCTGGAAGTTGTTAAGAAAAACCACGCATTGCCTCTTGAAACCATTTTCTTCACCCATCCTTCCCTCACCTCTGAATGCTATTCCCCTGAGTGGGTATGTTTTCCCGAATACCCTTTCACTATCGGCCTTAAATTCCCATTCCCTGTCTTAATCACTAGGTTTTTTGCTTCCACAAAGTTAAACTACGCCCAACTCATGCCACAGGGTTGGAGATGTCTTCAAACCCTAGTTAGACTGCGGGATGAAATAGGTTTGGCTGTAGACCTAGAGGAATTTGCTTACACTACTGAGATAAGGGGTTTCGGTCTGGGAAGATTTTGTTTTAGGGTAAAAAGTGGAGGTGAGCCCATTCTGATCTCTAACAATGACCCTGCTGACCGGGGGTGGAGAAATCGATTCTTCTTTGTTAGGAAAGACAGCTTGAGTCAAGAGGCTGGTGTAGTCCCAAAATGGAGGTCTCAAGGTAGAGAAAATTTTTCCTCTGACTTTGCTCATTTACAAAAGTTTTCTGTACATCTTAATCCTTAACAATTTGAATTTCCTTTGTAGAAGTCGCCAAACTTAGTGTTCTATTCCCAGAACAGGCAGACACAGAGACAAACGTGAAGAGAATATTTGAGTTAGATCCTGTCATCAGGTCTTTCAAGGCGTTCCCAGTCCTGTTTTCCCCAGAAAGAATTGAAGACGAATCTCCGTCTAAACCTGTCAAGATGTCCACAGGTTTGGTCCACATTCTTGCCCATCTGCAATTTGTTCTGTTTTTCCAAGTTTTCCTAACTCCTTGTCCTCTATTGCAGCAACCACTCGCTCAAAAGCCCTCGTCAGCACTGCTGATTTGCTTGCTGGTGCGAAAGCAAGAAGATCTCTGAGAAAGGATGGTAAGCCTCCCCTGACCCCACAATCCATGGCCTCTAGTTCTGAGGTGAATGCCTCCAAAAAACAAGATGATTCAAAAAAGAGAAAGCTGGTGGATGCTTCAGCCACAGATGTAGGTGATGTTCTGGACGTTGATACGACAAGGGAAAAATTTGTCGTTGTAATGAAGGACTTTGCTGACAAGGTAAAATGGTGAAACTTTGGATCTTTGTACCAAGAAATTCACAGAATACTAACACCTCTATCACACAGGTCTCGGACATTGTGAGTCCTATGTTGGATCAAGTCGCCATTTTAAAAATCAAGGCGACTAGAAGCAGTGTTGAGGCCGAAGAGGCAAGAAAAGAGGTGAAGGTGAGTGCTGGGGAGATAAGCAAATTGAAGAAGGAAGTTAAGGTGCAAAGTAGTGAAGTAGTGAAGCTAAGGAAGGAACTGGTAGATGTCTGTGCTGAGAGGATGAAGGAGAACGAAGCCCACATCAAGGAACTTGAGGCTGCTAGAGAGGACTTCAAGTTCAACGCCACTAAAGCACTGCTTGAAACCAGGATCCAAATGATGGAGGAATTAAAGAGTGGACAAGCTGCACACTGGGACCTTGAAGAAGAAAGAAGGACCCTGGAAGATTTTATCGGTGAACCAGCGGATGCAGAAGAGGTAAATTCTCCAGCCCTGGAGGAATTGATTGAGGATGCAAATAAAGTGTTGAGCAGCATGGTGGGGAACCAAGTTGAGGGTGATAATCAAGAAAAGGAAGCAGACGTAACACCGACGGCAGTAGGCCAAGATGTTGGGAAAGTTTGAATGTTTTTAGGGGATTTGGATGGTAACACAAACAGTTTCGTTTTTATTCATTTGGTCATGTAATCAGCTCATAAGAGCGCAAACAATCTATTTAGGGGTACTAGGTTGGTCTAGTACTCCATGCTTTTCATAGGTTAATAGGATTTGTTGGCTTAACCAACCTATCCACTAATCTTGGGACATTTCGAAGTTTTGCTGAAGTAATCCAGGTTTCTTTTAGGAACACTCGCTTGTTTAAAAATGTTTAATGATTTAAGCAGTAGGTAACATGTTAATGTTACGACCAACAGTCACATCTTGAATAGATGTGAAATCGTGCGCACGGGCGAAGGTGTAGAAACCTTAACTCTTTAGAAAAGATGTAAATCTTTTAACCAAAATGTACCTTTGATCAGAGGTAAGTCGTTTGAAGAGATAGAACAAGTATCAGCCGTCCTGGCGTGTCAACATGTTCCATCCCTCTCCAGCTAAAGTCACAACATGTTGGAGTCGTACTGGCGTGTTAACATGTTGGACTTCTTCGTCTCAGGTCTGAACACGTTGGAGCCGTACTGGCGTGTTAACATGTTCAACCTGCTCCAGTTTAGGTCTCAACATGTCGGAGCCGTACTGGCGTGTTAACATGTTGAGCCTACTCCGCTTGTATACCTTGCAAAACAAATTCATGTTAGGATTGGGTGTTAGCATAGCCAACACCCCTCCGATGCTTAAGTTAGTAATGGTTTCCAATAAAATTGAGGATTGAAATACATAAATGAACTTGACATAAATTAACTCATACCTGACAAGTCTAATTGTTAACTACTTGACTTACATAAAATAGAGCTTTAAATGAATGGCATTCCAACTCCTGGGGACCCTATCTCCATTTGGGGTTGACAACCGATGCCCTTGCCGCCTTCAAAGATCAATAAGATATGGTCCCTCCCACTTGGGAGCTAATTTACGCATTCTTCTCGGTATTTTGAAATACTTTTCTTAAAACTAAATCACCAACCGGAATCTTCTTATTCGACATTCTTGTTGTAGGATCTAGCAATCCGTTGTTGATAGGTGCCATCCTTATCTTGGCTAAATCCCGATCTCATCAATTGTATCTAGATCTTGGGTTAACAAGAGGTTATTTTCATCTTGAGTTAATAAACCATACCTCGTTGGGATTGTTACCTCGACGGAATTACACTTCGCTCCAAACACCAAAGAATATGGAGTTCTACCGTGGCCCCTTTTGTAGTTGTTGTCGCCCAAAGTACAAGTGGTAATTCTTCAGCCCACTTTCCTTTCTTTTGATCTAGGCGTTTCTTCAAGTTGTTGACAATCAACTTGTTGCTTGACTCAGCTTGACCATTGGCTTGAGGATGGACAGTGTGGATGTGATCAGCTTGATGCCCCAACGAGCACAAAAATCTCCTCTTTTTACTTATGAATTGGGATCCATTATCACATATGATCTCGATGGTACACCAAACCGCTAATAATATTCTTCTTTAAAAATGAAACTACCTCTTTGTCTCTTACTTGCACATAGGCCTCTGCCTCGATCCATTTTGAGAAATAGTCAGTCATTGCTAACATGAACACTTTGCCTCCAGGAGCCTTAGGCAACTTGCCCACAATATCCATGCCCCATTTCATGAAGAGCCAAGATGAAACAATAGAATGTAGAGGTTCAAGAGTTGATGCAAGATGTTCCGTGCCTTTGGCGGCGTCACATTTCGCACGTAGCTCATGGCATCTTGACGCATTGTTGGCCAGTAATAACCAGTCCTGAGAGCCTTTGATGCCAATGCTTTCCCACCGGAATGATTTTCACATGTTCCTTCATGGATCTCTTTTAGCACGAGCTCAACTTGTCTATTGTCAATACATCTCAAATAGTGTCCTGCGAAAGATTTCTTGAACAAGACATTATCTATTAAAACAAAAGTTGAAGTACGCATCTTAAAGGATCTAGCATTCTTAATATCAGGTGGAATAGTTCCAAGTTGAAGGAACTCAATTATAGGTTGGGTCCAAGATGGATTGGTATCTTGTGCTCCATTGGATTGAGTCACTTCTTGAGTTTCCTCCACTTGGTCTATTGCCGGGTACTTAACATAAATAATGGGAATATTAGTATGCAACATAGATTTGCAAGTTGATCCCAAGTTGGCCAGTGCATCTGCTTCGGTATTCTCTTCTCTAGGGACCTGCTCCAATGAGAATGACAGAAATTTTGAAGCCAAAGCTTTAACATGTTGAAGATATAGAGTCATTTTGGAATGCTTTGCCATGTAGCTGCCATTGAAATGGTTAGCGAGCAATTGAGAATCAACATATACATTTATATGAGTAATATTTAAACTTAAAGCAGTAGTTAAACCCATGATTAAAGCCTCATACTCAGCTTCATTATTCGTCGCATTGAATTCACAAGATACGACTTGAGGTATGATATCACCTTGGGGGACTTGAACAATTCCCAAGCCAATTCCTTTGGAATTTGAAGCTCCATCGTATAAAGTGTCCAAAATCTAGGAGTTGTTTTACCTTCAAGCTGTTGTACCTCTTGTTCTACCTCGGGTTGCAGACTTGGACTAAAATCGCTACGAAATCGGCTAGAGCTTGAGATTTGATAGCTGTTCTGGGCTCATATGAAATGTCATACGTGCTCAACTTGACCGACCACTTGGCTAATCTTCCTGACATTTCTGGAGTTCTCAACACACTTCTTACAGGATAATTAGTTCTAACAGTTATGGGATGTGTTTCAAAATAATGACGCAATTTTGTAGCGGCGTAGTTAAAGCTAAAATTAACTTTTCAAGATAAGAGTACCTTGTTTCAGCATCTAGTAGAGACTTACTTACATAATACACGGGATCTTTGTTCTCCTTGGATTTCTTTCACTAACACCGCACTAACCGCATTCTCGATACGGCTAAATATAAGTAGAGGCGCTCACCACGTTCGGTTTGGCAAGTAGGGGTGACGTCATCAAGTATTCCTTAAGTTGTTTGAAGGCTGCCTCATGTTGATCAGTCCATTGGAAGAGTTTATTCTTTCTTAACACTTCGTAGAATAACGCACTTATCGATGATTTAGATATAAATCTATTTAGGCAGCTACTCTACCGGTTAACCTTTGGACGTCTTTGATATTCTTGGGAGATTCCAAGTTGAGAATAGCTTTGATTTGTTTGGGACTAGCTTCAATTCCTCTCTTAGTCACCATATAGCCCAAGAACTTCCTCGCTTTAACACCAAAGTTGCACTTATTTGGATTGAGTTTCATGTTGAAAGCTTTCAAGATGTTGAATGCCTCAAAGATGCTCCACGTGATCTTCAATATGCTTGGATTTTACTACCATATCATCTATGTAGACTTCCATCGTCTTGCCAAGTTGATCTTTGAACATCTTGTTTACCAGTCTTTGATAAGTTGCCCTGCATTTTTAAGACCAAATGGCATAGCAATATAACAATATATACCTTGGAGTCATGAAGGCCGTATCTTCTTGGTCCGAGGGCTCCATTTGAATTTGTTGAAATCCCGAGGACGCATCCATGAATGTCAAGATATCGTGGCCACTGTCTCATCAACTAGAGAATCAATATGAGGAAGAGGAAATGGATCTTTCGGGCAAGCCTTGTTCAAGTCCGTGAAGTCCACGCATACCGCCACTTGCCATTCTTCTTCTCTACCACCACAACATTAGCCACCACCTTGGATATTGAACTTCCTTGATCATCTTGGCCTTCAAAAGTCTCTCAACTTCATCCTTTATAATCTGTTCCGTTCATGGGCAAACTTTCTCCTTTTCGTGGACGGACGAATAGTTGGATCAATGTTTAACTTGTGAGTAATGACGTCCTTGCTTATTCTGTCATATCTTCATGCTTCCATGCAAAACAAGATTTCGACTTTTCAAAACTCGATCGCTCTTCCTCAATTTCGGTTGGAAGATCTGTACCAACTTGCACTTGGGCCTCGTGGATTTGATTCATCAACGAAACACTTTTCGTCTCGTGCTCCGCGGCTTCAAGAACATCCCGGCCTTTTTCTTTAATTGCTATGCGGACGAGGGACCGAACTTGCTTTCATATTGACCTTATAGCACTCTTTAGAAAGGCCGATTGCCCTTCAACTTGGCTACACCCCAAGGTGTTGGGAACTTACGCACCGGTGATAAGTTGGCACGACTTTCATGTTGTGGATCCACGGTCTTCCTAAAATGACATTGTACGAAGAAGAGCATTCGATTACACGTAACCTTTCCATAAAATTCATACCTTCCAAATAGAGAGGCAACTTGATTTCTCCAAATGCTTTACTTCACCACCGAACCCTACCAAGACGGACGAATTCCTCACAACTTCGATAAAGGAATGCCCATCTCTTGCGAGCGTGGGTAAAGATTATATTAACGAGCTACCACCATCAATCGATTCTCTTGACCATACAATTAGCGATCCGCACTGGACAACTAGACCATCATGATGGGGGTCCAACGTGTTATCCTTATCCTCATCTTCGAAGGAGATAACTTGACCATCCGTGAAGTCGCGGCACCTTGAGGGCAGCTCTGATTGATCCTCCTTAGAACTTTTGGCATGACGCTTGGCTGCGAATAAGTTGTACCACAAATATGGGATCCACGAAATAACATTTACTACCTTGGTGGCCGGAGGAGGTGCAACTTTCTCGGGTGCGCTCCACGTAATCAGTTCCTTGGATTCATTTCGATCCTCTTCTTACCCAACAGATCTTTGAGGAGTCCCTTTGACAATAGATGAGCAATCTCCTTCCTCAAGGCGAAACAACTTTCAGTAGTATGCCCGAATTCCTCATGAAATGCACACCACTTGGACTTATCCTTCCAAGTTGTGGGCTTGTCATTTTTCTTAGGCCATCTTGCTTTATCTCCAAGATTTTCCATGGCGCAAAGGACTCTGCAATATCCACGTAAAAGCAATAGTCGAAATTTTAGGATAGTCATTATCATCTCCATCTTGATCATCATCTACAAAATGAACTTTAGAAGATTCGATTTAACGGGGTTTGCCCTGCTAGACTTATAATGGTGGGAATCTGATTTTCGTCGATGGCTCAAATAGAGGGTCCTTCCAATTGACTTTTCCATTGCTAGACTGTCCTCCTCCAATCGATGAATCGTAAGGCTCGGTTCTTATTTCTTCAAGTTGTTTGGCGGTGTCATCACCACTCATTATAAAATAGAGAGTTCTTTTCGTGCCAATACGGAATGCTTCCGTAGGCGTGGACATATCCAGATTGGGTATG
This sequence comes from Platycodon grandiflorus, assembly GCA_016624345.1. Classification (NCBI taxonomy): domain Eukaryota; kingdom Viridiplantae; phylum Streptophyta; class Magnoliopsida; order Asterales; family Campanulaceae; genus Platycodon; species Platycodon grandiflorus. Next base: position 50,014,543 of record CM028362.1, read on the forward strand.
GTCACCGCTTCTTTATTAAACTGTGCAAATATTCTTTAAGACTCTCATTAGGCCGTTGCACAATTCAGTAAAGGTCATTTGGTCAACTTGTCGAATGCCCGTTGCATGAAAATTGATTAGTGAACATGCCGACAAGTTGAGCATAGGAAGAAATAGAGTTTAGAGGAAGTCGTTAGCCATTTTAAGGCTGGTCCCGATAGAGTTGAGCCAAAGCCCCTGCAAAACATGCTTCTTTAAAAATAGGGGGATACTTATAATATCCATTGATTCTGGTACAAAGAACACATGCTCTTTGGATTAGTGCTCCCATCATACTTCTTCATATGAGGGTGAAAATTTCTTTGGGATTTCTACATTAGCTATGGCTGGAACAAAACGAGATTCGTTGTAGCAAGTTGGGGAAACTTGGTGATGAGGCAAGTTGACTCCAGGCACGCCTCGAAGCAATTCTTTTATGGTTTGCATTTCCTTAATAAGTTGACTTTCTGCGAAAAGAGAATTGTTATTAAATTGGGATGCAGAAGTGTCAAAAGTATTAAAGAAACTCCCTGTTTGCCCCATCGAGGGTGCGGCATAGGTATAGCAAGACGTCAACACAGGTTGGCTAGTTGTAAGGCTGAATCTTGGCCGCGAGGTTGGAATGGACGTCATGATTGTGCTTTCTGCTGGTAAGGTACTAGACATAGGGATATCTCCAACATGGCTTGGTCCTGTACCTGCACCAAAAAAAGATCTAGGATGTAAAGGTGAAAATGGAGTAGATGCTTGAGTTTCAGTTTGCTTCCCTTTACGCATGGAATCAATGGCATTGAGTATCATAGTGTTCGTATGCTCTTGAGCATCCAACTGGTCAGTCACTTTTTTCAATATTGTGACCATGTTAGACATTAGCTCCATATTGGCAGCTTCCGGATTTGAAGATGGGTTGCCTGAGATACCAGAACTAGGAAGCGGTTGGTTCCTTTCACCATGACTACCAGACGACGGATTGGCCATTTCTATATAAATAATCAAAGTAGTCCCACGGATGGCGCCAAATTGTTTTGGTCAAATTTCAACAAGGGAAACTAGTGACAAGAAAGATGACAAAAATAGTTTAAATCTGGGTACAATGATTACAAGATATTATAGAAATGAACGCAAAGAGTTTTGTTAACTAGGGAAAGCCCTTGAACAACTTGTTCGTCGGCACAAAACCCCGGGAGGTTTAGGAACCTGCCTTGACCAAATGATTTATTAATCAGGTTGAATACAAGACTAAGAGCGTATGCTAGGGAGCTTAAACTAGTGAGAATGTGTGTGTAAAATACATGTGTTCCTCCCTTTTTATACCTCGAATACAAAGAAAACAATAAGCCTAAAATATAGGAAATCGGTTGAAGTTGTTGAGATATTCTCGCCACAATGTTGGTTGAAGAGATAAGGATCCTTTGCTAGCCTTGTTGATGAAGAAACGTTTGTTGAATCAGTCTTCTTATCCGTTGACACATTTCCTGAAAAATAGGTTGTAATGTAACAATAATTCAACCTGCAAAAATAGTCAAGATGCAGTAGGAGAACTCAAGTTGTTAGTATCAAGATGATATATGTAAGTTGTAAACAAGTTGACTAAAATGTAAGCCCAACAAGTAAGATGATCTTTTGTAAATTTTTGCCTTTAATATATGGTCAATACTATCAACTATATATATATATATATATATATATATATATATAAAAACATGTCTCAAATTCATATGAATTTTGAAATCCTATACAAACTAGGATTGTATTAATTAATCATATAGTTAATTGGAGAAGGTTAAACAAGTTGGTAATAGTTGTAAAATGATTCCTTTATTCACATGAATTAGGGATCTTAATCCAATTTTGTTTAGTTTTTTCTTAAAACCTATATAAGAGATGATGAAACGCTAATTAGAGACAAGACCAAAAGTGAGAGTGACACAAATTATGAAGAAACGGACGATGGACACAGTTGGTGGTCGAGGGTCTCGAGGTCTTGGTGTTGTTAGACAAAATAGTGTGTGGCAATTTTGGGCTGTGAGAGGTGTGGTACTTTGCGGGATTGTGTCAATCCTTGTAACCATTGTCCTAGGTAGGGTGAATACATTGAAAACTCTATATTGTCATTCTTCATCGTTTATATTGGATTTGTTGCTTGCATTGGAGAGAATTAAACTATATAAATCCTATGTTCCCTTTTGTTTGATTCCGTTATATTTTTTATGTTCTTGCCATTATTTCTCTAAATACTTGGTACTTTTATTTTCGACCGATTCGCTTCCGCATTAAAGATAAAAACTTGAAATTCTTAATTCAAGAATATCCTCGTTTTTATAACAAACTGGTATCAGAGCTTTTGGCCTAGTTGAAATTATGAATCAAGTGTACGCAGTTCCAATTGGAAAAATTTAACGAAAGTAATAACTTTAGCTTGTGGCAAGTTAAAGTTAGGGATGTGTTGATCCAAGCAGATCAAGAGATTGCTTTGGAAGGAAAGGAAGCAAAACCCGATGATATGAAGGATGAGGTATGGAAGAGAATGGATCAAAAGGCGGTTAACACTATCCGGTGATGTTGCGCGAAAAATGTTCTTTACAACGTTTTCTCCGCAAAAATCTGCGAATGCATTATGGGAGAAGTTGGAGAGTCTCTACATGAGAAAATCTGTGTCATACCGGTTGTACTTAAAGAAGAAGTTGTTCAACTTCACGATGTTTGAAGGTACGAATATTCATGATCACTTGTATGCTTTTAACAAGATACTTTGCGAGTTAGCAAATATCGATGTTAAAATTGAGGATGAAGATCAATGTTTAATTTTGTTAAAGTCTTTACCATCATCTTATAAGCATTTAGTTACTACTGTTATGAATGGGATAGACAAGCTCACTTTGAGTGAGGTACAAACTTCATTATTAACAGATGATTCTATGAACAAGGGTTCTAAAAATAATGATAATAGTGATGCTTTGTATGTGAGAGACAAAGTTAATCCAGTTAGAAATGCGTCTGGTCAAAGTTCAAGTGGTGCTGAGAAAACGAAGAAGATTTCCAAGCAAAAGTGTTGACATTGTAATGAGATATGTCATGTTGTTCGTAATTGTCAAAAGCTCAAGGATGAAGTAAGAAATAATTAAATTATAATGCTAATATTGTTACTTTTGATGAGGGTGATATTAGTGACGAAAATAATGGTAATATACTCAAGGTGACCATGGGTGGTGATGATCTATGGATTGAATGAGTTCTTGATTTTGGTTGTTTTTTTCACATATGTTTCAATAGAGATACGTTTTCTACTTACAAGAGTGCAAGTAGTGATGTATTTTTAGGGGATGATTCTTTTTGCAAGATTGAAGGTGTTGGAACAATTAAAATCAAGACTTAAGGTGGAGTGAAAACGCTATCTGAAGTTCGTCATGTTCCTATCTTGAGGAGGAATTTAATTTCATTGGGTTTTTTGAACTCGAAAGGTCGCAATTACAAAGTTCGTGATAGAAAGATGAAATTTTTTCGTGGTGACCGTTTTCTCATGGGTGGAAACAAAAAAGGCAACTTGTATTTACTACAAGGGAGTGTCATTCAATGTAGAGCCCATACTATGTTTTAAAATGAAGATGCCAAGTGTGAAGAAATTGGAAGCATTCGATTTCGTAGTATTTCATGGAGTGAGTACAAGGGCCGCTTGGACTTGTGTGTTTGAGATCAATTATAGGCACCCATGATGGGGTGCATGACGAACAAGTAACAATGAGGATAGACAATTGATGGAATTTAAGTTAAGGTGGAGATTTGTTAAAATATGTCTCAAATTCATATGAATTTTTGGAATCCTGTACAAACTACAATTGTATTAATTAATTATAAAATTAATTGGAGAAGGTTAAGCAAGTTGGTACTAGTTGTAAAAGAATTCCTTTATTTACATAGATTAAGAGTAATAATCTCAATTTGTTTAACTTTTTCTTAGGACCTATATAAAGAGATGATTAGACGTCAATTAGAGACAAGACGAAAAGTGAAGGAGACACAAAGTGTGGAGAGACGGACAACAGACACAGTTGGTGGTCGAGGGTATTAAGGTCTTGGTGTTATTAGACAAAATAATTCATCACTATTTTGGGCTATGAGAGATGTGGTACTCTGTGGGATCGTGTCAATCCTTATAACCCTTGTCATAAGTAGGGTGAGTACATTGAAAACTCTCTATTGTAATTTCTCATCGTTTATAGTGAATTTGTTGCTTGCCTTGGAGTGAATTAAACCACATAAATCATATGTTCCCTTTTGTTTGATTATGTTATATTTTTTATATTCTTGCCATTATTTCTCCAAATATTTGATACTTTTATTTTGGATCGATTTGCTTTCGCATTAAAGATAGAAACTTAAAATTTTTAATCAAAGAATATTCTCGTTTTTATAACAATACATATTTATTTATGGTGAAGTTCGAAGTAATGATCCCAATTAAGAAATTTAAAGAAGGGAAAAAAGAAAAAAAAAAGAGTTGAACGACATAAATTCTAGAATATACTCCCTCCATCCCTAAATTATTATTTTTTTTCCTTTTTTGTCCGTCCTAAAATAATTTTCTTGTTTGAAAATTTTCCTTTTTAAGACATCACTTTTACCATTTTATCCTTACTTTTTTCCCTACTTTAATTATGAGTCACATACACATGGGCATTAAAGAAAATTCCACATTATACCAATATTAATAATCAAATCATTATTTTTTCTTAATCCGTGTGCCAGGTCAAACAAAACAATAATTAAGGGACGGAGGGAGTAGATATTAGTATGTTTTATCCTTCTTGTTCATCTTGTCTAATACTCCCTCCGTCCCTAAATTATTGTCATCTTTTTCTTTTTTATCCGTTCTAAAATAATTGTCTTGTTTGAAAATATTCTTTTTAGGACAACACTTTTACTACTTTGCCTTTACTTTTTCTTCATACTTTAATTATGAGCTACATGTACATGTACATTAAAGAAAACTATACACTATACCAATATTAATAATCAAGTCAATTATTTTTTCTTAATCCGTGTGTCGGATCAAACAGGACAATAATTTGAGGACGGAGGGAGTATCTTTTATTGAAAAGTAATAAATAGAAGGAAAAATAAGCTTAACATAAATAAAATTTCTTAAGCTAAAACAAGATGTTATTGTCATCATGTAATTGCGATTATTAAAATGCAAGCTTTTACTCCCTCCATTCCAACCAAATAGTACACTTTTAATTTTTTTGGGCCAACTTAATTAATTTGACTAATAATTTACATAAATTTATTTATTTTTACAAAGTCATATAAGTTCTAATTTATAGTATTCTTAATTAATGTAATTTTTAATGAATGCGATTTTATTTCAGAAAAAATTAAAGTAGTTAAGTTTTTATTTGATTTAGTCTTATGTTGACTTTTAAAAATGAAAAATTGACTCTTTAGTCGAAACGGGGGAGTACATCATTAGACCTCATTCAGTTTCATCTCGAACGACAATTTGTTGTTTGACCGCCCGAAGTTAATTAAGATCGAGTTAGTTACGTACTTACTCAAAGTTAATTAACCTAATTATTTAATTAATCTTTTTTTCTTTAGGGTTCTTGATCGAGTTTCAGTACTGGTAGCTTTATAATTTGAGATCCCAAAAATAATGTCAGAAAAATATATATTATTAACATGGTTGGTGACTAATTTATAAGTAAAATATCCAGATTATAGTAAGAGACAATTAATGAAGATAAATAATGTTTTATAGATAAATTAATCCAAGGAATGGAATTCAAGAACCTCAAAAGATGAGAACAGATTTTTAAAAAATATAAATAAAAAATAAAAAGTCAACGTTATAGCCACAAACAATACACAACTTGAACTTGGTTGACTTTCTAACCCGCCACTTTGGATCATTGTGAAAAACAAGTGCTTTATCGACAACCTCGTAGGAGTAATGGTTGCCAGTAATACAATGTATGAACAAAAGAATATATATATATATATATATATATATATATATATATGATTTTTATTTAACCATCAATGGTTACTCTTATTATTAACCATTGGATCAAAAATTAAAGGTTGAGATTTAATGCATTAAATGACTCACCTACTTGCATTAATTGCATTTTTCAACTAACCATTAAATCTCAACCTTTAATTTTTGATCAAATGGTTGATAATGAGAATAACCATTGATGGTTAAATAAAAAAGTAACCATTAAATACTCTCTCTATATATATATATATATTCAATTGTCTGCACTAATTAAAGAAATGAATAAAATATGATAATTCAAACATTTCAAACATTTGGGAACATTTCCAGTCTATGGGTAGTTTAAGATGTAATTTTCTCCTTAGTAAACTCAAAACATTTATATTTTCGAAAAGATAAAAAAACAAAACAAAACAAGGAAGGAATGCGGAACTCGATTTAGATATTAACTTTACTAGGTTTACAATTATTTTTATAACTATTATTATAACTAAGTTTTAATAAAAAATAAATTATCTTTTTCTAAAGGGCAAACTACACAAATGGTCCCTGTAGTTTTAGTGTTTTTTGCATTTCATCCTTACACCTCGCAAATAGTCCTTGTTCCAAGACTTTTTACACAAATGGTCCTTCCGTCTAACTCTGTTAGTTTTTTACCGTTAAGTGTGCACACGTGCCACTCATGTGCATTTGTGAAAGGGCAAAATAGTCATTTTATCTTAAAAAGTACAGGGACCAATCTTGAAATATAAATATTAAATACACTTAAAAGTGATTGTAGGAAATTGAAGTCAATTTGTAGAAAATTTGGGACCCACATCTTCCTCTTTCTTTCCTCTCCTTCCTCCCACGTCCTTCTTCCCTCCCACTTATATCTATCCACTCCATCCTTATTGTAGTGAGGAAATCCATGGCACTAGTCCGTGAACGCCGCTAGCTAAATCTCCGCCTTCCTCTTCCAGAAGTTTCGGAACGCCGCCCTCGCTTTCCCTTACCCCTCCCTCCCACCACCGCAACTAACACCACCTCCACCGCCGCAACGAACTCAATAACCGCCGCGGATCTCGAGAGATTGGAAGTCCTCGGGCACGGCAACGGTGGTACGGTATATAAAGTGCGCCAAAAATGCACCTCCACCATCTACGCTCTCAAAATGGTTCACGGTGACAGTGATCCGATGATGCGCCGTCGATATTTCGTGAGATGGAGATCCTCCGCCACACCTCCCGTTCGTCGTCCCCGCCACGGAATATTTGAGAAGCCCGACGGTGACATCGTTATACTCATGGAGTACATGGACGCCGCACACTTGATTCCCTCCCCGAAATCCAACGGCACGTTTTCCGAACACTCATCGCCAATATCGCACGTCAAGTGCTCAATGGACTCAATTACCTTCACGCTCACAAAATCATCCACCGTGAAATTAGGGATTTGTTTGCGAAATTAATACTTGAATCTTCGGTGTAAGTATTCATTTTTGATCAAAACAACGAAATTGAAGTCAATTTGAAGGAAACAAATTGGGGGAGTATGTGGTGATGTGTCCTCTGCTCATTCTGGTTCTAGAGAGAGAAAGTGATATGGGTGTGGTTGTAGCCGCGTGGAGATGCCTGGGATTGAGAAGGATGATGGGTGGAGATGCCGCGGCGAAGAAAGTTGATGAAGGTTTGTTTGTGAGAATGGAGATGCCTGGGATTGAGAAGGATGATGTAAAGATATGCCTGGGATTGAGAAGGATGATGTAAAGATATGTTTGAGCTCAATTTTAAAGAGGGGCGCAAAAATTTGAGATGGACAGCAACTTGGGCGGTGGAGGTGGCAGTGGCAGTGGCGTTGGGATCCAAATTGAAAAACTCTCCATGAATGCAACATATACACTGCAAGTAGAGAGAGGAGGAGAGAGATAGTAAAAATGGTCTGAAGAAAGAGAGCCAGTTTTACAATTTCACAATTGGTCCCTGTACTTTCAAAAGCAAAATGACTATTTTACTCCGTTTAAAATGCACGTGCAATGCACATGTCAAGACTTAACGGAAAAAATTTAACGGAACTAGACGGAGGGACCAATTGCGTTCAATTGGTTGGTACAAGGATGACTAGCAAAAAAATTTTTTGTACAGGGACGAATTGCAAAAAGCACTAAAACTACAGGGACCATTTATGTAGTTTGCCCTTTTCTAAAATATATTTACCTTTTATTAAGGCTTAATTATAACAAAAATTATAAACCTAACATTTTTCTTTAGATATATGTCAATGTCTTGACTCCGGACATGTACGAAAATTGGCCGACCAAGTCGACATCCAAGTTCAACTATGGGTTTGAGCCCATTTGTCCAAATTATCTTCAACTGTACACACACCACTATTTTAGGGCAAACAATTGCTTCATATATATTGACACTTTTTTCGTTGCTATATTTGGAGTTTGATTTCAAGATATAATCCTCCTCTATATGAACTGGCGGCGAGGTTAGGTCCATCCTTTGGTAAGCTAAAGTTGAGTCGAGTCGAGTCGAGTCGAGTCTTTGTCATGAAATTAATAATTTGGAATGGGCTTTGATTTTTCGATATATAGCTTTATATGTTTTTATTTTAACGTTATAAAAGTATGACTTGTTATTCCTCTAGTTCTATTAGCAGAGATGTTTAATTCCTCTTGTTCAATTAGTGGAGATGAATTGTCGGTCCGTTCCGGCCTAACGAGACTTCTTCACAATATAAAAACATGTCATTCTATACCCAAAAAAACAAAAAGACTTGCGCTCAGTTGTACTTCCTTCGTCCCTAAATTATTGTTTTATTTTCTTTTTTTTGTCTGTTTCAAAATAATTATCTTGTTTGAAAGTTTTTTTTTAGGATAATATTTTTACCAATTTACTCTTACTTTTTCTTCGTACTTTAATTATGAGCCACATGCACATAGACATTAAGAGTCCGTTTGGTGTAGCGTTTTGAAAACGCAGCATTTCTAAAACGCATATTATTTAAAACGCAGCTTTTTTCTTTATAAATGCGTTTGAGATATTATGTCAAAACACAGCTTTTTATTCCCTATTACGTTTTAAAATCTGCATTTTGAGAAAAAGTTAGGAATTTCAGTGTTTTAAAACGGACCTTCTTTTTGAATACGCAGCTTTAAAACGCTAAGTTAAGAAATAAACTGTGTTTTAACTTTATATTTTGGTCAAAACGTATAAATAAACGAGCTCTAAAAGAAAATATATATTATATTAATATTAATAAGTAAATTAATTATTTTTTTAATCTATATATCAAATCAAAAAATAATGATAATTGAGAGACGGAGGGAGCGTGATTTTTATGCAATTGATGATCAAGTTTAATAGTGATGAGTGTGGGGGGTTAGGGTGAGGTTGGGCATTAGCAATCTGTACAGCGTGCGACAGATAGGAAGAGCGCGCATTGTTTGTCCAAACTGGACCCCCCTCCCTCCTCGCTGGCTCCCTCCCATGCCTAACGCACCCAACCAGTGAATTGAATATTCAAATGAAGGAACCAAACGGGCCTTTAGTTGTTTACACGTGTGCAGCAATTAAGCCAATTATCACGTCTCCCCTGTTGACGATCCTCTTGTCGTTTCTCTCTCCTCTCCTCAGTACTCATTATTTTGTCGGTGTATTGTGCACATCCGTCCTTAAATTATTATTATTTTTTATCTGTTTTAAATTATTATTTTTCTTTTTTTATTCATTTTAAAATAAATATTTTTAATTTTTTTTAGAATATTATTTTTATTATTTTATTTTTAAATTTTTATTTTAATTATAAATCACATATATATAAATATTAAAAAAATTTATATATTATATTAATATTAATAATTAAATTAATTAATTTTTTAATTTATTTATCAGATTAAATAAGACAATAATTAAGGAACGGAAGAAGTATCAAACAAATTCTCCACCACGGCACCCCAACTTGTACACATTGTGATGTTCCTTTTGATTTATTCTTTAATAAGTAAAGTAAATATGCTTATAATATATGTACCAGTAAATAATTAAGATTTTTTTAGTTTATTGTACTTAATTTAAATTTAATTAAAAAAATTTGTACTTTTAAATTGAATCGTATATAAACATATTGTTATTACCCGTATTAATCAAATAAGTACTTAAAATGAAAGAAAAAAAAAACTAATTATGACATCCAAGAAATATTACTCCTAATTTGAAAAAAAGAAATATTAATCCTTCATTCTTAAATATTTGTCTTGTTTGACTGGACAAACAGATTAAGAAAAATTAATTGAGTATATTATAAATATTGATATAATATGTAATTTTATTTAAAACTCATGTACATTTGGGACCATCATTAAAGTAAAAAAGAATAAGTAAGGATAAAATAGTAAAAATGATTTCCTAAAAAGAACAAATTAGAAACGTGATATGAAGTAATTTTTTGGGACGAACAAAAAAGGAAAGCATGACATTTATTTAGGAACTGAGGGAGTATTTTGTTACTACTCTTACTTTTTAAATTACACACATTAGAGATAGTATGGTTAATTATGCTTTCATTTGGCTATTAACTCTTTTTTTTTGGTGATAAATAGGTAATAATATAAAAATAATAGCTTTGAGAGTGTATAAATATAAAAATATTAAGATATTTAAACTTAAAATAATGAAAATATAAAGAAAATCATACATAATATGACGTATTTTTAGTCTTGTTCCATACAAACGTTTAGATTTTTTTTTTTAAATATTATTAAGCCGAACTTTTTGTTGTAACTTTGAAAAATAAAATTTGTATTTAACTTTTACATTTCTTTTAACGTATAATATATGTCTCTTATTTTAATAACTATTACGTACAATTGAAATAAAACAATATTTTTAGGTTTAGGTCAATTTTAACTACTAACTTAATTGTTCATATTGCATTAGGGCGTCAGAGTGCGTTACCCTATATGTCGTAACTTGATTAGTTCATAGTTATTTAAGACAATTTTGGTATTTTTTTTCTTTTTAATACGAATTTACCTATTTTAATTCCTTTATTGATCATGAATTGCGAAGGTAATAAAGGATTTTATTCGTTTTACCAAAATTGGTATCGATTTTGGAATGGAAATAGCAATATTTATTCAAGAAAATTTATCACCGAGGCGTTACAATTTGGGAGACAAATTGATACCGACTTCTTTGCTTTTATTCTTGAAGTACTATCTATTTTTAAACTCTTTTTTGCCCCAGTCTAATTATAAATAAAGTTATTATATTCAACTTTATTAAAATATTATGTCATAATATGCACTTAAAATGCTTTGAAGTTTGCGTAATATATATATATATATATATATATATATATATGTTATTAAAATAACTTAAAAGTCAATTTTTTTTAAATTAAAAATGAACACTAATTTTGGATCAAATGAAGCATATGTTGTTATGACTAACGTCAAACTTGCATTGTTGTCGATTACGAAGCCCACGTCGTGCATTGATTAGTTATTGAAACGTAAACGTTATGTTTGGTAATCGTTCATAGTATTTAACTTTCAATGATCAATATCTAATACAAGTGTACATATAGTTCAAAAACTAGCGAGACGATCGACCAATTACCCAAAACGCAACTAAACTCAACTAATTATTCTTTATATTCTCGTGTCTTAGAATTTAATCTTCCATCTAATTATTCTTTATATTCTTGTGTCTTAGAATTCAATCTTTCATCTAATTATTCTTTATATTCTCATGTCTTAGAATTTAATCTATATATCTATATATATAAATATATATATATATATATATATATATATTCCCCCTATGGGAGAGTATTTAATGGTTACTTTTTTTTTTTAATCATCAATGGTTACTATCATTATCAACCATTGGATCAAAAATCAAAGGTTGAGATTTAATGGTTAATTGGAAAATGCAATTAATGCAAGTAGGTGAGTCATTTAATGTAAGAAATATCAACCTTTGATTTTTGATCCAATGGTTAATAATGATAGTAACCATTAATGGTTAAAAAAAAAATAACTATTAAATACTTTTCTATATATATATATATATATATATATATATATATATATATATATAGTGAGGTATGGTGTGGAGTCACTTGAATGTAATTGTCCCTAACAAACAAATTATTGTACCAAAACATGTCATTCTAATTGAATGAGGATTACTTAATGTGGCTAAGTAAGGAAAGAAGTGAATGATGAGAATTTTTCTGAGGTGGTTGCAAGTTGCAACCACAAATTCAAAAAAAGTGTTTATTTCTTATAAAAGCCTCCTACTACTTTGCAAAGCCAAAAAGCAAACAAATGTCAACCATTCAATTTACTTGCATCAGCAACATTTAATTAATCAGTACCAGAATTACAAAATGACAAAACTCCATTTAATTAATATCATGCCTATTATGGTGTCATCATAGTACTTTCCCGTTCCTTAATTATTGTCTTATTTAATCGGTACATAAATTAAGAAATAATAATTAATTTAATTATCAATATTAGTATAATGTGTAATTTTCTTTAATGTCTATGTGTATGTGGTCCATAATTACAGTAGGAAAAAAAAAAGTAAAGATAAAATGGTAAAAGTGATTTCCTAAAAAAGAAAATTTTTAAACAAGACAATTATTTTTGGACGGATAAAAAAGAAAAGGAAGACAATAATTTAGGGACGGAGGGAGTATTATTTTAGGTTTAGCTAGCATAATACTCCCTCCAGTCCTAAATTATTGTCTTGTTTGATTCGGCACACATATTTTAAAAAAATAATTAACTTGATTATTAATATTAGTATAGTGTGTAGTTTTTTTTAATGTCCATGTGTATGTGACCCATAATTAAAGTAGGGAGAAAAAGTAAGGGTAAAATGGTAAAAGTAATATCCAAAAAGAAAAGTTTCAAACAAGATAATTATTTAGGGACAGATAAAAAAAGAAAGTAAGACAATAATTTAGGGACGGAGGGAGTACTTCATTCCTAAGACTTCACTCCTATTTTATTTTAGTATATTTACTTTAAGGAATTAATTATTTTATTTTTATTTATCAAACTTTGCTTAAATATAAAAATTTCTATCGACATTTGAGAAAATGTATCAAAATATCTTAATCATTTATGTTTTTTCATCCAAAAACCTAATGAAATGCCAAATCAGGTTTTCATTGTCAATGACATTGTCGAGATAAAATATATTTATAAATAAGTGTTTAACATGTATTAGTAGGACACATGTAACTTTTACCGCAATTGGATGGGTTAATGGTTCCTTAGTGCTCTATATATGGTTTCACCATAATTGCAATTTGTGGTTTAGGGTTTCAATTTTTATAATTTGGGGTTTCCATATTTGATGCAATCAAGTATCAAAATGATCTTTTAGTCCAAAAATGGACAGAATTTTTGGACAGAAATTAGGAATGTGTTGTTAGTGTGCGATTTTTATTGCACTGACACATGCCTAATTTCTCCAAAAATGGACGAAAAGTCTTTTTTGACACTTAAGTTAATTGCTGCACCGAAAATAAAATATCAGACTCTAAATTACGATAAAAATTAAAGCTCTAAAACTCAAATCACTATTATGGTAAGAGTAATAATGACCATTAACCCTAATTCAATGCTGCTTGTAAATTAATTTAGTCAGAATATTGTAACTATACCATTTTCCTATGAAAATAAGAACATGAACTCTAGTCATTTATTTGGTCAGCAAGATTCAAAAATTTACTTTGAGTAATAAGCAAGAATTTAATGAAATAATTAAGCATGAGCATAGCATATGACAAACATGCAATGTGGGTCCCAAAACAAAACCATAAAAATACTCTAACTAATAAATAAACAAAATAATTAATTCAATAAATGATGATATTGAGATCCCAAAAGAAAGTTTTCCTGCCATAAATCCCAACTAATTTTTGTCATTTATAAGTCATGACAAGCTGACACTTCTGCCTCCCTCCTCTTATATGATCTCACTGTCATTAACAGATTTCACTTTCTTTCTTTCACTTTTCTGTTCAGTTTTCCGGCCAGTCCCCGGCAAACCTACATCTATTTTTGACTCTATTATACACAGAGCCGGCAAATCTGTCATTCTTTTTCATCAATTCTTCCCCACCTTGTCAGACTGGTACTTATCAGATTGACCTTCTTTTGAACCTTTATTCTGGCTTATTCTTCAATTTTGCGGCGAATCTCCGGCATACCCACAATTGTTTTTGACTTTATTTCGACAAAGTCATTGACTTTGTTGCATACGTATTGTCCATGTAGAGATTGCTTGGGATTGATGAGGGTATTGAAAATCGCGGTAATTGAGGATTTGGGATCCGGGTGATAAAAAGGTGGAAGACGGGATTCACGGCGAAGGAGGCGGCGGTGATTGGTTTCTGGCGAGGTGGGAGTGGTGGCGGAAATGGAAAGTTTGCCGGTAATTTTAATGGGATCTTTTTATTTTGTCGAAAATCTTTATTTTAAATTCGTGTAAAAAAAAAATTGAAATATTTTGTGGTATTCAATGCTGCTGGAACAGTCTATTTATTGCTTGCATCAGTGGTGAAGCTGTTGATATTCTATACATAGTACATCTGTATATTGCTGATTCTCTGTGTGTATACTAATTGCAGAAATATATAGAGTAAGATGATAAGGGTGCTTACTTTATGCGTGTGCGTGGTGTTGTGTGTGAGAGAGAGAAAGAGTTGACCTTAATTAAGTGGCTAGGGTTTATTTCTTGCCCTATTTCTCTCTCTGTACAGCAAATCAAACGCCATATAATTTGGCTTCTGTTCCTTTGATACTCTCTTTATTTTTCCCTTTCATTTCTGTAATCCCTAGCTTACTTTACTAAGGTTCTCTCTCTCTCTCTCTCTCTCTCTCTCTCTCTCTCTCTCTCTCTCTCTCTCTCTCTCTCTGTGCTTTGGATCTGTGATTGATTCTGGTCAATTTTTCTTGATTTGATTGCCATTCTGATTCCATATAATAAAAGATAATATCTGTCTCTTTGTTTTATATCTTGATTATGGGATATACTTATTTCTGAGATTTTCTTTGTAAATTCTGTTTTGCAGTAATATGATTTGATCATCTGTTCAGAGAAGCTTCAGCTGCTTTTTGTTAATTTATTGATCAGGTAATAATATTTTACTTTACCCCCGTCCAAATTGAGTGTCTCTTTTTACTTTCTCATCTTGGGAGGGGGAATTAAGGTTTATTTTTTACTAAAGTTCAATTATTTCTGTGTATTTTTTTTTAGCTTTTATGGATTATGGTGGTTTGATTTGGTTGGGATCTGATTTAAAATTTCAATCATTGAGTTCTTATTAAATCTTGTATGGAGTAATTAAGTTATGGAAAGGGAGATTTGGGGGTATTGTGATCCCTAGATAGAAAATGGGTTTGTGATTTACTGGTTGGTAACAGACAAGAAAGATGTGTTCAACAACAAAAAAAAAGAGCACTTAGATTTTTTTACTTGGGAATTTTTTTTTTATTAGCTTTTAGCTGTTAAAGGGATGTGGAAGTCTTTAAAGAAGATTTTCAACTTTTCTGCTGTCTTCTTCTTTTTCTATTCTACAAAATTATGTTTTCGTGTCAAGCATTATGTTTGTTATTAATTTATTAGTTATGAGTTATGACCCCTATTTTCTTGGTCTGTATACAATGGCTCCTGTAACTCTGAATTATTTTGGAATAATTGAATAAATATTGTCTACATTTCTTTCTTGATAAGACTCACGAAGAGTTAATTAGTCCTCATTCTTTGCTTCATTTTTCATTCAAATTGTCAGTTGAACACATTCACTTTTGAGCTTTTCCCTTCAATTTCAAGAAGCCCCTGTTTGTCTTAACAGGAAGAATGTGTTTTTTGTTAAAAAAATAAAAATTTGGGCCGTTGGGGTGGGGTGGGGTGGGGGGGTCAGTGGGTTTGAGCTGTCACCTGATCTTAGCTCCTGTCTTTATATTCTGCCTGTCAACTTGAGCATCTAGATCCTCAATTCTTTTGCATTTCCATTTGCAAGTTCAGTTAGGAATTATGTATGAACTTCTATCGCTTCTTTTGATAGGTAGGGTCCCCAAGTTGGTTCTCTCTGCAAGACTATTGAATGTTCGCCTCGCAGCTCATACGAATTCTTGATACCCTTCCATCCCGTGGGAACAATGCAATCTGGTAACGTGGCATCTCACTAAATATTATTCTTCGTTGTCATCTCCTCCCCTTTTGCACATAATTATGTTGTCGATGTAATTACTCACAGGGGTTGTTCGTCCCTTTATTTTGGTGATCAAAACAAGGCCCTCCATTAAGAACTAGATTCTTTTACGATGAGGCAATAAACAACATTACTAGTCATTTGCATTTCAAGAGCTTAGATTCACTGATTTCTATTTTTTCCCCTTTTTAGAGTTTCACAATCATTTGATTTTAGTTGCAGCTGCATAATTAAGAATGTGTAGACTGTCATGCAACTTTTATCTTTAAGAATGATTCTAAACCATTTTCATTAACAGTGCTTTTGACGCAGATGAACTGAATGGGAACACGAAAGAGAATCAGAACGGAATCTTGTTTCATATAAATAGCCCTGGGAGGTATGGAGATCCACTAGCGACTGAGATTAACCATAAAGATGGGTACTGGAATACTCCAGAACTCGAATGTGCTGTGGTTTTGGATGATTTCACTGACGTTAATGGAAGTGAAATCAGAAAATCTCGTCCAGATTTACATTCAGAATTCTTTGAGAAGGAAACAGACTTGTATACTGATAAAAATGTAATGGAATGTGAATTGCCAGAGTTGATGGTTTGTTACAAAGAGAGTGGGGCTTATCATGTTGTCAAGGATATATGTGTTGATGAGGGGATACGTTCTGAAGAAAAGACTTTGATTGACAATTGTAAGGATGACCATGAAGCTCTCACCGACTCTCTGCCAGTTAACGGGGATAAATGTGGTGACATGGTCAAAGGAAGTCTGGAGACTGAGTTTCTTATGCAGGATAGATTAAGATCTTCATCAGGAAAAGATTGTGGCTTGTTTGCTACTAATGAATGTGATACCCATGAAAAATTGGATATTGCTTTGCTCACCCAGGATGCCCATAAAGATATCAGCTCCTCCCTTCCTAATAATGATAAAGGTTATTTGGGTGAAAATGATGATGGTGCGGAGCCTCTCATTCAAGATGAATTAGAATTGAAATATGAGAATGAAGTAAAAGTGGACATTGATTTGCTTATTCCGGATGGCCATAAGGATGATCACAGTGATCTGAGTGAAAGAGATACTGATACCGGAAAAGATTGTGATCATGCTGCTGATGACTTTGGAACCAAACAAGTAGCCCATATTGACTTGCTCATTGCTGAAGGAATTCAAGAAAATTCTGAAAATAGTGATGACAATACTTTTCCTGATCGTGGCCCTGCTTCTAATAGTGACCAGGGTTCTGCTGATGATTGTGGTCCCAGGGATCTGGTGCAGACTGTTGAAGACAGTGTTGGTGCGGCTGACAAGCTATTGTATGATGCCTCAGGGGAGGAATCAGATTCCAATAGCATGTTCTCTGTGAAAGTGTTTCGTCCACAGACATCTCTCAAGTTCCTCCTTAATTCTTCGGAATTTGGAGTCGATGATGATGCCGAACAATGGCCTTGTCAGGTTTGTATTTACTGACAGTTGTGCGGTTTTCTTTGAATGCAATCTTGTGTTGTTTTACCCTTGTCATCTTGTCTTTTCATTTGGGAATAATGACTAGGTAAGATCAGACAACAAATATAATTTGAACTGGACATTAAAACATGAGAGCGAATTGCTTCCTTAAAGTTGATACACATTGTCATTTTTTGTGGTGCAGATTCCTGTGGCAGAGCTGTCAAAAACTCCTGATGTTGTATCAGAAAGTGAAGAAGTGAGCAGCAGTGGCCAAGCATCTAATTTATTGTTCAACAGCGAGATGGAGAGTGGAAACATCACTTTCAATTTCGACGCTGATAAAGCTGCAACTATTTCCGATGATGAGAGTTCCAAAACTGATCATGATTTACCCATTGAGGATGGGAATTTGCATAATCTTACAAAAGCTAGACAAGGGGAACAAGGTGCAGGAGAGTCAAGTTTCTCTGTGGCAGGTCCCATTTCAGGTCTGATGGGGCCTGATCTTGAGGATGGGACTTCAGATATGGCTTCATTGGCGAGACTAGTGCAGCGTGGTGATGGAGAGTCGAGTTTCTCCGTTGGGGGTCCAGTTTCCGGTCGGATAACATACTCGGGGCCAATACCATTTTCCGGTAGCATCTCTCTTCGATCAGAAAGCAGCACTACTAGCACCAGATCCTTTGCCTTCCCTGTGTAATAACAAGCTTACTGCTTTACTTTCTCTCTCTCTCTCTCTCTCTCTCTCTCTCTGGTTGGTGAAATCTGATGTTTTGCGTATTGATGACTGCTCTTTATCTTGCAGACTACAGAACGAATGGAATAGCAGTCCAGTGAGAATGGCGAAGGCCGACCGGAGACGTTTCCGAAAGCATGGAGGATGGAAGCAGGGCATCCTTTGCTGTAGATTCTAAATCTTTCTGTTTTATTTATAGGGTGTTTACTTTGAAATATACACCACCAAAATTCATTAGCAGTGTCAGTAAATATATATCTTGATCTCTCCATAGGTTGTTTGAGCCATTTTGTAGTAGGTTTCAGTGAGGTTTGTTCTGAGTTGTGATTCAAAGCTTACATGTTACAGTCAAAAATCATATGTTTTCATACAATTTATTCGGGAAATTCTTATACGATTTGTGCATATCATGTATGTATTTAGTTTGCCTTTATACATGTAAAATCATAATTTGCCTTTATACTGGTTTGTGTATTTGCGTGTGCTGGCTTTACTGATTGCCATTGACTGGGTTTTATGAGAACTTGATTTGAAGAAAAATAGGAACACAGGGCTGACCAACTGGGTTGAAGCTAGTTTCTGACACCAGTTTTTATTCGAATTACTGGTTTCTAGTTGTACTCTGTATGAAGCTGGGAACAAGTATTGACAGAGTTGTTCCAAAATGAATGATTTGTGTATTGAAAAGCAAATTTGCGAGCTACTTGGTTTTCTCTGTTTGCTAGTTTCATGGTATTTGATGATAAGTTTAGTTTAGTTTCTCGAATGCTTTGACTTTTGACTCTATTCGACAAAACAAGGATGACTTTCAACCATTGCCATCTCCGATGAGACTTGAATACCGTTGCATCAAACTTGAATCGCAAGTGAAATAACATTTAGATGTTGGTCAACTCGTATTCAGGAATGTCGATGGAATTTGTTTTCTTGTTTTTCAATAAGATGACAGTAAGAAAATGAAGATATTAACTTAAGTGGAGGTGTATAAGTGCAATTTATTATCAAATTCTTATTTCCCAAATTATCCGAGTTGTACTTGATACTAAACATGAAAATAGGAAATTATAACACGATGATAACTAGTCCTTATTAAACATGAAAATAGGAAATAATATCATAGCTCGAAAATATTTGAAATGTATCAATTTTTCAAGGGGACAACACAAACCTTATCGGTAATCGGACGAAGAAACATGTATAAATATACGTGAATATTTTAGAGGAGGGAGACATTTAAGTGTGGGAAATGAGCAAGACGGTTTTGAAGAGTTCAATTTGTATCCAAACTAGGCAAGAAAAATGAATATAAGAATGGAATAATTGAATGGATCAATGAGCTGGTCACCATTTTTGAAGCAACTCAAGTAGTTTTAAGTAAAGGAAAGGTTTGAGCTTTTGTTAGTATATGTGTTGAACTAAACTGAAGTACATAAAAAAGGGTGTAAGGAAAAGACCCTACCTTGGTAAGATGACAAAAGCAACCCAAATGGTGTGAGGCCTCCCCAAAAAGCAAGTATAAATATGAGGATTCTTTGTACTAGTTTCTTGTTTTTGGAACTCTCCATTTTGTGCTTAGTGTTTGCACCTCTCTCTCTCTCTCTCTCTCTCTCTCTCTCTCTCTCTCTCTCTCTCTCTCTCTCTCACACACACACACACACACACACACACTCACACTCAGAGAGACTGGTTTTCTAGGTGCCCCTTGAATCTTGATTTATATAAAGTCCAACCTATTTGCACAAGAGCAAACTATCTCTTATGCTAGTCTTCTAACTTCTATAAGCAATTACCATGGAGTTGACAGTCATCATCACAATGCTATGTGTTAGTCTCTCAGTGTTACTTACACCTTGTGCTTCTCTCCATAGTGATCAGTTGCAATCACACCATGAGCTCGGTAAACTCTCTCTCTCTCTCTCTCTCTCTCTCTCTCTCTCTCTCTCTCTCTCTCTCTGTGTCACACACAGAATCAACCCAGCCAGTCTCAATTACTTGGGGTCAGCTACATGAATCATTTTCGCCGTCTGTTTGGTCAATGCAAGATCATCAGACAAGCTGCACACATAGGCATAGACAAGAACTTATACATGTTTACATTGTTGTGCAGCTCATGACCAAGAACAGTTCACACTACCTACACTGCCAAGGAAGCTGAAACTGATCAATGAAGTGGCAACTGTATAAAATCTCACCCTTTCTCTAAACATAACACTACATCTGCAAAAAGCAATTTTTGCTGTTCCTATTATTAATTATTACTCCAACCATTTTGAGTAAATCTTGTTTTTCAATCAGGTGAAAGAGAATGGAGATAAAAGTTTGAATAAGCAGAAGGAAGTTTCCTCAGGTAATCATCTAAGGAGCTTTTTTCATTATGCCACTTATAATCCCTAGTTTCATGACACCAAGTTGTTTGAGTGTAGTATACAGACCTGGGAGACTTTGAACCATTAGGAGCATGAAGTTGTTGTTTTAAAAGGGCTAATTTCATTTTAGAGTATGAAGTTTAACTCACTTTTCACCTTAGGATCATAAGAGTCTCAAATTTTATAAAACAAGGTTCAAATTTTCATTTGTCTCTAAAAAAATAGTCTATTGTAACGTCTGTTAACTTTTTTCCATTAAGTGACAGCATATTGGTCATACGTGTTTACTTTTCTATGACATATCATCACTTAACCGCAAACAACTAACATACGTCAAGATAGACCATTAGTTAAGATGAATTTAAGACTTTGAACCATAAATTACAAACTTTAGACTCTAAATTGCAATTTAATTAACGCGCAAAAGAACTCACAACCTGTGTATTCAATGGTTGCATTCAGTGGCCTTGACATGATATGGATTTGTTTATGTCATAAGAATGTTTTCAAAATTCGTTACAAAGGATATTTTGTGTGACATTGTTTTCTCTCGTCGAGGGAGTGACCCTTCACAAATAGCTAAGGGCTATTGCTTCTAAGACTCTTTAAATGAGATGACATCTTATTCACTGAATCGTTCGGTTAAAGTGATCTTTACAAGAAAGTACTACTAGTAGTTCTTAATTAACAATAACCAATGAGTTCAAAAACCATAAAAAAAAAAGTAGGACCCTTGAAGAAGCTTAATGCACTATATTAATGGCATGTTTGGTACATACTTTCTAACTAAACTATATATACATCACAATTTCCTCCCAATATGTTTATTCTAGCATCAACATTAATTTCAATCTATAATTGAATGTGACATGCATGTCTAGGCAAATCCCAACGGAAAGAAGCACAAGTTATGCATGCAGCAAGAATTGGGACACGGCAAGAATGGATACAAGGATCCGACACAGACACGTCGCAGTTCTTTACTATGGACTATTCCCACGTGAGAAGACGACGTCCCATACATAACAAATCCCTCCCCGTCGCTCCATGAAACATGGAGTAATTAAAAAAAAAAAAAAGAAGTAATATATATTAGATTTAGATTTTAGTGTTATTTCCTAGTTTAAAAGTAAAAAAAAAGGTTTGAGAACTTTTTAGGGATACAATTTTGAAAAAACATAAAATTAGGAAAATTGTCGAGGTTTGAGGAATGTAATGGCCGACAAGAAAGGGAGCAACACCCTTAGTTTTGTGAAATACTATATAAGACCCTACTTATGCTTTTTATGTGTATTTTTTTATTTAATTCTCTTTGTTCCATGGACCATTTTGCCATTTTTATAATTCTTGTTTGTTTTCTTGTAACTTTTGATGAGTAGTCAAATGGGAACTCAAACCCCAACATTTCATCTTTTGCCCTCACAAGTTACAATATAAGAAAAGACATGTTTATTTGTAAACAAGAAACCCCATGATTTCATATTTTGCCCACCGTGCCGTACATTTCTTCTATATAGGTCTATTGATTTTTCTTAATTTTCTGTTTTGTAAATTGTTTTTGATAACTGGCGAGAAATATTTTGTAAGATCGAAATTTAGTACAAGTGATGAATCAAAATATAAGTACAGAATAAAACATTAGTAAAAAGATACATAGACCAGACTTTGACCAACCGATTGAAATCAACTCCACAAATTTCAAATGTCGTTGTAGGTTCAAAGTTTGACCAACAACCCATGTTACAACGAACACCACACCGGATATCAAAACACTGCTATGTTACTATACCCTAGTAACCCACGATAATATAACTCTAATCGACAGTAAAGCAAATATAGAGTAACAAGATTAAAACAAATAAATAAACTCGAATGTGTGTAATGTATGTAATCAGTTTTAATATAAGTCTCATCGTTAAGTGACAAAAGCTACATCATCTAACTATATGCATTATCTCAACTATATGTATTTATTTTCGATATGATCATCTATTTCAAAAAGGTGTTTCATCTCTTATTCCAACTATCGGATCTTCGCCATATGTGCATCAAAAATCACGGGGTAATTAATGTTGTTTATTTCCATGCATATGCGGCGAAGATCCGATCGATTGGAATAAGAGATGAAACACCTTTATGGGATTATTATAGGGCTAGCTGCAAGTGAACTAAATTCCATGAATATAGCTTGACTTGAAGTAATTCGTTTAGGTAAATGAATCAAACCCGATATTGATGTTCTCATTTGTTTTCCCTACTTTCTAAAAGGAAAGACTCACTTTTAAGGCACAGATAATACGAAAAATGTTCAACTTCATGGTTAATTCTTAAATTAGTGGGTTCTAGGAAAATCCAATCACTGATAAAATGAAGCACTTGCTCAAAACAACACCACAAAACTATTAAAAAGACTCAAGAGACTTTAACAAATCAAATCACTAAAACACGACTGCGAGTATACATGAGACACCTTGTAGAACGCCACACAAAGCGCAATAAAAGAGATACACGTCCCACATATATTATATACTCTTCTCCGTCACGAAAATAATCATTCTTTCTTCTTTGGTTTGTCCCCTAAAATAAACCCATTTCTTAAAAAGAATGAAATTATAGTGTAATTTTTTAAAGCAAGCATGTAAAACTACAATTTTAAAAAATTTAATTTGTCAAATAAGACTATTTGACAATGCACCTCAACTTAACGAGTCTCCCATCACGTCACCCCTTAACTTACTCCATTTTTAGGGGCAAGTCCAACCGGGGGTGTGCCGTGTGTGTGTGTGTGTATATATATATATACAATTAACCTAAAATTAAGCCATCTAAGTTGAGGTGGGCTGGGCCAAGGTACGTGGGTTAATAAAGAATTGTGGAACGGTTTAACCCAAACCTGTTGGTTTTCTTTGTCATACGGCAAGGACTGTTATGTTGTCCTCAGATGCGGCGCCTCACGAGCTGGGGTTTAACAGGCTGTATTGGTTATACAGAGCTAATTCAGCTATAGGTCGCATTTGCTCAACCCAATATCCTATAGCACTCTCAAGTATCTATGGATCGAGTCAATCAATTGTACATGTTCAACCCATGGGGTTAGCTACTTGACTTAGTGGTTTGACCACTTTTAACTTAGAGCCCGTTTGTTCGTGCGTTTTGGCTAAAATACAGGGTTAAAACGCAACTTATTTTTTAACTTAGCATTTCAATGCTGCGGTAGAAAAAATTGCGTTTTCAAAATGCAGTTGCGTTTTAAAACGCTGAAATTCCTAGTTTTTTCCCAAAACGCAGTTAAAAAAAATTGCGTTTTAAATAATTTGCGTTTTCAAAACGCAACGTTTTTAAAATGCTGCGTTTTGAAAACGTCACACCAAACAGACTCTTATTGTGTGGAGCGATTTTTTAAAAAAATTACTCCCTCCATCCTTAAATTATTGTCTTGTTTGGCTTGACACGGAAGAAAAAATAATTGACTTGATTATTAATATTGGTATAATGTGTAGTTTCTTTTAATGCCCATGTGCATGTGGCCCATAATTAAAGTAGAAAGAAAAAGTAAGAGTAAAATGATAAAAGTGTTATCCTAAAAAAAAAACTTTCAAACAAAATAATTATTTTAAGACGGACAAAAAAAAAAAAAGCAAGACAATAATTTAGGGAGAGAGGGTGGGAGTATATTGTTTCTTAAAACTAAAGCCCGGCCCTTAGCATGTTCCATTGTGATCGGTTAAACAGGGCCCCCAAATTTAAGGGGCCCAATTTTATGGAAACTGTTAGCCCAACTTTAAGAGCCGTTCCGTTTCTCAAGGCTCGCAGCGTCCTGGCGTCTGTTTCTCTCTTTCTCTCTCAACTTCTTCCCTTAATCATCTGGCAATCCATCAATTACGACAAATTGGCTACTTGAATTCCATACTTCCAAAGTTTCTCCCTTCATTGGTCTTGGCCTTTTCCGGAACTGCAAGATTTACCCATATCCAATTGATCAAAATTAAGCCACAACACCAACTGTGAGTACAGAAACGGAATCGATTGGGACTTTGTTCACAAGCATGGGTCTTGCATGGCTGTGAATTCTTGATTCTTCGTGTAAGTTTCTAGTTTCCCTTAATCCCTTTATTTTGGATAAATGGATGTGATTACTGAATCATAATCACGAGAGTTTTCTTAACCCAATAAACCCTTGATGCGACCACTGCACACTAGAATTATTTTCGAATCAAACTCATCAATTAACCACTGCGATTGTGAGTACTGATCGACTAAACTGATGCGAAGGCGCACTCTTCCCTCTCTGCTATATAAGAAGGCTTTTGCCTTTTCTTAGCAGACTGAAGAAGTCATTTCGTCCTTCGATCTAGCTAAACAAAGAAAATTCGCAAAGCTAAAATCCCAGAACCAAACTGGACTTAGAAAAGCAACCTTAATTTGGGATATATATGATTGATTAATGCTTTAGTTTTGATTTAAAAAACATAGAAAAAAAGGGAACTAAACTGCAATTTTTTTGGTGTAATTTTAGTACACTTATTTCTGTTCATTTTTATATTTCGATTCATCTTCACCCAACTTTGGAAAATTCTTAAAAATAAGTACATGTTTAACTCTAACTTTCGAGCATTGTATTTGACAATCTTACTGATTAATTTTTATTTATTTATTGAGAAAAGTTAAATTAGTGATTATGATAAGGATATTCCATAAAGAATTATTTCTAGTGCATATTGTACGAAATTTGTAGTTTTCCCTAATCTTAATTTAATAATTTTAGTGGCAATCATTGAATCGATTCCCGTAGCCATTCTTCGTCTTCTTTATATGGTAACTATGATTTTTGAGCTCTGACCCTATTTAAGAATTGATAAACCAGGTTATTTCGTTCCATTCATAGTAATTGAGAGATTTTCTGGAAAAAATTGATTATGAAAACCTAATTGAAGACTCAACTTCAAGGAATGTTAGAAGAATGATATTTTTCAAATAAAAATTTTGATAGTAGTTTGGATGTTAAGTGATTTTGGTACTTCATTTGTAAGAAAATAATTTTAATATTATAATATAATAAAATATGTAATTTATTTTTATTTTTTTTGTTAATTATCATTTGTTAATTTTAAGGCCCAATTTTAAGTTCAAGACACGGCCCTTAAAATGTTAGGACCGACCTTGTAAAGAGAGTAGTAAACACTAGGCATTAATATTTGAACTTTATAGTATACCGTAAAGTGTTTGAATTGAAAAATAGACTAAGAATAGCTTTGTCTCTAAATGCATGTCAAATTTTTCTCTTTGGTTTTTCACCAATGTACAGTAATTAACGAGAAAGAGACTCATCAGATATGGATTTTCTTAGGCCAGCGGCATACTCGAACCTCGTAGAAGTCAAAGAAAAGAAAAGAAAAGAAAAGAAAAGAAAAGAAAAGAAAAAGGAAAAGAGAGAGTACATATTTCATTCAAATAGGCCATTCGTCCCTAAATGCAAGGCATTGTTATTTGGACTTTATTTTCAATCAAGGCATTTTATGTAATGTTTTATTTAATGCATACATAATTTTTTTATTACACTATACTGAAAAGTGTTTTAATTAAAAAAATAGAGAAAGAATAGCCGTGTCCCTAAATGCCTCCCAATTTTATCTTTTTGGTTTTTCACCATTGTGCTGTAATTAAGGAGAAAGAGAAGTACATATTGCTGGAAATATGATGTTAATGACATTTTTGATGGGTCTCGTTTATGAACTTTAAGATGTTAATGTCTAACGGGAGAATTGGAAAATGTTATATGCAAGGAAATAAACTACTTTTATGTTTGGATTGAGACTATTTAGTGATTAGAATCCATTGTTGAAAGGAGTTGAAAAAGGTGACATTTCAATGGGTTTTCTCCATGTCTCGCGTGCTCGCTCGACTCGGTTCGGGTGAATGTCTCGAGTCGAGGGGTTCTATTTATTTTTGGACAAAATACATTTAAATGAAACTTTTTAATTTACTGTTACATTACGGTTTTGACCTAGTCTTAATTAGGTTAATAACGTGTGTTTTACAAAGAGAGATTAAGGGGAACGGTTTTGATCTATCCTTAATTATCTCGTCCGTAACAGTGCAACGAAGGCATACATAGCCTCTCTCTCTCGAAACAAAGTGACGCACTGATTTCCGTAGAAACCACTTTTGGTTTTGTCTCCCTTATGCAATCTGCCAACAAAATCAAGCCTTGAAATCTATATTTTAATCCATAGTTACTCTTACTGGTTGTTCGGTGATTGGAGCGTGGTCGAAGGAGAACAGTCAAGTGTGTGCAAGGTCTGTTCTTAACATTAGATTATATTGGGAGACGTTTTCCGACTCAACTGGAGTGCACTAGTAAGTACGAGGGCAATTCTTTTTCAAGGTCAGTCCGTAGTTCGGACAATCCAATGCATTCGATAAGTTTTCTTCCTTCCGATTTTTTTTTTGTTCCGCAATAGCATATTAATTGTTGTTTCAATTTTTATTCTTATTCTATAATTCTGGTTGGATTGCCTTAGTAATTTCTTTGTTAATTGTGCATACTTCTATGTTTACTGATTGTGTGTTTTAATATCCTTTTAATTAAAAAAATAAAATAAAACAAATTTGTAACCTGCTGTGTCAAACTCTTGGTTAATGTTGCCATTGTTAAAATACTTATTTTAATACATTGCCATGCTATTATTTTATTAATCTTTGATCTTGCCAACAACCTGTTTTTTATACTTTATTAATTCTTGTTCATGTAAACAATTTGTTTTGAAAAACGTTGCTCAAACAATTGATACATATATACTGGTGCTATCAATCTTGAAGAAGAATTGAAATTGGTTATTTTTCTAAAACAAACGGTTTAGCATGGCTGGTACAAGCAATACTGAGAATGTTACTGTATGGAGCTAGGACTGTTGATGACTATGCTACTGTTGGTTCGCAAAGGGTCAATTTAACTGGAATGCCGGAGAAATTCTCTGGGCATTTCTCCAAGCGTTGGCAACAACGCATGAAGATTTTGTTAATCACCAAGGGCTTGCTTTCAGTAGTCATGTCTCTGTGTCCTCTTGTTATCGAAAATGATCCCAGAAGTGTGAAACGATCCGCGTTGTGGCGTGAGAAAAATGAAATAGGCAAAGGATTGATACTGTTGGGCTTGTCCAACATTTTATTCGATGTCTATTGTACCTTTCCAGGCAATGCCAAAAATCTCTGGGATGAGTTGGACAAGAAATATAATACTGATAACAATGGTCTTGAAAAGTATTTCGTTTCAAAGTTCTTGAAATCCGAAATGAAAGAGGGTAAATCAGTACTGGAACAGACTTAAGAGTTAGAACTCATCTTACATTCTCTCCGAGAGGTTGAAATGGAATTTCCCGAAAAGTTTAAAGCGATGGCCATAATAGAGAAGCTGCCGAAGTCATAAGAAGATTTCGGGATGACTCTCAAACATAAAATGAAAAAAATCACTTTAAAAAGTTTAATGCATTCCATTACAATTGAGGAAGAGTATAGGAAAGAAGGTAGTCAAGTGCCTGTTGAGTATCAACCAAAGGCACATGTGGTAACTGGAGGAAAAGTTATACGAGAATCTAAAAACAAACAACCTGTTGTTCAAAATTATCCCGATCTTCTAAAAGTCAAAGCTAAAATTGCAAAGAAACACAAGGTAAACAAACCATGTTGAAATTGTGGACAGATAGGGCATTGGGCCAAGACTTGTCCGAACAAGAAAGCTAAGGCTCAAGTTGGTGGACCTCAAGTCAACATGGTGACTGAAGGTGCTAATTCCAGTGGGTATGTTTCAATTAACCCTTAAGTTTTTACTGTTTATAATTCCAATGAGTGGTTAGTAGATACTGGAGCAAATGAGCATGTTTGTGGTGATAAATCGCTCTTTGTTTCTTACCAACCTGCAGCTGGAAGAACAGTGATGATGGGGAATTCTAGTGCTGCCAAGGTGATAGGGACACGACGCGTGGACTTGAGATTTCCCTCACGCCGAGTTCTATCCTTGCATGGAGTGCATCACGTTCCCAACACGAGAAGGAGCATTATTAGTGGTTCTATCTTAGTTAGATAGGGTTATGAACTGAATTTTAAATTCAATAAAGTTGTAATTTTATTTGGTGGATCTTTTGTTAGCAAGGGTTACTTGTCAGATGGATTATTTAAAATTATGGTTGGATTTGTTTAACTCAATTATGTATCTGAGAATTTTGATTCATCTACTTTATGGCATTATTGTTTGGGTCATGTTAATTTAGATTCTGTTAAACGCATGATGAATTTATATTTGATCCCAAAGCATACTATTGATAAAACTAAGAAATATCAAGTTTGTAACTGCTAAACAAGTAAGAAAATCATACCATTCGGTGAATAGGGATTCAGAATTACTTGATTTGATTCACATAGACATTTGCGAGTTTAATGGTATGCTTACACATGACCATAAGAAATACTTTATCACCTTTATAGATGATTTTACTAGATATTGCTACGTGTATCTGCTTAAGAGTAAAGATGAAGCACTTGAAAAAATTCTTAGTTTTCAAGAATGAAGTAGAGACACAAACTGACAAGAAAATTAAAAGGTTAAGGTCTAATAGAGGAGGAGAGTACACTTTCAACTTATTTGTGCTGGAATGCCAAAATTTTGGCATAGTGCATGAGGAAACACCACCTCAGTCAATGGGATAGCAGAACGAAAGAATAGGACCTTTAAAAATATGATTAATAGTTTATTAAAAAGTTCTGGATTACCTAGATATATGTGGGTTGAAGCCTTGAATACGGTTTGCCATATTCTGAATAGGGTACCTCTGAAACATAAAGATAAGTGTCCTTATGAACTTTGGACGGGTCCTAAACCAAG
This sequence comes from Platycodon grandiflorus, assembly GCA_016624345.1. Lineage (NCBI taxonomy): Eukaryota > Viridiplantae > Streptophyta > Magnoliopsida > Asterales > Campanulaceae > Platycodon > Platycodon grandiflorus. The sequence goes on from CM028362.1 coordinate 50,044,214, forward strand.
CTTAAAGTACTTTAAAAGTATAGGACTGCCTTGCAAAAGTGTTAGTCCCTGAACACAAAAGGAAAAAGCTAGGACCTAAATCTGTTGATGCAATTTTTATAGGTTATGTGGAACATTCCTATGACTTGAGATTTTTAGTTATCAAATCTGAAATTTCAGGCATAGTTGCGAATACCATTGTTGAATTTCATGATGCAACATTCTTTGAAGATATATTTCCCATGTAAACATGTGTGCCTCAAAATACTTCAAATGAAAATCAAGACTCCACATTAAGGTCCATTCCTCATCAAGTAGAAAGGATATCAAATGTGGGGGTAGGACCTAGTAGTTCTAGTCATAGTGACGTTCAGTCCGATGAACTAGATGAACCTAGAAGGAGTAAACGGGCTAGGGCCACTAAGGAGTTTGGAAGTGATTTCATCACTTACAATCTTGAGGGTGATCCTATTACCTTCAAAGATGCTATAGCTTCACCCAAAACTATTCATTGGAAGGATGCCGTGAAGAGTGAAATGGATTCCATTGTTCAAAATGGAACATGGGAAATCGTTGATCTCCCTACTAGGTGCACAACTATTGGGTGCAAATGAATTTTTAAAAGGAAGTTGAAACTAGACGGAACCATAGATAAGTATAAGGCCAGGTTAGTTGCTAAGGGTTTCAAACAAAATGAAGGCATTGATTTCTTCAATACCTATGCTCTTGTTACACGTATGACTACTATCAGAATGCTAATCGCATTGGCATCCGTATTAGGTCTCAACATTCATGAAATGGATATTAAGACAGCTTTTCTTCATGGTAACATTGAAGAGGAGATCTATAAGGATCAGCATGAAGGATTTGTAGCTAAAGGCAACGAGAGGAAAGTTTGTAAGTTGGTTAAGTCCTTGTATGGACTTAAACAAGCCCCTAAGCAATAGAATGAACAATTTGATAAGGTTGTCTTAACATTTGGTTTTACTCTTTGTGATGCAAATCAGTGTGTCTATTTCAAGGTTAAAGGTGATGCTTGTATTATCTTATGCCTATGGGGTTGTTTGGTAGTTAGGCAGGGATAATCATTATTATTAATCCTGGTGTTATTAGTTCATTCGTTATTAATCCCTACTTATATATAGGAGGTAATTTTAAAATTAAAAATGTTAATTACGTGTTTTTTTTTTAAATTTTTAGTGAGGGTGCTAATAATACCACCCTCTCTCTTGGTATTATTAGTGAGGGGATAAGGACCTTATCCGAATAACTCGTGCTAATAGTCCCGACCGCCTATTGCGTACCAAACATCCGATAATTCGGATTATTAATCCTATCCGGCCTTAATCCTGACTACCAAACAGCTCCTATATGTAGAAGATATATTATTATTCGGCTCAAACAATGATATAATAATTGAGACCAAGTCATTCTTGAAGACAAAGTTTGAAATGAAGGATATGGGTGTCACTGAGGTAATTCTTGGGTTAAAGTTGGCCAGGTCAATCGAGGGTATAGCTATTTTACAATCTCATTATGTAGATAAAGTCATTGAGAAATATGGCTATAAAAATAGAAGAATTACAAAAATATGATCCTTCTGTAGCTTTGTATAAGAATGAAAGTGGGGTTCTTGTGTCTCAATTAAGATATTCTCAGATTATTTGTAATACCCTAGCTCCCCTAATGTGTTATTTGCATAAGTATATGTTTTATTAGCATGAGTAGAAATGCCATGATAGTAATATGAACTATGGTTGTGTAGCTTGTTGAGTAATTTAACCTTATATACTTGTGATAATTGCCTAAGAACTTTTTGGGTTGGCTTTGGTTGCATAAAATGACTTTGTATTTGGTGAAAATCATACTGGAGACAGAGCGATCGCCTTGGCAAGGGCCAGAGCGATCGCCCTATGGACAGAAAGTTGGTATCCGTGAACTGAGGACAAAGCGATCGCTTTGGCTTATAGCAAAGCGATCACCTTGCAAACAGAAACTAGAGCGATTGCTTTGACTTGTTTGAGAGCGATCGCCCTGCTGGCAGAATTGTTATACATATTTTATTATTGTTACTTGCATGCACCACACTTTCATTGTTAAGAGAACACATCCCAAAAGCCATGACTCAGCATCTCTTCCACCTCTTACACCCCTGAGAGAGTAGCCATTACTCCCATTTCCTTCCAAAAACTCCATTAAACCTTAGAGAGAGTGTCTGTGTGCTGTGAAGGTGATTTACTGTATGTTTTGTATCTCCTCAAGATCTAACCATCCAAACCTTGATCCAAGACCAGATTTGTGTTGCTTGAGACTAGGAGAACTACTTTGAAGGCTTTGATTCTCTTTTTAGTGGTTTGATTTGTCTATTTAAGGTAAGTTACTAATCCCCTATGTATGCTTAAGAATTTGTTGCATAATATTGATATAGTAAACATGCATGTCTTGTTTACTTGATGATTTCATGTTTAAATGGTATGTTGAGATGTATAACATGTTTATATGTTATGTGTGGTGTTTGGATGATGTTGCATGTTGATGTTGAACACTCAACCATGGAATTAAACACAAGAACAAGTTAGAGATTTGAAATGGGAAATCTTGCATATAGCAATTATACCCAAATTTTAAGAAGTGTAGTAATGACTCTAAGAAGTTGATATTAAGTTGGAGTAACAATTACTGAATAACATGTTGAAATCCTACGAGATTTAGAGTTTGTTTGCTATGTGTTTTGGTCCTCCGAGTGAATGATACTGGTAAATTAGAGACTTGTAATTAGCTCTAAAATGATTGTTTGAAGTTCTTGAAACAATATGTTTGATGAGAATTCTTGGTAGAATAATATAATCTACGTGTTATTTGTCAAGTTCACTACTTTTGAACTTGATGGTTATTTGCATAAGATGAGTATTATACCAACTTGTGCATTGCATAGAGTCTAGCTGGCATTGTTGTTATATCAGGTGGGATGACCTATAGTCTTTACGAATTCGTTTCGTGATCGCTATAAGTCGCCGTACCGGAGTTCACACACTCCTCATCTGTTGGCCACAGTTGGGAAGTAGCCCCATTGTTGTAGCAATATGCATGACTTTGGCTTGCTAGAAGAACTCGATGGATTTTGTTGGGGGACCCGGTGGATTTTTTCGGAATAGTCGATACATCACACACGAGTATCGATACACATTGGTTATTTTGTGTATTGCAGGAGCAACACAATGATAGAGAAAGAGAAATGATATCTTTTGTAATGTGGTTTATTTATGAACACTTATATGAATATCAAGGTGCTATATGAGATATGTGATTAGTATATCAATGATGATGATATATGTTTAGTTGTGGTATATAAATGTTATTACCATGTTATGTTTACAACTTGAGCATTATGTCATGCCATATAGTTGCATTTAGTAACTTATTGAGTTTCGACTCACCCCGTTTGTTGTTTATTGTTTTTCATAAGATCCGAGCCAACCTAGCAGTTCTCGATGAGATCGGTGAGATTGCGGTTTGCTAGCAGGTTGTATTTTGGTTTAGTAGCTCTTGAAGCTTGAGGTTGTTTAGTAGTATTTCTTTTGGTGAGGACGTTGGTTGTGTAAAGTTATGTAAACTTTACTTGGGTAGTATTTGTTCGTATTGTAATCCTTATATTCTTTTGGTAGCCAACGAATGTATGTCGAGCTGTATATTTAACTTCTTAGTAAGTTCAGTTTCTCTTCCGAGCATGTTGTAGCTCGCTGTTATGTTAGTATTCCGGCATGTTATTGCCGACGATGTTGTTGTTGTTATTGTTGTTGGTTGTTTCCCAAGTCCTAGACTTGTGGTTTTTATTTGTTGGGTTCCGACGTTGTGTCATCGATGACCTGTTTAATATTTAAATTAGGTTTTATCCGCTGTGTTTTGTCGTAAGTACGGGTGGTTACACCACGTGCTCTTCTTGTTGTTGTCGTTTTGTCGTTTTGGTGACCCGACCTTGGGATTTCATATAGAGATCCGGGTCGGAGCATCACATTATTGGTAGCCTGAGATACCTTGGTAACTGTACTAGACCTGATATTGCGTTTTCAGTGTCTAAGCTGAGTTGGTACACTAGTTGTCCAAACAGAACTTATTGGGAGGACTTGGATAGAGTACTTAGGTACTTGAAAGGAACTAGTTCCTTGGGTTTGCATTATGGTAAATATCCTCCTGTTCTTGAATGATATAATGATGCAAGCTGGATAGCCAAGAACTCCGGGAGTTATGGATATACGGGGTACATGTTTACTTTCGGTGGTGGGGCTGTCGCCTGAAAGTTTACCAAACAAACTATTTTGTCTCGGTCTACCTTTGAGGCCGAGCTGTGTGCTTTGGATACTACAGGAATCATGGCTGAGTGGTTTATGAGACCAATGTCCGAGTTACCTATCATCAGCAAGCCGATTCCACCGATCTGTTTGCATTGTGACAGTATGAGCACAATTGCAAAGATCCAGAGAACCAAGTACAATCAAAAGACAAGAAGACACATTTAAGTTAGACTCAAAACTATAAGGAAATTTGTGTCTCAAGGGGTATTTACTGTCGATTTTGTTGGATCTAAAGAGAATACAGTAGATCCGTTAACTAAAGGACTTGACTTGAGTCAGGTTGTAAAATCCAGGTTAGGAATGGGACTGAAACCCATAGTTGATTCATCCGCAGTAGGAACCCAACCTATCTGAATGAAGATCCTATAAAGAAGGGTCAATGTGGTATTAACAAATTGTAGATTAAATTGAGCATCTGATAAATATGACACGTGAGTGTCTGTGTCTATTCCTTGACAAACCTAGTAGATGCTATAAGTTGCTGGAGAGTAAGAGTTTAAAACTCTGAATGAGATCGAGCCTTTAAGGTAGGGTGTTAGCAACGCACTCTTGGAGATGCCCAACTACGAGAATGTTATTGTGAGGCCGCAATAAGAGAATAATGGTTAATTTTCGAAAACATTCTTGAGACAGGATTAGGACGCATGGCTAGAAATGCGTCAACCCTATAGATCATTGCTATAGCCGTTAATGTGTTGTCCTCTGACACCACCATAACAAATGTTCAAGTTCAAAAACTATGTTCACTTAGTTCCTGTGAGAGTTTTAGTTGACATCTTAGGTAATGGTTCAAACCGGGAGGTACCATCATCGAAAGCACATTATAATAATCAGAATTGAGATTCAACTATGGATTTGTGGGGGATTGCTGGAAATATGATGTTAATGGCATTCGTGATGGGTCTCGTTTATGAACCTTAAGATGTTAATGTCTAATGTGAGAAATAGGAAATGTTGTATATCAGGAAATAAATGACTTTCATGTTTGGATTTAGACTATTTAGTGGTTGGAATCTATAGTTGAAAGGAATTGGAAAAGGTGACATTTCAATGGGTTTTGTCCATGGCTCGCGTGCTCGCTCGACTTGGTTCGGGTGAATGTCTCAAGTCGAGGGGTTCTATTTATTTTTGGACAAAATACATTTAAATGGAACTTTTTAATTTTACTGTTACATTACGGTTTTGACCTAGTCTTAATTAGGTTAGTAACGTGTGTTTTACAAAGAGAGATTAAGGGGAACGGTTTTGATCTATCCTTAATTATCTAGGTTGTACCAGTGCAACGAAGGCATACATAGGCTCTCTCTCTCTCTCTCTCTCAACAAAGTGGCGCACTGATTTCCATAGAAACCACTTTTGGTTCTCTCTCCCTTATGCAATCTGCCAACGAAGTCAAGCCTTGCAATCTATATTTTAATCCATAGTTACTCTTACTGGTTGTTCGGCGATTGGAGCGTGGTCGAAGGAGAACAGTCAAGTGTGTGCAAGGTCTGTTCTTGACATTAGATTATGATGGGAGACGTTTGCCGACTCGACTGGAATGCATCAGTAAGTACGAGAGCAATTCTTCTTCAATCAGTCCGTATTTCGGACGATCCAACATGTTCGATAAGTTTTCTCCCTTCAGATTTTTTTTTGTTCCACAATAGTATATTAATTGTTGTTTCAATTTTTATTCTTATTCTATAATTCTGTCATCGGTTGGATGGCCTCGGTAATTTCTTTGTTAATTGTGCATATTGCTATGTTTACTGATTGTGTGTTTTAATATCCTTTTAATTAAAATAATAAAATAAAATAAATTTGTAACCTGCTGTGTCAAACTCTTGGTTAATGTTGTCATTGTTAAAATACTTCTTTTAATACATTGCCATGTTATTATTTTATTAATCTTTGATCTTGCCAATAACCTGTTTTTGTTTCTTTATTACTTCTTGTTCATGCAAACAATTTGTTTTTGGAAAACGTTGCTCAAACAATTGATACATATATACTGGTGCTATCACATGTTTTTAGTTTCATCCAAAAATTTCACGTTTGAAAATTTTACGTAATAACTAAAAGATATATTAGTATTACTGGAATTTGTAAGGTCTAAAAATAGAAATTTAGGAAATTACATATAATTACAAAAATACTTGCATACATTAATCAAGATATTTACAACACATGTAAAGGATAAATTTGAAAAATCATGAAAATTATAAGCATAACTTTTAAAAGTAGACTCATTGAATAAAATATTTTAAAATAAAATAATATTCCATTTGCTCCTAAATAATTGTCTTGCTTTCCTTTTTTATTCGTTAAAAAAAATTATTTCTAAACTTTCATTTAAGAAAATATTTTTACTACTTTACCCTTACTTTTCTTCTGACTTTAATTATGTTCACATGCACAAAAATTTTAAAGAAAACTTCTTATTATATTAATATTTATAATAAAATTAATTAATTATTTTTAATCTATATGTTATTTAAACAAGTCGATTATTTACTAACGGGGAAAGTGGAAAAAAAAAAAATTATTTCTAAAATGGAGGGAGCAAGTGTTTGTCAGTAGAGTAAAAGAAAAGAAGAAAGGGACCGTGGTCAGAGACGAGGGAACGACTATGGTCACCATGCAAAATCTGCAACTTTGATGGTAGTTTTATGGGTTAATGACACCACTAGTCCCTTGATTATAAATTTATTTACAATTAGTACCTTAATAAAAATTTGAATTAGAATAGTCCTAAAAAGTCAAATACGATATATTTCTGATCAAATAAGATAGATAATATGAAAACACGATAGTACGACACGAATACGATATGACACCACGAATTGCCACCCTTAACCACGTGACAATTTTGAATTTTTAGGACTATTCTAATGCGAAGTTTTGTTAAGGGACTAATTGTAGATAAGTTCATAGTTAAAGGACTAGTGGTGTCATTAACCCTAGTTTTATACAGGAAAACTGTACTCCTATGTCCTTAAATTATTTTCTTGTTTGACCCGACATATCGATTAAAAAAAAATAATTGATTTGATTATTAATATTGGTATAATATGTAGTTTCCTTTAATGCCCATATGTATATGCCCCTAATTAAAATAAGAAGAAAAAATAAGGATAAAATGATAAAATTATTGTCATAAAAAGAAAATTTTCAAATAAGATAATTATTTTAGAACGGACAAAAACGAAAAGCAAGATAATAATTTAAGGATTGAGGGAGTACTATCTTTGTTTCAAAATAATTGTTATTTGTAATTTTTTAAAGTCAAATTATTTTTATTATTATACCGTAAAAATAGTTGTTCACAAACTTACATATTTTTATTATTATGTGGTAAATAAGTATATACGTCTTCTACCAGATTCGGGAGATTATACTTATAACTTTTGGTACACTAAAAAATAAGTACTCCCTCTGTCATTTAATTATTGTTTTATTTGACTTAGTACACAGATTAAGAAAAAAAATTAATTTGATTATGAATATCTATATAATGTGTAATTTTTTTTAATGTCTATGTGTATGTGGCCCATAATTAAAATAAAAAAAATTAAAGATAAAAAGGTAAAAATAATATTTTAAAAAAATAATTATTCTGTGACAGCTAAAAAAGATAAGGATGGCAATAATTTAGAAAAGGAGGGAGTAAATAATTGTTGAAAACCGTGTACGGTACAGAGCGTGGAATTATATCATTTGTTAATTGCACCGTTACTCTAGCTTTACACCAAGTTATCGTTCTGGTCTATGCTTTCATACTGTGACTAGTAGAAGAACTCTCGACGACTAGTTAGTTCTACACACACACGAAAAGAATCGCTCAGCTCTGACATACGCACTTGAAAATGGAGAACTTCTGGCAAAAAGCCAAGACGTTTGCTGAAGAAGCAGCGAAGAGATCTCAATCCTTAACAACTACTTCGCCGGCCAAAATCGCCGACATCGTCTCCGAGACCGCCAAGCGTTCCAAGGACATTGCCGCCGAGGCCTCTAAGAAAGCCGAGGAGTTTAGAACCGTCGCTCTCTCACTCGCCGATCAAATTCCGACGCTTTCGATCGCCACTTCTTCTTCGGTTACCGCGGATGCGCCGTCGGATTTGGAGCTTGAGAAGTTCGGCATCACGGATGATCTTAGAGACTTCGTCAAAGGACTCACTTTATCGACGTTCCAGAACTTTCCTATTCAAGGTATGATCATTTTTTTTGTGGTACCGGCCGGCATTGCTTTGAAATGTGGCGTTGATTGGATCTGTTTTGAGTTATTATGTTACTGAACAGTAATTTGATTGTGTTTTTGGTCATCCGGCTCATTTTAGTTGCTTTGAGTCTACATATCTGAAATGTGTAAAATTAGTGATAATATGACCTCGTTTATTTCTATGTGAAAATACTTTCATGATCATTTTTATGTGGTTTTTGTAGTGTCGCCATTGCTTTGATTAGATCTGTTTGAGTTATTATGTAACTGAACAGTAGTTTAATTGTGTTTTCTGTTGCCCTGCTCATTTTAGTTATTTTGAATTGATATCTGCATTGTTTAGAATTTGTGAAATTGGCTTCTTTTAAACATTTTGTCGTAAATATATGATGATGCAAATCAGCAAATGTCCGTAGTCTTGAGATAATTTATGTTTCTGTTTTTCTCTATCGTTACTTAATTGTGAGCCTTGGTTGAGACTTGAAATTGGAATCGGAGTTGAATGTTTCAAAGTTTAAGCTAATTTTTCTAAATTCCAATTCTAAGGCATGGTTTTTGGTGCCCCCAGACATTACAATTGCAGTTGGCTCGTCTATGAAAAATCAACTACATTTTGGAACCTTAGGTCACATTCATGTAATCCCTGATTTGTTGAAATAATTTACATCTCTGGTTGAAATATAAGAGAGCGCTTTCTAAGTATATTACTTTTCACATTTGTTTCTTGATATTTAATTTTTGCTACTTTCACAATTTTGTTTGTGTCTGTGTGCTTTTGTGTTTTGTAAGTGAAAATATGTTTTGATGTTACATTTGGCTCATGTTTCAGTATCATAGTGATTTGTTTTTTTATTTTTGCTACAACAGTGTTAAAGTGTGAAAATTGTTCTCCATTCACTTTTCATCTACAAATTGAAATGATTGAACTAGCTTTCTCTACGTTTAGATGATGTTGCTGCGACTGATGTGGCTACCGTCTCCAATGTTCGCCAAGATCTTTCAGAGTGGCAGCAGAAACATGCTAATCTTGTTCTCACTACCGTGAAGGTAATTACTTTTGTTGTTCCCCAAATGCAATGGTCTGTATCATGTATCAGTTTTTATTCTATACTTCAGTCCCAGTTATAATTCTTGTGTGCTCATTTTCTTTCTAGAATCAAAGGAGCCCATTTGAGATGGGTTTGTCCGGCTAGTAAGTCCAGAGTTTAAACTCATGGGGCAGCATTGTGGTATATGATGATCAAGTGTCGGGAAGAGCGGACTATAATTTTAGTTTACTGGAACATTACTAGGATTCTTTGTTCATACACAACTCCGTTGTCTTTATGCTATGCAATCTTAAAGCACCAATGCCTTGACGTTTTATTTCTCATTGAAGCCTCATTTCTCCTAAAATATAGGCCTGTGGCTTTACGGAATGATAAAGTTGGACACTCAGATAATTTACCATCCCTTTAATTCTAAGGTTCTAGGATTAAATAGACCTGACACCAAAAATATTTCTGTCAGGCAACGTTAGACACAAGTCTACATTGTGTGGAATATGCCGGTAACTTAGACTATTTCGTCTTCTCTTCAAAGTTGTTGATTTGTGTTTTTACTCTATTGCTTTTGAGTATGTGTCTCCGTTCAGTACTTCTGATGATATGATGATTGAGTTTCTCAATTCATTGATAATAAGTGCCAAGTGTTGAGCAAAGGGCAACTTGGTGTGTATATTCCCCAAACCTTAGGAATATTAAAGAATATGTTCTTATTGGAAATTGGTAGAAGTACTTGTGTATGATATAAGAGAACATTCATATCAGATAAAAGAATGCATGTCTCCTTAGGCTAGATGTGTCTAACTAAATAATCAAAACTGTAATTATAATTTAAAAAGTTTATTATTGCATCTCATTGAAACTTGGAAGATGCTGGAGGATCAAACGTCCTCTGGCTCTTATCCAGTTGATGAGTTCCAGTATATTATGATTTGGAAAGTTTTTTGCCATCAAGTTCTGCATATCAAAAACTTTTAACCTTGTCTAATTGCGAAACTGATTGAAGCATGTACTGGTCTTTTCTTGTGTTGGCAACCTATGTATATTAATACATATTTTTGTTCTTGTGAAATTGTTTAATTTCTGGTTTGATGTGGTTCAGTTGTCTCATTCTTTTATGCGATTCCACTTGATAAATTGTTTGCGATTGCACACTGATATCGATGATCGTGTTAACAGAGGTATTCCATGTATTAAGCATCTAATGCATCAATGAGCTTGTGCTTCATCAATATACAGACCTATATCAAGCTAATTTATCACTGGATATATCATGCTAATTATATTTCTAATAATTATGTTTCAGGAAGTTTCAAGGTTAAGATATGAATTGTGCCCGCGGCATATGAAAGATAGGAGATTTTGGAGAATATACTTTACTCTTGTGAGCACCCATGTGTCTGTGTAAGTAATTATCTCTTTTTTAATACTTCCTTTTTTCTTTCAAGATACGGGGGACCGACATCAGATGTTGATATATTTGAGATCCCAAATGCAATTACACAGGGGAAGTATGGATGCCTGACAAAGCTAGTTAAGTTATTGTCGGTCATCCTAGAAGAGAGATATTGACACTTGTCATAAAACAATCGGAAGGCAGATAATTACCTGTCTGGCTTTAATATAGTGAAAAGGAAATATTCCTTAAAGATGTTAATTCTTTGAATTTGGTAGTTTTGGTACTTTTTAGTTTTAAACATCGTCTGATAGGAGTGTTGCAATTCTGTATGCAATGGCTATATGCAAGCTTTATACACCATGGAGAGACCTAGTGGCTTGAATCTAGTATTGATATTGTGGAGTCTCGTCCTTGACATCAATTGCTCAACATCCTATCATCGTCCATTCCTGAATCAGAGAAGTCCTGTTATCAAGATGCCACCTCATAAGACTAATTGCTACAGCCCATAAAAAACGAAATTATAAAAAGCCAATAGAAAGTGACATATTAGCAGTCACGACTCATGAACTAGTTACGAGTTGGCATCCTGTTTAATTACAACATGTATGCTTTCTTTAGTCCTTATTTTCATGGTCATTATTAGCTATGAGAGGAAGTACGTGGAGGAGATCAAGCTACAACAAGAAGAGCAGACAAAAGCTGATAAAGTCGAGCGAACTCTAGTTGTTGGACTAGAAGTGATGGGAGGAAACCTGAAAAGTAAGAGTTCATCTGCGTCAGCCGAGCAGGACTTAGATTCATTTCTATTGGGAGATCTTGAGGATAGTGATGGGCATCCAGGTATCCGTTCTAGAAAATTTGTGACTGGCTAATATTGTTCAATTTCTTTCAACAAGCATTAGTAATTTATCTATTCAAATATTGCAATATTTTACATGTTTTCGAAACATCCATCTTTGAGCTAATGCATATTATTGAGTTGATGAATCAGAGAAAAGTTTAATCATTATTCCCTCATACAGTGGGTTTTACTTCTTAAAGTGGCCCTCATATTTTTGAGTTAAACAAACTGACATATATGATGCTGACGGAGGGAGTTCATGATTATGTCCGCAATTCAACTCAATTCAGCTCGGTCTTTGTCCGAAGTTCAATCACTACTCTGTCCACAATATCTCCTTTTAAAAATTAGACCGTCTCCTGAATGCTGGAATTTGCAGGTGGTATTGGGTGAATAGTTATTCAATAATAATATTCAATAATAATAATAATAATGTAGTAGTAGTAGTAGTGGTAGTGGTAGTGGTAGTGGTAGTGGTAGTGGTAGTCGTAGTGGTGGTAGTGGTAGTGGTAGTGGTAGTGGTAGTGGTAGTAGTGGTAGTAGTGGTGGTGGTGTCAAACAAGACAATAATTTATGGACGGAGGGAGTATTACTATTATCGTTATGTATAGTTAATGTTTTCTTGATAACTTCTACCATCCATTTGATGGTGTTCCTTTTGATGGCAAAGTGAACCAAGTGGAAGACTAATTTTGTTATAGTAGTAGTAGTAGTAGTAGTAGTAGTAGTAGTAATAATGATAATTATTACTCCCTCCGTCAATCCGTGTGCCGGGTCAAACAAGACAATAATTTATGGACGGAGGGAGTATTACTATTATCGTTATGTATAGTTAATGTTTTCTTGATAACTTCTACCATCCATTTGATGGTGTTCCTTTTGATGGCAAAGTGAACCAAGTGGAAGACTAATTTTGTTGCAGACCACTGTAGAACGTTATAAGCCTATGCTGGGATATGAGTTTGGATTTGTAGATAGTCTCAAAAATTGCCTTGCCAGTCACCAAAGAGACAAATGAGTCCCCATTCTGCTAACAAAATTGGAGGTGCACAAGCATCCACGTCGGTAGATTTTGGGGAAAAGGAGGCTACTAAGCGATGTGAAATTGTGTCTATAGACTTTATTTTTATTTTGATAAGTTGTACTCGTCCCAAAATAAGTGTCCCCTATTGATTTTTCATGGATTTTAAGAAAGTAGTTGACTCCAAGTGATTTTCCTTTTTCAAAATATCATCTAGTGGTGTAAAATCAAGTGGACCCATTTTCTTTTTCATCTCACAATCAATAAGGGCATTATGAATAATTGTCTTTAAGAATCTTTCTAAAAGAGGAAAGATGACACTTATTTTGAGACGTCACAAAATGGAATAGGGGAAGCTTATTTTGGGATGGAGGGAGTAGTATATATAAAAGAATAGGATTTGCAAAAATCTAGGGGCATGTGTCATACCCCGGGTAATTACATTGAAGGACTAATACAACAGCTGCAGCACTGCTGCGCTAATAGCTAGAAGCTAACGAAATAAACCTAACAGGCTGACCAAAAGCCAAATGGAGTGAGAGCAGGATTAATAGAAAAGGGAAACTAAGCAATACCCACATCTTTTACACCCCAATGAATAAGTATCTCAAGAGTGTTTGACAAGAATTTTTGGGGAACTGGGGAAAGAAAGCTGATTTCCTTGAGCACGGACACTGCATTAGTGAAATCATTCTTAAACATCCTATTGTTTCTTTCACTCCATATGTGATAAATGGAGATGGAGAGTAATTTAAGAATGAGACTTTGAAGGTTATTCACCTTAAGTTTGTTACTAAGCCAACTAGAAAATATGGACTTATGGTAATCAAGCAAGGAACGTTTATGCATAAGGTGATGCCAGATACTATGAGAATTGGGACAAAGAAAGAAAAGATGACCAATGTTTTCAAGACTATTTCTACGCAGAACTCAAGAAGTATCAGCCTGAAATTTTACCTTGGTGTAGAGGCTATGGTTGAGAGTTAGCCAGTATACAGTAGTTGTACCACACTAGGGATAGCCAAGGGTCAAAATTGTCATGCTTCCTGAATGTTCCAGCTTGACACAGTAGAAAATTGACCATCGATACCAGATTTCCAAATAGCTGTCCTTAGATCCCACCCTAGGCTGAAAAGGTAAAGGCCATACATTCTCAAGAGTTGGATGAGGGTTGAAGGAGATTTTGGATGAGGGACGTTAAAGACTAATTTTACATTATACCTGAAAAAGAAATGTCGAATAGTCATTTATTTAGCTGTTAGCACCATGATGACACCTGCAATCAAATGTAGTTCTCTGATTCTGCTTAATATATATGAATATGAAATTAAGTGCTTAAATTCCGATAGTACGTGGAAATACCTGGGGTCATTTTCTTGCCATGAGCTTTGGCTTTGTAAATATCAAGGTTTGTCTTATTCCAAGTTCTCTCTTGTGTTTGAGCTATCATATGATAGATTGAGTGACTATTGCAAATTATATGGAGTGACTCTACGGCCACCTTTACTGAATGCCATTAATGCCATTGAGATTCATTTTGTTCACATTGAACGCCATTGAGATTCATTTTGCTCACTTGTGGCTTTTCAGATGATGATGATGATGATAATTTCGATGACGATTTTGACAAGATTGACAATTCGGTAAGCATATAACCTCTATGTATCTATATACTCCCAGGTCCCTGCTCCCTGCTCTTCTTAGCTCTATCTTTGATTCTTGCATTATTATTTAAATTGTTTATAACTATGCGATCAGAATATTTTTAACTGGAAATGCTAGGCTGAAACATGCTTGGCTAACTATTTATATCAAGTGTATAGCTTGGGAACTGCTTGAAGGATTTATGTACTTGCAGGAGATTGAAGATGGGAAGTAGGTAAGGACAAAGGCTAGAGAATAGAAAATAGAAGCCTACTTATCTGTCACATGGGAGGAGAAGAAAAGGGTTAATATAGGTGTTTATGCAAATCTATTGAAGGACAGGTAAATGGTAATATAGTTGTTTGTGCCATTGGATTGAATTGTTATATTAGAAGGTTTCTATGGTGAGAATCTTTGGGAGCATGGTATAATTCGTCGGTGTAGGTGTCGGTGTAGGTTTCATTCGTCCAATGTATATTCGTTTCTTGATTATGATAAAAGAGGTGGTTTGCAGGTCCCTGGAACTTTTACCTCTGTATAGTTGATTCTCGAAAATGATTTTAATCCTTTCTGCCAAGTTACTTGCAAGTACCGGTTTGAGTCGAGTTACTCAGCCTCAAATCAGAGTCCACCGGACAATTACATAGGAGAGGGGGGCATCGGCTTTGTTTCACGCAGTAGTGACGAGAATTCTGCACAATCATGTGATGAACCATACTGATAGAAAAGACATTGCACACATCAATAAGATGGTGCATGAACAGGCAAACTTGTCCTATTTCTTTAGGGTTATGCAAAATTTTGAAATTACACATTGATTTCGAATTTCTGTGGAAGAGGATTACAGAAGTTGCAGTATTGCAAGTCTTGTAGTCTCTAGTCCCATGGAAGTTGGAGTTATCATTAACTTTAGTAGCACCCTTTTTGTGGTTTTCTATGCACTTTCTATTTGGCGTTGACGATTGATTTTCAATTTGGGAAGGGCAAATAGGGGTTTGTCCAATATACTTCCTCCGTTCCAAAAAAAATGTCACATTTATAAAATTTTTAAGTAAAATTTGTTTTTAGAAACGTGCTATTTATCTTGTTATGCAGAAATGTTTAAATGAAATATAGAAAATTCAAAATAAATATTAAAAAGTTGGATTTTTAAAATGCAACTATATATATATTTTTTCAGGGGTGGAAGGATCAATTAACATAAGCACGTAGCTCCAAAATATATTCATTCCATTCGATCAAAGAGTATCTTTGACTTTTTTTAGTCAACTAGATAAAAATTTAATTGAAAATTTACATAATTTTATTTGTTTTTATAAAATAGTAAAAGTTGTAATTCATAATATTCGTAATGAATTTTTGTTGGTACATACTCTTAATGTGGTTTTTCATGAATGAGTTTAATTTATTTCCTAATACATAATTATTGTATGTTTTAATTTTAATTTGATATAGTTTCATATTGATTTTTAAATATAGAAAGATGACTCTTTACATGAAACGGAAGTATCATGTTACTCTATACTCAGCATAAACATTTTTTTCTTTTTCAACAGACTATCAATCCATCAAACTATTATAGTTACATTCAACGAACAAGTCCTTGAGTTTTGTAGAATGCTCCTCCAGGTTAAGTTATATACCATTGTTTGGGGGAATATATAGACTGATAAACTATTATGAAAATTTTGAAAATCATTAAATCTTTACAATTTTAATTTGAAAATGTCTATTTTTACTACAATATTTGTTTATTAACTATATTTATTAAAATTTAATCAAGTTAATTAATGTCTTGACAAAATTGTTGAGAGATCCCTTAGAAATGATGCAGTACTTAATCACTTTGATAAATAATTTATGTACAGCCGAAGTAGTTTGTAAAGTAATTAAATGTAAAGATGCAAGTATGTAACAGTAAATATGCTCGCAGTATGTAAAGAGTTTGAGAGTTAGAGAAATTGAGACTAGAATTTAAGGTGGTTCGGATCTCCAATTTTATATCTACCCCTCACAGCCCTCTGGCTCTTGTGAGACAATAATCCACTATAATTCTTTTAATTATATAAATTATTGAGATCGAAAGAATTCTCTCAATTCTTTCCCAACTAGTTAGCTCTCTAACTGGTTCCTTAGATGGAAAAAAATCTATATTTTTCCTCTACTAGTTGGCAACCCAACTAGAACACTTTACTAAGTTCACAAAGAAGATAATTTTGTTTTCTAAAAAAACTTATTTTTAAGTAGTTTAATAAAAGCTCTGTTGTAGATCTTTACGCTGGAATCTTCAGTGTTGAAGTGACTTTTGAATTTTGCAAGAACACTCCTTGATGTGATCCTTTAATGTAGAAAGTGGTAGGTCATAGCTATTCTTTGTTGTTGCTTCTCTCTCTTATTTCTCAATTGTATTTTCTCTCTTATTAAGTGTTGTATTTTTATGTGTGAGAGCTACTTGAGAGCTAAAAGCTACATTTTCTTCTGATCAACTTGAAGATTGCCAATCCATGTGAGCAGCTAGGAATATTTTACTCCTTTTGTCTCATAGGACTTTTGTCTCTCACAGTTTTGGTATTACTCTAATTAGGATTTCTCTTTGTAGTAGCATCTTGAAAAGTTTCTTTTGTCCTTAATAAATTTTCTGGACAAAAAAGAATTATGTTTCTGTCATAGCTATTGGTTGTTTTTGTTTTTTGGTCTTAGTTGTTTATTGTTTTCTGATCTTAGCTGTTTTTTTGTTTTTCTGATCTTAACTGTTTGAACATAGTTGTTTGCTGTTGCTGTTGCTGATGTTAACTGTTTGCTATTTCTTGATCTTTGCTGTTTGCTATTTCTGTTATTAGTTGTTTGCTGTTTTTAATCTTAGTTGTTTTGCTGTTTCTGATCTTAGCTTTTTCAAAGGAAAATGTAACACTTCTTGATGAAAAAGATTGAAAACTCTTGTACATAAAAATCAAAATTTTTTGGGGATAATTCTAACCTAAATATCATCATCAAAACTAATATATACAAATGGTCTTAACAATCGCCCTTCAAACCCACCTTATTTAAAATCAAAACAATCACCAATTATTTTGCTTTCCTTTGTAATTCATTTCCTTTTTTTGTCTTCTCAAATAAATTATATGTAATCATGCATAAAAAAAATTATATCCACAAAATCAGAAAATAGAAATGAAACAACTAAAAGGAAAATAATTCATAGGCCTAGTTTCTTACGCTTACAAATAAGAAAGAAAATATAAATGACAAAATAGACAAGACAAAGGGGTGAAATAAATTATATACTATTAAATTAAAAATTACAAATTTGAAAAAAAAATTGAATGGTAAATCCATCGATGAATATGTTTTTTTAAAAATTTGTACAATAGTTTGACAACTGTACATCTTTACGCATTTTTTACATTGAAATTAAGTTTGTTAAAAAAATTCTTTTGAAATGAAAAATAATGGTTGACTTTTTTTTTTTATCTTGAGAAATAAACTTAATTTATTTGAAAAGATAAGAAACAAAAAAAAAATTACATTTTAAGCTATAATAAAAAAATTACTCGACTTTAGCCCAAGTGGTATTCTCCTCACGTAATCTGTGTATTTAATCTGGAGGTCACATGTTCGAGGCTAAGGAAGTACAAAAATCCGCTACCAGTGTGACACCACATAAATCACACTGCCAGGAGCGGGGTGTGAGCGTGATTGATCGCAGGTCAAGAGCCTTCTCGCGAGTTTTCGGAACAATTATGTTTCATCATGTACTCATCATATAAAGTATATATTTGAAGGATAATTATGTGATGATAATAACTAACCATTAATAAATTTAGTGGATATGTAAAAATTTTAGCGGAAATAGACTTTCCATTTTAATTTTTGTAAAATTTCAGTACATTGTTTAAAGCTTTTTTGGGTGAAAAATCCAACAGAGTAGCCTACTTTCCAGGTTTTTTCAATGTGTGTTGCTCCTTTTTTTTTTATTTTTATTTTTTAACATACAGCGTACTTTAGATTTAGTTTTCTATTAAGAATTTTTTTTTGATATCGTTTAAGGGCTGATCAATGACGGTGTTTGGTCAATCAGTGGCGCATTTAGTGGATTAATTATCGCTGTAGGGTGTTTAATTAGGTTAAGGGCTGATCAATGAAGGTCTGCCACGTGCCCCCTTAGGTTCCCCATCTATGAAGGAGCAGGTATGCAGCTTGTTGATTGGGACATGTAGTACAGTACTATACTCGTGATCACTGAGGCATTTTCGATTCATAACGCTAAATTTGGTGCAGTTTTTATTACGATACAATTTCAGTACCTATTAATATTCTAACTCTATCTCATTCACATTAATTTTACTTTTTTCGTACCTAAATAATTATCTTATTTTTTTTATTAATTCCAAAAAATTGACCTATTTTAAAACCTTTTTTTAGTAAAATAATTTTATCACTTTATTATTACTTTATTTTTTCATACTTTAATTATGATCATATGCATAAAGAGATTTTAAAGAAAACTACATATAATACTAAATTAATAATAGAGTCAATTAGTTTTTTTTTTTTAATTTGTATGTCGAGTGAAACAGGACGACTATTTAGGAATGAATGGAGTATTATTTAGCATTTTTTATTTTTATTTCTTTTAATTCATTTATCAGCATATACATTAATTTGCTATTAAACTTTTAAATAGTACGCCTACCATTCCTAAATGAGAAAATTATAAAAATGACCAACGTACTATCAGTTAGTAACCGATTTCACGCCATACTCCCAATATCTTAAAATTGACCAGTGTACTAACAATTTGAGTCCAATGTGGTCCCTACCGTTAACTTTTCATCAAATTTTTTAACGGGGTAGTTAATTTGGTTAACGGAGCTATTTTATGAGGGGCATTTTTGTCCATTTTCTCCAAAACTCACCGCCCCCAACCACACATACTCTCTCTCTCTCTCTCTCTCTCTCTCTCTCTCTCTCTCTCTCTCTCTCTCTCTTTCTTTTATCGGTGAATGAATGGTAGAAATTCCCAAACCCAAACCATACCCAAACCCAGATCATCTTCTTCACCGTCCAACTTAAACACCCCCGCAAGATCCACCGGTCCATGCGCTACTCCCTCCTCGCCGGCGGCAAGCGCGTCCGCCCCATGCTCTGCATCGCAGCCTGTAAACTTGTCAGCGGCACCCAGACCATCGCCATGCCAGCCTCTTGCACCGTTGAGATGATCCATAATATATCCTTAATGCACGACGACCTGCCCTGTTTGGACAACGACGACCTTCACCGTGGCAAACCCATAAACCACAAGGTGTTCGGGGAAGACGTCGCCATTTTGGGGGAAGACGTCGCCATTTTTTCACCGGTAAAAGAGAGAGAGAGAGAGAGTATGTGTGGTTGGGGGCGGTGAGTTTTGGAGGAAATGGACAAAAATGCCCCTCATAAAATAGCTCCGTTAACCAAATTAACTGCCCCGTTAAAAAATTGGATGAAAAGTTAACGGTAGGGACCACATTGGACTCAAATTATTAGTACACTGGTCAATTTTAGGATATTGGGAGTACGGGGTGAAATCGGTTACTAACTGATAGTACGTTGGTCAATTTTATTATTTTTCCTTCCTAAATTATTGTTTTGTTTGACTTATTTTAGTCAATGAACTATTTTTTAAATAAAAAATTGACATATATTTTTTTCATTTTATCAAAATCATAAAACACGGAATTTGTAGTAGCAAAAAAGTACAATGAATTACTGTTTTATAATTTTGAAAAAATAAAAAAATATACGTCAAATTTTTATTTGAAAAATAATTCATTTGATTCGAAAAAGTCAAACTTGATAATAATTTAGGAACGGAGGGAGTAATTATTAAGATTACATAATAAATAATTGAAGTATATTTAATAATTTTATGTTTATAATATTATTTATAAATTAATAATATTTAAAAATGAAATAATTAAATGTATTTTATAATTTAATTGACATATAGATACTTGAAAATACCATAAAATTATTACAATTAATACAAAATTACAATTAATACAAAATATAATGAAAATCAAATCACTTGATATATAAAAACATATACATCATAGTAAACACACAGACACACAAATTTTTTTAATTTATTTATTGATAATATATACGTACAAAATAATTTACAAAAGGTTATTTAATTATAAATTATTAAAACTATAATGTTCAATAATTTAAAATATATCAAATTATTAATATTTATTAGAGATAATTGCAAAATAAACCCACCTATTTTCGAGATTTCAATTTAAATCGTGTGTTTTTTTTCTGACCAATTAAACCTCCACCTAAAACTTTTTTTAATCAAAACCTTCCGTTAATTTGGTGTTAGATGAATTAACGGTTTGCTGATTTGGCCACCAATGTGGATAAGGCGGGAAAATGAGCTCATGTGACGGTCACATGGTCTCTTGAACAGGTAACAATCGCAAATTAGGTAATTAGGAAATTAGGGTAGTATCGAATTACAAAATTGTAGCCTGTCTCCTCCTCAGTATAATTAGGGCTTTTCAAAATTAAGCACAAAATTGCAAGTTTGCGCTTGGAGATTGTTGATCAAGAGCAAGAGTAATCGATTCAATGCGTTCCCTGAGGCTGTTCAGTGAGTATGGAACACTTGATTACGGTAAGTACACTAACCCTAGTTTAATACTCCCTCCATCCCTAAATTATTGTCTTCCTTTCCTTTTTTATCCGTCCCAAAATAATTATTTTGTTTGAAAACTTTCCTTTTTAGGACATCACTTTTACCATTTTACCCTTACTTTTTCCCCTACTTTAATTATGGGTCACATACACATGGACATTAAAGAAAATTACACATTATACCAATATTAATAATCAAGTTAATTTTTTTCTTAATCCGTGTGCCGGGTCAAACAAGGCAATAATTTAGGGATGGAGGGAGTACACTTTATTGTTTGCGTTGTTTTTGGTGTTTGATTGGAGTCAATTGTTGATTCTGGTGTATATTTGGTGTTTCCGGTGAGTTTTCGAAAAATTCATTTGCTCCGCAAAATATGGTAGACTTGTAATTTTTGCTTGATTTTTGGATTCTTGATGTTTATCCTGCAATTGTTAGTATCCAAATAGCAAATATACATTGTTGTATGTTGAATCTAAACTAGAAATGTGAATTTATGTGAAATGTATATAAACAAGTATGTATATGTATGAAATTTTGCATGTTTAAAATGTCTACTTTAATCACAATTTTGAACATGTTAGAATAAAAATTTCTCGAAATCGAGAGTGTATATGTGTAGAGTTTTGTATAAAGATGATATTCGCCAAGTTGGCTTTGTTGGGGTGGCTCAAAATGTGTGTATTTTTGTTAGGAATATGCCTGTAAATCAGCTGATATATATGTATGCATATTCCAACACAGTGATTTGCTTGTTCCCATTACAACGCATGTTTCACAAGTGGCTAAAAGGGCTGCGTACCGGTTAGTGTGGCAGCTTGTTGAAACAATGCATAGGTCATTAGACTAGGAAGTCTTTGTACATATCCGAGTCTTTGTCCTACCAGAATGATGACAAACCTTCATATGAATCAAGCTCTTCAAATTGCCGGTGACGTGACTATCGGCGGATGTCTCACTAGCGACATTTCCCTTCACTATGACGCCTAAATAGCCATCTCTACATCGCGGTTCTATATCGGCAGATTCTCGTATCCGCCAAAGCACTTCATCGAGAACAGCTGCAGAAGCTATTTATTCAAGAGGAACATCGTGACCATCGGTTTCTACATCGCGGTTCTATAATGGCGGATCTCGAAATCGGCCAAATCCTCATCGAGAACAGCTGAGAAACCGTAAGATCACGAGATACATCGGTCGTTACTCAACGCACTTCAAGCCAAAATAGATCCGTTACAAGATCTGTCGACAAATCCAAGATACGCATCGATGTCGCACCTTCACGATTATCCAATAGACATTTCCTCTTCGAAGTGTTCGCGGTCTTCAAAGCTTCATTTCGAGAAAAGGCCAAGCACGGGACGCCGCACTCCGTCAAAGCAATGATACGTCCACATCAATCAGCGCATCCAGGCTAAGCTCGACACGTCCAACTATGTCCGGCTGTGTCACGGATCATCTTCAAGACTCAAACCTAGCGAAGGTCTTTGCCCAACAAATCCAAAATGTACTCTGCTGCATTATGAGATTCAGATCACCAACGGGCATAAACCTATTCAATACACCAACGGTCACCTCTTCTTCTCCGGCTATATAAGAAGACTCTCATCCTCATTTCTAAACACAAGATAAGAGCACAAGAGAGAGCACAAGCACTAGAACACACAAGTGTATGCTTATGCTTGAAAAGGTTGTGGTATTGATCTTCATTTCTTCAATCCGAACCACTCCTTGAGTGAGAAATCACAAGTGTAAGAACAAACACTTTGTGAGAGAGAGAGAAGAAAATCCAAAAGCGAGAAGCTCGCTTGATCAACAACCTTGTTGTTGATTTGAGTTCTTCTTCCTTCGAAGAACTCGGTCTCTTCGATGGCCTCAACTTCTTCATCCAGGAAAGAGACCAAGTATCTTACGGATCGTTGAAGCGGATCAAGCTTGAAGATGTCCGATGAAGAGCCGAACTTACATGTCAGTTGCATTCATATCGGCGGACTTATACTACATTATAAGCTGTGCCGATTGTGCAATAAGGTGTCATCATATTTGGTCGAGTGCTTAGCACTCGGTTGTTCAAATACTTGCTATTTGAACAACTCCTAATATTCTTCATCACTCTAACACTAGCACTTTCCTTCACCGACCTCCAAGGTTGTTAGGAACTGCTAGGATTAGAGTTCTTATTTGAGTCTTCGGGTATTCCATTTCACTTTCCTTCTTCCCCGAGAGATTGCTAGGTTAGAGAGTCTAGGTTGATGTACTAAGCATGTTTGCCTTTGAGCAAACCTCTGCTGAATTTTAATATAATATATATATTTGTTACATTCAGCCTTGATTTCTCTTTCTTGTATAATTTGCTTTATCATGTGCAATCTGTTTAAGGAAAGTAAATGATGCATCTAATACAGATTATAGTCAACTGTCAAGTTCTCTTTCATATCAAATCTTTAGTTACTTTAATCTAAATTGTTAAACTTATCTTTGTTTATTCTTCCGCTGCTCAAACTCATTTCCATCGCTAAGTTCAACATATATCTTCCAACCGCATGTTTCATATCTGCGATTCGAATGTCCATGATCTACATCTGCGATCTAGGATGTCCTATGTTTCTAACTTAGCGATTACGATAAGGAAGATGATAAACTTGTATTAATCATTTCATCTACTCCTCAATTTTTAAATGTTAAAAATTGGATGAAATTTTATTACATACAGTATAGGCTATTCACCCCCCTCTAGCCTATACAGAGCAACCCTCGGACCTAACAATTGGTATCGAGCCGTACTCAGTAAACCTTATTTCGGGCTTAATAACACGAGAGTTTAGATCCTGCTGCTCGATTAGATGCATAGTCAAAAGGAGTCTTTTCAAAATCTTTTATCCACAAAAACCTTTTGACCGAGAATCGAAAGCCTTTTGAAAACCATCTTCAAATCAAAATAAATTTTGTTTTCAAAAACATGTGAGAAAGAGTATTGTGATGACAATGTGTTCACTATAAGAAAATTTATCATATATCGAATTACATTGATATTGTGAAGAGAAGTATTATAGTGGAGGTTGACTTGCTAAGGATTATGCATGTTTCATAAATCTGTTCTTAAATCTTGGTATCTTCTTTGGCAAATGGGTTAAACTCATATTTGATAGATGAATTACTTAGAATCCCTTCCAAAAACATGCTCTCTTGACATAAGGCTAACGATTGTTCCAATCCAACACCTTCTCAAGAAAACTTTTATAAAAGTTTAGAGCAGAGGAAATAAGAAGAGTTTCAAAGGAAATTCAAAGGAAATCAAAGATATGTCATCTTCAAAATCACTGAGATTGTAAGTTCTTGGCCTAAGGACATCAATGATGAATTTGTCTTCCTTCAATGAAAAGCCTCAGCCGAGCAAGAATACACTCAAAGAACCTATGCTCAGTATTAGAACTGGTGCTTCAACGACTATGAGCAGACGCGTTCAAAGAGTTTAATGAGGAAGTAACCCGACTCTAATTTCTTAACACTTTGGGTTACACTTATAAGTGTATTTTGAATAATTATTCTTTTGTCATGCTTATTAAGTCTCATTTGTATTATTGGATTACTAGAGCTATCTTTAGCTCATAAATGTTGCTAATTTTCTCTATGAGTACTTTGGGCAGGAACTCATATGACAGAAAAGGTCAATCATGCAACATCTCTCTCCATCGGCAGATAGTAACATGGCTGCTGATTCATGAAGGACTGCTGATCACTCATGAGAATTCACTCATGTCCTTCACTCACTCAAGGTCAAAATCTTCACCTGCTGGACTTTACAACAATGAAGTGAAAAATCTGCTGATAAGTCCAAAGGAGTTGATAAAGACCCTCTCTCATGCCTATACAAAACAGGTTAGCTATTTGCTTTCTAATGACCTGTGCTCATGTCTGCGAACTAATATGCTCATACATATCATCGACAACAATGCATAATAACTGTCATCTGCACTTTTATTAATATACATTGATTGTATGATTTGTTTTATGCAAATGGTTTTTCAAAAACAAATCAGCATTTTTCCTATCAGCTGGTTTCAAATGTTTTTCTGAAAACCCCGTAGTTGGCTGAATTTCCACATCTGCCAACCAACACTTCATAAGCTCAGTTGTATGTGCTGACTTATAGAAGTAAAAACCCTTTAAAGACCTACTCTCTCAAGTCTATTAAAGGTGGAGGCACACTTTTCAAGTTTGGCTTCGATTAAAGTTAAGACTATTTTCAAAATCTTGGAAAACGACAAGGCAGTCAACATCAATCCTTACCAAGAATCTTGAGAATATCTAGACTTCACACCTATCCTGCCAAGGCGTGATCGAAGGACAACTCAACGGTAATGCTTCATTATTGAGTATCCTTGATCTAACCTCCGTGAGTATAAGTAGAGCTCCTTCTTCATTCAAATCTCTACTATGACAAAACTCACAAAGCCTATAGATTACACTAGTTACAAATCGATGATTCAAAATCTCACAAA
This sequence comes from Platycodon grandiflorus, assembly GCA_016624345.1. Classification (NCBI taxonomy): domain Eukaryota; kingdom Viridiplantae; phylum Streptophyta; class Magnoliopsida; order Asterales; family Campanulaceae; genus Platycodon; species Platycodon grandiflorus. The sequence goes on from CM028362.1 coordinate 50,069,875, forward strand.
TGTTACTAAACCCAAGTCCTAAGATTGGATCAAGACAATTCCTCAACAATGGGTATGATTTCTTCATATTCATTCGAGTTGTTTCGATTTTATTTCTGTTATTTCACAAGAGCTAATCTAAATTTCTCTCAATAATGTATCTCCAAACATCGTGAAAATCATTTTCTAAAATCCTTTCTTATTCACGGTTACCAAGCATGAGAGAAATTGCATCAAGTCTTGTGTATCGAAATCATTAATTATGGTTCCACGTCTTGTTGAGAAAACAATTGATAAAAAGATCTTCTTTTGTCTCGTCAGATAATCATAGAAGTTTGCCATCAAGCATGATTTATATCTGCAAACCATGATTGTCGAACACTTAAGAACTCTTTTAGTCAATTAGTTTTAAAAGTAAGATAGAAAACCATCAATTAATGCCGATAAAAGTGATTTCATTCTCTCTTCTAACTTTTAGCTATCAATCTCATTGATACTCTAAAATGTCTGAGATGAATCACGGGAAAATCAATTAGCACATACTCATTCCACTTTTGGAAGTCGCTTGCATACTTGAACTTCACGAAAAGATCCCGGAAAAGAAATGTCAAATGTTTGGAAAACATTTAACATATTGCCATGTGCAACAAGTCTTACGGTTATATGTAGGTATGCCGACCATCACCTCAAAGATGGCCGATGCGAGATAATTCATGAATTAAGTAGCTAATATGGAATTGACAAAGATGACGACTGCTAACAACGACCATAAGTCCTGTGAATATCAAAGGGGATTCATGGGCCAAGCAGACATCTTTGACGGCCATCACCCTTCGGTGCTCTCATAATGACCGAAGAAGTGAAGATGTTACGCCTCCCCGAGAGTTGGAGGAAATCAAAAGGAACACGGCCATCTTCCTATCATCCAACTCCTTCTAAATCCTTGATGACTCCTCATCTAATGTCTAGGATTAGGACCTATAGGACACAAATTTGTAACATGTATCTCTTTACGTAAATTGAATCATTATGTATCTCTCTCATGTAATCTGCAGTTCAGTCAAAAATCCAGTTGTATTGTTCTTGTAATCAGCTGATCCTTGCAACATAATGTGTAAAACTACTTGGATTATTGAATACAAGCTCTGCAACTTCTACTCATGCTTATCTACTTGTCTGCATTCCTTTGATAGCATGAACTAATGTGTTAAGTGTGTTGATCAAACTTATTATTCTTTATTATCTCCATTTTATTACGGTGATTAAAAGAATTGCTCTTAATGAAATGGTCACTCTACCGAGACACAAACTCTGCGACATCCCATCGAAACCATTCTTGAACAATCGCTACATCAAGTTATGGTCTTCTACTACTGCTTAACTTTCATCCTTAGACACCATGATAATTGCCTTTCGAATTTAATCTTTTCACAATGAGTAAATTCAAGTTATAAAACCTATAGTCTCTTAACAAATAGGCGCGGTATTCATGACCTTCATGTCAACCTATCAAGGAATCGCTATTACTCAATCTCTATCCTTCATGATTAAAAGGTCAAGATTATTAGTAAATCTGCTTTGAACAACGGTGTCTGCTAAATCGAACCTTTCAAGACAATTCAACAGCACTTTGTGTTCTTAGTAACGACAACTACAAAATCTTATGTACCTTATGAGATTGTAGTTATAAAGGCTTGATTAGTTGTTCCCATTATAATGGCTCAACAGCTAATTGGTATACAGATTGAATTCAAAACACTCTGCTACACCTTATCATGAGATTCTTTGTCAAAAGGATGTAGTTAAAAATCTCTAGTAACTCGACCTATCCTCAAGATAGTCGGACATTCAAGAATTCTTGGGAAGACTAATATTTTCAAATATTAAGTCCTTCCTCAGAGTGAACACCGATATGACCCTCCGTATATAGGCTACGTCTCACTCTCTTCAAATCAATTCTAGTCTGCAGATCTCTTCTTTTGATGTAAATGACCTAGATCATTGGACGAAGAAGAACGGACATCACTTGGTACACATTCCATATCTCACATACTTGGTCTATTTAATGTTCTTACTAAGCTTTATTAATCTTAAATAGATTGATGTCCATTATAAATAGAGTCTATTCAATTGGTATCAGCTGTCCTTACCTTAGCTGATATTAATCACACTACCAATAATAGACATAACAATTGATATCAGCAGTTCCTACTTTAGCAAATATCTAATACAACCTGCGATAGTGTCTTCATTCATTAAAAGACTCATCAAATCTCTCAAAATTGGTATCGACTTCAAGATTGATATCGGACAATCTTAAGACACATTCATCTAAAACTTCCACATATGTGTCATGTACAACTGTGTCATATGGCTTGGTCAAGTTGTTTTGTCCCCAATTCGTCCTTAAACAACCAATGCCGTTCTATTTTTGATTAATTTACTCAAACAACTCGCTTGAAGTAAAATAACACTCATAATATCTCTAGAAGCGGTTGTACCCATTAATATCACAATAAAGGCAATCAAATTAATCGGTCACAAATTAATTTTAAACCTCTTGTTTGAAAATAATATTAATATACATATCTTCTAGGCCTATGTACTAGCCATAATTACACTAAGCATGATGACATAATCCCAAATCGACTATCATTACTATGTCATTAAATGCACTCACTTCTTTAAGCCCCCAAAATGTCTTTTCCCATTCCTCTAATCAAGAAACCCTTTCATCTTCTCAAAAATTCAAAAAGTGGTATAAAATTGGTATCGGTCTCCAAAACACAAACCGACTTTGCGTACCTCAAAATTTCTCCACCAATAGAGTCATTTGCATCATGTGTTCACCAAATCTGCCTATCCTCCTCATCGACCCATCTCCCACACCGAATGGCGTCATCGTATGATGGTCCTTCTTGCCACTCCTCTTCCTCAAGTGATTCAACGACCTCGTCGAATCTCTCGTCGTGTAAGGAATCGTCTTGAGACCCCGGAACAATGTATCCAATTTCATCCCTTGGATTCCCACAAGAGACAATACCGCTACTCGCCCCTGCTCCCATCGCCTCAAATGCTCACCTTGAGCAACCCTCATCTCGGGAGGAGCTTCAACCAAAACGCCCATTCTGCGTCAAATTCGCGGTCAATGTTCCCTTCGATTAGAATCAGCAGACCTTCATCCTTTAACTCTACCTCATTAGGATGACTAGCTAGGTCTCTGTTTTATCAAACTAATCCTCTTTTGTTTTTATTATGATAAATATGTAACGTGTTTAATTTTGTGAACATCTGTTTATCTACTTTTGCCATTTCTTTTGAGTTAAGTATTCAAAATTTGTCCTGGTACATACTCGTTTATGCCTGCAGTTTACTTTCTTGATGAACTTCAGCAATGCCTCGTAGGCAAACCTTACATCTCATGTTTTAGATGAATATCTCATGCATCCAACAAAAGTCACATAAGACTCAACCATACTTGCTGTTTCGACTTGATATACCTTAAGGAGGAGACTATTTTGAATGATTTACTACTCACCAATTGGTATCACTAATTAAACAGCTTACCCTATTTGATACTCCTATTACAAAATAAAGCTTGTCACTCTACATTCTTGTAAAATCTTCTTACAAGCAATGGAAACACAATTTCTAACCTCGATATCCTATTATGTATGTCTCATACATGAAAATTGTGTATCATAAGCCATGCACACTAAGAGTCTGTAAATATGACAAGTAACTGTATTTACTCGATACGGTCTATATTCTCTGCAGAATTACATCCGGCAAATCACTTCGGCATTTCTAAAAAGACAGCATTTAACAAGACCAAACTTCCTTCCCTCTACCTGTCAAAATTCATACCTTATGAATTACCATAAGCATGTTCTCTCTCATATTTAGTTTCTAATACTCCATAATTCAATTGATAACTATCAATCTATCTTTAACTTGTGGCCATTAAGGAGGAGAGATTGTGAAGTAATAATGGCCCCAAGTAATTGTGAAGTAGTTATGTGTGAAGTAGTAATAACCCCAACTAGTAAGGAGGAGAAAACTAGTAAGGAGGAAAGAAGGAGAGATTGTGAAAATTGCAAATAATCAATGAACCATTAAGGAGGAGAGATTATAATAAGGAAGTAATGGCCCCAAGTGATTATGAAGGAAGTTAGGCCTTAAGAAATTATAGTAGGATTAACACTATTGAGAACAATATTCATTAAGGAGGAGAGATTGTGAAGTTGTAATGCCCTCCCGAAAGTGTGAACTTGTAAGGAGGAGAGATAAACAAATATTAAGGAGAAGAGATAGACAAATATTAAGGAGAAGAGATAGACAAATATTAAGGAGGAGAGATAGACAACTTGTAGAATTGTTGTAAGATTGTGTATCTACCCATACAGCAAAATACTATATGACTATTATAATACGCTGACTAGATGAAGATGCTTAATCAATTCGATTAAGAACTAGATAACAAGTTACTTATACTTTCTACTTCTTGCTTGAGCAACATTCTTCAGATCATCCGATGCAAGAAACACACTCTTAAGGCAATATTATCATTTGCCTAACAATCATTTCAGTTATTGCTTCGTATTTGTTCTTTCATTTATTGAGTCTGTAAATACTTAGCAATAGGTGACTATACATACGCTATCGCTTGTAAGTTCAACCTAGGGCATGCCTTGATATAAACTGAATATTCGGTAGTGGCATGTTATTACTAAGGATTGAACAACCGCTTTAAGAGCTATATGTATAAGTCAATTGTAGTAATGGTCCCAAGCAAATAGGAGGAGATTGTTAGGAATATGCCGTAAATCACTGATATATATGTATGCATATTCCAACACGGTGATTTGCTTGTTCCCATTACAACGCATGTTTCACAAGTGGCTAAAAGGGCTGCGTCCGGTTAGTGTGGCACTTGTTGAAACAATGCATAGGTCATTAGACTAGGAAGTCTTTGTACATATCCGAGTCTTTGTCCTACCGAATGATGACAAACCTTCATATGAATCAAGCTCTTCAAATTGCCGGTGACGTGACTATCGGCAGATGTCTCACTAGCGACATTTCCCTTCGGCTATGATCGCCTAAATAGCCATCTCTACATCGGCAGTTCTATATCGGCGATTCTCGTATCCGCCAAAGCACTTCATCGAGCAAGCTGCAGAGAAGCTATTTATTCAAGAGGAACATCGTGACCATCGCGGTTTCTACATCGCGGTTCTATAATGGCGGATCTCGAAATCGGCCAAATCCTCATCGAACAACCGCCAGAAAGCGTAAGATCACGAGATACATCGGTCGTTACTCAACGCACTTCAAGCCAAAATAGATCCGTTACAAGATCGTCGACAAATCCAAGATACGCATCGATGTCGCACCTTCACGTTTATCCAATAGACATTTCCTCTTCGAACAGTGTTCGCGGTCTTCAAAGCTTCATTTCGAGAAAAGGCCAAGCACGGGCCGCACTCCGGTCAAAGCAATGATACGTCCACATCAATCAACTGCATCCAGGCTAAGCTCGACACGTCCAACTATGTCCAGCCTGTGTCACAGATCATCTTCAAGACTCAAACCTAACTGAAGGTCTTTGCCCAACAAATCCAAAAATGTACTCTGCTGCATTATGAGATTCAGATCACCAACGGGCATAAACCTATTCAATACACCAACGGTCACCTCTTCTTCTCCAGCTATATAAGAAGACTCTCATCCTCATTTCTAAACAGCACAACAGTATAAGAGCACAAGAGAGAGAGCACAAGCACTAGAACACACAAACTGTGTATGCTTATGCTTGAAAAAGGTTGTGGTATTGATCTTCATTTCTTCAATCCAGAACCACTCCTTCAGAGTGAGAAATCACAAGTGTAAGAACAAACACTTTGTGAGAGAGAGAGAAGAAAATCCAAAAGCTGAGAAGCTCTGCTTGATCAACAACCTTGTTGTTGATTTGAGTTCTTCTTCCTTCGAAGAACTCAGTCTCTTCAGTGGCCTCAACTTTCTTCATCCAGCAAAGAGACCAAGTATCTTACAGATCGTTGAAGCCAGATCAAGCTTGAAGATGTCCGATGAAGAGCCAGAACTTACATGTCCAGATTGCATTCATATCGGCAGACTTATACTACATTATAAGCTGTGCCGATTGTGCAATAAGGTGTCATCATATTTGGTCGAGTGCTTAGCACTCAGTTGTTCAAATACTTGCTATTTGAACAACTCCTAATATTTTCTTCTCACATCACTCTAACACTAGCACTTTCCTTCACTGACCTCCAAGGTTGTTAGGAACTGCTAGGATTAGAGTTCTTATTTGAGTCTTCGGGGTATTCCATTTCACTTTCCTTCTTCCCCCGGAGAGATTGCTAGGTTAGAGAGTCTAGGTTGATGTACTAAGCATGTTTGCCTTTGAGCAAACCTCTGCTGAATTTTAATATAATATATATATTTGTTACATTCAGCCTTGATTTCTCTTTCTTGTATAATTTGCTTTATCATGTGCAATCTGTTTAAGGAAAGTAAATGATGCATCTAATACAGATTATAGTCAACTGTCAAGTTCTCTTTCATATCAAATCTTTACAGTTACTTTAATCTAAATTGTTAAACTTATGCTGTTTATTCTTCCGCTGCTCAAACTCATTTCCATCAGCTAAGTTCAACATATATCTTCCAACTGCATGTTTCATATCTGCTGATTCAGAATGTCCATGATCTACATCTGCTGATCTAGGATGTCCTATGTTTCTAACTTCGGCTAAGCAGTTACGATAAGGAAGATGATAAACTTGTATTAATCATTTCATCTACTCCTCAATTTTTAAATGTTAAAAATTGGATGAAATTTTTATTACATACAGTATAGGCTATTCACCCCCCCTCTAGCCTATACACTGAGCAACCCTCGGACCTAACAATTTTTTTTGCCCAAAATTACGCAAAAGTTGCACATCAACTGTTCGACAAAATGTCTAAGTGAGGGAAAGTGAAGAAAACTCTCACTAAACACTTGCAAAAATTTTATTTTGATCCCGGGATCTCACAAATAGGATATGGAACATGTATGGAAACAAAAACAATTAAGGTTTTTTTTTTTTTAATGGCAAATATTGTCTTGTAAAAATACATGTGATGACATAAAAATTGTGTACGTGTGTTTTGTGATGACACGTAATGATTAAAACATGAAATATTTATATATTTTTTTCTTTTCATTTCAGGTGCGAGTGAGACTTACCCATATTCGGGCCAACGGAGATATGGTGAAGGAGATTTACAATCGTCTCCCTGAGCTGATCCGGAAAGGGTCAACGGTACCTGCTTCGGGACTTTCATCAGAAATGTTGGCAACTTCATTGGATATGCCAACATTTACGAAGTGTTGCGGGGCTTCTGGTGGGACACCACCCACACTTTCCATTTTTCGTGGAGAGAAATGACAATGACTCCCACTAATTTTTCTGCGATCACTGGGATCCCAATTGGTCGGGGCAGAGGCATTAAGCCTGATTTTCAGCTTCGGAACCGTCCTGTGGTTGTGATGCGCCTATTGAGTTTTGTACCATAGTACAAAAGTTCGGATGAAATTCCGGTTAGTTTTGTGAGGGCATGGCTTCTTGATAATGTTGATGATTTGGATGTGAACCTAGTTAGAGCTAAGTTATTTATTGATGGGCATATGTTTTGTAGCATGGGTAAATGTTTGAGGAAAGCTAGCTAGCATTAAAATCACACCATACCTTAATTATACATGTTTATAATCTTGGGTTTGATTTCTTTGATGGTAATGTGCATGTGATCTTGGGCGAGCGCCGTGTTCCACCGTTAAGTCCTTGAGCTCATTTTAATTATTTTATTTCTTTGCTCGGGGTGATCAAAGCTTAAGTTTTGGGGTGTGATGAGCTCAATTTTCCTTTAATTTTCTTTTATTTTGTGCTACTTTTGAGTTAATTATGCTTGAAAATATTATTATTTATGTATTTGTGCTTCAATGTAGTTTTCCAAGATATTAACGAGCATTCATAGAGTTTAACGCAAAGTTCGAGGCAATTTTGGGCTTTAAAGTTGAGCTTTGAATTACTCCGTCAAAGTCCGTCAAGTATTTCAAGGAAAAATGAGCTAACAGAGCTAACGGAGGACTGAATTGAGAAGCCTGGGAAGAAGAGGATTTTGGGAGACAGATTCAAAAGCAGAAGGGCATCAAAGCAATTAATGAAACATTTCATTATTGCGGTGGCAGCCCTCCCATGCCGCCACGCGTCCCCTAGCCCAGCGATCTGCGTCCCTGCCCTTGGAACTCCGAATGTTAAAGTGTTTTAGAGTCCGTTTGGTGCAGTGTTTACAAAACACAATGTTTTAAAAACACAACGTTTTAAAAAATGCAGGTCTTTTTTTTATAAATACGTTTGAGATATCACTTCAATACGCAACTTTTTTTCCTAACAACGTTTTAAAACCTGCATTTTGAGAAAAAGCTAGGAATTCCAGCAAACGCAACTGCGTTTTGAAAATGTTGCTTTTTATGCCGCAGCATTAAAACACAATTTTTACAAATAAACTGCATTTTATCCCTGCGTTTTGGCCAAAATGCTCGACCAAATGGGCTCTTAATTGTACAATAAGCAATATCAGTCACCATCATTATTGTTTTCACAGGGCTATGCCAGCCTATTCCCTAGCTCGAATTCTATACTACCAAACACAACTTTAGAAACGCCTTCCTTTGTGTGATGCATTAGAACTATCCGACAAGCTCGTCAACTATTATTGCTTGTGCATTTTAGTTTATGGTGATTTAATACTGCCATCAAACAAGTGTTGGATTTAGAGCCCGTTTAGTCGTGTGTTTTGTCCAAAATGCACGAATAAAACTTAGTGATCACGCCAAAAAGATCTTTGTGACCACGTCGGATCCACGTAGATAGCTAGTCTTTAAGTAGGATACCTCGGCTCTCAAAAGGCTTGTGTGGCGGGAACTCGACCGTCGAATGATGCCTGTGATATCAAAAGAAGTACCGTTAGGGGAGTTGGACCACGCCCTCCGGTGTAATAATCAGTATCTCATTGTATATAGGAGAGAGAAAGTGTAATATATGTGTGTGGAGGGAGAGAGAGTATAGAGAGAGAAAATGGACTTAGTCAGGAAGGAGACCTCTTTAATGTGAGGGGGAGCCCCCTATTTATAGGGGTGTTGCTTCCTGGGCACACTTCGTGTGTGTGGGCTTGTTCCGTACATCTTTTGGGATATTTAAAAGTATACTTTTGGGGGCATATATTTTGGGCACATCAGTAGCCCCCTACTCCTTATTCCTCGAGATTTATCTCGAGAGTGAGGAGTATTATTTGCCCGCGATTCTCTTCTGTTATGTCGAAAGTTTGCGGCTTTTGTCCTAAACTTGAAGACGTGTCTTTAGTATTCGATCTCGACAGGGAATACTTGCATAAATGCTCGGGTGAACCAAGGTTTGATGGTTTTGCCCTTTAAAGAATAAGGTTAGCTTCATGGGCTCGAACTTATCGAGACTTTAAAATTGATTCACTCGGGCTACCGAGACGTAATTGATTGCTCGGGCTTGCCGAGGATCAAGACGACCTCATCTTGTGAGGTTTGTTTACTCATTCGGGGATACCGAGGCTTTACTTTACTGGCTCGAACGTGTCGAGACTTTAGGTGCTCAGGATTGACCAAGACTTTTTATGCTCGACGAGGCGAGACTGATTGCTCGAACATATCGAGGCTTTTATACTCGAACTTATCGAGACTTTTATGCTTGCTGAAACGAGTCTGATTGCTCGAACATATTGAGGCTTTTATGGTCAAACTTATCGAGACTTTTATGCTTGAACTCATCAAGACTTTTATGCTTGCTGAAGCGAGTCTGATTGCTCGAACATATCGAGGCTTTTATGCTCGAACTTATCGAGACTTTTATGCTCGAACTCATCGAGACTTTGTTTGCTCGAACATATCGAGGCTTTTATGCTCGAACTTATCGAGACTTTTATGCTCGATGAAGCGAGTCTGATTGCTCGACCATATCGAGGCTTTTATGCTCGAACTCATCGAGACTTTGTTTGCTCGAACATGTCGAGACTTTTATTGTAACACCCCGAATCCTCATACGTGTGATTTGTTTATGTTATGAGTGATTTACACGTTAGACTCGTTGTAGTAGCACGTTAGTTGAATTATGTTTAGTTCATGATTCCGTTTCATACTTATAAGAATCGTTAGACTGATTATGCCTTAATATGCGATCCACGATATCGTTAAGATGTGTTATAAGTGTTGTATAATCACACCTAAGAGTGGCCAAGTGATCAAACCTAGGAAATGGAGTGAAAAGATGCAGAACTGGACCGTGCTGGTGTTGCACGGCCGTGCGCCTTTCCTTGGCACGGCCGTGCGTATAGAGGACAGAGATTCCAGAACGTTTTGCACGGCCGCGTGCCTTCCCTTGACACGGCCGTGCAAGAGTGACACGGCCGTGCACATTCCCTTGACACGGCCGTGCAAGGACGGACACTCTGTTCATCCGGTTTTCATTATTTCTCGGTTTTTAACATCTTTAAGTGGTTTAAAATGCTCAAACAAACCCGAAATTGGACCAAACACTTACCCATGGTGTTAATAACAAAACCCAACCCTTTTCTCCCTCATTATTCTCTTCCAAACCAGATTTTTAGAGAGAGAGATAGAAGAGAGAGAGGAGAGAGAGTAGAGAAAGAAATCGCGATATCTTGAGCGTTTGAAGTCGGATCGACAATCCGTCTTCGCCATAGCGTAGAGGGCAATGAGGAGAACGATTCTAACCAAAAGGATCGTCTGATCTATTGAGGAATCACCACCCATCTCTTCTCCCACGTTTTAGAGAGAGAAAGTGAAGTCTTGAGAGAGAGGAAGCTTGATTCGAACTTGGATTGAGCTCGGGATCAACGTTTGGGCTCCGTAGCGGCATAGAGTTCGCGGAGGAATACATTTCCACCATAAGCCCTTTATTTCGTGGTGGATTTGCGGTGAAGGTAAGTAACTATAATGCTTTGTGTGTCTTACGAGTTGATTTGGAAGAGTAAAGCATGTAGGATGCGTTAGCACGATATTCGTGACTCTTATTGGGAGAAATATATATATGAATGTCCCTACGAATGATGTTAGGTTATACTTTGTTGTATGCTTGATTTAAGGATTTCGGAATAAAGAAAGAATTGATGGATTATTGTTAAGTTCATAGACTTCGAGTAATAGAGACTCGTAGAGCTTGATGTAGTTGATATTATTGTTGTGGTTGTTGTGTTGTTGCGGTTGTCCTAATAATTATCATGCCGAGTAATAGAAACTCATTGAGGTTGAAGCATACTTGTGTGATATTAGTTGGGTTCCGGCCATAATGTCGCCGAAGACTTGTTTAATTTAATTGTACTTCGCTATGTATTTCTTAAGTTCGAGTATATCAAAGCATTGAGGTTTTGTCGTTTACGCACTAGCGGAAACCTTATGAAATCGTTACGAGTAGTAGACTCTTCGTGCGTTGGGCATTGCAGTCGATAGGAGTTTATAGGGACGATACTACGGTTTGTCCCGACATTTTAATAGTGGTAACGACTCTAGCGGAGTCCTTATGAGATATACACTAGTAGTGACTGACTCTGGCAGAGTCGAATAGGACGTAATAAGTAAACGTCGATTATTGTGGTAATTTCATTAATGTATATAGTTGACTCTACGGAGTTGAGAAATGGGTAGTAGTAATGCCTACATGACATATATTAATTCCCTACCATGTGGGATGACGAATTGACGGGTTCATAACTTAGTGAAACGTTGACCTTGGTTGACTTAGTCAAACATTAGCTGACTACGAGTTAAATCGAATAAGTTAAAGTATGCGAAGATAAGGATATATGATATATTATGATGCGCATGAGATGAAAGAGATTGTGTGACGATAGGATACTTAGAGATCCTCAGTTGAGCGTAGCTATTGCACCTTAATTAATGGTTGTAAGTACGAGTAGACTTACCTACGTGGGGTTATGAGTTAGCGTACATGAGAGAAACATGTTACCTTAGTTTGGGATTAGGATGAATAACTTATCCTCGTGTTATATAGGTCCCACATCACGGACCTTATTTGCCAGTTGATTATAAGGTATAAATACCTTACATTGGAGCTTATGTATGTGTCTAGCTATCACAGACACTGTCTAGTAATTGAGTTGTACAATGGGCCTACTTTGCCTATTGCCTTGTTTTGTCTATCTGCTCAATGGTTACGAACATGTTATGATTGTTCTAGTATGAAATAGGACAATCATCCTACTTTGATGATTGATCGTAGGACAATCATCCTACTTTGATGATTGATTGTGTGTTTAGTATTTACAAGCATATTGAGTGGATTTGATATGTGATTCAAAGAACACATGATGATTGTTGAGAATGACAAGTGAACGTCTACTTGTGCATTGCATTAAGTCCAGCTGGCATTGTTTGACTAATTAAGGTGGGACGACCTATAGTCTTTACGAATTTGTTTTGTAATCGCTATAAGTCGCCGTACCGGTTGCACATACCCCTCACCTGTTGGCCGCAGGTGGGATGTAGCCCCACTGTTGTAGCAATACGCGCGACTTTGGTTTGCTAGTTAGAACTCGACGGGATTGTGTCGGGGACGTCGATACTACATACACGGGTATCGAGGCACATGTATTTTCTCGTGTATTGCAGGAGCAACGCGAAGTTGGAAGAAAGAGGAATAATATCCTTCATGATGTGGTTTAATTAAGTGGCACTTATGTGAACACCAAAGTGCTAAGTGATTTATGTGACTTGTATACTTTCAATATGGTACATGATCGTTATGGTATATAAATGTTATTGCCACGTTATTCCTACTGTTGAGCATCATGCCATGTCATATAGTTGCATGTGGTAGCTTGTTGATTATTGGTCAAGTGAGAATAGTACCTTGACTTGCCGGTTTGTGGCTGAGATGTTAGGTAAGCCGGAAGTGCTACTTAGACTAGCTACATGTAGAGTTTTGGTTTACTGTTGCATTCATTCTCGTAGCATACAATACATTAAAGTGGCTTACGGGGTCTTTTAGACTCACTCTTATTGTGTTAACTCTTTTAGATTGCAATCGAAGGACGACGGCGATCGGTGAGACTGCGGGTGCTGCAGATTGATCTCTGGGTAGTTGCTCTCCGGAGCTTGTGTACAATTATGTTTCTTAGTTTCTTAATTCAGTGAGAACGTTGGTTGATGTAAAGTTATGTAAACTTTACTTATGGGTAGCATTGTTCTGTAACTCCTTTAATGTTATACTATTTTGGAGCCGACCTTCGATGTCGAGCCGTTTATCACTGTAGTTTTCTTCGAGCATGTTAGCTCGCGAGTGTTTAATGTAGTTGTTTCTCCGGCTCAGTAGTTAGCCGCCGAGGTCTATTGTTGGGGTTTCTAGTAGTATTGTTCTTCGGCTTGTTTTTGGCCGTGGAGATTTTATGGTTATCATTTTATTATTTGAGTTTTAAAGACTCAGGTTTTTACTAATTGTGGTTTTTCGCTGCATAGTGTTGGTTTTGAGCTCGTGTAGCTCGTTCACTTCGGTAGACTTTAGTTGTTTCATTTAGTTTGGCGCACCGAGTTGGGATTTAATACCGAATCCCGAACCCGGGGCGTCACAGTTGGTATCAGAGCTTAAGTTAGCTATTCGCCAGGATAGGATCCTCGGCTTAGGTGGTTTGGGCATTGGGTTGAGTGATTAACGTCGAGTGTTTGAGTATAAGTGTTGGGTTAATGTTGGAAAATTTTTGGAGTTAGTCCCTACGGGACTAGGATGGTTGAGTTCTTACGCTCACGAGAGCGGGGACAAATGATTTGTAGTCCGTCAATTTCTCTTAAGAAGATTTGTGACTGTGTGTTGAGACCTCGTTAGAAGGTTGACGACTAGTATGACTCGCTTGGAAGGTTTAGTATTGTGATTTGACCAACTTAGGTGGTCTTGTTCATCGTGTAGATGTACGGACGGGACAAGGAAACGCCTTAGGCTCGTGAGTATTAATCATTAGAGGAAATACATGTGGAAGACCCAAGATTTCGGGTCACGAGTCCACTAGCGATTAATGTTAACCGTTGAGTTATAATAGTGCGAGGATATGAGTCCGTGCTAACTTAGATGATTCTTGCATATCACATCATGGAATGCGAAACTTTTACATACTAGAAATATATGTTACAATTTAGGTACATTTGCTTGTATTTGACACTTATGTGCATGAGACCGATTTTGAAGGGCATATCGTAATCACTTATCCCTAACGCCGCGACGGAAGCTTTTGAAGCCACTTCACAGGGCCCCGATTTGGTTGTCAAGAGATATTCGTCGAGACCAAGCCGGTAGTATGATAGGTCGAAATTGCCTTACCTATTTACCCAACAGAATGGACAAGTAAATGGAATTTATGAGCTTCGACATGTATGTGCATTTGTGTGGATTGTGTATCCTTCGATATGTATTGATAGTTGTGTGAGCCATTGTGCTCGGTACAACAAAGAATTGTTGGAGGCTTGTGATTAGCCATTTGTGACTGTAAGTTGTCACGTGAACGGTATATTAACCGATTGTAAAGATATTGAGTATGGGTTAGCCACCCCTTGGGGTGAACATGAAATGTTTACCTTGTATGATGTGTTATAGACTGAGTTTGGTATGATAATTCAGTCGAATTTTATTGGGTGTACATATGAATAGATTGTATAACCTTATGTGTGTGATGATTGGCTTAGTGAGATGGTTTATGTTAGAACCCTACGCGCGTGTTAAACGCCTGGGGTTGAGAATTGAGAAATCTCCCTTGGTAAGCTTGCATTTAGTCGAATTGCCTAATGTGTTCCACTTTCCTTTAGAGATCTAACGTCTCTATTCCATACCATAACAGATGGCACGAACTAAGAAGACGCAAGGATGTCGGTCATGCACCCGATCGTATTTCAACTCGTACACTCATTGCGAGAACCGAGAGAACTTGAGGACCAATTGAATGTGGCCTCGCCGAAGCACCCGGGTTGAACCCGTGACCCTACCAAATCCTCTCGCATCGACTCAAGACTCCAATGGAGCGAGTCAAGGTTAGAATATGAGATTCTGTGAATGAATCCCGTAAGAGTTGCGACTATCGTGACTTATTGCATTGTTTATTTGTTTCCTAGTTATTGGACTACCACGGGTACTCCGATTAAGGACTCGTTCGTTAGAATATTATATCTCGTAGTTGACCTGTGGATGTAATCATTGAGGGTGTGTTACACTCTATGTTTCGAGTAGCACGTATAGTATATGGTATTAGTGTCCAATGATACCGATCCGCTCCGTTGAAGGTATTTAGAGTTTCAAACTCTTATTATTATTTAAGTTGACCTTGTGTCTTATCGACATGAGCAGTTGCATCACTTGCATGTTAGCTTGCGACTTCGTTGATCTTTTATTTCGTCGGCCCGTGATAGCCGGTAACGTCGTTATTCACGACAGAGTTCTGTGACTCACGTGACCTTTAGTGATATGCCATTTGTTTGAACTTGTTCCTTGACTCTATGATGTCGCTGTGTAACTTTGCGAACCTAAGGGTCGTATAAGCCCGAACCTAGTTTATCGCGGAATTTGCCGTGGCTAATTGTTGAAAATGTACCACGGATAATTGAAAATGAGTTTGCACTGTGGAAGCGTAACGTTGAGATGTATATGAGATGAGTTAGTATGACTCTATAAGATGTGTTTTAATTGTGAACTGGATAGGGGACAATAATTAGTCTCTCAATGGAACCTCGAGAACGATTTTGTCTCGAAATTATACATAACCGTTAAGCACCTCGCGTGCGAATGTTACTGGAGATTGATGACCTCTAGGATGGACCAACACGCCTTTTTCATTAGGCTTTCACTCACTATCGACATTGGTTTGATTAAGTAGGCTATGGTACAGCCTTGTGGTGATGTGTGTATGTCCCATGAATATACAATCCCTGAATTCGCGGGCGAATTCCTTTAAGGAGGATAGGATGTAACACCCCGAATCCTCATACGTGTGATTTGTTTATGTTATGAGTGATTTACACGTTAGACTCGTTGTAGTAGCACGTTAGTTGAATTATGTTTAGTTCATGATTCCGTTTCATACTTATAAGAATCGTTAGACTGATTATGCCTTAATATGCGATCCACGATATCGTTAAGATGTGTTATAAGTGTTGTATAATCACACCTAAGAGTGGCCAAGTGATCAAACCTAGGAAATGGAGTGAAAAGATGCAGAACTGGACCGTGCTGGTGTTGCACGGCCGTGCGCCTTTCCTTGGCACGGCCGTGCGTATAGAGGACAGAGATTCCAGAACGTTTTGCACGGCCGCGTGCCTTCCCTTGACACGGCCGTGCACATTCCCTTGACACGGCCGTGCAAGGACGGACACTCTGTTCGTCCGGTTTTCATTATTTCTCGGTTTTTAACATCTTTAAGTGGTTTAAAATGCTCAAACAAACCCGAAATTGGACCAAACACTTACCCATGGTATTAATAACAAAACCCAACCCTTTTCTCCCTCATTATTCTCTTCCAAACTAGATTTTTAGATAGAGAGATAGAAGAGAGAGAGATAGAAGAGAGAGAGGAGAGAGAGTAGAGAAAGAAATCGCGATATCTTGAGCGTTTGAAGTCGGATCGACAATCCGTCTTCGCCATAGCGTAGAGGGCAACGAGGAGAACGATTCTAACCGAAAGGATCGTCCGATCTATTGAGGAATCACCATCCATCTCTTCTCCCACGTTTTAGAGAGAGAAAGTGAAGTCTTGAGAGAGAGGAAGCTTGATTCGGACTTGGATTGAGGTCGGGATCGACGTTTGGGCTCCGTAGCGGCGTAGAGTTCGCGGAGGAATACATTTCCACCATAAGCCCTTTATTTCGTGGTGGATTTGCGGTGAAGGTAAGTAACTATAATGCTTTGTGTGTCTTACGAGTTGATTTGGAAGAGTAAAGCATGTAGGATGCGTTAGCACGATATTCGTGACTCTTATTGGGAAAAATATATATATATGATTGTCCCTACGAATGATGTTAGGTTATACTTCATTGTCTGCTTGATTTAAGGATTTCGGAATAAAGAAAGAATTGATGGATTATTGTTAAGTTCATAGACTTCGAGTAATAGAGACTCGTAGAGCTTGATGTAGTTGATATTATTGTTGTGGTTGTTGTGTTGTTGCGGTTGTCCTAATAATTATCATGCCGAGTAATAGAAACTCATTGAGGTTGAAGCATACTTGTGTGATATTAGTTGGGTTCCGGCCATAATGTCGTCGAAGACTTGTTTAATTTAATTGTACTTCGCTATGTATTTCTTAAGTTCGAGTATATCAAAGCATTGAGGTTTTGTCGTTTACGCACTAGCGAAAACCTTATGAAATCGTTACGAGTAGTAGACTCTTCGTGCGTTGGGCATTGCAGTCGATAGGAGTTTATAGGGATGATACTACGGTTTGTCCCGACATTTTAATAGTGGTAACGACTCTAGCGGAGTCCTTATGAGATATACACTAGTCGTGACGACTGCGAGTCGAATAGGACGTAATAAGTAAACGTCGATTATTGTGGTAATTTCATTAATGTATATAGTTGACTCTACGGAGTTGAGAAATGGGTAGTAGTAATGCCTACATGACATATATTAATTCCCTACCATGTGGGATGACGAATTGACGGGTTCATAACTTAGTGAAACGTTGACCTTGGTTGACTTAGTCAAACATTAGCTGACTACGAGTTAAATCAAATAAGTTAAAGTATGCGAAGATAAGGATATATGATATATTATGATGCGCATGAGATGAAAGATATTGTGTGACGATAGGATACTTAGAGATCCTCAGTTGAGCGTAGCTATTGCACCTTAATTAATGGTTGTAAGTACGAGTAGACTTACCTACGTGGGGTTATGAGTTAGCATACATGAGAGAAACATGTTACCTTAGTTTGGGATTAGGATGAATAACTTATCCTCGTGTTATATAGGTACCACATCACGGACCTTGTTTGCCAGTTGATTATAAGGTATAAATACCTTACATTGGAGCTTATGTATGTGTCTAGCTATCACAGACACTGTCTAGTAATTGAGTTGTACAATGGGCCTACTTTGCCTATTACCTTGTTTTGTCTATCTGTTCAATGGTTACGAACATGTTGTGATTGTTCTAGTATGAAATAGGACAATCATCCTACTTTGATGATTGATCGTAGGACAATCATCCTACTTTGATGATTGATTGTGTGTTTAGTATTTACAAGCATATTGAGTGGATTTGATATGTGATTCAAAGAACACATGATGATTGTTGAGAATGACAAGTGAACGTCTACTTGTGCATTGCATTAAGTCCAGCTGGCATTGTTTGACTAATTAAGGTGGGACGACCTATAGTCTTTACGAATTTATTTTGTAATCGCTATAAGTCGCCGTACCGGTTGCACACACCCCTCACCTGTTGGCCGCAGGTGGGATGTAGCCCCACTGTTGTAGCAATACGCGCGACTTTGGTTTGCTAGTTAGAACTCGACGGGATTGTGTCGGGACGTCGATACTACATACACGGGTATCGAGGCACATGTGTTTTCTCGTGTATTGCAGAGCAACGAAGTTGGAAGAAAGAGGAATAATATCCTTCATGATGTGGTTTAATTAAGTTGCACTTATGTGAACACCAAAGTGCTAAGTGATTTATGTGACCTGTATACTTTCAATATGATAAATGATCGTTATGGTATATAAATGTTATTGCCACGTTATTCCTACTGTTGAGCATCATGCCATGTCATATAGTTGCATGTGGTAGCTTGTTGATTATTGGTCAAGTGAGAATAGTACCTTGACTTGCCGGTTTGTGGCTGAGATGTTAGGTAAGCCGGAAGTGCTACTTAGACTAGCTACATGTAGAGTTTTGGTTTACTGTTGCATTCATACTCGTAGCATACAATACATTATAGTGGCTTACGGGGTCTTTTAGACTCACTCTTATTGTGTTAACTCTTTTAGATTGCAATCGAAGGACGACAGTGCGATCGGTGAGACTTGCGGGTGCTGCAGATTGATCTCTGGGTAGTTGCTCTCCGGAGCTTGTGTACAATTATGTTTCTTAGTTTCTTAATTCGGAGAACGTTGGTTGATGTAAAGTTATGTAAACTTTACTTATGGGTAGCATTGTTCTGTAACTCCTTTAATGTTATACTATTTTGGAGCCGACCTTCGATGTCGAGCCGTTTATCACTGTAGTTTTCTTCGAGCATGTTAGCTCGCGAGTGTTTAATGTAGTTGTTTCTCCGGCTCAGTAGTTAGCCGCCGAGGTCTATTGTTGGGGTTTCTAGTAGTATTGTTCTTCGGCTTGTTTTTGGCCGTGGAGATTTTATGGTTATCATTTTATTATTTGAGTTTTAAAGACTCAGGTTTTTACTAATTGTGGTTTTTCGCTGCATAGTGTTGGTTTTGAGCTCGTGTAGCTCGTTCACTTCGGTAGACTTTAGTTGTTTCATTTAGTTTGGCGCACCGAGTTGGGATTTAATACCGAATCCCGAACCCGGGGCGTCACAGTTGGTATCAGAGCTTAAGTTAGCTATTCGCCAGGATAGGATCCTCGGCTTAGGTGGTTTGGGCATTGGGTTGAGTGATTAACGTCGAGTGTTTGAGTATAAGTGTTGGGTTAATGTTGGAAAATTTTTGGAGTTAGTCCCTACGGGACTAGGATGGTTGAGTTCTTACGCTCACGAGAGCGGGGACAAATGATTTGTAGTCCGTCAATTTCTCTTAAGAAGATTTGTGACTGTGTGTTGAGACCTCGTTAGAAGGTTGACGACTAGTATGACTCGCTTGGAAGGTTTAGTATTGTGATTTGACCAACTTAGGTGGTCTTGTTCATCGTGTAGATGTACAGTCGGGACGCTTCAAGGAAACGCCTTAGGCTCGTGAGTATTAATCATTAGAGGAAATACATGTGGAAGACCCAAGATTTCGGGTCACGAGTCCACTAGCGATTAATGTTAACCGTTGAGTTATAATAGTGCGAGGATATGAGTCCGTGCTAACTTAGATGATTCTTGCATATCACATCATGGAATGCGAAACTTTTACATACTAGAAATATATGTTACAATTTAGGTACATTTGCTTGTATTTGACACTTATGTGCATGAGACCGATTTTGAAGGGCATATCTGTAATCACTTATCCCTAACGCCCTGCGACGGAAGCTTTTGAAGCCACTTCAGCAGGGCCCCTGATTTGGTTGTCAAGAGATATTCGTCGAGACCAAGCTGGTAGTATGATAGGTCGAAATTGCCTTACCTATTTACCCAACAGAATGGACAAGTAAATGGAATTTATGAGCTTCGACATGTATGTGCATTTGTGTGGATTGTGTATCCTTCGATATGTATTGATAGTTGTGTGAGCCATTGTGCTCGGTACAACAAAGAATTGTTGGAGGCTTGTGATTAGCCATTTGTGACCTGTAAGTTGTCACGTGAACGGTATATTAACCTGATTGTAAAGATATTGAGTATGGGTTAGCCACCCCTTGGGGTGAGCATGAAATGTTTACCTTGTATGATGTGTTATAGACTGAGTTTGGTATGATAATTCAGTCGAATTTTATTGGGTGTACATATGAATAGATTGTATAACCTTATGTGTGTGATGATTGGCTTAGTGAGATGGTTTATGTTAGAACCCTACGCGCGTGTTAAACGCCTGGGGTTGAGAATTGAGAAATCTCCCTTGGTAAGCTTGCATTTAGTCGAATTGCCTAATGTGTTCCACTTTCCTTTAGAGATCTAACGTCTCTATTCCATACCATAACAGGATGGCACGAACTAAGAAGACTGCAAGGATGTCAGTCATGCACCCGATCGTATTTCAACTCAGACACTCATTGCGAGAACGAGAGAACTTGAGGACCAATTGAATGTGGCCCTCGCTGAAGCACCCCGGGTTGAACCCGTGACCCTACCAAATCCTCTCGCATCGACTCAAGACTCCAATGGAGCGAGTCAAGGTTAGAATATGAGATTCTGTGAATGAATCCCGTAAGAGTTGCGACTATCGTGACTTATTGCATTGTTTATTTGTTTCCTAGTTATTGGACTACCACGGGTACTCCGATTAAGGACTCGTTCGTTAGAATATTATATCTCGTAGTTGACCTGTGGATGTAATCATTGAGGGTGTGTTACACTCTATGTTTCGAGTAGCACGTATAGTATATGGTATTAGTGTCCAATGATACCGATCCGCTCCGTTGAAGGTATTTAGAGTTTCAAACTCTTATTATTATTTAAGTTGACCTTGTGCCTTATCGACATGAGCAGTTGCATCACTTGCATGTTAGCTTGCGACTTCGTTGATCTTTTATTTCGTCGGCCCGTGATAGCCGGTAACGTCGTTATTCACGACGAGTTCGTGACTCACGTGACCTTTAGTGATATGCCATTTGTTTGAACTTGTTCCTTGACTCTATGATGTCGCTGTGTAACTTTGCGAACCTAAGGGTCGTATAAGCCCGAACCTAGTTTATCGCGGAATTTGCCGTGGCTAATTGTTGAAAATGTACCACGGATAATTGAAAATGAGTTTGCACTGTGGAAGCGTAACGTTGAGATGTATATGAGATGAGTTAGTATGACTCTATAAGATGTGTTTTAATTGTGAACTGGATAGGGGACAATAATTAGTCTCTCAATGGAACCTCGAGAACGATTTTGTCTCGAAATTATACATAACCGTTAAGCACCTCGCGTGCGAATGTTACTGGAGATTGATGACCTCTAGGATGGACCAACTCGCCTTTTTCATTAGGCTTTCACTCACTATCGACATTGGTTTGATTAAGTAGGCTATGGTACAGCCTTGTGGTGATGTGTGT
Source organism: Platycodon grandiflorus (assembly GCA_016624345.1). Taxonomy (NCBI): domain Eukaryota; kingdom Viridiplantae; phylum Streptophyta; class Magnoliopsida; order Asterales; family Campanulaceae; genus Platycodon; species Platycodon grandiflorus. Next base: position 50,091,832 of record CM028362.1, read on the forward strand.
ATGCCCCATGAATATACAATCCCTGAATTCGCGGGCGAATTCCTTTAAGGAGGATAGGATGTAACACCCCGAATCCTCATACGTGTGATTTGTTTATGTTATGAGTGATTTACACGTTAGACTCGTTGTAGTAGCACGTTAGTTGAATTATGTTTAGTTCATGATTCCGTTTCATACTTATAAGAATCGTTAGACTGATTATGCCTTAATATGCGATCCACGATATCGTTAAGATGTGTTATAAGTGTTGTATAATCACACCTAAGAGTGGCCAAGTGATCAAACCTAGGAAATGGAGTGAAAAGATGCGGCTGGACCGTCTTGGTGTTGCACGGCCGTGCGCCTTTCCTTGGCACGGCCGTGCGTATAGAGGACAGAGATTCCAGAACGTTTTGCACGGCCGCGTGCCTTCCCTTGACACGGCCGTGCACATTCCCTTGACACGGCCGTGCAAGGACGGACACTCTGTTCGTCCGATTTTCATTATTTCTCGGTTTTTAACATCTTTAAGTGGTTTAAAATGCTCAAACAAACCCGAAATTGGACCAAACACTTACCCATGGTATTAATAACAAAACCCAACCCTTTTCTCCTCATTATTCTCTTCCAAACCAGATTTTTAGAGAGAGATAGAGAGAGAGAGAGAGTAGAGAAAGAAATCGCGATATCTTGAGCGTTTGAAGTCGGATCGACAATCCGTCTTCGCCATAGCGTAGAGGGCAACGAGGAGAACGATTCTAACCGAAAGGATCGTCCGATCTATTGAGGAATCACCATCCATCTCTTCTCCCACGTTTTAGAGAGAGAAAGTGAAGTCTTGAGAGAGAGGAAGCTTGATTCGGACTTGGATTGAGGTCGGGATCGACGTTTGGGCTCCGTAGCGGCGTAGAGTTCGCGGAGGAATACATTTCCACCATAAGCCCTTTATTTCGTGGTGGATTTGCGGTGAAGGTAAGTAACTATAATGCTTTGTGTGTCTTACGAGTTGATTTGGAAGAGTAAAGCATGTAGGATGCGTTAGCACGATATTCGTGACTCTTATTGGGAAAATATATATATATGATTGTCCCTACGAATGATGTTAGGTTATACTTCATTGTCTGCTTGATTTAAGGATTTCGGAATAAAGAAAGAATTGATGGATTATTGTTAAGTTCATAGACTTCGAGTAATAGAGACTCGTAGAGCTTGATGTAGTTGATATTATTGTTGTGGTTGTTGTGTTGTTGCGGTTGTCCTAATAATTATCATGCCGAGTAATAGAAACTCATTGAGGTTGAAGCATACTTGTGTGATATTAGTTGGGTTCCGGCCATAATGTCGTCGAAGACTTGTTTAATTTAATTGTACTTCGCTATGTATTTCTTAAGTTCGAGTATATCAAAGCATTGAGGTTTTGTCGTTTACGCACTAGTGGAAACCTTATGAAATCGTTACGAGTAGTAGACTCTTCGTGCGTTGGGCATTGCAGTCGATAGGAGTTTATAGGGATGATACTACGGTTTGTCCCGACATTTTAATAGTGGTAACGACTCTAGCGGAGTCCTTATGAGATATACACTAGTCGTGACTGACTCTGGCAGAGTCGAATAGGACGTAATAAGTAAACGTCGATTATTGTGGTAATTTCATTAATGTATATAGTTGACTCTACGGAGTTGAGAAATGGGTAGTAGTAATGCCTACATGACATATATTAATTCCCTACCATGTGGGATGACGAATTGACGGGTTCATAACTTAGTGAAACGTTGACCTTGGTTGACTTAGTCAAACATTAGCTGACTACGAGTTAAATCAAATAAGTTAAAGTATGCGAAGATAAGGATATATGATATATTATGATGTGCATGAGATGAAAGATATTGTGTGACGATAGGATACTTAGAGATCCTCAGTTGAGCGTAGCTATTGCACCTTAATTAATGGTTGTAAGTACGAGTAGACTTACCTACGTGGGGTTATGAGTTAGCATACATGAGAGAAACATGTTACCTTAGTTTGGGATTAGGATGAATAACTTATCCTCGTGTTATATAGGTACCACATCACGGACCTTGTTTGCCAGTTGATTATAAGGTATAAATACCTTACATTGGAGCTTATGTATGTGTCTAGCTATCACAGACACTGTCTAGTAATTGAGTTGTACAATGGGCCTACTTTGCCTATTACCTTGTTTTGTCTATCTGTTCAATGGTTACGAACATGTTGTGATTGTTCTAGTATGAAATAGGACAATCATCCTACTTTGATGATTGATCGTAGGACAATCATCCTACTTTGATGATTGATTGTGTGTTTAGTATTTACAAGCATATTGAGTGGATTTGATATGTGATTCAAAGAACACATGATGATTGTTGAGAATGACAAGTGAACGTCTACTTGTGCATTGCATTAAGTCCAGCTGGCATTGTTTGACTAATTAAGGTGGGACGACCTATAGTCTTTACGAATTTATTTTGTAATCGCTATAAGTCGCCGTACCGGTTGCACACACCCCTCACCTGTTGGCCGCAGGTGGGATGTAGCCCCACTGTTGTAGCAATACGCGCGACTTTGGTTTGCTAGTTAGAACTCGACGGGATTGTGTCGGGGACGTCGATACTACATACACGGGTATCGAGGCACATGTGTTTTCTCGTGTATTGCAGGAGCAACGCGAAGTTGGAAGAAAGAGGAATAATATCCTTCATGATGTGGTTTAATTAAGTTGCACTTATGTGAACACCAAAGTGCTAAGTGATTTATGTGACCTGTATACTTTCAATATGATAAATGATCGTTATGGTATATAAATGTTATTGCCACGTTATTCCTACTGTTGAGCATCATGCCATGTCATATAGTTGCATGTGGTAGCTTGTTGATTATTGGTCAAGTGAGAATAGTACCTTGACTTGCCGGTTTGTGGCTGAGATGTTAGGTAAGCCGGAAGTGCTACTTAGACTAGCTACATGTAGAGTTTTGGTTTACTGTTGCATTCATACTCGTAGCATACAATACATTATAGTGGCTTACGGGGTCTTTTAGACTCACTCTTATTGTGTTAACTCTTTTAGATTGCAATCGAAGGACGACAGTGCGATCGGTGAGACTTGCGGGTGCTGCAGATTGATCTCTGGGTAGTTGCTCTCCGGAGCTTGTGTACAATTATGTTTCTTAGTTTCTTAATTCAGTGAGAACGTTGGTTGATGTAAAGTTATGTAAACTTTACTTATGGGTAGCATTGTTCTGTAACTCCTTTAATGTTATACTATTTTGGAGCCGACCTTCGATGTCGAGCCGTTTATCACTGTAGTTTTCTTCGAGCATGTTAGCTCGCGAGTGTTTAATGTAGTTGTTTCTCCGGCTCAGTAGTTAGCCGCCGAGGTCTATTGTTGGGGTTTCTAGTAGTATTGTTCTTCGGCTTGTTTTTGGCCGTGGAGATTTTATGGTTATCATTTTATTATTTGAGTTTTAAAGACTCAGGTTTTTACTAATTGTGGTTTTTCGCTGCATAGTGTTGGTTTTGATCTCGTGTAGCTCGTTCACTTCGGTAGACTTTAGTTGTTTCATTTAGTTTGGCGCACCGAGTTGGGATTTAATACCGAATCCCGAACCCGGGGCGTCAAATTTATGCTCGAACTCATCGAGACTTTGTTTGCTCGAACATATCGAGACTTTGTTTGCTCGAACGTATCGAGACTCTGTTTGCTCGAACATATCGAGACTCTGTTTGCTCGAACATGTCGAGACTTTATGTGCTCAGGATTAACCAAGACTTTTTATGCTCGACGAGGCGAGACTGATTGCTCGAACATATCGAGGCTTTTATGCTCGAACTTATCGAGACTTTTATGCTCAAACTTATCGAGACTTTTATGCTCGAACTCATCGAGACTTTTATGCTCGCTAAAGCAAGTCTGATTGCTCGAACATATCGAGGCTTTTATGCTCGAACTTATCGAGACTTTTATGCTCGAACTCATCGAGACTTTGTTTGCTCGAACATATCGAGGCTTTTATACTCGAACTCATCGAGACTTTGTTTGCTCGAACATGTCGAGACTTTTATGCTCGAACTCATCGAGACTTTGTTTGCTCGAACATATCGAGACTTTGTTTGCTCGAACGTATCGAGACTTTGTTTTCTCGAACATATCGAGACTCTGTTTGCTCGAACATGTCGAGACTTTATGTGCTCAGGATTAACCAAGACTTTTTATGCTCGACGAGGCGAGACTGATTGCTCGAACATATCGAGGCTTTTATGCTCGAACTTATCGAGACTTTTATGCTCGAACTCATCGAGACTTTTATGCTCGCTGAAGCAAGTCTGATTGCTCGAACATATCGAGGCTTTTATGCTCGAACTTATCGAGGCTTTTATGCTAGAACTCATCGAGACTTTGTTTGCTCGAACATATCGAGGCTTTTATGCTCGAACATATCGAGACTTTTATGCTTGTTGAAGCGAGTTTGATTGCTTGAACATATCGAGGCTTTTATGCTCGAACTCATCGAGACTTTGTTTACTCGAACATGTCGAGACTTTTATGCTCGAACTCATCGAGACTTTGTTTGCTCAAACATATCAAGACTTTGTTTGCTCGAACGTATCGAGACTTTGTTTGCTCGAACATATCGAGACTCTGTTTGCTCGAACATGTCGAGACTTTATGTGCTTAGGATTAACCAAGACTTTTTATGCTCGACGAGGCGAGACTGATTGCTCGAACATATCGAGGCTTTTATGCTCGAACTTATCGAGACCTTTATGCTCGAACTTATCGAGACTTTTATGCTCGAACTCATCGAGACTTTTATGCTCGCTGAAGCAAGTTTGATTGCTCGAACATATCGAGGTTTTTATGCTCGAACTTATCGAGACTTTTATGCTAGAACTCATCGAGACTTTGTTTGCTCGAACATATCGAGGCTTTTATGCTCGAACATATCGAGACTTTTATGCTCGTTGAAGCGAGTTTGATTGCTTGAACATATCGAGGCTTTTATGCTCGAACTCATCGAGACTTTGTTTGCTCGAACATGTCGAGACTTTTATGCTCGAACTCATCGAGACTTTGTTTGCTCGAACATATCGAGACTTTGTTTGCTTGAACGTATCGAGACTTTGTTTGCTCGAACATATCGAGACTCTGTTTGCTCGAACATGTCGAGACTTTTATGCTCGAACTCATCGAGACTTTGTTTGCTCGAACATATCGAGGCTTTTATGCTCTAACTTATCGAGACTTTTATGCTCGTACATATCGAGACTTTTATTGCTTTGACCTTGTTTTGACGAGGATTTTGTTTTAGAAATAGAACTCTAAAATTCCCCTCTTTCGAGGAATATCTCAAATAGAGCTCTTATTTTCTTTGACCTCGTATTGACGAGGATTTTTGATGCTTGGGCACGAGAATAATATGAAGGTTTAAGCCGAGTGTAATATGAAGCGCAGGAAGGCGCGGGGTACTACTCACCCGCGAGTTAAACTCGGGTGGTGAGGACAAGTGCAGGAAGGCGCGGGGTACTACTCTACCGTGAGACACACTCGAACGGTGAGGACCAAAATATGCTCGTCTGCGAGGTACACTCGGCGGCGAGGATAAGCGCTGGAAGGCGCGGGGAATTACTCAGCCGTGAGACACACTCGAACGGTAAGGACCAAAATATGCTCGTCCGCGAGGTACATTCGGCGGCGAGGATAAGTGCTGGAAGGCGCGGCGGCGAGGATAAGCGCTGGAAGGCGCAGGATACTACTCAGCCGTGAGAGCACACTCAAACGGCGAGGACCAAAATATGCTCGTCCACGGGGTACACTCGGCGACGAGGATAAGCGCTGGAAGGCACGAGGTACTACTCAGTCGTGAGACACACTCGAACGGTGAGGACCAAAATATGCTTATTCGCGACGTACACTCAGCGGCGAGGATAAGCGCTGGAAGGCGCGGGGTACTACTCAGCCGTGAGACACACTTGAACGGTGAGGACCAAAATTTGCTCGTCTGCGAGGTACACTTGGCGGCAAGGATAAGCGCTGGAAGGCGCGGGGTACTACTCAGCCGTGAGACACACTCGAATAGGGAGGACCAAAATATGCTCGTCTGCGAGGTACACTCGACGTCGAGGATAAGCGCTGGAAGGCGCGAGGTACTACTCAGCCGTGAGACACACTTGAACGGTGAGGACCAAAATATGCTCATCCGCGAGGTACATTCGGTGGTGAGGATAAGCACTGGAAGGCGCGGGGTACTACTCAGCCGTGAGACACACTCGAACGGCGAGGACCAAAATATGCTCGTCCGCGAGGTACACTCGGCGGCGAGGATAAGCGCTGGAAGGGGCGGGGTACTACTCAGTCGTGAGACACACTCGAACGGTGAAGACCAAAATATGCTCGTCTGCGAGTTACACTCGACGGTGTTTGTCTGTGCGAGAATTCTTCTGAGAAATTTTCTTTTATAATCCTGCAAGGTCTCACTGTTGTAGCTGTAGTAGTAGCTCCCCATTTCTCGAGCGCAGGAGAGTGTTCTGAGGGCGAGAAGTGACAAATATAGCTTTTTCCTTCAACCGAAGCCCCCCGGTGATGGTCTTTCCAATCGAGCTCGTTGATCTTGCATACTTCAGATTCTGCTAGTAATGAATGTTTCGATAGGTGTTTGGACCTCTTTGGAATTTGACCTTGATGTGACGAGGTTCCTTTTTGTGGAAGGCTCTTGGGCCTCTTTAGAAGTGACCTCGGCTTGCAGCGAGGTTCAGTTTAGTTGAGGAGTATAACGTGTTATTGCTCTTGGCCGTCGAGGCTCTATTAGGTCGTACCTTGCATTTTAAAATGTAGTGTAGATATCAGTACAGATCAAAAGTATTCTCCTTTTATTGAAATACATATTATGTATTTTTTTCTCGCGTAGATAAAGTGATCATGCTCGCAGTTCATGGCAATGAATAATTGTAGCTATTGCATTGGCTAAAGATATTGTTTATTTTATATAAGTTGAGATCACATATGTATGTATGTATGCATTGTGCGAAGATAAATCATTGTGGCGACACGTCGTGTTATTTAGAAACATACCATAACGCGTGCATGTCATGCTAATATATTTCTACAAGGCTAGTCATATTATATTGCGCTCGAGCTCTCGACAGTCGAGATAAAAATAGTATATTGAGTTCGCGTGTTTAACATGAGCAGACAGACAATATGAATTTACCACATTATACATGCATTTACAAACAATTTTCATAAAATGATGCTGGCTTTCACTCATAAGTTTATTCTATTTTGTATTATACACTCGCAAATTGCTTTGCATGTAGTCGCACAAAATATTATTGTTATATATTCCGTGCGTTGAACTTGTTTTGGCACATTTTTCTATGAATAAAGATCATGTTATCTCACACATTTCTAGGAAAAATTATATTGGTGTCACTTCATAGTCTTACAAGATATATGCTAAGTTCATGAATTGTCGAATTTATTGAATTAAATCATGGAATAATGTGTGCATCTTGTGCTAATATATTTCACGGGCCAAGCGTGGTAATCTGAGTTAATGACAAAACACGAACCATTTACATGCTTTATATGATCAAATTTAGAGTTGAACAGTGAGTTCATTCGCAGTTGAAGCGTAGCAATAAATAGAGTTTAATTCGTTTTTATTCGCAAAGTCGGCGGGTAATATTGCCACTTTTTGATGTATTTAAGCAAATAAATAAATAGACATATAACACTTTAACTCGATTAATCACGTCATATTCGTAATAACTGGATTAGCCCGAGTCACGTGGCATTAAATGCATCAAAGAATATATTTTATAGCGAGCATATTAAAGTAACGAATACTATTATTTAAGCGCGAGGTTTTAATATTAATCATGCATTTTTGTTCCTTTTATTATTATAGCATGTTAATTTATTAGTGATTTACACTAATTATAAATATTTAATCAGCATATGTGTCGCGACCCGACCCGAGATCCGATGTGAATCTCGTTCGGACCGCGAGGAAACGGAGAAAACACAAAAGTAGCATCTCAAAAATTCCATTTAAAAAGAATGCAAAGTCATGAGAAAATCCTGTAATGCACGTGCAAGTTTTCTTTAAAACAACTAGATCTTTAAATCAATGCTAAACCTCAACGGCGCAACAAGCCGGAGAAACAACACGTTAGCTAGCAACAACAAACTCGAGCTAACAGGCTCGGTACATGTATAAACCATATCAGAGTGCGCGGAAATTAAAGTTATCAAATATATACAACATCATGGCAACCATGCCGGCACAACAAAAGAATATAACAAATAACAGTCGAGACTACTACCCAACAAATACATCGTTTAGATAACAAGTACACCCTCGGCCTCACCAAAAGAAAATACTAGGCACAAGGTGCACTACCAAAAGAAGACGTCCAACAGGAACTGAACTCGATCGACTAGGGATTCCTCGCCGGCCCTTGATCTAAGGAAAACAAATAAACACGAAACGGGGTGAGTCAAAACTCAATAAGCTACTAATGCAACAATATGGCATGCTAGATGCAAGACAGTAAATGTAACAAGTACTTATGTCATCACGAAACCATTTCAATTCAAAACGGAAGTAACAAGTGTTGCACATAGCCAAACAACCCCATACTACACGAGAGGCTCGACGATCGCCAACCGTCCCGTACCGGTTGGAAACCATGACCAACATTCGCTCATACAGGAAACACATAAGAGCTATAAGTAAACAGGTTACAAAGGATACGGTGTCGAGGTACACCTCCGACCAAACCAATACTTCCAACCAACCAACCAATATAATACCAAAAGTAGAGCCATTGTTGACGTGCTCGAACGAGAAAACCAAATAACATAACACATTGTGAACCATCTTCTGTATTCACGTCGACGGGTGATCTCGGTCCCTATAACCCAAGAATCAACCACGGATATAGCTTACCATGGTTGCGTTTATTTCGTACAAAAAATGGCGCTATACCCCTACCGTGGCCAACTGTAGGGCGAGGCCCGATGTATTGGCCTTCGACTATTACGTAGCCCCAGCTCCCGCAATAATCGAGCGTCAATACACCGCCAACACATATGCCATGGACTTAACTAAATGCACAAGTAGATGTTTACTCGACATTTAAAATAAAAGGTCATACTCCAAAGTAGGGAGTATACCACAACAGTAACATTTAACAATGATACGAATGTCACAAGCGAGTTATAATAATCTCACACCACAAATAACCAACTTATAAAAATTACGACAATTTCCGTAATATCAAACACACAACCGGTGTAACCAAATTTCCAAACGAATCACTCGAATCATCCAAGAATTCCCAAATCACACACGTGGTCTCATAAATTATGAAATCCTAACGAACTCCGTTAGAGTCATTTTTGGTTTCTAATAAGTTCGAGTTTACGCGAATTAATCATACCGTAAACTTAACAATTACTAATCATATTTCACATTTCTAACATGTAAACATGAGTCTCCAAACACACCCAAAAAGTCAACCACGAATTTGAAAAGTCAACATAGTCAAACATACTCAAAATTGATGATTTCTAACTTGTTTCATCAAATAACAAGTCTAAGATGAATAACAATTCATAATTGAGGAAGAACAAGGGATAGTAGCTTACCTCAATAAGAGAATTCACCCAATGAATTCAAAATCCAAGCTTGGTAATGGATTCCCCTAGTCTTTAGCAACCTTGGTGTGGTCTTGCATGTAAGAATATATGGTTGGATAGAGAGGACAAGGCATACACACACTAATCTCACTATGAATCTCTCACACTATCTCTCAATACACCATGGATGAATTATAAGGAGAAATGGTGTTTGTGTGTGTCTCCTTAGTGTTTTTAGGAGAGAAATTAACTGGTCAATGGCCTTGGTACGTTTAAGTTTGGTCAAGGGGCGAAATGGTCTAGCTTTAAAAAGTCAAAAAAATAGAGTTTCTCCATTCTGGACACGGGGCGGCCGCCTAGGCCCCCGCCTAGGCGCTCGCGCAGCTTCCAGAATGTTCAACCTCAACTTTCTGTCTTTTGAGCGCTCGCCCAGGCGCTCGCCCTTGCTCCAGTACACCCTAATTCACGAAATGTGCTCTAGAAAAGCCCCAAAATGATGTCCAATAGTCCCATAATGGTTCTAACACTTAAGTGAAGTTAAAACACTAAGCAAAGGTCTCCGAAAAGTCCCAAAAACTAAGCTAAAAAAGTAACACACCAAATCAAATGCAAATGATTATGAAACTCCTAACACTTATCCATACACTTGAAAAGTGTATAACAAACTCAATTGCAAGTACATATGAATGATATTTGCACATGAAATGACGATGTTAATATAAAAGACGTAAACATAGAATGAATGCAAATGATGCAAATGGTGCGGGCGTTACATCCTCACCCCCTTAGAATAAATTCGTCCGCGAATTTACTTACCAAACTCAACGAATAAGGAAGGGTACTTTTCACGCATCTCCTGTTCTAATTCCCAAGTTGCCTCCTCGATGTTATGACTTCTCCACAAGACTTTCACAAGGGGAACACCGCATGAACGCCCGGCATCGACGGTGGTAGGGCAAGTCTATAGGCCAACTTTTCAACCCTTTCCAAAATCTCAAACGGACCAATGAACCTTGGAGTCAATTTTCCTTTCTTACCAAACCTCTTGACCCCAATTCGTGGCGAAACCTTCAAAAATACATGATCACCTACCTCGAATTCAAGATCCCTTCGTCGATGATCCGCATAGCTCTTTTGTCGACTCTGAGCCGTTTTCAACCTTTCCCGGATAAGCTTCACACTCTCAACTGATTCGTGAACCATGTCAGGACCCCATAACTTTGCTTCGCCGACTTCATCCCAACAAATTGGAGAACGACACTTTCTTCCATATAGCGCTTCGTAAGGAGCCATCTCAATAGTCGATTGGTAGCTATTGTTGTACGCGAACTCTATCAATGGTATATGTGAATCCCAAACCCCTTTGAAATCCATCGAACAAGCTCGCAACATGTCCTCCAGTATCTGTATGGTCCTCTCGGATTGTTCATCTGTCTGTGGATGGAATGTCGCGCTAAGAGTTAACTTCGTACCCAAAGCATTTTGAAGTGATTGCCAAAATCGCGAAGTGAACCGTGGATCTCGATCTGACACTATGCTAACTGGCACCCCATGTAACCTCACAATCTCCTGTATGTACAAGGTAGCAAGTTTATCCATCGGGTAAGTCATCGCAATAGGAAGAAAATGTGCCGACTTGGTCAACCTGTCAATAATAACCCAAACCGCATCATGACCTCTACGAGTCCGTGGCAAACCTGTCACAAAATCCATCGCTATATTCGCCCATTTCCATTCCAGAATCTCCAATGGTTGTAACAATCCTGCCGGTCGTTGATGTTCCGCTTTTATTCTTTGACAAGTTAAGCGCTTTGATACAAACTCGGCCACCTCTCTCTTCATACCACTCCACCAAAAGTTCTTCTTCAAGTCTTGATACATCTTAGTACTCCCCGGATGAATCGTGTATCTAGACTTGTGAGCCTCTTCTAATACTTGCCTTTTAACCTCATCAATCGCCGGTACACAAACTCTGTTTCGAAACACAAGGACACCTTCACTGTTCTTCGCGAAATCTGTTGTCTTTCCTTCATTCAGCCCATCAATCAATGTCTTCAATTCTGGGTCTTCCTCTTGTGTTTCTTTAATCCTTTGGATCAATACTGGCGTAGCCCGAAGGTTCGCAAAAATTACTCCCTGTCTCGATCTACATAGACCCCAATCTCGAACATCCTCAAGCATTTTCCATTCACGAGTCATCAAGCAAGACATGTACGCCTTTCGGCTAAGTGCATCCGCTACCACGTTAGCTTTCCCTGGATGATACAAAATAGTACAATCGTGATCCTTAAGCCGTTCCATCCATCTCCGTTGTCTATTGTTCAACTCCTTCTGAGAAAATATGTACTTGAGACTCTTGTGGTCGGTGAACACTTCGAACTTAGCTCCGTATAGGTAATGTTTCCACTTGTGTAGAGCAAAGATGATCGCAGCTAACTCAAGGTCGTGGGTTGGGTAATTCTGTTCAAATGGAGTCAACTTCCGAGAAGCATACGCTATCACTCTCCCATTCTGCATCAAAACACAACCCAAACCCTCTTTCGAAGCACTATTGTATATCACTAACCCATCCTGTCCGTTCGGTAGTGCCAAGATCGGAGCCGTGGTCAACCTCTTTTTCAGCTCTTGGAAACTCGCCTCGCATTTATCATCCCATACAAAGGGTAAAATTCTTTTGTGTTAGGTTCGTCATCGGAGTCGTAATTTTAGAAAACCCTTCAATGAACCTCCGATAATAACCCGCCAAACCCAAGAAGCTTCGAATCTCCATTACCGACTCAGGTCTTTTCCAATTCACCACTGCCTGATCAATCTTGATTGGATCCACCGAAATACCATTACCCGAAACAACATGGCCTAGAAAAGAGATCTCCTCGAGCCAAAATGCACACTTACTAACTTCGCATACAACTACTTTTCCCTCAATACCGACAATACTAACCTCAAATGTTTCTCGTGCTCCTCCCGAGATTTTGAGTACACAAGAATATCGTCGATGAACACCACCACAAAACAATCCAGATAAGGCAAGAAAATTCTATTCATTAGATCCATAAACACAGCTGGTGCATTCGTCAACCCAAATGGCATCACCACAAACTCGAAGTGCCCGTATCGAGTCCGGAATGCCGTCTTCGGTATATCTTCCGCCCTAACCTTCAGTTGATGGTAACCACTTCTGAGATCAAATTTGGAGTACACAACGGAGCCCTGTAGTTGGTCAAATAGATCATCAATGTGTGGAAGGGGATATTTGTTTTTAATGGTCACCTGATTTAGCTCCCTGTAATCAATGCACAATCTCAAGGAACCATCTTTCTTCCTTACAAACAATACCGGTGCACCCTACGGTGATACACTCGGCCTAATAAAACCCCGATTTAGCAATTCTTTTAACTGTACCTTTAACTTTTTCAATTCTGTCGGTGCCATGCGATACGGTGCCTTTGACAATGGAGCGATACCTGGCAATAATTCAATACAAAACTCCAACTCCCTATCCGGAGGCAAATCATATTCAGATGAAAATACATCCGGAAATTCACGTACAATTGGAACATCCTCCAACACAACAACTTTCTTCGATTTATCAACCACACATGCCAAATACCCTGTACACCCGTGTGATAATAATTTTCAAGCTTTCAAAGCCAAAATCATATGAATACCACCCATGCATTTATCACCCTCAAACATAAACGAAGGCATATCAGGCAATTCAAATGTAACAACTTTCTTACGACAATCAACTATGGCATGATGAGTGTGCAACCAATCCATACCCAAAATGACATCAAAATCACGGATGGGCAGAACTACCAAATCCGCAAGCAAAACATGACCATCAATAACAACTTCACATGGACGATGAACATCAGAAGCAACTAGGCACTCTCCCATCGGAGTAACACCTCTAACACATAAGACAACAATTCAGGCATAGAATGCAAATGGCATGCAAAGTGAGATGCAATGTAGGAATGTGATGACCCTGGATCTATAAGGACTCGGGCTCGCTCTCTCGAGACAAACAATGTACCTCCTATAACGTTGGGAGCATCAGGAACACCCCTTTGATCTAAAGCAAACACTCGACCCTAGACTCTCGGTCGACCATCGTTGTTCCTTTTTACCCCTGTGTTCTGTTGTGCACCATCTTGAGGTAACCCTCTATTCCTCGGACAGTCCTTTTGGAAATGTTTGTCGTCACCACATAACAAGCATCTTCCTTGTTTCATCCAACACCTCTCTTCAGTGTGCCCTGACTTTTTATAAAAGTTACAAACAAACATCGATTCACGCTGTCCCTGGCCTCCCGGTTGCTGCCACGTTTGGCCTGCCTGACGATTCACATTCTTTCCCTTGTTAGAAGTCCCACCTGTATTCTGTCTCTTCCAGTTTTGCTGCGAAGACTGCTGATTCCCAACTGTGTTACTTGGCTTACTCCGATGCTCCTCGATGTCATGTTCAATCTTATAAGCTTTATCCACTGCGCTTTGGTAGCTTGGCAGATCAAGCGGTAGAAGTTGCTTCCGGTATTCCGTTCTCAAACCCTTCACAAATCGATAAACTTTCTTTTCCTCCGTCGGAATTAGGTGTGAACAATACCGTGCCAATGCTGTGAAGCTAGCAGAATACTGACCCACTGATAACGTTCCCTGCTCAAGGCTAAGGAACTCTACCTCCTTCTTTGCTTGTACCACATCAGGAACAAAATGGTTTCTGAACTATCGCAAGAAGAGTTCCCAAGTTCGATCCACACCTTCTTGCACCTAACTCTTCAAGTACCCGCCACCAATGTTCAGCGGCGTCTTCTAACTTAAAAGCTGCAAACTTGATCTTATCACCGTCGGTACAGTCAATTGCTACAAAAATTTTCTCGATCGACTCTATCCACCTTTTCGCCTTCATTGGATCAGGCTCCCCATCATAGCTCCGTGGTTTCATCTTCAGGAATCTCCCTAACCTCCGATCATAGTCCCCATTGCCCCCATCTGGTTGGGCCATCCTGTGACCTCCTGCCTGTCCCAAACCAGCCATGGCCTGTCTTTGCAACTCGATATTTTGTCTATTCATTTCCATCATCGACTGCATGAATCCCTGCATCATATTCACAATCTCCTCATTCTGATTAACCGGTATCTCAGGCTGTACATCCGGCTGTCCCGTAGGTTGAACTCTAGGCTGTGTAGGTGGTGGAGTATTTCCCTGTTCAGTTGAAGTAATCTCGGCCCCACTCGAGCCACCTTCCTCAGTATTAGCACCATGTCTAGTCTCAACCATGATTAAACACCTGCAATAAACACTCGACGTTAACGACTTAAACACACAACCAACCCTCCTAAGCCAAAGATTCTCTCCCGGCTAGCTAACTTATGCTCTGATACCAACTGTCGCGACCCGACCCGAGATCCGATGTGAATCTCGTTCGGACCGCGAGGAAACGGAGAAAACACAAAAGTAGCATCTCAAAAATTCCATTTAAAAAGAATGCAAAGTCATGAGAAAACCCTGTAATGCACGTGCAAGTTTTCTTTAAAACAACAAGATCTTTAAATCAATGCTAAACCTCAACGGCGCAACAAGCCGGAGAAACAACACGTTAGCTAACAACAACAAACTTGAGCTAACAGGCTCGGTACATGTATAAACCATATCAGAGTGCGTGGAATTTAAAGTTATCAAATATATACAATAGCACGGCAACCATGCCGGCACAACAAAAGAATATAACAAATAAAAGTCGAGACTACTACCCAACAAATACATTGTTTAGATAACAAGTACACCCTCGGCCTCACCAAAAGAAAATACTTGGCACAAGGTGCACTACCAAAAGAAGACGTCCAACAGGAACTGAACTCGATCGACTAGGGATTTCTCGTCGGCCCTTGATCTAAGGAAAACAAATAAACACGAAACGGGGTGAGTCGAAACTCAATAAGCTACTAATGCAACAATATGGCATGCTAGATGCAAGACAGTAAATGTAACAAGTACTTATGTCATCACGAAACCATTTCAATTCAAAACGGAAGTAACAAGTGTTGCACATAGCCAAACAACCCCATACTACACGAGAGGCTCGACGATCGCCAACCGTCCTATATCGGTTGGAAACCATGACCAACATTCGCTCATACAGGAAGCACATAAGAGCTATAAGTAAACAGGTTACAAAGGATACGGTGTCGAGGTACACCTCTGACCAAACCAATACTTCCAACCAACCAACCAATATAATACCAAAAGTAGAGTCGTTGTTGACGTGCTCGAACGAGAAAACCAAATAACATAACACATTGTGAACCATCTTCTGTATTCACGTCGACGGGTGATCTCGGTCCCTACAACCCAAGAATCAACCACGGATATAGCTTACCATGGTTGCGTTTATTCCGTACAAGAAATGGCGCTATACCCCTACCGTGGCCAACGGTAGGGCGAGGTCCGATGTATTGGCCTTCAACTATTACGTAGCCCCAGCTCCCGCAATAATCGAACGTCAATACACCGCCAACACAAATGCCATGGACTTAACTAAATGTATAAGTAGATGTTTACTCGACATTTAAAATAAAAGGTCATACTCCAAAGTAGGGAGTATACCACAACAGTAACTTTTAACAATGATACGAATGTCACAAGTGAGTTATAATAATCTCAGACCACAAATAACCAACTTATAAAAATTACGACAATTTACGTAATATCAAACACACAACCGGTGTAACCAAATTTCCAAACGAATCACTCGAATCATCTAAGAATTCCCAAATCACACACGTGGTCTCATAAATTATGAAATCCTAACGAACTCCGTTAGAGTCATTTTTGGTTTCTAATAAGTTCGAGTTTACGCAAATTAATCATACCGTAAACTTAACAATTACTAATCATATTTCTCATTTCTAACATGTAAACATGAGTCTCCAAAGACACCCAAAAAGTCAACCACAAATTTGAAAAGTCAACATAGTCAAACATACTCAAAATTGATGATTTCTAACATGTTTCATCAAATAACAAGTCCAAGATAAATAACAATTCATAATTGAGGAAGAACAAGGGATAGTAGCTTACCTCAATAAGAGAATTCACCCAATGAATTCAAAATCCAAGCTTGGTAATGGATTCCCCTAGTCTTTAGCAACCTTAGTGTGGTCTTGCATGTAAGAATCTATGGTTGGATAGAGAGGACAAGGCATACACACACTAATCTCACTATGAATCTCTCACACTATCTCTCAATACACCATGGATGAATTATAAGGAGAAATGGTTTTTGTGTGTGTCTCTTTAGTGTTTTTAGGAGAGAAATTAGCTGGTCAATAGCCTTGGTACGTTTAAGTTTGGTCAAGGGGCAAAATGGTCCAGCTTTAAAAAGTCAAGAAAATAGAGTTTCTCCATTCTGGACACGGGGCGGCCGCCTAGGCCCTCGCGCAGCTTCCAGAGTGCTCAACCTCAACTTTCTGTCTTTTGAGCGCTCGCCCAGGCGCTCGCCCTTGCTCCAGTGCACCCTAATTCACGAAATGTGCTCTAGAAAAGCCCCAAAATGATGTCCAATAGTCCCATGATGGTTCTAACACTTAAGTGAAGTTAAAACACTAAGCAAAGGTCTCCGAAAAGTCCCAAAAACTAAGCTAAACAAGTAACACACCAAATCAAATGCAAATGATTATGAAACTCCTAACACATATCCATACACTTGAAAAGTGTATAACAAACTCAATTGCAAGTACATATGAATGATATTTGCACATGAAATGACGATGTTAATATAAAAGACGTAAACATAGAATGAATGCAAATGATGCAAATGGTGCGGGCGTTACAATATGAATTGTACATTTATCCCCTATTTAGGATTTGACGGCTCATTTTGCATTTTATATGTTTGCTATATTAAAATTTCACTTTGATTTATTCTATTTACTGCATTATTCAATCTCGCAGCATGACAAACTATTTACAAAATAAGTCAACTATTGTATCAAATGTCTATTTGAAAACAAGAGTTAGGAATTATAAAGCATATCATGCAAAATATTTTAATATATACAAATATTCATCAAAATGTATTAATCACATTATGTGAATATTATTTTGATTCTAAGTTTGACTTGTTTTGAATATGCACTACCAAGGTGAATTTTTTAATACTCCACAATTACTCTATGCAAAATATTTTCTTTATTAAAAGATTCATTAATAAAATAATGGTCTAAGTTGGCATATTCACACAAGTGAGTTTAAAAATCTATAGTTGGCCCATACTTTATGAAAAATTAGTGGGTCGTTTTCAAATAGGCTGTACTCTATGAAAGTGTTCATTTTCACTTTGGCGAGTCGAAATGTCAAATCAAATTAAAAGACCAAAGTGAGCATTTCATCTCTTCCGGCAGAATGCTCGAGCTCGACTGTGGCGAGCTTGACTAAGGCGAGCTCCACTACGACGAGCTTGAATAAAGGGAGCTCAACCACGGTGAGCTCGATTGAGGCGAGCTCCACTACGGCGAGCTTAAATAAAGCGAGTTCAACTACGGCGAGCTCGACTGAGGCGATATTTAACTATGGTGAGCTCAACTACGGCGAGCTCGACTATGGCGAGCTCTATAAACATGTCAAGCTCGGACTTCCTCCGACCAAAGTAAAGCTAACAGTAATGGAGGATACAACGGGAAAGATATCACTTGGAAAACATGGTCAAACACGTCCGGCGCGTGTGGAGGCGGTAACCACTCCAGCCATTTCTGGCGGCGCGTGGGGGGTCCGTTGGCGGCGATATTTTCACCGTTGGCTTCGTCTGGTCTTGGCGCATCCGATTGTGGTGTTTGATTGTTGCTCCGAGTTCTCCTGCGTTGACCCAGCTCGTATAGCCACAGCCATTATCGCCGACGATGGGTTGTTGTTCTTCATTTTCCACCTTTTTCGCCTCTTTTGTTCTTTATCGTGCTTGAAATCAGTGTGGGCAGCGGCTTTATTTGGAATTTTCCTTGTAGCCGTTGTTATCCAACATTCTTCCCTCTTTTCTGAGATTCAATGGGGTTTCCTCCCAATTTTAGATGAAAATGGAGGTTGTTCTTTGAGATAAACAAGTTGTTCCATTTCTTTTCCCCATGTTCTTCTTCAGTGTTTCTTAATCCCCCTTAGGTTACCAAGAGCTCTTGAAGGATGGTTATAGACATATGTGGATTCTGGGCAAGCACATGCCTTCTTCTTCGTCTCTTTGCTGCTTCTTTAATGCTTCTTTCATGGCCGTTTCTGCCTTCTCCCGTCCAGTTGAAGGTTTATCATTGCTTTCACCTAATTCTGAATTTTTTGTTACTACCAAGCTGCTTAGCGTCGTGCTTGATCACGTCAAAAGATATTTGTGACCACGTTGGATCCACGTAGATACTAGTCTTTAAGTAGGATGCCCCTCTCAAGGCTTGTGTGGCGAACTCGACCGTCGGATGATGCCGTGATATCAAAAGTGTTAGGGAGTTGGACCACGCCCTCCGGTGTAATAATCAGTATGTCATTGTATATAGGAGAGAGAAAGTGTAATATATGTGTGTGGAGGGAGAGAGAGTATGGAGAGAGAAAATGGACTTAGTCAGGAAGGAGACCTCTTTAATGTGAGGGGGAGCCCCCTATTTATAGGGGTGTTGCTTCCTGGGCACACTTCGTGTGTGTGAGTTTATTCCGTACATCTTTTGGGATATTTAAAAGTATACTTTTGGGGTATATTTTTGGGCAGTACATCACTTAGCTTATTTGCAAAAATTGTGTTTCAATGCTGCGGCAGAAAAAGCTGCGATTTGAAAATGCAGCTGCGTTTTAAAACACTACTTTTTTCCAAAATGCAGGTTTTAAAATGCTGCTAGGAAAAAAAAAGCTGCATATTGAAGTGATATCCCAAATGCATTTATAAGAAAAGACCTACGATTTTAAAACACTGCATTTTTTAAAACACTGTATTTTTAAAACACTACGTTTTGTAAACGCTGCACCAAACAGATTCTTAATTGCATGTATGTATTTGTGGATTCTGCTTTGAGTTTTTTTTTTTTTACTCATGCTTGTAGTATCAAATTCAAATAGCTGAGCACGAGTGTAGTAAGACAAATATATTTTGAAATACATCCTTGTGATGCATTACAGTTATCCAAGTAGCTCTTCAACCATCATTGCTTTTGCATTTCTTATTGCTGGGATTTAGCTAGCAGCATCAAAATTGAACAGCTAAACGTGAGCATAATTCAAAAAATACTCTCTATTCTACTCATGCTGTCCTACTAATATCCTTCTTCTTTAGATGTTCTGTTCTATTGATCTCATCTGAAAATTAGGTAGACATTCCACTGAAGTTCCATCTTTACATCTCTTGTATGATATAAATAAAGTTGGATACAACATTGAGTGTTTTTATAATGTTCACCTTCAGGAGTAGTTATATTCACATAATTGTTTTGACTTTCCAGGTTCAAACAGCTAAACATGAGCTTAATTAGCTAGTAGCATGTGATTCCATTTGTAGCCACAACATTAATATTAAGGATGTTCTGTAATTGAAACTAAGTTAAACTTGAATACGACGTCAATACCTTATGGCGTTTGTGGTATACTACCCATAGAGCTGAACACATTTGTAGGTGACTAAGAGTAGCAAACTAGCAATTGCATGGATGAAGAATTAGTTATAGTTCACCTGATGAGGTTGTTTGGCATAAACTAATGGCTGAAGCTTGAAAGTAAAAATTACATGGATCGGATGAGGAGTTATCACGGGCCACCGATGGGTTTGATTAATGGTTCAAAGGAGAAATTTCATGGATGAAGAATTATCGTGGGCCATTGGTGAGGGTAGTTAACTCAATTAATGGTTGAGAGTAGCAATTACTGCAACCATACATGTAGAAATATCATTAACTGCTATTACGTCTTTACGATTTAGTGTTTTTTATTGAGCAAAGTGGATTTTGCTTAGTAGGATATAAGAATGTTATGTGAATTACTTTTATGTCAACTCCATATGTTTTCTTTTGCTAACTGTTGTAAATATGTAGAATTTGATCTATGATCCCTTTAGATTTGCTACTGGTTTTAAATTCACATTCTCAATCCAGATATAGATACATGTTTGTATTTATTTATGGAGTATTTCTTCTGCAGTTAAGGTATCTTTTGAGCAGTTCATAAGACATTTTACAGAGACTTTGACACTCATCTTTGTTATTATTGAGCATTATTTGCTAATCCGAAATAATGTGCTTGAGGATATCTTTACTGGTCCTTGAGAAGCTCTACTGTTTGTATAGAACTGTCTGTATTCGTAATCATGGCTCTGTTCATTTAGCATTTTTCGGCTCTTTTTGGAGGTTGAAATGAAGAGTGGAGATGAGAATCTCAATTGCAAACTTGCTTCTTCTTTTTTTTACTTTTAAATTGGATTGTTAATTATCGTATTTATCGTGTTGTATGTCATCTTCACTACGCTGTTTACTTTTGCAGGTCACTTTGAAGTGCGAGAGGACTTGGTACCGCCTATAAATGATGTTTGTGTTATAGCTAGTAACTTTCATCAATGAAGACTTATGCAGGAGGCTCATCACGATCACCAACAAGTTGAGAGAGAAAGTTGTCATCTTTTGTTTTTGTGAATAAATGGTTCGCGTAACTTTTAGAGGCGGTGCTAGTTCCTCTTGTTTTTAGACTAGTTGTTGGTGTGTTTATGGTAGGTAGAAGTTTGGTGTGTTTGAGACAGATTAAGGCAGGTACAAAGCTTCCATGAACTGGGTTTGTATATATGATTTTCTATTTATAATATGATGCTTTGGGTTAAACAACAACACATCTGATCACGCCAAAAAGGATTGTGTGAGTCGTGTCTGGTCCACGTGTGTAGTCTAGGTAGGATTCCGGCTTACGTTGCAGGGATAGTCCTTGAAGTATAGATTGCTTGAAACCTGTGATCAACAAAGAACACCGTAAGGGGTGCTGGGTTGTCCCAGCAATAACCCTCAGGCGTGAGAATTAGCAATACGTCGTGCGAGAGGTAAAGCTAATAAAGTATGTAAGCAAGTAATTTGCATGTGCGTACTTTATGAGGCCTGTCGAGGGTGTTATTTATATGGAGGTAAGTCATAATCCTTATTAGATTCGGACTAGGAGTGATTCCCATGTCTTTTGGATTACGTTTCCTCATATGCTTAGGACTGATATGTAAAAGAATTATAACAGGACTCTTCTCAGGCATGGTATGATTCCGTATAGGATACTGCTTTGCCGAGCTGGAGGGACTATGCCGAGGTCGGTCTGGATGCTTTCAGGTCGCTCTATGTAATCGAGGTCGGCCTGGCATACGCCAGGTCGCTCGATACTACCAAGGGCGGCCTGGCATACGCCAGGTCGCTTAATGTTGGTGAGGTCGATCTGGGATGTCCCCAGGTCGCTCTGTGGGTCCCTGTGTCAGCGTGCTGAGAGAGTATACTGATGAAGTGGTCGACCTGTCATAGAGTAACTTCCAGGTCATCATTATCGTGGTGGACGTATGTCACCTTGATGCTTGTCCAGCTGGAGCCTATGAAGCCGCAATGTCTGCCACGTGTCCAGCTGAAGGCTGAGGTCGTTCAGTAGCCCCCTACTTCTCAAGGAGAGGATCTATCCTCAAGGTGTGAAGTAAAAATTCATTGCATCGAGCTGACTGGTTCTCGAGAAGCTTCCAGATTTCAGCTCGAATTTGTACTTTTCTTGGGAAACGTGCACATTTAATGGGTGCGGCGCGTCCCTTCAAGTTTGAAATTTTGGCGGTTGACGTTTTTATTCCAAAATGATGCTGTTCGAGGATCTGCGTGTTTCTGTGCTGGTCGACCCGGCTACTCCGGGTCCCCTATATAAGTTGATGTCCCACTGTTCATGCTCACTTACCAGAAATTTCCAAATTTCTTCGGCGATAGACGATTTTCGGCGTGATCCTCCGTCTTCAACTTGTTCAGATTCCAGCCTTTTCTTTGCATTTCCTTGCTTTTCCAGGACTTTAGGTTAGTTTCTTTCAACCCTGGTTCCATTTCCTTCCTCTGTTTCCTATTTTCGGGTCTCATTTTCGATGTTAGCTCTTGGCCGGAATCTGGGTAAGGTTTCCGGCGATTTTGAATTTTAGGGTTCCGGCGAATCACGTCCTTTAGCCCTCCATCTAGGTCGACCTGTCCAGGTCGAACTGTCTAGGTCGACCTGTCTCTTCTTCACAACCATTCTCCCTGTTAGTTCCTCTTCCTCGTGTTCCTTCTCTGAGAACATGAGGATCAAACGTGCTAATGAAGGTCCCATGTTTGCTAGGCCGTAAAAAGGTCACGCTATATACAAGACCGAGGATGGGGACTGGAAAGGTGTACTGCCAAGTGAAGCAAAAGTTCTGTTGACTTCATGGGGTGCCAACCTGGATGGCCTGGTCGTCCCTGCCGATGAACCCTACAAGGTCGATGACATTCCCTTCGGTACCTCGATGAGGATCATCGAGAAGTATGACGTTGCCATATCAGGGCTTTTGTACTTGTACTTTGATGAGAATAGGGTAGCTAGTAAGGTCGCAGGGCCTTCGAGGACTGCTACCTCGGCGTCGCCAACCTCATTCTTGGACGCTAGTTATGTGCTGCGAGCTCCTCGAAGTAAGAAGAGGAAGGCCAAGGCTGATGTTGATGCCGGGGGTGCTATGAAGCGTGCCTTCCGAGATTGGAGGAACAAGATGTCTGTGGCCGATCTGGATGCTTGGACGACGAAGTACCCGTGTAACTCTTATGACTATCGGGGACATGCCCTTGACCCCGAGCTCAGCCTTCCTGACTTGAGGAATATGCGGAGTCGAGTGGGCTTCTACATGAGCTTCTTCGAGCTGGGCCTTCGATTCCCCCTAGACCCCTTCATCTGTGAATTCCTCGATGTTACTTCCACTGTTCCTCTTGATCTTTCTTGGAACACGATGAGAATCTTGATTTGCTTGGCCCCGAGCACGCGTATACTGGGGTTTGAGCCGACCTTGGCCTTATTCAGCCACTACTTCCACCTCGATAGAAACAATAATTGCCTTCAAGCTAAGAGCCAAAACTATCGAGTGAAGTTGTTTTCTAATCCCCCGGGCAAGGTTTCGGGCTGGGCTGACAAGGTTTTCTTAGTTGAGAGTCGACTGGGGTGGAACTTTGCGGTGCCCACCGAAGAGCCATATACCTTGATTCATCATGCCGACCTCGATGAGTATGATAGGTCGGCCAAACAGGATTTCGAAGCTCCCCTCGGTGTGCGGGGTAACACTCAGGTCCGATGCTATGACTGGAGGAGAATAGTTCAGGATGAAAACCTCCTCGTCGTCGCCGGGCTGTCCCCGTTGAAGGTGAACGGCCTGGAGCCGATGTGCACCTTTCCCCCTTTCGAGAGTTTCCCGGGGTGGATTCTTCACAAAGATCTGGTACTCCACCAGCATTGTCCGGTCTGCCATAGAGATCTGGAGAGGGGTTGCATTCACAAATGAGTTTTTAAATGTATTCCCTTTGTGATGCTTCTGCTTCATTTATGCACATATTTTATAAGTGTCTGACTTTCCCTTGATTTTGCAGCGATGGAGGATGTTGATGCGATGAGGAAGAGGAGCTCGGGCAAGCGAGCTCAGGCTAAATCTGACCGATCGGAACAACTCAGTCGAGCTCGCGTTGCCGCGACCTTGGCTGGGACCGCTGAGGTGCTCCCTACCATAATGCTGCCCGCTGATAAGGGTAAGGAGAAGATGCCTAGCTCGAGGGCATCTGAAAAATGGTCCAAATCGACCTCGGATTCTGGTTCAAAGAAGAGATTGAGGATCGAGGAGCCTACTTCAATCAAGGTGCCTGCAGATCCTGTTATTTCTGCTGAGCCTGAAATCCAGGCTGTTGTTGCTGCTGTTGTGCGAGCTTCCCCTGTGGGGAGTGTTCGTAGTGTTACAAGTCCATCTCCCGAGCTACACTATGTGCCTAGCAACTCGACTACTCCTCCCCAGGTTGATCCTGTTCCGAGCCTTGCCACCCTCCATCTTGAAAAGGGTAAGAAGGCGGTGCTCGACATTGCCGATGAGACGTTGAGGAGACTTATGATGAGTGTTCCGACCTGATTCTCCTTTGATTTTGCAGGTTGCTACTGCGATCAAGTCTTATGCAAACAGGCTCGCACAGTCTCGCAGGGATAGGCGCGAGTTCCTCGCACGTATTTCTGAGCTTGAGCAGGAAAAGCGGGAGGCAGTGAAGAGGTCCGACCTTGATAACGCTCTTTCTCGTATCACCGAGCTTGAAGCTGTCGTCGCTAAGGCCCAGGATGACGTCAAGTTAAGTCAGGACCTGGCAGCGAGCAAGGTTGAGGAGGCAAACTGAGCTATAGGGGATGTTGCCCAGCTGAAGGTTGAGCTCGCTGCTTCTGATGCTGACCGGGCCAAACTTCGCACTGACCTTAAGGCCTCTCAAGGTGATGTTCTGACTGCTCGAGGAGAGCTTGTGAAGACAAAGTTGAGCCTTGAGGGAAGAGCTTCCGAGCTGGAAAGGCAGCTGGAAGAGGCGAGGAAGGTGCCGAGCCCGGATGCTGCTGTTGCTGCGTATAAGAAGACTTTGTCTTATATGGACGAGCTTCTTTCATATTATGACAAGGGCAAAGCTCAGATTCTTCGAGTTACAGCGGCTTGTGGGACTCCCCTTCGCGATCTGGTCAAGTGGGGGGATGCCGAATTGAAGGGCGATCTTGCACGGAGGGGTCATGAGCTTGTACCCTACCAGCCTGAAGAGCTCAAGCTAATCGATAGGAAGGATGCCGAATTGGGTCGTGAGCCCTGGGTGCCTCCCCCTATTTTTGACAATAACATGCCCTTTCTGCTCGATGCATTTGCTGACGGGGATGAGGTCGACTTCGACGGTGACTTTATGCTTGAAGAATTTGAAGGCACTAAGTCGAACCAGGATGAGCATGCTCGTTCCATATATGAGGCTGAGAGTCGGGCTGACCCTTAGGTCCCGCTGCGTCGGGTTAAGTCTGGCCATTGTGCCTTGTAACCAAACAATACTTTATTTTTGTATTTTTGGCCCGTCTGGGCTTGTAAATAAAATGGTTTGTAAATATATATAAGCATTTTTAGTTTGTTATGACTGTCTCATTTTTGCTTATTACGTTTGCAAAAGTATTTGTG
Source organism: Platycodon grandiflorus (assembly GCA_016624345.1). Lineage (NCBI taxonomy): Eukaryota > Viridiplantae > Streptophyta > Magnoliopsida > Asterales > Campanulaceae > Platycodon > Platycodon grandiflorus. The sequence continues at coordinate 50,117,650 of CM028362.1, forward strand.
ATCTTCCTTCATCGTGGTGAGGATTAGGCCATGAGTTTGACCTCGACGTGGTCGAGGGTCCTGTTTACTTACGATCTTCTTCAGCGTGGTAATGAGTAGGTCGTAAGGTAACCTCGGCGTGGCGAGGTACCTTTTATAATCTTGACCTCGATGTGGCGAGGTGTCTTTTAACTTACGATATTCTTCAACGTGGTGAAGAGCAGGTCATAATCTTGACCTCGACGTGGCGAGGTGCCTTTTAACTTACGATCTTCTTCAACGTGGTAAAGAGCAGGTCGTAATCTTGACCTCGACGTGGCGAGGTGCCTTTTAACTTACGATCTTCTTCAACGTGGTGAAGAACAGGTCATAATCTTGACCTCGACGTGGCGAGGTGCCTTTTAACTTACGATCTTCTTCAACGTGGTGAAGAGTAGGTCGTAATCTTGACCTCGACGTGGCGAGGTGCCTTTTAACTTACGATCTTCTTCAACATGGTGAAGAGCAGGTCGTAATCTTGACCTCGACATGGCGAGGTGCCTTTTAACTTACGATCTTCTTCATCGTGGTGAAGAGCAGGTTGTAATCTTGACCTCGACGTGGCGAGGTTCCTTTTAACTTACGATCTTCTTCAACGTGGTGAAGAGCAGGTCGTAATCTTGACCTCGACGTGGCGAGGTGCCTTTTAACTTACGATCTTCTTCAACGTGGTGAAGAGTAGGTCGTAATCTTGACCTCGACGTGGCGAGGTGCCTTTTGTTTCTTAGGTCGTTCGTTTCTCACGATCTTCTTCAACATGGTGGAGAGCAGGTCGTGATCTTTGAACAACCTTGTACGCAGAAATGACTCAACCATTTCAACAAATACGTGCTTGAAAAGATGCAGGGTTTTAGCAGCTTGTTTCTTTTATTGATAATCTTCAAAGAATGTATCACTAACACGTAAATAATAGTATTTTTTCAAGTGGTCAGCATGTCAGGGAGAGGAATGTCGTCTTGCTCCCAGCCTTTTATCCTCCAAAACATCAAGGTCTAGCCCCCGAGCTTTGGTGTTATCGAGCTCGTCAAAGTGGGTTACCCTCAAGATCGGTAGAGTCATTTCTGCTGCCATTGGATTTCTGTTCTCCAGTCGTGTCCTCAGATTTCTGCTTCGAGGTTCTCGAAGGATTCTGCCCTTCCTTCTCTTACTCTTCCAAGGTCTTTTCCACATTCCCTATTCTCTGCACAGCAGTGTATATTTCTGCGCTGTTGTCAGGTGGTTGTATACCGATCTCGGACAAGAGCCTGGCTGATCGGCATCCAGCCTGGAAGAAGGCCATTATGGTCTTGTCAGGGACGTTTTGAAGTTGCTCGGCAATGTGCTTGAATCTTTCCAGATAACTTTTTAGGGATTCTCCAACTTGTTGCTTGATCCTACTGAGGTCAAATTCTCTCTTGGGGAGGTCGCCAGCGGACGAGTATTTTTCTAGAAAGGCCCTCTTTAAGCCGTGCCAGTCGCTGATGGACCCCTCTTCTAGCTCTTCAAACCATTGGAGGACGACCTCCTCAAATGTGCTAACAAACACAATACACCACAAGTCAAGATTCTTGGTGCATACTCTCATCTTTGCCTCGAAACTCGATACGTGGCTCCGCGCATTTGTATTCCTTTCATAATTTTTCAAGGCAGGCAGTTTAAAGCGATGATTTGATGGAGTATCCCTGATTCTTCTGCAAAAGGCTGCTGTCACGTTCCCTAATAGTTTGCCCTCTTTGCCTCTTTCAAGGGCTTCCAATCTTTCTTTCATCTTGCGCAGTACCTCGTCTTCCAGGTCGCTGCTCCTGCCCCTCCTTCTAGATCGGCGGTCGTGGCCGTCGATCTTGGAGTATTTATGCGAGGATGCATTGCTGCTGGAGGTACTGTGCTGGATGGACTTGCGTTTTGACCTGTAACTGTAATTCTCCTCTGGCCTGCGTGATCGCTCCTCATCATGCTCAATTCGGGAGGATTTGTAAGATTGGGCTAGACTGGGCTTCGGGCTCTGGCTCCCATTCTTGAGTGTACGCTGTCCCTAGGTCGCTCCCTTTCAGGGGTTCCCAGGAGATCTTTGACGCTGGGTTTCTGGTGTGCCTCCACCCTTTGTCCAAGTCTGTTTTTAGCACTCACCCTGGGAGCATCAACCCCAGACCCCCCATGGCGACTGTCAGCCCGCAGATCCCTGGGCTCGCTCCTGCCAGATCGACCATCGTGGTGGTCGTTTCGAGGAGGATACGAGCTTGGGATTGGTAGCTGAGGTGCCTGGGCGGCTAGTTTGCGGGACAGTTCGTATTCACGCACTTCTAACTCTCTCTGTTTTGATAGGAAAGCTTTCTCCTTCCTTATATGCTCCAGCTCGGCGAGGTCGATTTCTTGTTGTGTGCGAGGCCTTTCTCCTATCATAACGAGGTCGTCTCTGTCTCCAGAGTCCCTGTTGCTTGAAGAGGTTGGGCTTGCTGTCTGTCCCTCCTGAATCGACCTGGCCGGTCCTTTGGCGGGCTGGGTCGGTCGTTTGCCCATCGCCTTTTTCCTCATTGCCCAAGCTAATTTTTTGGCTCGGGTGTTTTGGTGAAGAGGGAGACCTAATAAGGGCACCGCAGGTGACTCCTTCTCAGCTTGTTCAAGAGGATTATCGGTGGGCGGAGCGGCTGCAGGCATGGTCGGGGTCGTTGCTGAGACTTGCTTGGAAGTTGTCATAATTGATCACAGAAAAACTGTCCTGGCAACGGAACCAAACTGATCACGCCAAAAAGGATTGTGTGAGTCGTGTCTGGTCCACGTGTGTAGTCTAGGTAGGATTTCGGCTTACGTTGCAGGGATTGTCCTTGAAGTATAGACTGCTTGAAACCTGTGATCAACAAAGAACACCGTAAGGGGTGCTGGGTTGTCCCAGCAATAACCCTTAGGCGTGAGAATTAGCAATACGTCGTGCGAGAGGTAAAGCTAAGAAAGTATGTAAGCAAGTAATTTGCATGTGCGTACCTTACGAGGCCTGTCGAGGGTGTTATTTATAGGGAGGTAAGTCATAATCCTTATTAGATTCGGACTAGGAGTGATTCCCATGTCTTTTGGATTACGTTTCCTCATATGCTTAGGATTGATATGTAAAAGAATTATAACAGGACTCTTCTCAGGCATGGTATGATTCCGTATAGGATACTGCTTTACCGAGCTGGAGGGACTATGCCGAGGTCGGCCTGGATGCTTCCAAGTCGCTCTATGTAATCGAGGTCGGCCTGGCATACGCCAGGTCGCTTGATACTACCAAGGGCGGCCTGGCAGACGCCAGGTCGCTTGATGTTGGTGAGGTCGATCTGGGATATCCCCAGGTCGCTCTGTGGGTCCCTGTGTCAGCGTGCTGAGAGAGTATACTGATGAAGTGGTCGACCTGTCATAGAGTAACTTCCAGGTCGTCATGATCGTGGTGGACGTATGTCACCTTGATGCTTGTCTAGCTAGAGCCTATGAAGCCGCAATGTCTGCCACGTGTCCAGCTGAAGGCTGAGGTCGTTCAACATCAACTACGAATTCTACAAGTTATTTTCATAGTTAAATAACAACCTATCGTAGTGAAATTGTGATTATCCTCTATGAAAAATATTCGTAGTGAAAAAGCAAAGCAACTGCGACGAAACAAAATTCCTAGCAAAAAAGGAGGACAATTGCGACGAAATATTATTCGTTAGACAAAATGCGATGAAAAATTAGTCGTACTAAAACAACAAGACAATTAAGACGAAACAAATTTGTAGCAAAAGAGGAGGACAACAACCTATCAACTACGAAACATTTCGTAGTGGGATAGTACTGATTATTCTCTATGAAAAATATTCGTGGTGAAATAGCAAAACATTTGCGACGAAACAAAATTCGTAGCAAAAGAAGATGACGAAATATTATCGCAGCAAAAGAGGATGACAATTGCAATGAATATTTCGTAACTGTTCCTTCACGTTTTTACGACAAATTATGTGATTTGCAACGAAAATTACGCTTGATTCCTCGATGATTTATTTCGTAGACAAAAGTTTTCATTTCGCAACAAAAATAATTTTCATAGCAAATACCCTTCACCGACGTCGCATAGGCGACGGATGTGGTTTTGTCGCAAAAGGCCTTTAGCTACGAAATGATGAGCATTGGCTACAAAAATTTTCTTAGCAAAATATCATTTTTCTTGTAGTATGTGGTTCTTTTGAGTACATTACATTTGTTTCAATTTTGTGTAGAAACCTTATAAATATGAATTATGATTACCATTTTTTCTTATTCAGCTGCGACAAACAAACGAGCCCTTCATGTATATCTTTGAAGACCATCTAATGATGAACTCAAAAGTCTAGCAGCGTTACAAATCAAATAGTATTCATCTTTGATGGCTTTCTGCTGCAAATCCCAACTGCCCATCATAGACCACCTGAAGTTTGTGATCATGGTTTTGGAAAACGGCTGAGCCGTTTCGTAAAGGTACTGTAGCCCTCCAACACAGTTTGAGGCTCGGAAATCATCGGCGACGAACGTATATTCATAGTGGCAGGAGATTTTTGAGGTTAAATGTAATAGAAGTCCCTGCTACAGTGTTACATAGGAGTGTCATGTTTAATAAGCAAGCTTTCACCGGAAGCACCTTTATATTTTAGGGCAAACTACACAAATGGTCCCTGTAGTTTTAGCGTTTTTTACATTTGGTCCTTACACCTCGCAAATGATCCTTGTACCGAGACATTTGACCCAAATGGTCCTTCCGTTAAACTCTGTTAATTTTTTGCCGTTAAATGCACACATGTGCCACACACGTGCATTTATTGATGGGTAAAATAGTCATTTTATCTTAAAAAGTACAGGGACCAATTCTGAAATTAAAAGAAAAAAAATTAATTCCATCAAGGTTGAAAGATATATTTGTGAAATTATTAATTTCAAAGAAAGAAAGAAAAAAAGAAATAAATTTAATCTCAAACAGCTATACGAAAGATAGTTCTTCTGCGATTGTGAACAGCTATAGAAGTTCTTTACATTAAAAAAGAAAAAAGAGAATAAAGAAAGAAAAAGGAAAGAAAAAAGATAAAAAAAAAAAGAAAAAATCTTCATTGTTGAGTTGTGATCGCGTCGACTATGTGAAGACGAGAGAGAGACTACTGCTGCAAAGTGCCGAAGTGAGAGAGAGGCTGCAAAGAGAGTGAGACAGTGAAGACGAGAGAGAAGCTTCGTTGAATCCAAGACTACGGACTGTTGAAGACGCAAGGGGGAAGGAACTGAGGAAGTCAATTGCGATCTAGAGTCGAAATCGAAGGCAGAAATTAGGGATTTGTTTGCAAAATTAATACTTGAAATTAGGGATTTGTTTGCGAAATTAATACTTGAATCTTCGGTGTAAGTATTCATTTTTGATCAAAACAATGAAATTGAAGTCAATTTGAAGGAAACAAATTGGGGGAGTATGTGGTGAGTGTCCTCTGCTCATTCTGGTTCTAGAGAGAGAAAGTGATATGGGTGTGCTTGTAGCCGCGTGGAGATGCCTGGGATTGAGAAGGATGATGGGTGGAGATGCCGCGGCGAAGAAAGTTGATGAAGGTTTGTTTGTGAGAATGGAGATGCCTGGGATTGAGAAGGATGATGTAAAGATATGGGTGGAGTATGGCAATGTGTTTGTAAAGGGAGAAGGGCGGAAAGAATCAAGGTATGAATACAGTGGTAGAGCATTCAGTGGTTGCATTGAGCTCTGTTCGAATGTGTTTCACCCGGATAATTTCTTAGAGCACAAGCTGTGTTCGAATGGCTGGCAACGGTTTGTCAAGGATAATTTCTTAGAGCTAGGTGATTTCATGGTTTTTAGATACAACACAATTAAGTTTAGATTTCACTGTCAGAGTATTTGGGAATAGTGGGTGCAAGAAGAAAGAAGGTTCAGACATTGAGAACAAGATCCTTACGTTTGTAAAGAAGGAAGATGAATCGAACCAGAACCCTCTCCTAGTCGCAAGCAAAAGTATTCACAAAAATCCCCCACAATACCTATAAACTTAACAGGTAATCTCTTGAAAATAAGTTTTTTTTTTTTTTTTTTTTTTTTGGAAGAAGTTTCACCATTATTTGAGTTCATATGTGTCGTGTGAACTTGTAGGTCGCAAAGAAGTAAGCCCACGTAAAAGAATCGCTTCAAAACCAGTAGACGAACACCGGCATGTTGAGATAAATCGGGTTGCTTCACCGGAAGAATTGTGTTTCACTACATGCATCGGGCGGAAACGAGGCAAATTGGTATTGCTCTTAATCTTTATCGATCTAGTGTTTTCTTTTTGTTATCGTTTTGCGTTTGTTGTGGTTGTGAAATGATCAACATACGATGATGTTAAACATGGTTGCGGCATATTCCCAAACAGATTCTTGAACAAATACCATATTAACTTAAAGCCGAGGTGGTGCTTCGTGACCAACTGGGAAGTTGTGGCCCGTGAAAACCATTTGTACACCTGATCATCGCAGGCTTCTCTCCAAGGGATGGTTTGAATTTTGTGAGGACAATAGAGTAGGGTTTCACGACAAGCTCGAATTCTAGTACGTTCTTAGCAAGGGAAGAGAATGCAACATATACACTGCAAGTAGAGAGAGGAGGAGAGAAAGAGTAAAAATGGTCCGAAGAAAGAGAGCCAATTTTACAATTTCACAATTGGTCCCTGTACTTTCAAAAGTAAAATGACTATTTTACCCCGTCCAAAATGCACGTGCAATGCACATGTCAAGACTTAACGGAAAAAATTTAACGGAACTAGACGGAGGGACCAATTGCGTTCAATTAGTTGGTACAAGGATGACTAGCAAAAAAAATTTTGTACATGGACGAATTGCAAAAAACACTAAAACTACAGGGACCATTTGTGTAGTTTGCCCTATATTTTATGCTCTCTCCGTGTTGATTTTTGAGTTAAACGGATCATTTTTCAAATGTAAATTTGACCTATATTTTTATATATTTTTTAAAATCATGAATCACATAATTTCCAATATTTTTCTTGCAATACAAATTGCATAATTTATGATTTTGAAAAAAATAAAAAAATATACTTAAAATTAGCATTCAAAAAATAATTTATTTGACTTAAAAAAGTACGTATGACAATAATTTAGGAATGGGGAGCGTTATTAACGCCCCTCTTTCTTCTAAATGCATCCCCAAAAATTTTAATTACAAAAATATCATTCTGTAAAAAGACCCCAAAACCCTTTTTGTTTTTTTCCCTTTCCTTCTTCTCCTCCCTGCCCCTCTTCCGCCACTATTCATCTCCTCCCCCTTGGCCCTTGCTGCGATCTAGCTCAACCCCTCCCCCTTTCTAATTTTATTTTTTTCGTTTCATTCCTTCGTCACCTCCCTCCTCCCTTCTCTCCTTCTTCCCCTCCCCTCCCCTCTCCCTTTCTTTTCTTCCCTCCGAGATCACGCCACCAAACCTAGGGCTAACCAAACAATCCTCGGTTGTTGGGTCAACCATAACCAAACGAAAAAATAGCCGGATTTTTGTAAAGGGTTTCAAAGAGGAGGAGGAGAAGAGAAAAAAGAAAAAGAAAAAAAAAAGGGAAGGAGGGAGAATGGAGAGACTTACCTTGCCGGAGTTGAGGGAGATGAGGGACCGTGAGTTTGGGGGTGGTTTTTCTGTCGAGGGAGGGGGGTTTCTGGGTTTGGGTTAGGTTTAGAGTAAATTAGTTGAGAGAAATAAAATAGAAAATGTGGGGTGATGTATTTAATAATTAGGTTGATGTAAAATTATTGAAGAGGGTATTAGGAGATGTAAGTGTATTTCTAAGAAAATGAGACGTTAATAGCAATGCCCTTTGGGAATTGAGGGAGTATAAAAGAATAAAAAGCGTAGATTCAAATAAGCGTCTTCTAACAACATCCCTCTTTCCCTCTTCCGTTTAAAACCCTCAACCTCTCAAACTACAGTTACAGTGAAAACCTCAACAATGGCGTCTTTGACTTTGATCCTCCTCTCAAACAAAGCCAGCTCAATGAAAAAGACCCAATTGCTCTCCACATTCCAATTAATCCCAAACATATCCTCTGCCCTCTTCTCCACCCTCCACAACCACAACCGCCACCAGCAACAAACCCATTTCTCGCCGCCGTCCAAAACCGCACCACCAGTCCCGAAGAAAGTCCCTTTCACAGTCAAAGTCCATGGGCTTTCTTGGGAAGACCCATATCATTGGATGTCAAACACAAATGACCCTGATTTTGTTAATTACCTCCAACAAGAAAACTCTTACGCTAAAGATTTCATGGCTGACACACAAACCCTTCAACGCACTTTGTTTTCCGAGATGAAAAGCCGAATTCCTCCCAAGATTTCCACTCCCCCTGCACGCTGGGGCCCATGGTACGTCCACTTCTCTTCATTTTCCATAACCCTTTTCCCATTTTGCATAATTGTAGTAATCTCATTATTTAGTGCTCGGGTTTGGTACGCAACGATAATCTTTCCATTCCACGTTACTCTTGTACAAATTTCATTTATTTATAGTTCAAATACTAAAATGGAATGGAAGGGGGTGGCGATTGTTGTGTACTAAACAGGCTTAGTGTATCATCAATGTGTCATGTGTGTGCGTGTTTTTATTGCTCTATATAGATTATTATCTGATATGATTTATGTGGGGATGATTGTTGTAAACAGGGTTGGAAGTTGATATTCTCTGTGCTGTATTATGAAATTGAGGTTTTTTAGTTCGGTCAGTGTATTACAGCATTTAATTGTGAATAGGTACTTAAAGTAGTGCATTATGCCTTTGGGCAAACCAAATGCTTTGGGATGACTTTTCCGTAGAGTGTTAATGGAGATAGAGAGAAAGAATGGGCAACAGCATGTTGGAAGAGTGGACTTATAGGCAGATGTGGCAGACTCCATAATAGTTTGTGAGGGCACAATTATAAGTTGTAGGGGTTGTATATTATAAACCGGCCGTAGTATATGTGTATTACATGTGTACTTACATTTTATGTGTTCATGCGTTTACTGTGTCTGACGGGTTGATAAAGAAAACTTTAGCTTTGGTTAATTTTTTAGTTTCTGGGCTTGAATAGGTTGTATTATCAGTATATTCCAGAGGGAAAGGAATACCCAGTTTTATGTCGGAAATTAGCAATTGACGACAGAAGTTGGTTGAGGACTATGGTGAGTTATTTCACTGGCAGATCAGTAAAAGAAGAAGTTTTGCTGGATTGGAATGAAATTGCAGAACAATATGGTAAGTTTCTCTCTTTAGCTATTCTTTTTCTATATTACATTGTTAAATCTGAAGCATCTGGTTCAAAACTATCTGCATTGGGGGGAGTAGCCCATAGGTTTTCATAATGCTACTTATCTAGCCAATGTGGTATTATATTCAACATGCCCCCCTCATGCAAACACACAATAGATTATACTAGGAGTCTATCAGTTGGGTCGGTGGGCCAAGCACAAAGTTGACTTGTTCTCTCAGAGCATTCAACCAAAAGCTACTTGGCAATGGTTGGAGCAGCCGTAGGATCACATTTACTGGTTAACATTAGATACTAAATGTGGATTAGATCCGCAACAGTCATTTAAAAATTTGTTTGACAATCTTGATTCTTATATATGAATAGTTTGCCTGTGCATTTTAATTGATAGCCAGTGTTCGATCATGTAATTTGTTCTCATTCACAGGATATGTTAATATTGGTACATGTCGAGTATCACCAAACCACAAATTTCTAGCATACACTCTTGATACGACTGGAGGTGAAAGTTACATTCTTCAGGTTAAGGACCTCCAAAGTGGGAGTATTGTACCGAGGTTTAGAGTTGATGGTGTTGTTAGCTTGGCATGGGCCCAAGATGATTCTACGTTGTTCTACACGCTAATCGATGAGAATCAGCGACCTTACAGGCAAATATCCTTAATAACGCCATCGAGTTCTTTTCACTTGGGGTCTTTTATGTTTATCTATCATTACCCATTTATTCGTTGGTCAGGGTACAATACTCAAAACTGGGATCAGATCTTGTCGATGAGGTCCCATTATATACGGAAACTAATGCTAGCTTCAATGTTGACATCACCAGCACAAAGGATGGCAAGTTTATAACTGTGAATTCGAACTCCTGGTCTTCATCTGAGGTAGGAACGAATTTGTATCATATATATTCTAAATCACTCTATTTCTGTTAGAAAAATTTGTTGTTTCTTTTGTCTTGTTGGTTACTTTACAGGTTTATGTAATAGATGCAACTAATCTACAAGATGGTTTACAAAGATTTCATAAGCGGGTGCCTGGGGTACGATGCTTCTTGGAACACCATCATGGATTTTTCTACATCCTTACGAATGCTCCTCTATGTGACGGAGAGAAGAAATTATGTAATGAAGGTTTATACTTGGCTAGATGTCGAGTTGAAGATAGACTGCTATCTAACTGGCAGGTACTTGCCTTCGCTGCATATGAACCTGCTTTTTCTTCCTTCCTTGCTTCCTTTACAGGTGCACTTGAAAAGAACTCCTCTCTCTAGTATTGGAAAATTAAATTTTTACTAGAGTCAACCGAGCTTTGATCCAAATTCCAAACAGCCTCGCCCTCTATTATATTATATCTTTTAACAGAGCTATTCTATTTCTACTTTGACATTCTTTGCAGAGAATCATTGTACCAAGTGAAGACACCAGTTTACATGACATGGACATTTTTGATAAACATCTGGTGCTTTTCCTCAACAGAAAGGGTGCTGACAGTCAAATATGTTCCATAAGTATGCCTATTGATTCCAACTTTAAGGTATATTTGATTCTTTTTTTTGCTTATTATTACTAGGCATGAATCATTTAAAGAAAATTGGTTATTTTTATTTTTATTTGCCGTTCAGTAGTAAGGTATGGTTGCCTTTGCTTTATTTGCTCAAATCACGAGTAGGAAAAAGGTTAGGCTTTTTGCTTTCATTAGACTTTTAAAAAGAAATATTTGTTGTCATTCATCATTTGCAGAAAGAAATGGACATTGACGATCTCGATCCCTGGTATTTTCCTCTGCCTGCAAATTCAAATTGTGCTGTTCCCGGTTCAAATCATGACTTCATGAACTCGGTGTATCGTGTGGTGATTTCATCTCCAGTGGTATAACTTCTCTCAGTTCACTTATGCGACCCACTCTCTCTCTCTCTCTCTCTCTTGTATGTTCAAATTGTTCTTTTCTCTTTTTACATATGAATCATTTATTTCTTTGTTTCTACACAACAATTCTGGCACTGCCATCAGTAGGAGTACATTAATGGGTAGTTCTCTTATCGAAATCATTAAGATTCTAACATGAATTAAAAAAAAAATTAGGTAACATTTCAGTTAAACCAAAGAATAATTAACACATATAGAATAGATAACCTGTGCATCAGAAACCACATTATATATCTTGAACTCGGACCAAGCTAAAGCCTGGGAAGGCATACTTTGATGATCATTTATATATTAGATTACTACTATCAATACATGCAACAAGGATAAACTAATTTGTCCAATTTAGCATACTTTGTTTAACTCCTATTCTAGAATCCTTAGCCTAGAGTTTTTCTTTACTGACACAAAATCATCTCAACTAGTTATTATTGGCTTTATTTGTGTTTCTCATTCTTGTATTTATCCATTTCTTCTTTCCTGTGCATTAATCCCTTCATAAATTGATAAACTTTCAGATGCCATTTTGTTTCCGAATTTTACCTTTTACATGCCAAATGCTTGTACTTTCCTCTTTTCTTCATAAAATTTGTACTTACTAAAAAAAACTTGAGTTTCCTTGGACACCATCATCGCTATTATTAAGCAGAGCTCTTCATTGAGATCTATTTGTGGTAAGTTCCTCACAGTCATTGCAGACGACACCAAATTCAGATATTATTACAAAATAAAATAGAAAGAGAAAAAAAAAAACTCTTTCCAGTTCCTCGAGTAATGCAATTTTCTATGGATTTTAATTGGCGTTATGATTGAGAGCAGATACCAAAGTTTCTGATAGTTGTTTTCTGAAATACAGATGCCTGACTTAGTTATCGACTATGACATGTTGAGAAAAACATATTCCATAGTTCAACAAGAGGAGGTAGTGGGTATTCCTGCCAATGCTGGGTCCTCCTCACCTACTTATGAAAGAGAAATGAGCTCCCTTGTATATACTCAAAGTGACAAGGAAAAAGATGTTGAGAATGATGAATTGCAAGGATGGAGCAGGATTTCTGATTCATATTCCTGCGAGGAAGTGGGTGTTATTTCCCATGATGGCGTAATAATTCCTTTAACCATTTTGTACTCTAAGAAAGCACATCAGAAGGCTCAATCTCCTGGGATTCTACTTGGCTATGGAGCTTATGGGGATGTTCTAGATAAAAGCTGGTCTGATGACCGCCTGAGCTTACTTGATCGTGGTTGGGTAGTTGCATTTGCTGATGTGAGGTATAAATTAAGCTGTTTAAGGTACACATTGCCGTGATACTTTTAATAGACGTCCCCCCCCCCTTTCTTTTGGCGCAGAGGTGGTGCTGGCAGCGATCCGTCGTGGCATAAGTCTGGGAGTGGCTTGCACAAATCAAACTCCATATATGATTTTGTGTCATGTGGGGATTACCTGATTAATGAGGGATACGTTCATAGATGTCGACTTGGTGCTGTTGGAGAGAGCGCTGGAGCTCTTCTGGTGGGAGCAGCCATTAATATGTATCCAGAACTATTTCGAGCTGCCATTTTGAATGTAATAAAAAATATCTCTTGGTTTCCTCTTATAATTTAATCTCGAATATATCGTGGACCAAGTACATTGGGAGTTAATGTCTGCCTGATAATGTGTACCAGGTTCCGTTTTTGGATATATGCAATACATTGATGGATCCCAGTTTGCCTCTCACAGTTTCGGACTATGAAGAATTCGGAAATCCTCAAATACAGTCACAGTTCCTCTCAATTTTGAATTATTCTCCTTATGATAATATACCTCAAGGAGTCTGTTGTCCTGCAATGCTTGTGACAGCATCTTATCTTGACTCGAGGTTAATTCATATCTCAATTACTCCTATAAATCTCTAAAGGGGCATGCATTCGGACGTGCATCTCATGTACAAAACCACAGATAAATTTATGTGATTTCATGTTGAAATTTTAGAGTTACGATGCTAACATATATTAATCATTGCAGGGTTGGAGTTTGGGAAGCTGCAAAATGGGTTGCTAAAGTACGAGAAAGTAGTTGTTCAGATTGTTCTCGTTCTGTTATCCTGAAGACAAATATGAGTGGGGGCCATTTTGGTGAAGGTGGCCGCTTTGCCCAGTGTGAGGAAACGGCTTATGAATACGCATTCCTGATGAAAGTGATAGGAAATTCCGAATGTTTAGAGTTAAAATGAGAAATCATTGTAGAATTTGGACAGTTTGACCTGTAAGTTCTTTAACTCATGTCATTTAAACTCCATTTACTTGAGCCATTTGTAACTTACCTGCTACTTTAATACAAAATAAACTGAATCATAACTCGTGCTTAATCTTCAACTTAAACAACCTTAATACGAAATAAATTTCAGTTTGTAACTCATGCGTGATATAACTAGCCTAGTGAAGCCTGTATTAAGTTTGGTCATCATGTTGATATGTGAGACATATTGTTTGCAGGAGGCCACAAGTTTGTTGTCTTGGTTTCTCTTGAAATGTGCCACCAAGCAACTATGCTATATCTGGCTTATGTTATCTATCTAATATCGAGTCCATTCTTTTTTGCAGTGATTGAAGAAAAGGTAAATAAGCCTATGTGCATTTCCTCAAACCCAGTCTCTGACTATTGTGATCTCAAAGGAGATATAAGAATTCACGGGAATTCCTCCACCATTTATATCTCTTCATCCGACAGGAGCATTTTGGCGGGGAACAGTACGTGGAATATAAAACCGTATCCTCGAAAAGGAAACGAAGGAGCCCTAAAGAATGTTAGACATTGGACGATAAAATTGGTTCAAGATTCCGAGAAACTCCCTAGTTGCACCCGAATTCACAATATCCCGGCCATCGTTTTCTCTCTTTCAGGATATACACATAACCTTTTCCATGATTTTACGGATGCCTTGATTCCTCTCTTCTCTAATACCTGGAAATTCGATGGCCAGGTACATTTTCTCAATACTGATTATAGACGTCTCTGGATTTCTAGATTTCGGGCTGTACTGAACAAACTATCTAGGCATCCAGTAGTCAATATTGACAATGAGAAAGAGATCCGTTGTTATAGAAATGTGATTGTCGGACTTGAACGTGATAAAGCCCTAGACATTGATCCCTCAAGATCTGTGAGCGGGGTTACCATGAATGATTTCAGGCGGTTTATAGGAAGCACCTATTCATTAAACCGATCCGAAGCAATCAAACTGAAAGAGGTTGACGAGAGGAAGCCTCGTTTGATGCTCATATCGAGGAAAAAGAGACGAAAATGGAGGAACTTGGATGAAATAACAGAAGTGGCCCAAAGCTTGGGATTTGATGTGGTTGTCGGAGACGCAAACAGAACAAGTAGTGTTCCAAGATTCGCACATATTGTAAATTCTTGTGATTTGATGATGGGAGTTCATGGAGCTGGACTGGCAAACATGGTTTTTCTCCCAGATGAAGCTGTTGTTATTCAGGTCATTCCTTTAGGGGCATTGGAGGCATTTGCTAAGGAGACATTTGAAGACCCAACAAAAGATATGAATCTACGGTATTTGAAGTACAAGATCAAGCTGAAAGAGAGCTCTTTGATCGAGAGATATAGACCCAATGATCCAGTTATTAAGGACCCATTATCGATCCATAAGCAGGGATGGGAAGCAATTCAAGCTACCTACTTGGACAAACAGGATATAACTCTTGATATGAAGAGGTTTAGACACACTTTGGTTGAAGCTCTTGATCTTCTGCATCGTTAGCAGCATCTGTTGCTAATGTGTTCTGTATCATTTGTTTATCTGTTTGAGTAGTTGCTTTTCTTTATCAGCTCTGTGTTATCTGTTTGTTTGAGTAGTTTTTCTTTATCAGCTCTCTTTGTTGAAGCTCATTTTGATCATTTTCCCTTTCGAGACTAAATTTTTTCTCTGCTCCAATTGTTCTTTGTTAAATGTTGCCTTACTGAAAGGTTTAAGCTCATTTTGATCTAGCAAAGTTTTCTCTATAATATAGTAATAAATGTGTGATTTTAGTTCAAAGATTCAATGCACATTGTTGGCCCAACAAATGGAGGTTCATTTTCGTCGTGTTACCTTAATACTCTTATCAAATCTCAGAAAAAGCAAAGAAAGAGTGATGATATTGCAAGTCACGTGTTCCTAAAACTGGATTCCAAACCATGTCTGCTCACAGCAGGCTAAAACTCCAAAACAACTTAATTTGATATCAGGCAACCCATAATTTGGTTATTTTGCCTTCCATTAGCTTATCTAATACTTAACATTAAAACAAACATATTACAGCAAACAATGGCTGAGATCAGCTTCAGGGTCCGAGTATCAAGCGAAGCATTATCTTTCTTGGTGGCCAGAGCCGGAAGAGAATGGGAGGGAGAAGAAAATGGAGAATGTGAGAAAGTAAAATTTACAACAATAGGCGTCAATCGCAGTTTGTCTCAGTTCCCCCTGCCTTATACCAGTTCTAAGGTTTTAACTGCACCGAACATAACAGAACACTACCAGCCCAAAAACCCATTTGTCTCAACAAACGAAACCCAGTACCCATGCTGAAATCAAGATGCCACTCTTATGAACATGGATTCCACAAAACAGTCAACAGCCAACAAACAAGCACCGGATGTACAAATTGACTAGCTTGTGAACAAGGAACTGCACCAAACTGAATGAGAAACAGATTCCCAGAAGTAACCACACCTATTGTGATATCTTCATCCTCTTTTGAGCTTGAATGGTGTCCTCACCGTTGCTTGCACCTTGGAATTGTCCAACTGGCTGATGACTAGAATGGGGATTCTCATTATCCTGAACGATAATCAAATATTAATTAGAACCAGTAAAAATAAATGCAAATTTATTTCTCTCATTGACAAACAAATACGCCAATGCCCAAACATGTCTGTACATACCAATAGCAATAACACAAAAAAGAATAAGAGAAAGAAAACGAAAAGAAGCTCCTCAGGCAAAATATTGACCAAAAGTTGGATGCTTTTTATGTGCATATATGAAGCTGTTAAACACCTTGGCAATGGATACCCCTGGAGTCGGTCCTCTATTTGCTCGCTTCCCAAGGTCAATTTGAACTGAGATGGTGGCATGTGCTAGATCCACGCCCGCATTCTGTAGAGCTTGTGTCAGAGTATTCAATAACCTGTTTAAAACAAATACACCCATGATCACTGGCTAACAATGAGCAAGCTCTATAAAGGCTTCAGAGAAACATTTGGAATAATCTTCAAGATCAGTAAAACTGCTCCAGTAAATGAAGAAATAAAATGTGGAAATATCAATAAAAATCAACCAAAGACTTTTTTATAAAATTGATCATTTAGATCTACTCATAATACATCACGAATACCAAAGTGAGTCAACGTATATGAGTTTAGTTAGCCCTTCGAAAACACTTCATAGGAAATAATGCAAGGCAGACAGAAGGAAGAAGAAGAAAATATGTCAAACTAAGGTTAAGATATCTTTAGCTTAGTATCAATTACAGACAGATCAAGTCAGGCATGTTGTTTTACTTAATTATGTATTGGTGCCTACTAGACTCACCTTCACAATTTCATCAACATTTTGTGTGCCTAAATAGTGAACAGGAATACCGCTTAATAAGAATAAGAGAAAGAGTTATAAAACTCTGCTATGGACCCTTCTTCTACCCACCTGTATCAATAAGGTTCTGAAATACATGTCCATCCCCTCATACCCGAATTGGATGCTTGAATCCTCATATTTGACGACATAGAAGCTTTATTATTACTTGCATGGAACCGACGGGGAGAATGGAACTCCCTTTTTCCTTGACTCCTCTAAGCCAAAGTACTTCTCTGTTAATAACTAGATCTACACCAGATAACCATATATGAACCAATCTAATTACAAATTGAGAAAGTATCCTAGCAATACCAAAGTTTAGAACTCCTAACCCTGCAGTTATAACATTTGGGTTTTAAGGAGATACAACACCAGAAGAAATATCTGCATCTAACACTAGTACATATTTACGGGTCGTACAGGAATATAAGAGGTGAATACCAACCTCAAGTGTAATTGTAAGAATAAATATTAAAGTGACAAACCGACTCCAATGGGTCAAATGGCAAACTATCCATCCCCTGTTAGATAAATTGCCCTCTTTTACTTATCAAAAAAAAAAAAAAATTGCGCTCTCTGGACATGATTTGACACACATTCAACCCTGCCTCATAAAATAAGACTGCAAACACTCTAACTAAGACAGTGGAAGAATTGATGGTCTTCCATTACGTGACTAGTCAACTTTGGCAAGCTAAACAACATGTAACAGTTGGTCAAAGATCTTATTTAGGTCTACAATTCACAAAAACATAATGTTAAGATCATAGCATGACACATAACTAGGAGCAAAAAACGATAGCAATGATAATTAAACTTGCATCTGAGATGATAACATAGATGAATATCCTTTTACATCGAAATTAATGAAACAAGAGAAAACAAAATGCTTCTCGAAAAGATAGAGAAAGAGATATCAGTTGCTTTGATAACTCACCCTTGCGAATAAGCACTTGAGATGCTAATTGTTCCCCCTTCAATAGTGAGATCCTCCTGCTGATTCACATCACTACTGACAGGGCATTCGGTTGCCTGTGCATCACATAGCGGGCCCCGGAGGGTAGGATGGGAAAATGCGACATCCCCTTGTTGGATAGGAACAGGCATGGGCATGACTACTGTCTTATTTATTAGTTCAGGTTGTTGATCCATCACTTTACATGAGGCATCTCCGCTTGGATCAGATTCAGTTGGATTCTGCAAGTGTGCCTGCATGGTGGGTGTGTTTGCAACATTTTTGTCGTCGAACCTTGCAGGAAAAGATGAAACTGGGCAAGCATCATTCTTTAGGGCTTGAGGATGACCAACAAAATTGGGGACGCGCCAGTGACTGTTTCGCTGTTAGAACAAAAAAGAGAGGCGGATACCTATTGATTAGCCAGTTGATAATTAGAATTCAGAATCATTGTACTGAGGATTGGAAAAGTGCTAAATATGCATCTCACGTTTTTGAAAGCATGGGGTCCTATCCCAAGGAAACAAATAAATCAATCAATCTATAAAATTAACCAACCAATGAATCATGTTCAAAATTGTCTCTGTTTCCATTACACCTAACATTACTGTCAAATTGATAATGATAGTTTTGGTCATGGCAAGGTCTCTCTCTCTCTTATCACAATCATCTCTCACAAGAAAAAATGTACTCTTCAGTGTAGTCTTCCCTCCCTTCCTCGCTCTAGTCTTTGGTCATCTTTCACTATCAAAGTTTTCTTCATTATAGTCTTTGGTCATCTCTCACTACCTGAAATTTTCTTTTTTATCATACGTAATATTAGCATTAGAATTGGAAGCACCAAGGGGGCAGTACTCATCACGTACAGCTTCCGTCATGGCCTCCCTCTCTTTAATTAATCGTACTCATCTAACTCCCAGTAACATTTTTGAATGTTCTCTTCAGTATTTCTCAGTTCCCAACCACAATCATTTCCCCACCTGGCTCCGATATATTAATCATAATCATCTCTCACAGACGAAAATGCATTCTTCAGTGTATCTCTCATAGTTATTATCAGTTTGTATTCCTACTTTGACTATCGTTGCATTCTAGAATCCATTGCTAGTTCAATGGTAAAAAGCTTGTGTGTCAAACATTAAGATGGCAGTTCAAGTCTTAAGACGCTCGCATACGTGCTATGCACATACTTAAGGCCCAGGGTACATCAAGGCGCAAAAGAGGCTCTTGAGCCTAGACGCAAGGTGTGCACGTGCCTTTTTGCACCTTAGAGAAGAAAGGTACATATTGAACAAAATATCAAGAAAATAGATTTTATCAAGCGAAACTCCAAACAACTATCTATCAATGATAAAGTAGAAGTCAAAGAACTACTCATCCAACCATGTAGCATCAACTACTTCAGAACAGGTACTAGACCCTCGAATTCTTCTTTATCCTCTAAATCAACTATCCTGTGGCAATGATTTTGTGGAACCTCATTTTCAGTTTGTTCAGAATATTGGGGGTCATGCCCAGATCAGTGAAAGAGCTCTTTTTGAGCTGGTCCTTATACAAGCGAAGGAGGAGAAACTTCGTGTGGGAGACAGCACCTTTGGGAGTCTGCTAGACAATTTGGAGGGAGAGGAATGGAAGAGCTTTTAATAATATAGAAGGGTCTATTGAGCAACTGAAGAATAGTCTCCTTAGTAATCTGGTTTCTTGGGGCTACGAGACTCTGGACTCTCCTTATTCTCCTAGCATTTCTTTTGTTGATCTTGTCAATAATTTTGACTTTATTTAACTCTTGTTGTATATACTTCTAGTGTCAAAGGATGCATCACCTGATTTGACGCCTTTTGGAATATATTACATTACTTATCAAAAAAAATAAATAATAATAATTATAAAAAAAAAAAAAATCAAATCCTTCACCTATAGATGTAGGAGAGCTAGTTTCCCTCCTTAAATGGTGAAGGAAATAAAAGTAGGTTTATTTTAATATGCTGCCTTCTTTCATAATTTAGGAAGCATCATACACATTCATCATCTACATTAGAATCTCCACCATCCTGCCAAGCTAACACTCATAAAGTGGGTACGGTAAGGTTCTCTCTTCCTTTCCAGGACTTTGATATAACCTCTAGATGGTTGAGCTCAATAGTATAACCTTATATATTAGAAAAACGTAGCTAATTGCAAGAAAAGACCATAAAGAAATAAAGTGCACCTACGCGATGCCTTGAGCTAGAGCCTAGGCGCGCGCATAATGCACAGGTTGGGCCTAGCACAAGCGAGGGGCTTAGCGTGAGCCTTCATCAGCCTTGGGCCAAGGCGAGCCTTTAAGAACATTGGGATAAGTTAGTGGTTAAAAGTGCGCCAAGCCCAAGGCACAACTTTACCACTTCACCCATTTGACCCAGTCCCTTCAATTAGGCATCTACCAAGGTACTCTTTACTTGATATGAAGTTTTTGTAGCATTAATTCATAATTAGTTAAGTCACCTCTCTCAATATATATAATCTTGGATTTCCAAAACAGCCCCAACAGTTGAACAATGATCACCTATCCCGCTATCCCTCCCGCTCTCTGCCATGGAACATAATGGTATGAAATTTATTAACTGGATTTTAGTTTTTTCTTTGCAAGATTTCGGTGGAACTAACAAAAATGAATACCTAAATTCATTCCACCAGGATATGAATCTTGCGCAGGCATTGTGTGTACCTAATATACAATTTTTTATATAAACTGCAATGCTGGTTTAACCTATCATGACTTAAACCCAAAGATGATAGCATGATGTGTGGAATACTTAATATGGCCAATAATCAAGTCATTACCCACGGCATCAACTTGGAAGGCTCTGGACTCCAGCCTTGGTATGATCCCTCATACTTTTGTACCTTTTCTTGTAAATATTGAACATACTCAATCACCTGCACACATACATCATTAATAGGCCAGCGAGGTTAGATTCTGAACATGTAAAATAGATGTCATATGTGCTTATATTAAGGGACATACCTCCAGAAGGAATGATGCTGTATCTCTCTTTTGATCACTATTGGGTATTAAATCTCTCAATATCTGGAATCTAATAGAAAAACATAAAAATTTATTCAGTAGTAAGTTTGTGCTCACAACGGACTAAAGGATGGGATGTTATCATATTCAAAATAACATGTTCTTCTTCCCGATTTAGTGGCTTGGTTTGTGGTTTTGGGTTTTCTCTGTGGTTTGCGGTATGAGGTACTCCCTCCGTCCCAAAAAAGGAGTCCCATTTAAAAAGTCAAACTTTCTAATATTGTACTTTTGCTTCTCTATATTTCCTTTAATTTCCACCAAAATAACATCTTTTTTGTGTGACACGTAAAAGAAATATCTTGTGTTAAAGAAAAAGAAAATAGAAAAATAATGGAAGCGATAGGTTAAATTTAGAAATGGGACTATTATTTGGGTACAATCCAAAATAGAAAGTATGACTATATCTTGGTGGACGGAGGGAGTACTTCATAAGAACATGAAGAAGATATACATGGACCAATTGGAACCTTTACATGATTGCAATCAATAGCGCCTAACTTGTGACTGTAATTAAGTTGCAATTGGAGTAGAGCCAAAATGACTAGTAGAAGTACCAATCTTTAGTGCAAATCTATCAAAAAGATTTGGTCTGTGATCTTGCTGATTTAAAAAATAAAGAATATTACACCAAAAACAAGGTAAAAATAATTATGCTAGAGAATTGCCTTTCATTGATCTTGCTCCTTCGACGCTGCTCCGTGACCGAATGCTTCGACCTTGTTGCATTCGCCTTATCACTACTCTTACCATCTGTTTTCACATTCAAATTTCCCAATTCAGAACAAGTTTTTTTTTTTGACAGGTAATTCAGAACAAGTTAAAAGTACTGTTACAGAACTCAAACCACCCAACTCGACATTCCCAATTTCAAACAGATGAACATAAGAACATAACAGCTCTCGAACCTCAAAAAACCAAATTCACATTCCCAAGAAACCAGACATCCCTCCGAACTTTTACATATTAAAATCAAACAAAATCTAAACTACTCTTTAGAAATTCAAACCTCAAAACACCAATATCCACACTTCCAATTCAGAACATATTAACCAATTTACTGTTTCAAACCTCCAAAGCCCCAGTACACAATCCAATTCAGAACCGAGTACAATAAACAAACCCACCATGTCTCAATGAACCCATATTCACATTCCAATTTAGCCTAGATTATACATTCTTTTTTATATATAAATAATAAAAAAAACTAATTTTTCAAATTTATACTAGGTGGGTATTTTTGTAAACACATTATATGCATACCTTTGTTAGAATTGGGAGGAGGGGCATCCTTCTTGCCACCGAATTCTTCATAATCGTCTTCTTCATCTTCGTGATGAGCTTTCGTCGATTTCATTTCCTGTAAGAAAAAAATCAAAGAAAATTCAGGAAACCCTTGAATTTGTAAGTGAATTTATGTGCTTGATTGAAAGAGAGGGATCTATTTATCTATCAATTAAGTGATTAAACAAAAGCAAAAGGGAAAGGGAGCGATGAGATTTTACGATTTGATGGGAGTCTTTAGAGATTTTTGGAGATGGGTATGTCTTGTTTGAGCTGGGTTAACCCCGGCGGCAACGGCAGTAACTACTACACCAGCTTCGATTATGAATATGTACAGAGTCTCTACACAGAGAGAGAGAGAGAGAGAGCGCGAGGTAATGTAAAGAGAAGAGAGAGAAAATGAGATGGGGGCCACTTTCACGGTTTCACCTGCACAAATATTTGCCCTCGTGAGTTGAGTTATGTGATTTTAATTCATTTTACCACATCCCTTTAGATAGCATGGTCTCACTTCTCTTTCTCCTCCTTTTTTTTATTTTTTTTTTAAATTTTATTTTAATAATAAAGAGGTGGAGTGATATTTTGGTAAGTTTGCACGCTCTCTCGACTAATTTGTTTTTGACTAGCATTATTTGCACTCACACTTTCTCTTAATACACTCTCTAAAAATTAATTATAAAAATATCATCTATTAAAAAAATATTAATATACATACATTTACTAAATACATCCACTCATATTAAATCACACCAACAAAACCTCTAAATACACCAACTCAAATTTTTGTATACACCCTTTGGTAGCACTCATATCTCCTTCACTTAACTCCTACAACTTCTTTCCAACTTTTTCCCAAATTCTTCTTATAATTCTAAAGTTTTCAACATCTACATTGTTACAAGAATCAATCATAGAGCTTAAAGAAGTGAAGGGGACAATGAATGTAAGTATCTCTACCTATTTTAAGTTTAAGAATCGAATTTTCATGGTTTTTTGGAACAAAACACGAGTTGCTGGGTCGCATAGTGTTCGGCCAAGACATGAGGAACATGTCAGTGGTGTTCGGTCACCCCTAGTTGAACACCATAGGAAAGTTCGGTTAGTAGCTACCGAACACAATAGCAATGTTGATAGAGATCAAGGACCAAGACCCGATATTCAACGAGATCCGATGACGATAACCGGAGGCCCAATGACAAGAGCGCGAATCAAGAAAGTTCGGGAAGCTCTCATGACGCTCGTGCACTCAATCAAGGCCAACACGACTCAAAACAGTGTAGGACGGATCGTATGTGTGTTGGAGGGTCGTTTGTATGAAGAATGAAGATTCTGGCCACAGAGCGATCGCTCTGTATCTTCTAAAGCGATCGCCTTGGATTCTGCCTACCAAGCGATCGCCCTGTTCTCAAGAGGAAGCGATCGCCTTGTGTTCTGCTTGAAGGGCGATCGCCCTGGATCGCTACAAGGCGATCGCCTTGTAGCCAGTTTGTCTGGAACGCGTTTATTTGACGTCTATTCATGAGTTTTGGTAACTTTAGGATATTTTAGGTATTTTTATTTCCTAATAAACGTTTCCTAGGTTTAGTTGGATTGTTAAGGCCTATATAAAGGCTTCTTTTTCATTGTAAAACTTTATCTTTGATTATTATTAAATTGAATTGAGTTTTCACAATATTGTGAGTTTTTGAGAGATTTCTTGGATTAGAATTCTCAACCCTTGAACTTATCAAGTTTGTTGAGCTGCAGGCTTGTGGCGTTCCGTGATCTTGGTTCCTAATCAACTGCGATTAGTGGGTTAAGGTTGCACCCCAAGGTTCTAGGGATTAAATCTGCCCTAGGGTTGAGGGAAGCTCCCTATCTTCGTTTCAATTCGTTGTTTTCTGTTTTTAATCCGCGTTTTTGGTTGGTTCTGCTTTGTCATGATCTTGGGATCACATCAATTGGTATCAGAGCAACAAAGAGGTAACCAACGTTTTCGTTCTAGCGTTCTTCATAAACTTTGTTTTCATCATTCCTATATTTCGTTGGATTCATAGTTTTCTTCTTTCCTTCAAAATTTTCCAGCAATCTTGTTTCTTTTAATTTCTTTCCAAACCCTAGTTACAAAAAAAAAAAAAAAAGAGAAAATTATTATTGCTCCAAAGAAAATTCCTTGAATCAAGAAAATTAAAACTTGATCAAGAAGTTACAAAAGTCAAAAAAAAAATTGAAGGAGCCGAAATTATGGACAAAAAAAATTAGGGTTTTGGAAAATTACTTCAAAGTTATCACTTGCACAAAGTGATATTGCTAGAAATACTTTCATACATCCTATACATCCATCTTGTCCATTAAATCTTTCCAACATCCATTAAAATTCATCTTTTCCTACTTTCATTGTGAAATCGCATCTCACTTTGAAACTTTGCCAAAAAAATCAAAACCCTAAATTGCATTGTTTTCGTTCCAACTCATAAACGTTTTCAAAACTTGCACTCCATATTGATAATTTCGTGGGCAAAGGAATTTCTCCAAGAAATTAGGGTGTATGAGTGAGTCAAGAGTGATACACGAGCGAATTGTGAGTAGTGTGCGTTTGTCTCGACATGTCGCAAGAAAATACTGAGGCACCGTTGCCTAGGGGTAATGGAGGGGCAGCTAGAGAAGGTCCGGAGGATCCTAATGAACGTATGTTGATGATGATGGAAGATATTACTCGGCGTTTGGCTAGATTGGAAGCGAGAGGTGAGGCGCAACAACAGGAGAATCCACCTCAATTCTAACCGAGGAGGGGGAGGTACGTGGATGATGAGGATGAATGGGTAGAAGAAGATGATCGGAGACGAGATAGGATGGGAGGAGAGAGGATGAATAATCCACGACAAGAAAGAGGGATTTCAAACATCAAAATGAAAGTTCCTCCTTTCAAGGGCAAAGCTGATCCAGAAGAATATTTGGAGTGGGTTAGGAAAGTTGAGGTGTTATTCGGTTGTAACAATTATACGAAAGCTCAAAAAGTCAAACTTGCTTCTTTGGAGTTTACCGAATATGCTAGTGTGTGGTGGGAACAGCTAGTACTCAACCGTAGGAGGATTGGTGAGGGCCGCATTAACACGTGGGAAGAAATGAAACGTGTTATGCATAAAAGGTTTGTCCCAAGCTACCACCATCGAGATTTGTTGAGGAAAGTTCAAAACTTGACCCAAGGGAGCAAATCGGTGGAAGAATATCATAGGGAGATGGAGATGGCTCTCACTCAAGCCAACATTGTTGAGGATGATGAAGCAATGATCTCTAGGTTCATCAATGGCCTAAATAGAGAAATTACGAATGTAGTCGAGTTGAGGGAGTATGAAGAGATGGAGGAAGTTGTCCATGCCGCTGTCAAGGTAGAACGACAACTTAAGAGGAGGGGTACCTTTACTCGAGGTTATAATTCTTCTTCAACGTTTCAAGCCCCTAATAAACCCAAAGTTGAAGGCAACAAGAACCCAAGTATTACACCGGCCAAAGCTTATGGGGAGACTTCAAGGGGTAAGGAGGTCGACAAGGGAAAAGGGGTGGAAACTAATACCCTCAAGTCCAGGGAGATTGTCTGTTTTAGATGCAATGGGATGGGTCACATAGCATCTCAATGTCCCAACAAACGAGTGGTCTACATTCACAATGGGGAGTATTATTCCGAGGATGACAAGGAAGAAGAAGAAGAGAAAGAAGATGGTGGGGATGATGAAGTGGCCGAAGCCGCATGGGGAGAGGCCCTTGTGATTAAAAAGGTGCTTAACATGCAAGTGAAGGAAGAGTGTGACCAACAGAGAGAACATATCTTTCATTCTCGTTGTTTCATCCAAGGGAAGGTATGTGATCTTATTATTGACAGTGGTAGTTGCACCAATGTTGTTAGCACTGAAGTAATTGACAAATTGAAAATTCCTGTTATAAGACATCCTCAACCTTATAAACTACAATGGCTTAATGACTGTGGGGAACTTAAAGTAACAAAACAAGCCTTGATCACTTTCTCTATTGGGAGATATAAGGATGAAGTGATGTGTGATGTAGTCCCTATGCAAGTGGGGCATGTCCTTTTGGGAAGGCCGTTGCAGTTTGATAGGCATGTGATGCATGATGGTTTCCTCAACCAATACACTGTGAAGCACAATGTCAAAACGACTATACTTGTTTCGTTGACTCCTCAACAAGTATATGAGTTTAAGATACAACAAGCCAAGAAGCGTGAGGAAAGTGAGGTTGAGAGGAAAAACAAAGAGAGTGGTGGAAAGGAAGTGAGAGAAAACCCAAGTGTAGAGAAAAAAATTGAGAATGGTAAAAGCACGAGGGTGGAAACACGAGTGTTTGAGGAAGAAAAAGAAATAGTCGAAAAGCCGAGGGGCAAAGATAGGGTGAGACAAAATTTTTATGCCAAACCTAGTGAGATTGTGAGGGAGTGGGAGAATAAACAAAGTGTGATAGTTCTTGTGTATAAGGATAGTTACCTTACTACTAACGAATTATCCAAAACTGTATCTCCTTCTGTTTTGTCTCTTCTACAGGAATATGAAGATGTCTTTCCCAACGACGAACCAAGTGGTTTGCCACCTTTCCGAGGGATCGAACATCAAATTGATTTCATGCCCGGCGCCACTTTGCCAAATAGGCCAGCCTATAGGGCTAATCCGGAGGAAACAAAGGAAATCCAAAGGCAAGTGGAAGAACTCCTCAAGAATGGTAAGGTAAGAGAATCTCTAAGTCCTTGTGCAGTTTCTGTAATTGTGGTACCTAAGAAAAGTGGAGAGTGGAGGATGTGTACGGATTGTAGGGCCATTAATCAAATTACAATCAAGTATCGTTATCCTATCCCTAGATTAGATGACATGCTAATTGATGAATTACATGGTGCTATAATTTTTACGAAAATTGACCTCAAAAGTGGGTATCACCAAATTAGGATTAGAGAAGGAGATGAGTGGAAAACTGCTTTCAAAACCAAGTTTGGACTGTATGAGTGGTTGGTGATGCCATTTGGTTTAACCAATGCACCTAGCACATTTATGAGATTGATGAATCATGTTCTTAGGGAATTCATTGGAAAGTTTGTTGTTGTCTACTTTGATGACATCTTAATTTATAGTAGGAACATGGAAGAACATTTAGTGCATCTACGTGCTGTATTAGATACTTTGCGTGAGCACTCATTATATGCTAATCTCAAAAAGTGTAACTTTTGCTTGGATAGAGTTGTTTTCCTTGGTTTTGTGGTAAGTGCTGCAGGTGTTGAAGTTGATGAAGAAAAAGTCAAGGCAATCAAGGATTGGCCAAATCCTACCAATGCTAGTGAAGTGCGGAGTTTTCATGGGTTGGCCAGTTTTTATCGAAGGTTCGTCAAGGATTTCAGCACTATAGCCGCACCTTTGAATGAGTTAGTGAAAAAGGAGGTAAGGTTTCATTGGGGCGTACAACAACAAGCCGCCTTTGATCTGTTAAAGGAAAAATTAATTTCTGCTCCTATTCTTGCTCTACGTACCAAACTTTGATAAAACTTTTGAGTTAGAGTGTGATGTTTCAGGGGTGGGAATTGGTGGTGTGTTGAACCAAGAGGGTAGACCAATTGCATACTTTAGTGAAAAATTAAATGGTGCATCATTGAACTATTCTACCTATGATAAGGCGTTATATGCATTGGTGAGGTCCCTACAGACTTGGGAACATTATCTTCGGCCTCGAGAGTTTGTGATACATACGGATCATGAATCCATCAAGTACTTGAAAGGCCAAGGTAAATTGAATAAAAGGCATGTTAGGTGGGTAGAATTCATTGAGTCTTTTCCTTATGTGATTAAGTACAAGAAGGGTAAGGATAACATAGTGGTTGATGCATTGTCTCGTAGACATTCTTTAATCACTACCTTGCACTCTCGATTACTTGGTTTTGCTCTCATCAAGGAATTGTATGCTAATGATCCCGATTTTGTCTCTATCTTCAGAGATTGTGAGACAAGTGTTTATGGTAAGTTTTATAGACATGGAGGGTATCTATTTAAAGAAAACAAGCTGTGTATCCCTAGATGTTCTATACGTGAATTTCTTGTTCGTGAGGCTCATGGTGGAGGTCTCATGGGACATTTTGGTGTGCTTAAAACTTTGGAAACTTTAAAGGAACATTTCTTTTGGCTTAAAATGAAATCTGATGTTATTTCTATTTGTGCCAAATGCATAACTTGTAAGCATGTTAAATCTCGTGTGGAACCTCATGGGTTGTACACTCCTTTGCCTATTCCTGATTCTCCTTGGACCGACATCTCTATGGACTTCGTTCTTGGATTGCCTAGATCTAAACATGGGCATGATTCTGTGTTTGTGGTAGTTGATAGGTTTTCAAAGATGGCACATTTTATTGCTTGTCATAAAACTGATGATGCTAGTTATATAGCAGATTTGTTTTTCAAGGAAATTGTGCGTCTACATGGTATGCCACGAACCATTGTTAGTGATAGAGATGCCAAGTTTGTGAGTCATTTTTGGCCTGTGTTATGGAATAAATTGGGTACAAAACTCTTGTTTTCAACTTCTTATCACCCACAGACCGATGGTCAAACTGAGGTGGTCAATCGAGTTTTGTCTCAATTGTTGAGGGCTGTGTTGCATAAAAATCTTAAATCTTGGGAAGAAAGTTTGCCATTTGTTGAATTTGCTTACAATCATTCTGTGCATACTGCTACTAACTACTCTTCTTTTGAAGTGGTATATGGACTCAATCCTTTAAGTCCATTTGATCTTCTTCCTATACCAGTTGAGGAACAAGCTAGTATGGATGGTAAGCACAAAGCGGAGGTGATTCAAAAACTGCATGAGCAAGTCAAGATGAATATTGAAAAACGTACTGCTCAGTATGTGAAGTAAGCCAACAAGGGACGGAAACAAGTTGTCTTTGAGCCCGGTGATTGGGTGTGGCTTCACTTGAGGAAGGAACGGTTTCCCATGAAGCGTCGATCTAAATTGCATCCTAGGGGAGATGGTCCTTTTCAAGTTCTTGAAAGGCTCAATGACAACGCATACAAGCTTGACCTACCAGGTGAGTATAGTGTCCATGCAACTTTTAATGTCACTGATCTTTCTCCTTTTGATATAGGTGATGATTCGAGGACGAATCCTTTTGAGGAGGGAGGGAGTGATGGAGATCAAGGACCAAGACCCGATATTCAACGAGATCCGATGACGATAACCGGAGGCCCAATGACAAGAGCGCGAATCAAGAAAGTTCGGGAAGCTCTCATGACGCTCGTGCACTCAATCAAGGCCAACACGACTCAAAACAGTGTAGGACGGATCGTATGTGTGTTGGAGGGTTGTTTGTATGAAGAATGAAGATTCTGGCCACAGAGCGATCGCTCTGTATCTTCTAAAGCGATCGCCTTGGATTCTGCCTACCAAGCGATCGCCCTGTTCTCAAGAGGAAGCGATCGCCTTGTGTTCTGCTTGAAGGACGATCGCCTTGGATCGCTACAAGGCGATCGCCTTGTAGCCAGTTTGTCTGGAACGCGTTTGTTTGACGTCTATTCATGAGTTTTGGTAACTTTAGGATATTTTAGGTATTTTTATTTCCTAATAAACGTTTCCTAAGTTTAGTTGGATTGTTAAGGCCTATATAAAGGCTTCTTTTTCATTGTAAAACTTTATCTTTGATTATTATTAAATTGAATTGAGTTTTCACAATATTGTGAGTTTTTGAGAGATTTCTTGGATTAGAATTCTCAACCCTTGAACTTATCAAGTTTGTTGAGCTGCAGGCTTGTGGCGTTCCGTGATCTTGGTTCCTAATCAACTGCGATTAGTGGGTTAAGGTTGCACCCCAAGGTTCTAGGGATTAAATCTTCCCTAGGGTTGAGGGAAGCTCCCTATCTTCGTTTCAATTCGTTGTTTTCTATTTTTAATCCGTGTTTTTGGTTGGTTCCGCTTTGTCATGATCTTGGGATCACATCAAATGTTCGGTGGCTTCTAACCAAACATCCCATGTGGTGTTAGGCTAGGGGTGACCGAACATCACTGTCAGGTTCCTCATGTCCTGGCCTGAACTACTCAAAAATTATACCGAGGATAAAATGACAAATAGTAAAATATTGGGTGAAAGTGACGGGCTGCCTCAAGAGGACGAGCTGCTCAAAAGGACGAGCTCCTTGAGCAGTTCAAGTGGGCGAGCTGCCCCCTTACGCCCGGCTGGTGGCTGTCCACTTTGTAATACATTATGGACCTATCTCCGAGCACATTACGGAACTATCTCCGAGCATATTACGGAATTATCTCTGATTTATCGATAAGTCCAGAAAAAATACATTACCTCTACCCGTAAACTACGAAATTTGGTCGTATCAGTTACAGCCCAAAACTAACTAGGGCACCACTACTCTCTTATAAATACTACTATGAGACATAGTACAAGGTACGCGCAACTATACCCTTTTTGTCCTTCAATTAGCATTATTCTCTCTCTGATATACAGTGCTAATTCTCACACCGGAGGAGCTTTGCAGGGATCCCCTGCGCAGTAACTCTGTTCTTGTTTTCAGGCTAATTACCAGCTATTTCACCAGAGCATTTTCCCATCAAGATCACGGTGCAAAAATCGGAACCATCAATGGTTCCGTTGCCGGGAAACGTTTGAAAGCCCAGATATCCAAATAAACAGTTCAAAACTTCAAACTCTAATCCGGTGATTATGGCAGGTAACACTACAACTGTTGGTACTGGCAACGATCTCGCTCATCCCACGGTTGAGCAAACGGGAGCGACCAACATAGTGCCAAATCCTGTCGCCGGTGCAATGCCACAGGGTGGCTCACAGGCGGAGGAAACTTTATATGCCTTAAGGAATTGAAAAGAGGCTGCGACCAAAAAACTAGCTAAGGGCAAGGGCGCTAGAGCAAGTAAGAAGGCAGTAGAGCCACAAGCGGAGGCTAGTGACCTGCGCGATCTGTTAGATACATGTCGGGCGACCACCGGTACATCTATGCCCCCCGAGGTTGATCCGACCGTCCAGGCAGAGACATTTAAGGCGCAGACGGCTGCGCTTGTCCAGATAATGCTGAACAATCAGTTCTTGCGGTTGATGGGTCAGGCTGAGGTACCCATTCCGGCCGCACTGTTGGGTTCACAAACACCAGCACCCCAGCCTACTAAGATGGTGCCAATTACTATAACTGGGTCATGGGGACCTAGCAAGCAACCTGAGGGAGGATGCTCAGGTATGAGGGCTGGTCGTTCTGAGCGGAGAACAGTGGAAGGAAACAAGTCTAGACAGATCCGGGATGATGAACGTATGGCCAGGCATATGGGCGAGAAGGCCCCTTCTTAAAACAGGGTTAGTGTCCGGCACAGACTTCACGACCCAAGAGGTCGAGTGAATGAAGCAGCAGGGAGAACCGTACGAGAAAGAAGTTGCGAGGGGGAATCTAATCCGAACCCTCGCAGAAGACTCAATGGGCATGCCCACAGACCAACACAATTGAGGCAATCAAAATCTCCTCAAATCCGAGCTACAATGTCGCGTGGATATTCCTTGATGAGGGGAAGGTCAGCAAGCCCGAAACGGGGGAGATCCGTTGAGAGGAAGCCGTCGAAAATTTAGGCAGCCAGCAAGGCCGCCCATGATGAAGTCCAGGATCTGAGAAGACGTCTAGAGGCCATTGAGACTGAGAAGGCCAAGATAACACCCATTGGTACCCGTTTCAAGCCATTTGCACGCTGGATCCATGATTCCCCACCTGACCCGACAATAACATATCCCACCTTTAATGGATATGAGGGGAAGACCAGTGCACGCGACCATCTCAACCACGTTGAGATGAAGCTTGCTTTGCTCACCACGGATGACACAATTATCTGCAAGGCTTTCGTGGGTACTTTGTAGGGGAAGGCTGTTACATGGTTCGCCAACCTACCTGAAGGGTCAATTAAGAGTTGGCCAGATTTATAAAAGGTGTTTTTGGGAGAATTTGGAACAACAGGTGCTCTGCCTAAAACAAGAGGCGCGTTGAGTAACGTGAAACAAAGGTCGGGCGAATCTATCCTTGCATTCGTGGAACGCTTCAGAACTATTCTGGAGCAGATAAATGACATTTCTGATAAGGAGGTGTTGACCTGCTTTGAGGACGCCCTAGCGCCCAATACTCTCAAAACGGAAGTGTTTACTCGCCCACCTAAGAATAGAGCAGAGTTGTTTGAACTAGCGCAAAGGATAGGGAGCGCGGAGGCTCCAATAGAAAGTAAAAAGAAAGAGACTGATCACCACTACAGAGAGGCCGACTGCGGATACAAGGGGACTACCCGCGGACATGATAAGAACAGGACCAAGCCCAGGGGGGTCACAGATTTTGGGACAGATAAGGAGTGTGACACCTTCACACCGCTCAATACTTCAAGAGAAGAGATTATGAGAGTGGAGGACTTGCCCGCTCCGCGGCCGATGAGCAAGAATAGTTTGGGAACAAGGGACCCGAAAAAATATTGCAGCTTTCATAAGGATATTGGGAACACGACGGAAGAGTGTCTTTAGCTTAAAAAAGAGATACAGAGGTTGATCAACAAAGGGGCCTTAAGCAAGTACAAGGCAGATCGAGCGCCTGCCCGTCATGAAGATGCAGATTGCCAGGATACTACGGAGGAGGAGCATTATCCCCGCTTCGGAGTAATACAGAGGGAGTTTCCAAGTATAACTCAATTGAGAAACCAGATTCACAGTTTGAAAAATGTGCCCTATGTACCTCCTCAGCAGGGCAACGCTGACAAGATAATTGGGTTCGCCCCACATGAGTTGGCAACGATAACCTTACAGGCTGAGCAACCTTTGGTCATTTCCACGATAATTGAATGGCACGAGGTGGGCAGGATTCTAGTAGACACGGGAGCTGGAAGAGATATCCTGTACTATTCCTGTTTCAGAGCGATGGGGCTTGCAGATGCACACCTAACACCGTATAGCGGCTAGCTCGAAGGTTTTTCAAATCACAGGGTTAATATGAAGGGCACGATAAAGTTGTAAGTCAGGTTGCGGGACGGAAATAGGGCACGAATAGAAAAAATAGCTTTTATGGTGATTGATCTCCCCTCAACCTATAACGTAATTTTGGGTCAACAGGCCATGGCTGCTCTTCAGATAATTGCATTAATCCCGCATCAGCGGATACAATTTCTTACCCCAAAGGGGGTTGCTTGCATCAAAAGTGATCCATGGTCAATGCTAGAGCACATGGTCGAATCACAAAAGCTAAAACTAAAAATGACCGTGGAAGATGATGAGCGCAAATGGAGCATTTCGAAAAGCCTAAAGATAACCAAAGGACAAGATCCAATGGTAGGCATGATTAATGAAGCAGCAAGCGAGCAAGATACCTCACTTGTTGGGTCGCCACCTCTTCCACAACATTTACGTGAGGAGTTGGCCGCCCAAACAAGTGAAGCAGGGGGACAGGAGATTGACAGTCGGGCGCAAGAGATGGGTAACCGGGCAGATAAAGAGATAGAGATTGATACAATGCAGATTAGAGAAGGCACTAATTTGAAGCCTTGTGACGAGTTAGAGGAAGTTGTTATTAACCCTCTCTTTTCGGATCAGAATATCAAGATTGGTGGATAATTGCGCGGGCAAGACCGCGAAGATCTGGTCAAATTTTTGAAGCATAGTCTAGATGTATTTTCATGGGCAGTAAAGGACATGGAAGGAATAAGCACCGAGGTTGCCGAACATCATTTGAATGTGAGTTCAGAGTTTACTCCTGTATAGTAGAAACCGCAGGTGTTCGGTCCTGAAAAAGATACTGCAATTAAAGAGGAGGTCAAAAATCTGCTAAGGGCCAAAATTATCAGAGAGTTATATCCGTCGTGGCTGGAAAATGTTGTCCTGGTTTTGAAGGCCAACAAGAAATGGAGGATGTGTGTGGACTTTACAGATTTGAACAAGGCCTGCCCGAAAGACTGCTACCCTCTTTCGCGTATTGATAAGTTTGTGGACGCCATAGCTGAGCACACTATGCTGAGCTTTATTGATGCATATTCTGGCTATCACCAAATAAAGATGGCTTTAGAAGACCAGGAGCTGACCGCATTTCGGGCAGCTGGGGGAATCTACTGCTATGTAATTATGATGCCGTTTGGACTGAAGAACGCAGGGGCAACATACCAAAGAATGGTGAACAGAGTTTTTGGCGACCAGTTGGGAAGAAATGTGGAGGCCTATATTGATGACATGGTGATCAAGTCAAAGAAGCGACCCCATATAGAAGATCTGGCGGAGACTCTTCAGAATCTCTGAAAAAATAACATGAAGTTAAATCCTAGCAAGTGCGCATTCGGAGTAACTGCAGGCAAATTTTTGGGTTTCATGGTTAGTCAGCTGGGAATTGAAGCAAACCTAGAGAAAATTCAGGCGCTGCTGGATATGAAGCCACCCACGTGCATCAAAGAAGTATAGAAGCTGAATGGCCACGTGGTGGCTTTGGGCCGTTTTATGTCGCGAGCAGCTAAAAAATGTTGACCTTTTTTCAAAGTGTTAAAAGGTAACAAAGATTTTGATTGGACACCAGAATGCCAGGCCGCTTTCGAGCAACTCAAAGAATATCTTGGTCATCCACCTCTGTTAGTTAGCCCGAAACAGGGGGATACTCTGTATGTCTATCTGGGAGCCACCGATTTAGCTGTGGCAGCAGTGTTAGTATTAGAAGAGGGCAATGTTCAAAAGCCCGTTTATTATGTTTCAAAAGCTCTAAGTGATGTAGAAACCAGATATATGAATGTAGAAAAATTAGCTTACTCTATTGTCATTGCTGCCCGCAAACTCAAGGCATAATTTTTGTCTCATTCTATTTTTATGTACACAAATGTACCACTTAGAAAAATTTTGCACAAGCCAGAATGCTCAGGGCGACTACTCAACTGATCAATAGAGCTTACCGAGTTTGATATAACTTATACGCCAAGAAAGGCGATCAAAGCTCAAGCCCTAGCCGATTTTGTTGCTGAAACTTCATTTACCCAAGAGAATACTCAAGTGGAAATGAGAGCAACTGATGAGAAGAAGGCCATCATTTCGGCGACCGGGCAAGAGGCTGTCACCTTCTTAGCCATGCCCCGTATACGGCCCGAACAATATTGGTGTTTATTTGTGGACGGGTCCTCAACACATGAAAACAGTGGGGCTGGTTTGTTATTGATTTCACCGGACGGTGACCATGAAGTTGAGAAGGCTCTCAGATTCAAATTCAAGAGCTCAAATAATCAAGCTGAATATGAGGCATTGATCGCGGGCATGGAGCTGTGCATCGATATGGGAGTAAAAGACTTAGTCGCTCATAATGATTCACAACTTGTTGTGAACCAAATTTTGGGAGAGTATGGGACTAACAATCCCACATTGCTCCAATATTGCGAGATGGCAAAAAAGTTGACTTCCGAATTTGATTATTGGGAATTAAAGCAGATTGATCGCGAAGAAAATACACGAGCTGATTATTTGTCCAAGATAGCAACAGCAGAGGTCGATGCGTTATCAACTCATACATGGATAGAGTACCTCGAATGCCTGGCCGTGCAGAGACCAGTAATAATGGACGTGGAAGAGGCTGAAAAGAGTTGGATATCTGAACTAAAAGAGTACATCGAAAATGGAACTCTCCCACAAAATAAAGAGCACGCCCGTGCATTGGTTAGCCGAGCAGCCCGCTATATGGTATGGGATGGAATTTTATACCATCGCTCTTTCAGTAAACCTTTGTTAAGATGTGTGGAGCCAAGCATGACAGAGAAAGTGCTCGCCGAAGTACACGAAGGGGTATGCGGCGGACACCCTGGAGCTAGAACTTTATCCGATAAAATTTTATTTCAGGGATACTATTGGCCCAGTTTGAGAAAAGACGCCGATGAATACGTAAAAAAATGCCAGAAATGTCAACAGTTTGCTGATATCCCAAGGCTCCCTGCGGTCATGCAGACACCAGTGGTAGCTGCATGGCCATTCGATAAGTGGGGGATAGATCTTATCGGACCATTCCCAAAGGCAAAATGAGGATGTCAGTATGCTATTGTTGCGGTAGACTACTTTACCAAGTGGGCTGAGGCTAAGGTACTGGCAAGTATTACAGAGGAAAACGCGATCAAATTCGTACATGACCACTTATGGTGCAGATTTGGGTTGCCAAATGTGGTAGTGTCAGATAGAGGAACACAATTCTCTGATAAATTTACAGAGGCGTACGAGGCTATGAGGATAAAACATGTAAGATCCTCCGTTGCCCATCCCCAAGGAAACGGCCAGGCAGAGGCGGGCAATAAGTAAATATTGACCGCCCTCAAGAAAAACCTAGAAGGAAGACATGGTAGATGGGTAGATGAACTTCACATTGCCCTTTGGTGTGTTCGTACTACCATTAAAGGTCCAACTGGAGAAACCCCGTTTTGCCTGGCCTACGAATCAGAAGCTATGGCACCGGTTGAAGTGGGATTGCTGTCCACCAGAGTGAGTTATTTCGATGTACAACTAAATGAAGACACCCACCGGGCAAAGCTGGACCTGCTTGAAGAAAGGAGGTTGAATGCTAGGCTTAGAATGGAAAACTACAAGAAAAAAACTAAGGCTCACCATGACAGCAGGGTGAACCCCCGCAGTTTTTCGATAGGAGATTGGGTGATGAGGAAGATAGAAGCGACCGGGAGACAAACCGGCCAAGGAAAACTCTCTCCTAATTGGGAAGGACCTTTTCAAGTTACAAAGATTATCCGAGAAGGCACTTATCGACTTCGAACACAAGACGGGAAGGATCTGAAAAATCCATGGCACGCAGACCCTTTGAAAAGATATTATCATTAGATGCAGTCCAATATCTTCAATCTTTAAGTCTGTAATTCTACAATTTGACATTTATCTCAGTAGGGACTGAAGCTCAATAATTATCGTCAGATTATGAAGTTTTCTTCCATATGTATTTACGCTAAAAATGAAGCGATATACGCTAAAAATAAGCTATATACCATTACGCTAAAAGGGAAGCGATATACGATCACGCTAAAATTGAAGCGACCTTTTACGCTAAAAATGAAGCAGTACATTAAGCTAAAAAGGAAGCTGACCCGTTACGCTAAAAATGAAGCGACATCAACTTAAAATGAAGCTGACCCGTTACGCTAAAAATGAAGCGACATTGTGACGCCCCGACCCGGATCTCTATACGAAATCCCAAGGTCGGGTCACCAATACAACACGAAAACAAGAAAAGCACGTGGCGTAACCGCCCGTACTTATGACAGAACACAACTAATCACCTGATAAACACAAGTATAAAAACATTCTTCGGTGATAACAAGGTCGGAAAATAGCTATCAACGACCACGAGTTATAACTCGGGAAAAGAGAACAACTACTACATAAACATCGGCCACAACATGCCGGAACAAACATAACCGCGAGCTATAACATGCTCAGGAAAGAACTAACTCAACAACACAACTGTACAAGAGCACGACATACATATGTCGGCTACCAAAAGAATAAGTTTACAATACCACAATAAAAACCCAAGTAAAGTTTATATAACTTTACATATCCATCGTCCTTACCAAAATGAAAAAAGATAACTAAGATAGGGATCCTCGAACTCCCAACGTAGGCGACAGGCGAGCTAACGAACCACTTTCGGCCTCACCGAGAACTTCCGGGTTGGCTTGGATCTAAGGAAAACAATTAAACACATAATGGGGTAAGTCATAATGACACAGTAAGTTACTAATGCAACTAAATGGCATGGCATGATGCTCAAGCAATAAACATAACATGGTATCAACATTTATATACCATAACATAACATATATCATCTTACTTGATATACCATCATTCAACTCACATAGCACTTTGGTAAACACATAAGTGCTTGAACACAAACCACATTAGAGAAGGATATCATATCTCTTTCTTCAACCTTTGTGTAGCTCCTGCATTACACAAACAACCAAACGTGCCTCGATACCCGTGTGCGTGGTATCGACGTCCCCGATCCCATCGAGTTCTACTAACAAGCCAAAGTCATGCGTATTGCTATAACAGTGGGGTTACTTCTCAACTGTGGCCAACAGAAGAGGGGTGTGTGCACTCCGGTACGACGACTTATAGCGATTACGAATCCCATTCGTAAAGACTATAGGTCGTCCCACCATGACAATAACAACAACGACGCCAGCTGGACTTACACAACTCACACAAGTAGGTAACTTACTCAACTTATGCAATTAACCGTCATGTTCAAAAGTAGTGAACTTGACAAACATCAAGTAGATTGTATTTTTCTAACATATATAATCATCAAACATATTGTTTAAAGCCACACACCACAAATTTAGAGCTACTTTACAAGTCTCTAACATACCAGTATCAAATACTCGGAGGACCATATTCCATACCAAATGAACCCAAATTTTTGTAGTACTTTAACAATTGATTCGGAGAATTATAATCTTCCCAAAAATCTATTTTTTGTGTTAATTCATAAAGTTCATAAATTCGGGTATAATTGCTATATGCAATTTTCACCCTTTTGAGGTTTCTAACATGTTCTTTAGTACAATCCAAAGTTGAGCTCTTTAAACTAACATGCAACATCATCAAACTCAACAACTTAACACTTAGACATGATATATATATCAACATATCATTTAAACATGGAAACACCATGTATTCAAGTCATGCATGTGAGATTAAGAGCAAGCATGTATCACTTTCTAAGCATACAAAAGGGGATTAGCAACTTACATGTAAGATGGAAATTAAACCAAGAGATTACAATTTTGAGCCTACTATGTTGGTCTCCAAGTCAGCCTCTACAATTTGATGGTCTTTGATCACACTTTTGATGGTTGGATTTGGAGATGTAGAGCACACACACTAGTCACACCTTTATCTCCCACACTTAGTCTCTAGGCAACCATGGATGATTTTGGAGAGAAATGAAATGTCTTGTGTCTCTCACAAGGTTAAAGAGTATTTATATGGGTCAACAAGTCAACCCAGGCTTAAATCTCAGCCATTGGATCAATCTTGGAGGGTCAACTTCACTTAAAATTCAGTCAAACATTAAGCTGAAATTCGACGCTATGCGACCGCATGGGGGTTCCATGCGGTCGCCTCGCGCGGCCGCTTAAGATCCAGAAAGTTTGTGCGTGAAAGTTGCTTAGCATCATGCGGTCGCTTAGGGGGTCATGCGGTCGCCTCATGCGGCCGCATGGAATCCAGAATGTTTGATTATTTGGCAAGCTCGCATCATGCGGTGTTGCCTAGGTCCATTTCGGGTTTAAGTGACTTCTAAACACTCTAAAATGATACTACAATGTACCCAAGTCACCCTAAAGTGATAACAACTTCAAATCATGCTAGAAACACACCCAAAACTCATTCTAAACAACATGTAGCAATGCTAACCAAAATCACCTCAACTTAAGAGAAATCATAAGTACTCAAATCAAGCTAATGCATTAACATGTATACCATCATAGCATCTTTAATGCATGTGAATAAAGCGAAAACCATATTGAACATGTTTATACATGAAATCAAACAATTATATTAAGCATAGCAACACAGACAATGCAAGCATATAAGGCATGAAAATTTCAGGTTATTACACCCTCTCCCCCTTAAAAGAATTTAGCCTCAAAATTCCTTACCAAGTTCATTGAATAAGTGGGGGTACTTCTCACGCATCTCAACCTCGGTTTCCCACGTAGCCTCCTCAATCTCGTGGTTCCTCCAAAACACTTTTACAAGTGGAATCCTTTTGGTCCTCAATATTTGCTCCTTAGTGTCGAGAATCCTTACCGGATGTTCTACATACGACAAATCGGGCTCGAATGTGATCTCCTCATACCCCAACACATGTGACTAATCTTTCATATACTTCTAGAGCATTGACACATGAAATACATTATGAATCTCCGACAAAGACGGTGGCAATGCAATTCGATAAGCCAACGTGCCAACTTTTTCAAGTATCTCAAAAGGCCCTATGTATCTAGGTGAGAGTTTACCCTTCTTCCCAAACCTCTTAGTACCCCTACGCGGTGATACCTTAAGGAATACATAGTCACCCGCCTAAAACTCAAGGTCCCTTCTTCGGTTATCCGCATAACTTTTCTGTCGGCTTTGAGCGGTAAGTAATCTATCCCGAATCATCCTCACACTCTCAACCGACTGTTGCACCAATTCCGAACCCCAAATCTTAGCCTCACCGACTTCATCCCAACAAATCGGTGATCTACATTTTCGCCCATATAATGCTTCGTACGGTGCCATCTCGATACTCGCCTGGAAGCTGTTGTTGTAAGCAAACTCCGCTAAAGGTAAGTGTGAATCCCAACTTCCTTTAAAACCTATCGCACACGCACGTAGCATATCCTCGAGCACTTGAATTAATCTCTCCGACTGCCCATCCGACTGAGGGTGAAAAGCCGTGCTAAAGTTTAACTTGGTCCCCATAGCCTCTTGTAATGCTCCCCAAAATCTCGATGTAAACCTTGGGTCCCGATCTGATACAACACTAACTGGTACTCCATGTAGCCTCACTATTTCTTGAATATACAATGCCGCCAATTGATTCAAAGAGTAGGTCATCGCAATAGGTATAAAATGAGCTGATTTAGTTAACCTATCCACAACAACCCAAACAGCGTCAAAACCCCGACGAGTACGTGGCAACCCCGTCACAAAATCCATCGTAATGTGCTCCGATTTCCACTCCGGGATCTCCAATGGTTGTAGTAACCCTGCAGGCCTTTGATGTTCAGCCTTCACTTGTTGACATGTCAAGCATCTAGATACATACTCCGCTATCTCCCGTTTCATACCATTCCACCAAAATTGCTTCTTTAAATCCCTATACATTTTTGTGCTCCCCGGATGTATAGTGTACTTAGCCTTATGAGCTTCATCAAGTACTTGTCGTTTCACCGTTTCATTCGACGGAACACAAACTCTCCCCTAAAGGTTAAGATGTCATCTTTGTTCATCGTAAAGTCAAGTGCCTTACCTTCATTTAACTGTTCTCT
Organism: Platycodon grandiflorus; assembly: GCA_016624345.1. Taxonomy (NCBI): domain Eukaryota; kingdom Viridiplantae; phylum Streptophyta; class Magnoliopsida; order Asterales; family Campanulaceae; genus Platycodon; species Platycodon grandiflorus. The sequence goes on from CM028362.1 coordinate 50,158,790, forward strand.
CAACTTCTCGAACTCCGGGTCACTAACCTGAGCTTCCTTAATTCGTTGTAACAAAACTGGGGTAGCCCGGACATTCGCAAAAATCACACCATGTTCCATCTCACTAGAATTCCAATCCCTTAAGCCCTCTAATGTCCTCCATTCTTGAACCATCATGCACGACATGTACACCTTCCTACTCAACGCATCCGCGACTACATTCGCCTTTCCCGGGTGGTATAAAATCGTGTAATTGTGGTCCTTTAACTTCTCCATCCACCGGCGTTGCCTCATATTCAACTCCTTTTGTGAGAAAAGGTACTTTAAACTCTTGTGATCCGTGAAGACCTCAAACTTAGCCCCGTAGAGGTATTGTTTCCATTTGTTCAACGCGAACATAATTGCCGCCAATTTAAGATCATGAGTAGGATAGTTTCGTTCCGCATCCTTTAGTTTCCTCGAAGCATACGCTATAAATTTCCCATTTTGCATAAGCACACATCCCAAACCTTCCTTGGATGTATCGCTATAAATCATGAAGTTATCCCCGCCGTTCGGTAAGGTTAACACAGGAGCCGTTGTCAACCGCCGTTTTAACTCCTGAAAACTGTTCTCGCACTTATCATCCCAAACAAACGGTGTTATTTTCTTTGTTAGATTCGTCATAGGAGTCGCAATCTTTGAAAACCCCTCAATGAATCTCCGATAGTACCCTGCGAAGCCCAAGAAACTTCGGATCTCAGTCACTGAAGTTGGTCTCTTCCAATTCGTCACGGCTTCTACCTTTGACGGGTCCACTGCTATCCCGTCTTTCGAAACAACATGCCCTAGAAAGGAAACCTCCTCAAGCCAAAAAGCACATTTGCTAAAATTGGCAAACAATTTCTTCTCCCGAAGAACCGATAATACCAACCTCAAATGCTGCGCATGCTCCTCCCGAGATTTAGAGTACACAAGGATGTCGTCAATGAACACTACCACAAAACAGTCAAAATACTCATGGAACACTCGATTCATCAAGTCTATGAACACTGCCGGTGCATTTGTCAACCCAAATGGTATAACCACAAATTCATAGTGACCATACCTCGTGCGAAAAGCTGTTTTGGGAACATCTTCAGCTCGCACCTTCAACTGGTGATAGCCACTTCTCAAGTCTAGTTTGGAATACACCACAGATCCCCGTAACTGGTCAAACAAATCGTCAATGTGTGGTAAAAGGTACCTATTCTTGATTGTTACCTGATTCAATTGCCTGTAATCGATACACAATCTCAACGTACCATCCTTCTTTCTAACAAACAACACTGGTGCACCCCACGGTGATACACTCGGTTTAATAAACTCCCTGTCAAGCAATTCTTGCAACTGTTCTTTCAATTCCTTTAATTCTGCCGGTGCCATTCTATATGGGGCTTTAGAAATTGGGGTAGTCCCCGGCAACAATTCAATACAAAACTCAATTTCCCTCTCAGGAGGTAATGCATAATCAGAAGAGAACACATCTGAAAATTCAAACACCACAGGAACTTCTTCTAACACAGGAGTAGCAATACTTCTATCAAACACACAAGCTAAATAACCCGCACACCCATGCGATAACAATTTTCTAGCTTTTAATGCAGATATAACATGCAAACCACTCTTGACAGCGTCACCCACAAACACAAATTCAGGCACACCTGGCATAGAAAAAGTAATCTTCTTTCTATGACAATCTACCAAAGCATGATATGCACATAACCAATCCATGCCAAGTATCACATCAAAATCACGTATGGGTAACACTACCAAATCAGCATGCAAAGTGTGATCACCTATAAGTATGTCACAAGCTCGGTACACATTCGAGGCCAACATATGCTCCCCCAACGGGGTAGACACCTCAAGCACAAATGACAAGGGCTGGGGCAACACACACAAATTGTTAACAAAATGGGATGCAACATATGAATGTGATGAGCCAGGATCTATAAGAACTCGAGCTCTACTACCGAAGACAGAAAGGCTACCTCCTATAACTGAAGTAGACTCCGGTACACCGCGCTGATCAAGCGCGAACACACGACCCTGGACCTTAGGTCTACCGTCACTGTCCATCTTCGTCCCACTGGACTGTACACTCACGCTCCCAGCCTAACCATCCTTCAACTTAGGACAGTTCCTTTTCAAGTGACCAATTTCGCCACAATTGAAGCATTGGCCCGACCTATTCCCCACCGGATTTCCTGTCTTACTCCAACACTTGTCTTCTGAATGTCCCGGTTTCGAACAATAGCTACAAATCTGCGGAGTACCCCTTGGACCTTGTACAGATGCGGTACTAACACTCTGCCCACCAGATTGCTGCCCCTCAGATTGTCCTCTCCTTTGATTCCCCCTGCGGTTGTTGTTCCCACCGCTATATCGACTGCTGGAACCTTGTCCTCTTCCCTGATTTTGCAATGCCTGTGGAGGGTTATTTACATTTCTCCCCCGGTGCTCCTCTATATCACTCTCAATCCCACAAGCCCTATCCACCGCACTTCTATAATCAGCAAGCTGCAAGGATAGTAATTGCTTCCTGTACTCAGTCTTCAGGCCCTTTATGAACTTCTGGGCCTTCTTTGCCTCCGTGGGAACTAAGTGACTACAATATCGAGCCAACTCAGTGAACTTGGCTAAATATCGTGCCACTGTCATGCTGCCCTGCTCTAAATCGTAGAACTCCCTCTCTCTTCTTTCCCGAACCACCTCCGGGATATACTGCACTTTAAAATCCCTCAAGAAATTGGGCCAACTGTGAGCTTCTCCCCGTAAGTCCCAGCTTCCCTGCAATACTTTCCACCAGTGCTCAGCTGCTCCCTCAAGTTTGAACACTGCCAGGCTTACCTTCTCATCATCGTTGCAACCCAAGGCTGCAAATATCTTGATGATATGCTCGATCCATAATTCAGCTTTCACGGCATCCGGTTCCCCAAGAAAAGTACGTGGTTTCATCTTTAAGAAACGCTCCAGTGTGGTAGTATAATTCCTAGGCCTCGCCTCAGGTTGTGGTACCTCAATCTCCGGTTGTGGAGCTTCAACTTCCGGTGTAGTTGTTGCTCCCCCATTCATTCTTTCGGTCATCTGATTCATGAGTTCCATCATCTGTCCCATCATCACTGCCATGTTTGTATTCGGGTTCTCTTGGTCCTGTTCAGGAGGGACATTCGGTGGTCGATTCACATCATCATCTCTCCTATCATTCCCTCCGGCACTAGTACCAACCCTACTAGCACTCGCTCCGAACCTAGTCCGCACCATTTCAACCTACATAAAACACTCGATGTTAAAATCTCGATAACACACACTATACCCACCTAGGTCATGTAACCTATCCTGGCGAACAGCTAACACAAACTCTGATACCAACTGTGACGCCCCGACCCGGATCTCTATACGAAATCCCAAGGTCGGGTCGCCAATACAACACGACAACAAGAAAAGCACGTGGCGTAACCGCCCGTACTTATGACAGAACACAACTAATCACCTGATAAACACAAGTATAAGAACAATCTTCGGCGATAACAAGGCCGGAAAACAGCTATCAACGACCACGAGTTATAACTCGGGAAAAGAGAACAACTACTACATAAACATCGGCTACAACATGCCGGAACAAACATAACCGCGAGCTATAACATGCTCGGGAAAGAACTAACTCAACAACACAAATGTACAAGAGCACGACATACATATGTCGGCTACCAAAAGAATAAGTTTACAATACCACAATAAAAACCCAAGTAAAGTTTATATAACTTTACATATCTATCGTCCTTACCAAAATGAAAACAGATAACTAAGATAGGGATCCTCGAACTCCCAACGTAGGCGACACGCGAGCTAACGAACCACTTTCAGCCTCACCGAGAACTTCCGGGTTGGCTTGGATCTAAGGAAAACAATTAAACACATAATGGGGTGAGTCATAATGACACAGTAAGTTACTAATGCAACTAAATGGCATGGCATGATGCTCAAGCAATAAACATAACATGGTATCAACATTTATATACCATAACATAACATATATCATCTTACTTGATATACCATCATTCAACTCACATAGCACTTTGGTAAACACATAAGTGCTTGAACACAAACCACATTAGAGAAGGATATCATATCTCTTTCTTCAACCTTGTGTAGCTCCTGCATTACACAAACAACCAAACGTGCCTCGATACCCGTGTGCGTGGTATCGACGTCCCCGATCCCATCGAGTTCTACTAGCAAGCCAAAGTCATGCGTATTGCTATAACAGTGGGGCTACTTCTCAACTGTGGCCAACAGAAGAGGGGTGTGTGCACTCCGGTACGACGACTTATAGCGATTACGAATCCCATTCGTAAAGACTATAGGTCGTCCCACCATGACAATAACAACAACGACGCCAGCTGGACTTACACATCTCACACAAGTAGGTAACTTACTCAACTTATGCAATTAACCGTCAAGTTCAAAAGTAGTGAACTTGACAAACATCAAGTAGATTGTATTTTTCTAACACATATAATCATCAAACATATTGTTTAAAGCCACACACCACAACTTTAGAGCTACTTTACAAGTCTCTAATATACCAGTATCAAATACTCGGAGGACCATATTCCATACCAAATGAACCCAAATTTTTGTAGTACTTTAACAAATGATTTGGAGAATTATAATCTTCCCAAAAATCCATTTTTTGTGTTAATTCATAAAGTTCATAAATTCGGGTATAATTGCTATATGCAATTTTCACCCTTTTGAGGATTCTAACATGTTCTTTAGTACAATCCAAAGTTGAGCTCTTTAAACTAACATGCAACATCATCCAACTCAACAACTTAACACTTAGACATGATATATATATCAACATATCATTTAAACATGGAAACACCATGTATTCAAGTCATGCATGTGAGATTAAGAGCAAGCGTGTATCACTTTCTAAGCATACAAAAGGGGATTAGCAACTTACATGTAAGATGGAAATTAAACCAAGAGATTACAATTTTGAGCCTACTATGTTGGTCTCCAAGTCAGCCTCTACAATTTGATGGTCTTTGATCACACTTTTGATGGTTGGATTTGGAGATGTAGAGCACACACACTAGTCACACCTTTATCTCCCACACTTAGTCTCTAGGCAACCATGGATGATTTTGGAGAGAAATGAAATGTCTTGTGTCTCTCACAAGGTTAAAGAGTATTTATATGGGTCAACAAGTCAACCCAGGCTTAAATCTCAGCCATTGGATCAATCTTGGAGGGTCAACTTCACTTAAAATTCAGTTAAACATTAAGCTGAAATCCGACGCTATGCGGCCGCCCCATGCGGTCGCATAGGTTCCATGCGGTCGCCTCGCGCGGCCGCTTAAGATCCAGAAAGTTTGTGCGTGAAAGTTGCTTAGCATCATGCGGTCGCTTAGGGGGTCATGCGGTCGCCTCATGCGGCCGCATGGAATCCAGAATGTTTGATTATTTGGCAAGCTCGCATCATGCGGCTGCCTAGGGTCTGTTTCAGGTTTAAGTGACTTCTAAACACTCCAAAATGATACTACAATGTACCCAAGTCACCCTAAAGTGATAACAACTTCAAATCATGCTAGAAACACACCCAAAACTCATTCTAAACAACATGTAGCAATGCTAACCAAAATCACCTCAACTTAAGAGAAATCATAAGTACTCAAATCAAGCTAATGCATTAACATGTATACCATCATAGCATATTCAATGCATGTGAATAAAGAAAAAACCATATTGAACATGTTTATACATGAAATCAAACAATTATATTAAGCATAGCAACACAAACAATGCAAGCATATAAGGCATGAAAATTTCAGGTTATCACAGACATCAACTTAAACAGTTAAAAAAAAAACCTGGCGAGCTGCTACAAAGGGCGGGTTGCCTAGACATGGGCAAGTAATTGCCTAGCAATCCAACTAAAAGTAAGAGACGAGTGGCTTGAAGGCGACGACCTGCCCAGCTGCACGTACCCGACTGTCAGTTTTGCAATCAATAAAATTTATCGTTCTACCAGTCAGAAAGTTTTATGAAACCAAGGAGAATAGTAGCAGCACAAGCTAAGTGGGACTCCCCACAAATGGTTCTAAAATCATAAAAAAGGGCACAAACGCCCGTAATGCTCGACGCAGCGAGTAAAAACTAACTATCACCATCTTCATCATTGCCCACATCTAAGTAACAATTAGAGTCTTCAGGCTCCATATTTCGAAGAACCCAATTCGGATTCAACCGCACACGAAGATTATCTATATTTAGGGGAGGATCCCACACAGGCATCTTGATCTTTTCATCTTGAGCGCGTATCACCTCGAGATCTTGAGGAGTATATGGCACCCAAGGATGACCGAGCTGGGCAGCGGCACCATAAGGATCTTCCCTCCTCCAAGTAATAAGATCATTCATGTCCACGCGTTGATAAGAGACAGCTACCCTCAAGATATGATCTCTTCCACTCTCAAAATACTCGGCTACTTTGGGAGTCACATATTCCCTGAAGTCATCACTGGTTTTATAAGATTCTACAGCATCGCTCACCTCCTTTTGCCTGCTCTCCTCATAATTAAGCCGCTAACGCTCAAAAGCTTCCTCGTGGATGACTCGTTGGCGCTCCATCTCACGCTCCTTGCCAGCAAGCAAGTCGGAACAGCCTACATGTTGCGTGGAAAGTTCCTCGAGTTGACAGCGTACAATTTCTAACTCTGCCGCCAATTTGGCTGCTCGGGCTTCGTGAGCACTAGCCTCTTTTCTTTTAATATTCATCAGCCACCTCTGCTCGGTCAACTCCTCGTTGAAACCAATTATAATATTTCCCACTTGATATTCAGAAATGCAAGATATCAAACACAAGTTATCAACATTTTATTGTAATGATAAAGTGAGCTACGGTAATAATGTTTACCTCAAGAGCTGTCAGACCACCGTGGGCAGCCAGGCCCTCGGCACCCTGAGATCTCACATCCTGAACTATCCCCTTATGTCGGAGGTGGGCTAAAATGCCATAACCCACTGTAGCCTGGGGCATCTCCCTAGTGTTCACTTTAAGACCAGTCAGTTCTGGAACCGAGCCAATTTCTCTTGCTAAATTGTTAAGGCTCCTCGGGCTCGCAGGTTGAGACCAATCAGGAGAAGCCCAAGGTGCGGCATAGGAAGGCGGAGAGAGAGACTGCTGTGAAGGGATAGTCGAAGGAGTAACAAAAGTAGCAGGCCGAAAGTTCACTACAAGCGACACTACAGGTGGAGCAATAGATCCAGCACCCTCGGCACTGTGGGTATCCTTTCGAGGCCTTTTTCCTTTACTCTTATTTTTACTAGGGGAATGGATGCTACCCACTTGTGTACGGCCAACTGATTGATCAGAAGACTGAGCGTCACGAACTCTCAATACCTCTGAAATGTCGAGATTAAAGGACATGGCTACAGAAATATAAGAAAAAAGTTTATCAATAAACAGATATGCAATAGATATGTAACAACTATGCAACAACATGCAATGTATAAATAGCGTTAAATTGCTTACGCAGGCAATGTTTTCCTTCGGCACAGGCTGGGCACTGGTGGCTAAAGACATTTCCCCAATGAACTAGCCAACCTTCACGACACGGTTGGTCGGGGACAGACACCCATGGGACAATCCCATTTACAGATTTTCTTGATAAACCCGCCGAACATAGACAACTGTCACCAGACGTTAGTTCCTCCTAGTGCTAACTCATCAGGCGTAAATACATCTACAGAAAGGATCGCCTGGCGGTCACGTGACTCTAGCGGAACAGGAAAGCCCCATCCGTGTCGGGACTTTACTAAAATAAATTTGTCTCTCTAGTTGCGTATTTTATTTGGACCTTTTTTAAATAGCTGGGGTACACCAATACGGCTACGGACGGATAAAAGATCAGCGTTTATGGTAACAGTGTGGGAATGTAGAAATACATTTAGCCGGGGCTCGAGTTTTAAAGAGCGGCATACAATGACAAAACATACCAAAAGTCTGACCATATACAAATTCAGATCAATGGGAGCAGCATGGGTCACTGTTAAAAATTTACAGATAAAGGGATCGAGAGGCAATCTGAGCCCAACATAAAAAGCAATGAAGTTATTATTCACTCTCCCTAATTGGTGATCTATTTTTCCCTATACAACAAAAATTTAAAAGTCATCTAAGTTAATACCCATGTTGGCTGCCCATTGGAGAACATTATTTTGATGGGATGGCTCCAATCCTATGGGAACGGCCCATCGCGATGAGCTAGGAGCGGCCCGTCGAGAGGAACTCGGACCGGCGGCATGCTCGTCTGTCTCACTTTCATTCTCGGAAGGAATTGCTGTATTCGGGTTTTGATCAGTATTTGGGGCCTCGTAATAATATTCAAGTCTAAGGTAGCTCATAAGTTCGTCAGATGACAAATGTCTAACCTTAGTGCCTAAAAGAAAAGTTTGAGGAGCAATATCGGGAACCGAAGTATCTCTCCATTATATTCTCAATCTCATTTTGAGAAACGGTGCGCCAACCATAAGTATCATCTGAAATTACTAACTGGCCACCCTTACGAATAACAGCATATTGTACAATCCTATAAGTCTGTTTAGTCCTGGCCATATCTAGAGAAGAAGCAATAAAAAAAAATTACTAGAAAAAAGAACGATGACGAGTACCTCAAAAGAAATGATGATTCAACGCAGAAGATAGCCGGAAAAGGATGATTCAACGTAGAAGATAGCCGAAAAGATGAACACCAAAAGAAAACTTGCAGAATAAAGATAGATTTTCAGCTGCGACGGGCTGCAATAGGACACTCGTGGCAACAGCTGCAACTGGGGGCTCTGCGTTTTCTCTCAATTTGTGTGAACAATGAAGATGAAGAGTGGTATTTATAGGTCGCTCTACACCAGTTGTTTAATTTTACTAGGAATATGAGAGGAGTAGTATACACAAAATAAAATTCTATGTTAGAAAGGATACAAGTCGATGGGCCGCCCTACTACCACCAAAGCTGTGTACGAGTCAGTGAAACAAATTCACTTGTTAGGAAAAGTGATATGATGGCACATTGACAATAGCTCATTGACAATTAATGACAAAGTTAATGGCATTGGAATACCACAGATGTAATCTCCCAAGAATACAATAAAAGCATGTTGGTCAGGCAATAATATTAATGCATTGGTGAAACAACACTCAAAGTCACATGGCACAGGGCATATTTACAAGGACGGCTTGCCAATGCACCAAAAGCAAGTTTTCTCAAGTTGTTTAGTCACATCAGCTCACATTTTCCCTAGGCATTAAAGAAGGATTTCCCAAGTAGACTCACTCCTTCAAAGTTTCAACATCGCCGATGCCAAGCTGCAAAAATAATGTCGAGCTGCTTTGATTTAAAGCGAACTGCTTTCCAAAAAAAAGAAGTGCCGAGCTGCTTTGTTTAAAAAAAAATGCCGAGCTGCTTTGTTTAAAAAAAAATGTCGAGCTGATGTGTTTAAATAAAATGCCGAGCTGCTGTGTTTAAAAAAAAATGCCGAGCTGCTTTGTTTAAAAAGAAGTGCCGAGCTGCTTTGTTTAAAAAAAATGCCGAGCCACTTTTTAAAAAAAAAATGCCAAGCTGCTTTTAAAAAAAAAATGCCGAGCTGCTTTTTAAAAAAAAAAAAATTTGCCGAGCTATTTTTTTAAAAATATATATATATATATATATATATATATATATATTGCCGAGTAGCTCCTTGTTAAAATGCTGAGCTACTTTATTGATACTAAAAATGTCAGATTGGTGTCGCGAAAATCGAAGGCGGGTTTAAGAGCCAAAAGTATACTCTTTGGTCCGAGCAAGCTCACACAACAAAGAGTAGGGGATTACTGAACTACTCAGAAATTATACCGAGGATAAAAATGACAAATAGTAAAATATTGGGTGAAAGTGACGGGCTGCCTCAAGAGGACGAGCTGCTCAAAAGGACGAGCTCCCCACTTGGGTGAGCTGCTCAAGTGGGCGAGCTGCCCCCTTACGCCCGGTTGGTGGCTGTCCACTTTGTAGTACATTACGAAACTATTTCCGAGCACATTACGGAACTATCTCCGAGCATATCATGAAATTATCTCCGATTTACCAATAAGTCCAGAAAAAATACATTACTTCTACCCGTAAACTACGGGATTTGGTTGTATCAATTACAGCCCGAAACTAACTAGGGCACCACTACTCTCTTATAAATACTACTATGAGACATAGTACAATGTACGCGCAACTATACCCTCTTTGCTCCCTCAATTAGCATTATTCTCTCTCTGATATACAGTGCTAATTCTCATACTGGAGGAGCTTTGCAGGGATCCCCTGCGCAGTAACTCTGTTCTTGTTTTCAGGCTAATTACCAGCTATTTCACTGGAGCATTTTCCCATCAAGACCACGGTGCAAAAATCAAAACCATCAGCAACCGAACAATAGTTTTTTTACTCTTTGTTGTTGATTTTTTTTGTTTTGTTATTGTTAACAGGATTCAAACACGTTGTTTACGGAGGCTATTATTGTTGGGAATAATAAGATTGCTCTCGTTCAAGATATGGTTATGAATTACTCAAATGTGTTCACAACATATAAATTGTTTTCGTCTCGCGAGACATTGTTTGATTGGATGCGTGTTAGGGGAAGGGAGCATGAAATTGTGATAGTAATCAGCAGGTCATGACAGTGGTTCGGCTAAGCAAAGACCTCGGTTACTTTTGGCTTGTGAACGTAGTGAAAAATACTGTGAATTAAAAAATGTTGCGAAATTGTCTCGAGTAGCAAACCAAGAGGAAAAATGTTGAAAAGGACGTTGCAAACAAATCAAAAAGGAAAAGAGAAATTTGAACAAGGAAGTGTAATTGTACATTTCGTTTGAGGGGTAGACAATTATATGGAGAATGGACATTGAAAGTTCAATGTGATGCGCACAATCATCCAACTGTAGAGTAGTTGGAGGGCCACTCATATAATGGTCGATTAGGAGTTGTAATTCCTATTTGTATTGCTTATTTGTAAAATTGTATGAAACGACTATCGGACCATGTTCCCACTTATTTGACTTTGCTTATTCTAATACATCGTCTCAACGTTGAACAACATATAACATCATTTAATTTTTCACGGTTGAAAACACCTGGGCTATGTTTGGCCACTGCTGTGGTGTTCCACCAGCAGTGGCCGAACATAGCTCAGGTGTTTTCATCCTTGATCATCATTGTGTGTTTTCAACCTAAGACTGATTCAGGTCAACCCTTCCAATCCATACATTTCAATAAACCAAAACATACACTACTAGAGTCATTCATAACATGCATGTGAAACAAACCTGATGGAGGACCACCAAGTAATGTCAACAAAGATCCAACAAGCAAGTCCAACAACAACGATCCATTGAAGATCAAGGATGGGCCAATAACAAGAGCAAGAGCTAAAAAAATGAATCAAGCTTAGCAAACCTTATTTTGCAAGTCCAAGATCAAGACCAAACATGAAAGGCAATTGAAGAGCCCAAAATAGTGTATGCGATTCAAGCCCAAGAAGAGGAGTCCTCCAAAGGGTTCTAGAAGCCTTGTAGCCATGTTCTACCTTCTAGAAACTCTAGGGCAGTTATGTTCTTTTGAAGAAAACCCTAGGGCCAGCCACTTCAAGCCTTCTAGAAGCCCTTGGCCGTGTTTTCTAATGTTTCCTTCCTTCCTTGTTCCTTCTTTGACTAAGAAAATTTATCTTGTTTTTAGTATGTTTTAGTCTTCCTTTTTAATTAGGAGTCTTATTATTAGGCAGTTTTTATTCCTTTCCTAGTTTGGATTTGGTAATTAATATTCTCCTAGAATAATTAGGATTCTTTGTTCCAGCCTATATATAGGCGTCTTTCTTCATTGTAATGGCAGATTTTGATTAATTAAATTATTGTGAGTTTTCAACTCTTTTGTGACAAACATAGTTTTGTTAGAATTGCATTAAACTTTAGATTAAGTTTGCAATTTTTCTTAAATTCATGGTTCTTAATTCTACATAATTAAGGGTCTCGAATCATACCAAGGTTCTTAGCTTCATTTCTACGTAAACTAGGGGTTAAGGTCACTTTTGATTGATTATCAAGTCCTTGGATTGTCTTCTGCGAGTTTTTGTTTTCTTAAATATGGGTTCCAAGTTCGTATAACTTGTGGGTCTCGTTTGGAATCACATCAAAACCCAAAATACAATATATCCAAAATCAAATAAATAATATCCAAACTCAAACACATAATATCCAAACTGAACTGAAATACATAATATATAAACTCAACATCCTTGATGGGCGTCAAACCACCAAATAAAAATTTCCTACTTTCTAATACGAGTATAAGGTAAGTAGGGTCGAATCCTCAGGGAACGGGAACAATTTCTTTCGAGTGAATAACAAAGAAATAAAAAGGGGGGATTTTTGAGATATTTATCTAATAGCTAAACAACTACTATCAACTAAATTAACGAGAACAATTATAAAAGATAAAATAGGAACAATGGTAAAACGAGTAAATAAATTTGAGAAAATAACATGACGAGAAAATTTCGATTCAAGGGTCGTGACATTCAATTACGTTATCGATCATAGGCCAATTTTTTTTTTAATTCTTGCGATTCAAGCATTCAACCAAAGACTCGTTAGGATAGCCGTAACAAGTCTTGTGTTTCCCTACTTTACTTGACCAAACCCAGCATCCAGTCAAAACTTACAACTAATTGATTGGGCACGATAGCGTTCCATACCAATTAATGATAGCATTACGTTCTATGGAAACAGTTGAACCTAATTTTGATAATCGAGATAGTTGCAATTATCAAAATTAGTCTCGTAGATTCAATTAGGCGAAATTAACTATGATAGCACAACTAATTCCACCTATTGCTACTAATTTCCATTCATTCATGATAGCACAAACTCATGGATAGCGGTAGGAAATTATTAATTCAATTGAGTCGTCAATTCAACAAAATAACAATTTCCATGAAAATCAAATTGAATCTACAAGTACTTGAATATAGCAAGAAACAATTAATCACATAGCCTCACAATAATATAATTGAATTAAAATGACCCTTAAATCAGAAAAGAACCTTAGCCACGCATGCTTGAATCAATTATCTTCATAAAAATATCTTCAATTGTTGATGAAGAAGAAGAGAAAAATTGCAAAAGAGAGTGTATAGAGAGGAGAGGAAGTTGGCGTGTTCTTGGAGGGAGATAGGGAGAGTACGTTCTTTTTTGTTGGGAGGGAGAGATTGAAAGTGAGTTACTAATCTAAATAAAACTCCTCCCTTCGCTAACTCTTCAAATACCCACTTAAAAGAAAATAGAAAAATAGAAAATAAAAATAACTATTTTCCTTCCAAAATAAGAGATGTGTCTTCATGGGTCTCTTCTCCAAGTTTGTGTTCTCTAATAATCCAAGCCCATCATTCTTGTCTTCACTCTTCGGTTCACTTTTGTCATGTCTTCACAATTTGCCCAAAAATTCATCTTTTAGCCCAATTTCGCTCCAAGTCTAAATATTTCTTCTCCTACGTCAAAAGATAAATAATTTGATCAATTATGTGCAACAATTAACTAAAATAGAGGAGAATATGAACATAAAATATGGACTGATGAAGACACATCAGTCCTCTCCCACGACGAGGAACAACATGCGATGGTCCCGCCCGATCTGGCACAACATCTGATGATCCCATATCATTTGGGCCTTCTAACGTAGCATATGCTCGTAGGATTACTGACTCATACTTGTCGTGTAATACCCTAGTTTCTTCTTTGTGCTATTTGCATACTTAAAGGCTGTATGACATGCTTGTTAGTTATAATTCATAGATGTTGATTTAAATGTTGCATCAATGTTTGATTAAAACTTGTGTAAACGTTGTGTTATATTTCTAGCAAGGTTCTCGGGCTTTTCGGAAATCCTTGTTGAGTATTTTGACCTTGCTTAGGATTTAGAATCATTTGGGAACCATTTGAAACCATTTTGGAGTCATATTAGAGCATGTTATAAAGAATTAGACATTCTGGGTCGAGCGCTAGCACTTGGGCGAACGTTTTATAGGCAGAGATTTGACTTGGGGAAACCTGCCTGTAGAGCGATCGCTCTGGTACGCTGCAAGGCGATCGCCCTGTGGCCAGGATTTTTGTCCCAGTTTTCTTTATTCTTTTAACTTGATTTTTTTCCTTGGCTGGGGTGAGGCCACGTCCCTTGGGAGTAAACCAGCTATTTATCCACCTCTTCCACCTCTTGAGAGTAAACAAAACACTTCCAAATCAACCAAGACTCCCATTGTCATCCAACCTTACTTAAGAACATAAGAGAGAGAGTGTGTGTGTGCAGAAAGGTGAGATTACTGTGTGCTCTATATTTCTTCAAGATCCAACCATCAAATTTTTAATCCGAGACCATATTTGAGTTGCTAAAGACTAGGAGAACTACCTTGGAAGCCTTTGATTGTGTTTTTGGTGGTTTGATTTTCAGTTCTATGTAAGTTACTAAACCCCTTTTGTATGCTTTAAGCTTTAAATCATGCTAGCTACTCAATTAACATGCTAGACTTACTATAAATGTTATTTCCATGTTCAAATGTTATATGAATATGTGGAAACCATGGCTCTGTTAGTTGCTTGGTATGGAATGGTTTAGTTGATGGAATTGCTTCATAATTAGACTTGAAATAGAGTTAAGATGAGAATTTAGACTTTAATTGGAAGAAGGTTGCAAGTATCTACTATACCCAAATTGGATGAATTGTAGAAATAAACTTATAAAGTTAGATATAGGAGAGAATAAACTACACCGAACAATTTGTTGAATTCCTACGAAAAATATAGTTCATTTGAATAGGATTCCTAACTTGCGAACATTTAGTTAAGTGTATGAATTGGTATTTGTGTATTAGAGACTTGTAAAATAGCTCTATTGTGAATACGTAAATCTTGACAAATATATGCTTGATATTAACATGTTATAGAGTAATATTAATTACTTGACATTTACCAAGCTCACTACTTTGAACTTGGAGTTATACTGCATAAGCTGAGTTAGATACCATTTTGTGCATCACATTGAGTCCAGCTGACATTGTTGATAAGTCAAGGTGGGACGACATATAGCCTTGACAAATCAATGTTTGGAATCGCTATAAGTCGCCGTACCGAAGTTTACACACCTCACCTGTGGCCGCAGGTGGGAGGTAGCCCCACTGTTGTTGCAATATGCGTAACATTGATGGCTAAGATCCGATAGGTTTTCGGGGAGGCCCGGCAGGTTCTGGGATGTTGATACATCACACACGAGTATCGATACGCGTTGGTTATTTTGTGTATTGCAAGAGCAATACAAAGATGGATAAAGAGAAATGATATCCTTTATTACGTGATTTCTTTATGAGCACTTATGTGAAACCAAGGTGCTTTATGTGTTACGAGGATTGTATATCGATGATAATATTACATATTTAATGTGGTATATGAATGTTGTTACCATGTTATTTTTATAGCTTGAGCGTTATGCCATGTCATGTAGTTGCATTTAGTAACTTATTGAGTTTCGACTCCCCCGCTTGTTGTTTAATTATTTTTCCTTAGATTCGAGTCAGCCAGGTAGTTCCCGGTGAGGTCGGTGAGGACGTGACTAACTAGCAGGTTATCTTTTGGGAGTATATCTCTTGGAGCTTGTTATAGTTAGTAGTATTTGGTTTGGTGAGGACGGTCGGTTATGTAAAGTTATATAGACTTTACTTTAGGGTAGTGTTATACTTTGTGATTCGTATTATTCTTTTGGTAGCCAACATATGTATGTCGTGCTTGTGTATATAATTGTTTAGTATTTCAGTTTCTTTTTTCGAGCATGTTGTGGCTCGTGGTTTATGTTGTTGTTCGGGCATGTTGTGGCCGATGTTGTTGTTGTTGTTTCTTTTCCCGAGTTGTAGACTCGTGGTTGTTGTTAGTTGGGTTCCGTCAGTAGTGTTACCGAAGACTTGTTTATTATTTAAATCAGGTGTTATAAGTTGTGTATTATAGTAAGTATATATGGTTGAACCACGTACTCTTGTGCTTGTTAGTTTTGTAGTGTTGTTTTGGGCGAACCGATCTTGGAATTTCGTATAGAGATTCAGGTCGGGGAGTCACAAATCGGCGAAGATAGATCGGTCTCCCGATCTCAATCGCTACACGATCGGTTGTATCTGTGACGCCCCGACCCGGACTTCCATACAAAATCCCAAGGTCGGGTTGCCAAAACAACAACAAGACTTAAAAATAATAAGTAAACACCTGATTTAACAATAATAGAAAACAAGTCTTCGGCGACACTACTGCCGGAACCCAACTACAATAACCACGAGTCTATAACTCAGGAGAAGAAAAAATAACAATGTTAACATCATCGGCCACAACATGTCGGAACAACAATATAAGCCGTGAGCCACAACACGCTCGAGAAAAATAATTGGAATAATAACCAACTGTATACAAGCCCGACATATATGTCGGCTACCAAAAGAATAATACAAGTAACCAAGTACGATTCTACCCCAAAGTAAAGTCTATATAACTTTACATAACCATCGGATCTCACCAAAAAAAAATACTATAACAACTGTACAAACCAAGTACAACCACAAGGATAACCTGCTAATTACTCACGTCCTCACCGACCTCACCGAGAGCTACCTGGCTGGTTCGGATCTAAGGAAAACAATTAAACACAACAGTGTGAGTCGAAACTCAATAAGTTACTAAATGGAACTATATGACATGGCATAATGCTCAACTGAAATCGTAACAAGGTGATAGCACTTTTATACATCACAACTCAACATGAAATATCATCTATGATATACAACTCATGTTAAACACATAGCACTTTGATGTTCACATAAGTGCTTGTAAATAAATCACATAATAAAGGATATATTTCGCTTTATCTTTCTTTGCGTTGCTCCTGCAATACACAAAATAACCAATGTGTATCGATACTCGTCTATGATGTATCGACATCCCCGAACCTGCCGGGTCTCCCCAAAAATCTATCGGATCTTAGCAACCAAAGTCACGCGTATTGCAACAACAGTGGGCTACCTCCTACCTGTAGCCAACAGATGAGGTGTGTGTGCACTAGGGTACGGCGACTTATAGCTATTCCAAACATTGATTTGTCAAGGCCATATGTCGTCCCACCTTGACTCGTTAACAAATGCCAGTTGGACTCAATGCGATGCACAAAATGGTATTTACTCATCTTATGCAAATTAACCCCAAGTTCAAAAGTAGTGAACTTGGTAAATGTCAAGTAATTAATATTACTCAATAACATGTTAACAACAAGCACATAATTGCCTAAGTTTATACATCCACATAGAGCTAATTACAAGTCTCTAATCCACAAATATCAATGATTCACTTAACCAACGTGTTGAGAGTTCTTAATCCTACTCAAACGAACCCAAATTCTCGTAGGGATTTAACGTAATGTTCGGTATATATTGTTCTTTCAAAATTCTACTTCAAGGATTCATGAACATACTTGTTCAATTTAGGTATAGTTGCTATATGCAACTTCCTTCCAATTATAGTCTTTGTTCTTCTCTTAGTATAATTCTTTTTTTTTTTTTTTAGGAAACAGGGGCGGCACCCTGCAAAATTTTATTAGATAGAAAAAAGGTACAAACTTGAGGGGGACAACCAGCCTGGCCCTTATAAACGGGAGGACAAAGGAGCCTAACCTCGAAAAAGAAATACAAAATCAAAAATAACAAAGGGAAAGCATTACTTTCTAAAGCTATATAAACCTAACTCATCATGCCCTAAGGCCTGCCAAACGCTTATAGGGAGACAACCTTTGTTAAGAAACATGGTAGAGGATTTATGAGAATAAGCATGAGCTGCTAGCCGATCAGCCACATGATTTGCCTCTCTAAAAACATGTTGCAGCCGAAAACTTCCCAACAAGGACTTACAAAGCCGAAGATCATAAACATAAGAGCACGGAAGGAGAGACTTCGCAGAGATACCCATAACTGCCACTAAAGAGTCTGACTCAACCTCCACCACATCCAGGTGAAGATGTCGACAAAGAAGCAAACCATCCCGAAGAGCCAATATCTCAGCACGAGTGTTTGTGCCCGGACCATAGTAATTAGCAAAAGCACGAACCATTTTACCATATCTATCCCGTATAATACCTCCCCCCGCACAATTACCATCAACTGCAGAACCGTCAGTGTTTAACTTATACATAGCTGATAAAGGAGGGTTCCAACGCAGCCAAGTCCCATGTCTGATTGGAACATCAAGAATCGGTAATCCCAGCAGCTGCAAAAGAAGGGGGCTAAAACGATCCATAGAAACTTTGGGCCGATAAATCAAAAACATATCTCGTAAACCATGAAGAATATTGTTAAAAATCAGGGTCAAGTTCATAGGAATGTTTTCAAAAACAGCTTTGCATCTTGCTTTCCACAACTCCCAACAGGTAAAAACCAAAATACCAATTTGACAAGCTCCAAGCTGAGTACGAATCGAAGCGCGATCAGCCCAAATCTCAAAGAGATGTTGTAACGAAACATACCTATTTACTTTGTTGAAAGCTGCAGCAAGCTTGCCCCAAACATACAAAGCAACTTCCGAATGTAAAAATAGGTGAACCAATGTCTCACTTGCAGGGTGCGTAACACAACAAACACACTTCGAAACTATAAAGACCTTCCAGCGTTGCATAGCCAAGTCCACCGGAATAGCTCCATGGAAAAGCTTCCACATGAATCCACTTACTTTCAATGGAATCCATCGCTGCCAAATTTTCTGAGCCCAGCGCTGTTTTGGATTGCGAAGCCGAGAATTATTCCAAAAGGCTGCCGCCGTGAACTCCCCAGATGGCGTCAAATTATAAACCAGCTTGTCCTCCAAATCAGGATCGAGTTGTACCGAGGCAAACCACCCATGCAACCTGACGGGAATGAATGGCAGAAAGTCTGGGAGCTGTTCGAAGGCTTCCCGCACGGTTAATTTGATGTCAAGCGGCTGCGGACCATGCAGTAATTGGCCACACCAATTCTCACTCCAAAAAGACACGTTTCCCCGCCCAAGAACCCATTGGCTACTTTGCTGAACCTTCAGCATAATATTCATAATTGTCTTCCAAATATGAGAAGCTGAAAAAGGAGTATAAAAACCACTAATCTGGCCATATTTAGCACGTGCGTAAGATGCCCATAAACTTTTACCTTGAAGAACACTCCATGCGAGCTTAGCATGCAAAGAATCCATAACTTGAGAAAGAGATCTCAAACCAAGACCTCCTTCATCCATAGGCCTACACACCACCTCCCAAGCTAACCAATGAGCTCTATGAGATCCAGCCGCATCCCATAAGAAATTAGCCATTGCCTTTTCAATGTTTCGAAGAACACTTTCGGAATGCTGGCGAGGACTGATTTCAATAGGACTATCTTAGCACAAAAAGAAAGAAGTTTAGATTTCCATCCGCTAATCTTATTAATCACCCTCTTCTCGATATCCTCAAAATAGCACCTTTTTATCCTCCCCTTAAACAAAGGAAGACCCAAGTATTTCATTGGGAAAGAACACTGAGAGCAGCCAGTCCAAGAGGATATGTTACGAGCTTTGTTGCGAGAGCACCTGTCTGAATGATAAAATCTCGCAGGGTGCCGCCCCTGTTTATTAAAAAAAAAAAAGTTGACCCGAAGCCTCTTCATAATTAGCAAGAACCCTTTTTAGAGCCATAATCGATCGCCGACTAGCATTACAGAAGATTAGCATATCATCAGCATATAACAAATGTGAAATCACAATCCCATTCCGACCATGCAAATAAGGCTGAATTTTTCCGTCCGTAATAGCCTTCTTAAGATTGAAAGATAAAACCTCCTGGGCAATAATAAAAAGTAACGGGGACAAAGGATCGCCCTGACGGACACCTCGAGATGATTTAAAAAAACCATACCCTTCACCGTTAATCCGAAAAGAATACCAAATATTACTAATCAGCCTGTATATTAAATCACAGCTAAGATCATTCAGCCCTATTGCCTTCAAAGCGCGCAAAAAAAACCCCATTCAAGACGATCATATGCTTTTGACATGTCCAGCTTGAAAAGCACATTACCACCCCTGACTTTCATGTCAATTCGATGAACTAATTCGTGCGCAAGAATGATATTCTCTTGAATACTTCTACCTTTAATAAAACCTGACTGCTCAGCGGAGATGATTCGAGGTAAGAGCTTCGCAAGACGAGTAGTCATAATTCGAGAAAGAATTTTGCACGAAAAGTTACATAAGCTGATAGGCCGCAAATCCCCTAACGACTCAGGATTATTCACTTTAGGAATAAGCACAACAGTAGTAGCCGACATCCCTCTTGGAATCATACTACCCCGGAAAAAATCTTGCACTGCTGCCACGACATCTCCCTTTATAATATCCCAGCATCCTTGAAAAAACCACCCTGTGAAACCATCACTTCCAGGCGCACTGTTTGGATTCAAGTCTTTTATACTTTCGAAAATTTCATCCTCTTCCGGAATGCAGTGTAACGATGCATTATCAAGATTATCCAAATAGCTTGGGAACTCCTGAAATAAGTCATCATTAATAGGCGGCCTAGAAGAAGAGAATAATTCAGAGAAAAAATCCACAGCCTTGTCCCCAATTTGCTTGTTGTCCGTACACCAAGAGCCATCCGAAAGACGTAATTTCACAGTGTTAATGTGAGCACGCTCACGAATACTGGCATGGAAATAAGCTGTATTTCGATCCCCCTCAGACAACCAAAACTGCCGAGACTTTTGTTGAAGCATCTCCGCATCCCATTTCAAAGATTGTGCCAATTCTCGACGAACACAAAAAAGCTCTCTAGCGAGAATATCATCCCAGCCATGCTGCAAAGCCATCTCTAAATGTAAAATAATATCCTGCTGAACAGCTGCTAACCGCTGGACATGGCAAAAAACCTCCCAATTCCACTGACGCAGCTTACCTCGTAAACTCTGAAGCTTTCTACACAAAACTTCCATGGGATTGCCCAAAACCGGATGCTGCCATTGCTCCCTAACAAATTGTAAAAACTCTGGATGATCCATCCACATACGTTGAAAACGAAAGGTGCTTCTAGGTTTATCAAAGCCCGAGAACTCAACAAGGAGAGGAGAGTGATCCGAAAGAACACGACATAAATGCTGAACACGAAGCCCAGGGAAAGCCGCTTTATAAAAACCATTCACCAATACTCTGTCCAGACGTTGCCAGATACGATCCACACCATCCTGATTATTACACCAAGTAAAAATGCTCCCATCATATCCACCATCATCTAAGCCTGCCTGCTGCATGAAATCATTAAAATCCCCAATGGCTGGAAAATCACACGGAGCACCACCCAACTTCTCAGCAGAATGAGAAATAATGTTAAAATCCCCACCAACCATCCAAGGATCTGTAAGAGATCTTGAAAAATCAAGGAGATCCCTCCATAAATCCTGACGCTCCCACCTAGTACATTTAGCATAAACAAACGAGAACACCATAGAGAAAACAGTACCAACAGTAATACGAGCAGTAATAAACTGAGCCGTAGCAGTAATAACATCAACATCCACCCCTCTCTCCCAAAACACCCAAATATGCATGTTGTCAGGGTTCTGATGTAAGCAACTACTATAGCGTAACTTTCTAGCAATTTTAGTGATACGAGACCCTGGAAGTTTTGGTTCCAAGATTACACATAAAAGAGGATTATGTTGTACCTTAAGTAACTTAAGATACTCCACCGTCTCCTTATTACCCACTCCTCTAGCATTCCAAAGAATTGCAGCCATAAAAAACCAAAATTAAAGACTGACCTGATGGGCTTTTGAAGCAGCCCTAGTGAGACGTTTATTCTGTGCCATATATGCTGTTTTTTTCTTCCTCGCAAAAAGAGTACGACAATGTTTTTGAAAGCCCAAATATTTCACCGAGGCCACAGCTAGCTGACCAATATCATCCACAGAAGAAGATCGCTTCAGAAAACCAAACGATGAAGCAGATTTGTTGCCTTCCAGTTTAGGCTTGGCACTGTGCGAAATAGGCTGGAGCAAGCGGTCCATCGCACACATATCTTGTAAGTCCTCCAAGGCTGCAAATGAATTAGACAGTTGAGGACCCTTGTCAAGCAATTCTGTATTAATCCCGCAGTCAGTAGCATCATAAGAGGTGTCCCCATTAAACTGTTTAGCAGCAGGTCCAGCAGTTGTCTCACACCCACCAGAAAGCTTAAGATCAAGAGTGCACCCATTATACTGAGGAACACTAGTATCAACAGCAGTGACATTCTGATTGCTCCGAGGATTGTTGCCCATAGTATCATCCTTTCGTTCAGGGGTAGAGACAATGTCAATAACCTCAGTTTCCTTAGGACATCCATCGAGATCCTTAGAGTTTGATCCAGACCCTTTCTCGTGCAACACCCCTGGCTGAACGGGCACCCATTGCGTATGGACAGAAGCCTTAAGTGAACCTGTATTTCTATCAATACCACGGCCATCAATGATTTCCTTAGACTTAGGCAGCGAAACCGGCCTCTTAATGTTATCATCAGACAGATTTCTTCTATCTTCACCCTGATCATTAATAACAGCCTTAGGTTTTCCTTTTGTAGTATTTAGCTTAGGCAATGGTCTTCTCTTCTTACGACAGTCATCTTCAACATGGCTTAGCAAACCACAACCCTTGCAATACGAAATATTACCTTCAAACTCGATTGATTGCCAAAAACCACAATCTTTACTCGTTCCAATCCAAATCCTTGACGGGAGAACAAGGGAGACATCAACCTCTATACAGACTCGGGCAAACATAGGATGAGATAGTGTTAAGGTGCGATCATCAGCCCGTAAAAAACGACCAATAGAATTACCAATTCTCTGCAAACTTGCAGGGTTAAAGAAAGGCAAAGGGAGATGATGTAATCTTACCCACACCGCCACCACAGAGCTATCTTTCTTGAACTCAAAGTCCTTAGACCAACGGAAAAGACGATACATATATGTCTCAATCATATGAGACTCCTTTGATAAAGCCCGAATCGTATCTTCTTCCGATGAAAGATGCACCATAACATGCCTTGGATCAAGGAGGCCAACAATATAAGAACTCGTCAATCTCCAGTTCTTCGATATATGGTCACGGATCGCATGCACCGAAGGTCGGCCAACTGAGAACTTCATAATCAAAGTATTACCAAACTGCTTTTTAAGCAAATCCATCTCTACCGAGGAAAACAAGCACCCTGGTTCATCCTGAATCGAGACAGGCTATCTCGGTGCCAAGGCGATCTCAGTAAGGATGGACTTGGCATTAGGGTTTGCACAGATTTGTCCAGTTTGTTGAGCAAGAGCCGCCGCATAAGTCAGAGGTGGGCGTAACTGTGCTGATGCATGTTGAAGGGAGGGATTAGGGGTGGTTGTAACCACCGGAGGGGGATCTTCAAGGGAGGGATCCGACGGCATAGCCAACTGGCCGGACCAAGAAACCCTAGGGCACGCTCAAAATAGAGTGTTAGGTCCAAGGGTTGCTCAGTGAATAGGCTAGAGGGGGGGGTGAATAGCCTATACTTGATGTATTAAAAATTTCATCCAATTTTTAACAACTAAATATGAAGAATAGATGAAATGATTAATACAGGTAGATCATCTTCCATATTCTGACTGCTTAGTCTAAGATAGAGTGATCGGACATCCTAGATCAGCAGATGTAGATCAAGGACATCCTGAATCAGCAGATATGAAGCATGCAGTTGGAAGATATGTTGAACTTAGCTGATGAGAATAAGATTTGGCAGCGGAAGAACAAACAGCATAAGTCAAACAATTTAGATTAAAGTAACTGTAAAGATTTGATATGAAAGAGAATTTAACAGTTGACTAAAATCTGTATTAGATGCATCATTTGCTTTCCTTAAACAGATTGCATAAGATAAGACAAATTATACAAGAAAGAGAAATCAAGGCTGAATGTAACAAACATATATATTATATTAAAATTCAGCAGAGGTTTGCTCAAAGGCAAACATGCTTAGTACATCAACCTAGACTCTCTATCCTAGCAATCTTTCCGGGGGGAAGAAGGAAAGTGAAATGGGACACCCGGAAGACTCATATAAGAACTCTAATCCTAGCAGTTCCTAACAACCTTGGAGGTCAGGGAAGGAAAGTGCTAGTGTTAGAGTGATGTGAGAAGAGAATATTAGGTGTTGTTCAAATAGCAAGCATTTGAACAACTGAGTGCTAAGCACTCGACCAACAATGATGACACCTTATTGCACAATCGACCGACTTATAATGTAGTATAAGTCGCCGATATGAATGCAATCGGACATGTAAGTTCGGCTCTTCATCGGACATCTTCAAGCTTGATCAACGATCTAAAAGATACTTGGTCTCTTTCTTGGATAATGGAGTTGATGCCTTGAAGAGACCGAGTTCTTCGAAGGAAGAAGAACTCAAATCAACAACAAGGTTGTTGATCAAGCAGAGCTTCTCAGCCTTTGGATTTTCTTCTCTCTCTCTCTCACAAAGTGTTTGTTCTTACACTTGTGATTTCTCACTCTGAAGGAGTGGTTCTGGATTGAAGAAATGAAGATTGTTAGGTCCAAGGTTGCTCTATATAGGCTAGAAGGGGGGGTTGAATAGCCTATGTCCAATTTTTGAAATTGATTCAAAAATCTTACTTCACTAGGGTTTTATAAATTTTGCAGGCGGAAGACTTGTGAAGCACGGACAAGTTGAGAATGGCTGATCTTGGCGGGACAAGATCAGCGGTTCTTAAGATTGGAAATACGGAAATTTAAAGCAACACAATCAAATCACAATCACACACAAATAGACAGAATATTTAATATGGTTCACACTTATAAATAAGTGCTACGTCCACAACCAAAGTGGTCAACTTTGGATTTGAAAATCGTGTACTAAGTTTTTCCACTAGATATTTTACTAACTAAATCTCTAATGGATTGTGTACAAAAATTTTGTTGACCAAGTGTTTGTGTGGGAGAATTGATATCAATAAGATACAATTCTCGTGAGCTATGAAAAGCTAGGTGTTTGCAATCAATGAAGAGCTTTAATGGTGATCGTCTTAGAGAGAAGCTCTTCAAAGAAGGAAGTACGAATAGGACGTTTAAGCTTTTAATGCACTTGAAGAAGATGAAGAAGATTCGAGTTGTGGTTGTTGAAGTGTGTTGAATGCGGTAATGGAGTCTCCTTTTATATGTAGGAGGAAGCTTGGAGCCGTTGGTAGTCTTCTAATTTGAATTTAAGAGCAATTAATGCTCTAATGTTGTTGACTCGATAGGTGGCCGTAGCTTGCGATGTCTCGACACTTTGCTAAAAATAGGCGGTGCATGCTTGCGGGAGGAATGTCCTTTTCGAGTGTATGCTAAGAATGGAAACCTTCATTGAATGTGATTTGCGGGTTAACGTTGCATCGAAGTCAATGAAAGCCTCAAATCGGGACATGTCTTCGGCGGTTCTCTTATCGACGTTCTTGAGGTTCTTCAACATTGCGATGAGGCTTGGCGATATGAGCTTGTCCGATATTCAAACGAAAGCTGGCGATGCATTGTTTGCCTATTGTGCGAGGGCGTCCGATGTCCTATAGGCTATCTTCTTCAAGACAATATACAATAAGCAACCCTAAGCTATTCAAGCTATGCCTAAGTTCAAGTTGCCACTCTAATGAGACACGCAGGCCCATTAGTCACCTTGACTTAGACTTAGGTTATGGATTCAAGCAAATCTAGGCTAAGATGCAACAATCTCCTCCTATTTGCTTGAGTCCATGACCCTACGAATACAATATCGGTGACCATGTTCAAGTCTAGTAATAACATGCTTGTAAGATTGATATATTAAATAAGCATGCCCTAGATGAACTTACATAAAGGTCATTGTATTCAAGAATTACAAAGTGTTTACAAAAAGGAAATTAAGCAAGACACTTGTAATTAGACTGAATTTAAAGACATGCGAGATAGGCGAGAATAGGCAATATAGGACATGTCTTTAAACCGGTGGTTTAAATTTCATGCAACACATAATAAGCGATCATAATAAACATGAAAGTTTTAAAACATAGACATTGTTAATTAAACAAGTTGTTTAATTACAAAGTTTAGTAAAAAGATTATACAAAATATTATCGGTGGTTCTAGAAGATGACCGAGATGATGCACGACCTTTGCCTTTGCACGATGAAGATTGCCCATAGCTTCTTGATGCCCATTTAGAGTCAACAGACCTTAAGTCTTGCAATCTCTTCGTTTCTTCTGCTAGCTCTTCTTTAGTATCGGCCAATTCGGAGGAGAGCTCTTTGTTCTTACGCGAGCGAGCATTATGCTCAATGAGCTTGGTCTGCGATCATTGTTGAGTCGGCCATCTCCTCCTTCATGGACGCAAGCGAGGCATCAATAAAGCCGGCGGTGCTCGGTAGTTCTGCGCTCCTTGCGGTAGTAAGCCAAGTGCTTGGCCGTGAGATTACGCGTTGCCGCACGGAGTGAACAGAGCGATTGGCTGGCGTTGAGAGTGAAGCACAAGCTTGTAGCCGGCTTCAACCATGTCGACGACTGCATCGGCTTAGTGGCTATGTTGTCCCGGTTGGTTTCGAAGATGGCGACGTCTTGGATGAAGAGGTGAGATTTGGGGCAAGGGCGGCTTGGGCCGAGATGGAGCGTGGCGAGGCATCAAGCGGCCTTTGCACCTTGGAAATCTCCATCACTTGGGTCATGCGGTCGGCTGCACATGGGTGATGTGAGGCGATCTGCAGAGAGTTGGTGCGGGGCCTTGGTCAGTCAACAGAGATGACCTCAAAATCTTTCAAAAATTTGTGTACGGCCTCGGCGGGATAGGTATCGACGAGTCGGGATGACTTGCGATGGTCTGCGAGGGAAGGATGGTGGCTTGGGTAGGTGAGGGTGGAGGATGGTGGTGGGGGACGGGATTGGCTAGAGGATGAAGGAGAATGGATGGTGGAGGAAACATCAATTGAGGGAGAAGGAAGGCTAGAGAAGACGAGGCAGGGAAGAGCCTTTCTATGTAGATGACATATGAAAGGGGGTGAATGAAGAAAGGGGAGGAGAAAAGAAAGGGGAAAGGCTAGGAGAAAGGAAGAGAAGAGGGATGAGAGGGTTGAAGCCAAGGAAAGTCGTGACTACATCAATGAAGTGTAGACCACGGGGTGAAAAAGGATGGAAGGATGGCGATAATGGTGAAGGCGGGGTTTAGGCGAGAGAGAGGAAGGGGAGATGTCCGATTTGGTTGGAAGGGAAGGCCTAGGTCTTTATGGATTGCAACCCATTGGTTGAAGATCATAAGATCTTGAACGGCGAGTTGTGGGAGAAGAAGAGTTGTGACCGGGCGGGAGGAAGAGGGTCATAGTAGGCACCCCATTGAAAGATGATTTCACCGGACATAGGCGAGGAAATCTCTTGGGGTAGTCAAGGGTGGCTAAGAAAGGGTCGAGTCGGCGGGGTTGGGTTTAGGCCTGCTTGTCTCGAAGGACAGCGAGCACCTCGGGGTGTAGGTTGGTATAGGGGTTGGTTTTGAGGCGTTTGGGAGGAGGCGGGTCGGAAGAAGGAGAGATAGGTCGTTTGGAGGATGGTGGTTGAGAAGAGGTGGCGGTGAGAAAGATGGCTCTTGTGTGGTGGTTGTTTGGATGGGAGCGGAGGAGGTGAGGAAGAAGGTGAGGTGGTAGTGGTAGTAGGCGAGGTGGTGAAGGTGGAGAAGGTGGAGGAGAAGAGGTTTCATCGGCGGTTCCACAAAATGTACCTTCTTCTTTGCACTCTTTTAAAACGTTTGCCATGCTTGGACTTAGTAGGAGTGGAAGAGGCGAAGTTGGTGATTGAGATGTTGTGGTGGGAGCTGGGGAACGGATGGAGCGGCTGGTATGGGGACGGCCGGTCAGGTCTGGTGTGAGGATGAGACCTTAGGAAGGCCAAATGATTCGTCGTGGGTAGGAGGGTTTGTTTGGTTTTGGGTTTGGAGGAATGGGAGGTAGGTTTAGAGGTGTTGGAGAGGTCAGGTGGTTGGAAGGTTGATGGGTCCTTCTCAACGGTGCCTTTGAGCGAGCGAGTTTCTGGTTTGTTTGAGTTTTGGGGTGAGAGAGGGAGAGTGTTTAGGCTTTTGGTAGGGGCTCGAGCTCATATGGGTCATGATCTAGCTGCGAGGTCAAAATGTTCAGCGGCTCGGCCCGATGGGTGTAGGCTCCTCCTCCTCATTGGTAACCCGGCGGTGTAGGTGACCTTCCTCTTACCCTGGCGGCTTGGGTAGAGGGCCACCGGCGAGCGGCGGCGGCAGTGCGGCGGCACCGATGCGATAGCAGCGGCGGCAGCAGCGGCCCAGTGCGTTGGTTGTCCTTTGGCCATATCATCCCGATAGCGGGTGATGTTGTTGACCGTGAAGACGTAGGTGTTGGACACCTTGATGAGGTCGTCGAGCGACCAGCTCATCAATCTCCTCATAACGGCGGAGGATGACATTGATAACCCGACAAAGGGCCTCTTCATGGACGGGTGAGCTTGGACTTGAACGCTGGGACGGCATTGAAAAGATGATCTTTGCCCGGTTGAGTTGCTTGCGAAGGACCACGGCCTTGGTCCACATCAGTTGGGAGGTGAAGATGTCCCTCGAGCCATTTTTGAACAAAATGCTCTTGTCGAGCGAGATGGGCGATATGATAGGGGTTCTCGGGAAGAGGTTCCTAGACATCTCGGAAAACCTCTCGGTTGGGCGGACCCCTCATCATCTCCCAGGCAAGTGCCGATTCGGCATCGGTCAAGTCCAATTTGCCTTCAACAGGCGGTCAAGGATTTCTCCAACATCCTTGTAGGTCAACTTGATGTAGTGGCCTCGATGTAGCCCTTGATATAGCTTAAGTTGGCGGCTCGAGGCACTAGGCGGAGGAGGAGCGAATCATCCTTGTATAGAATTCCTCGGCTAGATAGTTCTTTGTAGTGGGTGTCGTTGAGTTGGAACAAGGGAGAAGGCCACACTCACCCAAATCTTTTAGCAAGGCATCACTAGCGGATGTGCAAATGATGGAGTCTATGTCGATAGTCATCCCTGGGTGATAGCTTGACACGGGAAGGGTCCTTATAGGGAGCTCGGCGGCAATGCGGCCTGGTTGGCTTAGCAGAGCGGAGGATGAAGAGGTGGCGGCAGCCTTTGAGGATTTAGATTTTCCCTACATGATCGAGATGTGAGAATAGCATATATAGAAATCGGCGGATATGCAAGAAAAGATAAATATGTAATCAGATATGCAATCGCAGATATTTATCAAAAACAAGTGATTCGATCAAGACCCAAAATATAGACAAATTGAACCAAAATATAAGAACAGTTCATGAACTGGGTTTTAAATATCGATTTTGTCATTTTCAAGCAAACAAAGTAGCATAAACTGAATATATAGTGTCACATAAAGTATTAAAACACATTTTACACCACATGAACACGATTCAAGCAACAATTGAGAAACCAAAATTCATCAATGGCGGACAGTTTGAACAACTCGAATTAGGTCAACACCAGACCTAAACATTGAATTTAAATGAATAGAAAAGATGTAGAAATTCTTACCATTGATGATTTTAGCTAGAAAACGTAAAGATTTTGGAAAGTTGAAGGCTTTTGGAGAGATTGTAGATTGGAAGTCCGAGGGTTTTGAAAGTTTAAAATGGCGGTTGTTGAGAGTTGTGAAGAGTTCTTGTACATTTTACCCTTTTATACCTCGACAGGCCACTAAATGACATTTGATAAAATTTGAAGTCCGCATTTATTACGATGAGTCTTGTCGTATGGCGCCCTTAAGTCTGCCTATTTATCAAAGTCTGCCTATTTTATCGAAGGCCGATGTGGAGATAGACACTTACCCAAGGTTGTCTATTTACTCGGCGAGTTGAGATCGGCGATCACATAGGCGGTTTAATAACAGCGGTTTATGAAATAACTTAAAGAATTTAGCTAGAAAGGATTAAGGATTGAGGTCAAGCATACCAAGCTCTCCTCTTAAATATGCAAACCTGGTTGAATCAAGTGGTTTTGTGAAGATGTACGCTACGATTCTCTGTAGGCACATATTGCATGCGATGTTACCTTTTTCAACATGATCTTTAAGAAAGTGATATCTCACATCAATGTGCTTTGTTTTGGAGTGCATGAGATTTTGAGAGGCGAAATTGCGATGTGTTATCACACATTATAGGACAATCATCGGTTTTGATCTCATAGTCCACTAGTTCTTTGTTTGATCCACAGCGGTTGTGGCGGCTACCGGCGGCTATGTATTACTTGGTTGTTGAAGTTGAAACAGAGGTTTGCTTCTTTGGCCCATGAGACAAGTCTATTTCCTAAGAATTGACATGTCCCACTTGTGCTTTTCTGTCAACTTTACATGCGGCAAAATCGGCATCGAATAGCCTATAAGATTAAAAGATGAATCTCTAGGATACCGATTCCCAAATTGGGAGTATCTATCGATATCGATGATTCTTTTATTGCTTGTAGGTGAGACTCCTTTGGATCGCTTGAAACCTAGCACAAACACAAACGACAAACATGATATCGGGCCTACTAGCAGTTAAGTATAAAAGTGAACCAATCATGCCTCAGAGAGTCATGTCCACTTTCTTGCCCTTCTCATCTTTGTCAAGATGGCGGTTAGTAGCCATAGGAGTCTTGAAGTGTTTGCATTCTCAAGACCAAATTTCTTGATGACATCCTTTGCATATTTGGCTTGATTGATGAAGATACCATTTGAACTTTGTTGAATTTGAAGACCAAGGAAAAATTGAGCTCTCCCATCATGCTCATCTCAAATTTACTCTGCATAAGCTTTTCAAACCTTTTGCAAAGATTTTCATTAGTAGAACCAAAGATAATATCATCAACATATATTTGAACAAGTAAGGAATGACCTTTATGCTTCATAATGAAAAGAGTAGTGTCAATTTGACCTCTTACAAAGCCTTGAGATATCAAGAACTTTGAAAGGGTCTCATACCAGCTCTTGGAGCTTGTTTAAGTCCATAAAGGGCTTTCCTTAGCTTGTAGACATCTTCTCTTCTTGAGCAGTCTATGAACCCGGTGGTTGCTCAACATAGACTTCTTCTTGAAGTTCTCCATTCGAAATGCACTCTTTACATCCATTTGATAAACTTTGAAGTCCTTGTAAGAGGCATAGGCCAAGAATAATCGATAGCCTCTAATCTTGCAACGGGGCAAATGTCTCATCATAGTCAATACCCTCCTCTGTCTGTATCCTTGGGCTACCAGTCTTGCCTTGTTTCTTGTAATGTTGCCGTTTTCATCCATTTTGTTTAAAACCCACTTTGTGCCAATAGCGCTTGTCCTTTAGGCCTAGGGACTAGTGACCGGACTTGGCATCTGTCAAATTGGTTTAGCTCTTCTTGCATAGCTTCCACCCGACTTGGATCTTCCGAGCTTCATCAATCTTTTGGGTTCAATGTTAGATACAAATGCGGTAGAATACATGCATTCGTTTCTTGAAGCTTGTCTAGTTTGAACACCGGCATTAAGATCTCCAATGATTTGAGTGATAGGATGATCTTTTACTTCCCTAACTAGTTGAACTTGTCCTATTGCATCGGCGAGTTGGATTCTTGAGAAGTAGAAGTAATGAAGCTTGGTTTTCTAAAGGGTAGGTTAATTCCAAGGTAGGTTGTATGACTTACGGTGTGGAAGGCAAAGGGGATTCGGGGTTTCGAGTGTTCATTTGATGGTTCGTTTGAGGATTCTAACGGGTTGACTCTTGGAAGATCTTGTGAAGAAGGAGGATCGCGGATCGGGACTTGGTTACACTGTCTCATATTCATCGAATCATTAGTAACCTTAGGAGCCAAATGTGGCCCAATGAAATCAAATTCATCAAAAGAAACATGTACAGATTCAACAACTTTAAGTGAAGTTTTATTGTAAACTCGTATGCTTTTGAAAACTTGGCATATCAGAAAAATTCCTTCATCACTTTTGGATTCAAACTTACCTCTATGTTCTCTACCATTGTAAAGAACATAGCATTTACAACCAAATATTTTAAAGAATCCAATGTTGGGAGCTGCCTCTCCATATTTCATATGGAGTTTTGTTATGAAATTTATTTATGATGGACTGTTTTGTGTGAAGCGGGCGGTGTTCACGCCTTAAATACATAGGCGGTTTGGCGGCAATCATTGTCTTTCTGCTTCAATGAGAGTTGTTTTCCTTTCAGCAACTCCATTTTGTTGAGGTGTGCCAACTGAGAGAAATTGTGACCAATTCCATGGTCATCACAATATTTGGCCACACCATTGTTCTTGAACTCTGTTCCATTGTCGATCGACATCGAGATATCATCCGGCTTCGAGTCGTAGTCTTCGAAGAGTTCGTAATGATGTCATATGCTTCATCTTTGGAGGACATCATTTCTACCCAAGTAAATCTTGAGTAATCATCAACTACCACAAGAGTATACTTGCCACCAAGACTTGTAGTAGTTAGGTCCAAACAGATCCATGTGCAAGAGGCGTAGAGTGCAGTTGTTGATAGGCAAGGCTTGCTTTTGAAGGAAGATTTATGTAGTTTGCCCGGTTGACATGCTCTGCGAGGTGTGATTCAGGTGATATTTTAGGCAAACCGACAACTAGATTGTCTTTTGATAGCTTCTCCAGGTATTTGAAATTGAGATGACTAAGCCTTTTGTGCCACAACCATTGTTGTCGGTTGATGACCTAGCAACCAAGCAAAGATTTGATTTTCTTCCAACGGCATTTAGGTCAACGGCATAGACATTTCCTTTTCGAACCTGTCGGGATAGTTGAACATGTCTCATTGTCCTTTATGAGACATTGACTTGAGGAAAGCTGACATGTTAGCCCTTTATCACGAATTGTGATATGCTTAGCGGTGTGCTTTAAACCTTCAACTAGAGAGACTTTGTTGATGGAGAGATTGCCTCGATTATACTTCCATAACCAATGGTCTTCCCTTTTGAGTTATCTCCAAATATGGTGAGGGACCTTTTGCTTCAACAATGCTTGAAAGAAGATTTGGATCACCGATCATATGCTTTGAGCATCCTTGTCTAGATACCATAGATCTTTCTCTTCTTCATTGACACCATAAAGCATTCTGAAATATAGACATTTAAGAATATGGTCCCCTTTTATTTTTGGGTCCTCAAGGTTAGCAACCTTTTGGGATCCACACTTGTTTAACCTTTGGAGGAGTAAATCCTCTAGATTTAGGTGTGAATCTCGAAGGCATTCATGAATCTCATGACCATGGCATTTGCGAAAGAGCATTTGTGAAATCCTTCAACATGAGTAATGATTTCTTTTTGAGGCTTCTTAATATCGCGGTCTTTGGAATGATCTTTGGCGATAATTGGCCTATAGGACTTAGGTGATAATGCCTTTTCTTGTTGATGTTAGGTTTACCATAGGTAGACCTCTTATCAAAAGATTTTGTATTTACAGCACATGTCCTTTAAGCTTTTATCTGCAGAATTCACTTCTTTTACCCTTTTATAGGCGGTGTTGGGATCAGTCTTGCCTTTGACAAATTTAATAGGTTTGAGTGAGAATTTCTAGACTTGCTATTAGTCATCCTGTTTTCTTAGGGTGACTAATGGCGGTTTTAGTTGCTCGAGACTCACTATTAGCGAGTCATTCTTTGCGGTGCTTTCTTTTGGACTTGTCTTTTGTGTTTTTGGGATAAACAAAAGGAACTTTGTTAAAGCCAAGTCCTTGCCTTTTGGGAGGCTGCTGGTCATAAGAAACTCCTACAACCAATTCTTGGCAATCACTTGGATGTCTCATCCTTTTGAGAACCGAAGAACTACCTACTTTGAACTCACTTTGGAAACCAATACCGTTTTGTCATCTAAAGTTTTCGGTTTGAGAGAATGGTATCAAAGTTTCCTTTAGAGTTATTCCAAGTATTGACAACCTTTTGAAGGTCATCTTTCTCGAATTTATCTTCTTGATGTGTTCAAGTAGGAAATCCACTTTTTCGATCAAAGCTTTGTTCTCTTTTTGCAATTTGATACTTTCGACTTGTTGTCTATCAAGATCTTTGATCTTAGACATCAAGGTTGATTTCTCGAGACACTAGTTCATGCTTCTTGGCTAATTTCACATAGGCGGCTTTGAATTTTGAAAATTCTTCCGGCATGTCTTTGTTAGCTTTGATGAGCTCTCCCTTTGAAGGTTCATTGAGCTCATCATCATCATCACTGTCATCTTGTTGAAATGGTAGTGACCTCACGAATCATGTGGTGACTCCTGGCCATAAGGCATATGTTGGCTTCTTCGGCAAAGTCACAAGAGTCATCCTCATCGGTGTCGATGTCACACCATGTAGGCGATTGCTTTCATCAATGTCTTCACCACCATCCCTTTTTGTTTTTGAAATTTAGTTTCGGGACGTTTCTTATAAAATTCATATTTTGGCTTTGGACATTTAGAGGCAAAATGGCCTGGTTTCCTACGTTAAAACAAACTAGCTCATTATCCTTTTGATGGTCTGCGATTTATAAGGAGCGAATTTTTGGTTGAGCGTTGTTTTATAAGGAACGGCAGTTTTGTGAGAAGACGCCTATGTGATGATGGTTTATTAAACCTTTTGAAACGTTGATATTTCTTTACAAACATAGCAAAGGCTTCGTCGAAAGAATATCATCATCTTCTTTGGATGTAGAAGGTGTTTCATCGGGTTTTGAACAGGAAGGTTCAGTAGACATGGCTGGTAAGGACAAGTTTTTAAAACTCTTTTCCATTTCTTGAGCTTGTTGGATTTCAAGCTCATAAACTGAAAGACTAGCATAAAGGTTTCTAAGAGTCAATTTGTTTAAATCTTTTGACTCTTGAATAAAAGTGATTTTAACATGCCATAGACTGCCTAGTGCATTTAGAAATCTCATGTTTATTTCTTTCTTTTCATACTTCTTTCCTAATGAATAGCAAGAGTTGACTACCTCATAGAATCTGTCATAGGCACTTCGCAGAGACTCTTTGGGATCCTTTTGAAGGAGTCAAACTTCGGATGCGGTATATAATTTGTTGTTCTTTGTCTCGCCATCACCTTCAAGATATTCAAGGATGGCTTCCCACATCTCCTTTCTTTGTGTCCAAGTTGATAATCTGGCGATAAGTGCTTATATCAACACAGTGGTAATGATGTTGATGGCCTTTCCATCCGAGCATCATTCTTTCTGTCTTCATCATCCCACTCTTCTTCGGCTTTGGTACTTCGGTGTAGCGGTTGGATCTACCGCGGCCGGTGTATTAGGCTTCATTGGAATTACGGGTCCATCGTGACACATTTCCACAAACGTTTGTCAATTGAGTTCATATGTCTTTTAACTTTATCTTTCCAGATGTCAAAGTGAACTTCATCCAAGACAGGACAATGGTTCACGTTTGAGGTTTCCAACATTTGGTGAGCAGCCATGATCTTTAATCTCTCAAGAGGTTAATCTCGGAAAAACTAGTTTTCAAAGAGTTAAGCTCGATACCAATTGTTAGGTCCAAGGTTGCTCTATATAGGCTAGAAGGGGGTTGAATAGCCTATGTCCAATTTTGAAATTGATTCAAAAATCTTACTTCACTAGGGTTTTATAAATTTTGCGGGCGGAAGACTTGTGAAGCACGGGACAAGTTGAGAATGGCGATCTTGGCGGGACAAGATCAGCGGTTCTTGATTGGAAACGGAAATTTAAAGCAACACAATCAAATCACAATCACACACAAATAGACAGAATATTTAATATGGTTCACACTTATAAATAAGTGCTACGTCCACAACCAAAGTGGTCAACTTTGGATTTGAAAATCGTGTACTAAGTTTCTCCACTAGATATTTTACAAACTAAATCTCTAATGGATTGTGTACAAAAATTTAGTTGACCAAGTGTTTGTGTGGGAGAATTGATATCAATAAGATACAATTCTCGTGAGCTATGAAAAGCTAAGTGTTGCAATCAATGAAGAGCTTTAATTGACTGATCGTCTTAGAGTGAGGCTCTTCAATGAAGGATGTACAGATAGGACGTTTAAGCTTTAATGCACTTGAAGAAGATGAAGAAGATTCAGAGTTGTAGTTGTTGAAGTGTGTTAAATGCAGCAATGGATTTTCCTTTTATATGCAGGAGGAAGCTAGGAGCCGTTGGAGGTCTTCTAATTTGAATTTAAGAGCAATTAATGCTCTAATCAGTTGTTGACTCGATAGGTGGCTGTAGCTTGCGATCTGTCTCCGACACTTTGCTAAAAATAGGCGGTGCATTGCTTGCGGGAGGAATGTCCTTTTCTGAGTGTATGCTAAGAATGGAAACTTTCATTGAATGTGATTTGCAGGTTAACGTTGCATCGAAGTCAATGAAAGCCTCAAATCAGGACATGTCTTCGGCAGTTCTCTTATCAGACGTTCTTGAGGTTCTTCAATATTGCTGATGAAGCTTGGCCGATATGAGCTTGTCCGATATTCAAATAAAAGACTGCTGATGCATTGTTTGCCTATTGTGCAGAGGACGTCCGATGTCCTATAGGCTATCTTCTTCAAGGCTACTTACAATAAGCAATCCTAGACTATTCAAGCTATGCCTAAGTTCAAGTTGCCACTCTAACAGACACGCAGGCCCATTAGTCACCTTGACTTAGACTTAGGTTATGGATTCAAGCAAATCTAGGCTAATTATGCAACAGATCTCAAGCTCATAAACTGAAAGACTAGCATAAAGGTTTCTAAGAGTCAATTTGTTTAAATCTTTTGACTCTTTCATGGCAGTGATTTTAACATGCCATAGACTGCCTAGGGCATTTAGAAATCTCATGTTTATTTCTTTCTTTTCATACTTCTTTCCTAATGAATAGCAAGAGTTGACTACCTCATAGAATCTGTCATAGGCACTTCGCAGAGACTCTTTGGGATCCTTTTGAAAGAGTCAAACTTCGGATGCGGGTATATAATTTGTTGTTCTTTGTCTCGCCATCACCTTCAAGATATTCAAGGATGGCTTCCACATCTCCTTTCTTTGTGTCCAAGTTGATAATCTGGCGATAAGTACTTATATCAACACAGTGGTAATGATGTTGATGGCCTTTCCATCGAGCATCATTCTTTCGTCTTCATCATCCCACTCTTCTTCGGCTTTGGTACTTCGGGTGCAGCGGTTGGATCTACCGCGCGGTGTATTAGGCTTCATTGGAATTACGGGTCCATCGTGACACATTTCCACAAACGTTTGTCAATTGAGTTCATATGTCTTTTAACTTTATCTTTCCAGATGTCAAAGTGAACTTCATCCAAGACAGGACAATGGTTCACGTTTGAGGTTTCCAACATTTGGTGAGCAGCCATGATCTTTAATCTCTCAAGAGGTTAATCTCGGAAAAACTAGTTTTCAAAGAGTTAAGCTCTGATACCAATTGTTAGGTCCAAGGTTGCTCTATATAGGCTAGAAGGGGGGGTTGAATAGCCTATGTCCAATTTTTGAAATTGATTCAAAAATCTTACTTCACTAGGGTTTTATAAATTTTGCAGGCGGAAGACTTGTGAAGCACAGGACAAGTTGAGAATGGCGATCTTGGCGGGACAAGATCGGCGGTTCTTAACGATTGGAAATCGGAAATTTAAAGCAACACAATCAAATCACAATCACACACAAATAGACAGAATATTTAATATGGTTCACACTTATAAATAAGTGCTACGTCCACAACCAAAGTGGTCAACTTTGGATTTGAAAATCGTGTACTAAGTTTTTCCACTAGATATTTTACTAACTAAATCTCTAATGGATTGTGTACAAAAATTTTGTTGACCAAGTGTTTGTGTGGGAGAATTGATATCAATAAGATACAATTCTCGTGAGCTATGAAAAGCTAGGTGTTTGCAATCAATGAAGAGCTTTAATGGACTGATCGTCTTAGAGAGAAGCTCTTCAAAGAAGGAAGTACAGATAGGACGTTTAAGCTTTTAATGCACTTGAAGAAGATGAAGAAGATTCAGAGTTGTGGTTGTTGAAGTGTGTTGAATGCAGTAATGGAGTCTCCTTTTATATGTAGGAGGAAGCTTGGAGCCGTTGGTAGTCTTCTAATTTGAATTTAAGAGCAATTAATGCTCTAATCTGGTTGTTGACTCCTGATAGGCTGGCTTTGTAGCTTGCGTCTGTCTCCGACACTTTGCTAAAAATAGGCGGTCAGTGCTTGCGGGAGGAATGTCCTTTTCTGAGTGTATGCTAAGAATGGAAACCTTCATTGAATGTGATTTGCAGGTTAACGTTGCATCGAAGTCAATGAAAGCCTCAAATCAGGACATGTCTTCGGCAGTTCTCTTATCAGACGTTCTTGAGGTTCTTCAACATTGCTGATGAGGCTTGGCTGATATGAGCTTGTCCGATATTCAAACGAAAGACTGCTGATGCATTGTTTGCCTATTGTGCAGAGGACGTCCGATGTCCTATAGGCTATCTTCTTCAAGACAATATACAATAAGCAACCCTAAGCTATTCAAGCTATGCCTAAGTTCAAGTTGCCACTCTAACAGACACGCAGGCCCATTAGTCACCTTGACTTAGACTTAGGTTATGGATTCAAGCAAATCTAGGCTAAGATGCAACAAAGATCAATACCACAACCTTTTTCAAGCATAAGCATACACAGTTTGTATGATCTAGTGCTTGTGCTCTCTCTGTATGGAAATGAGGATGAGAGTCTTCTTATATAGCTGGAGAAGAAGAGATGACCGTTGGTGTATTGAATAGGTTTTAAGCCCGTTGGAGATCTGAATCTCGTGATGTAGCAGAGTACATCTTTGGATTTGTTGGGCAAAGACCTTCAGTTATGTTTAAGTCTTGAAGATAGTCCGTGACACAGGCTGGACATAGTTGGACGTGTCGAGCTTAGCCTGGATGCAGTCTGACTGATTTGGACGTATCATAGCTTTGACTGGAGTGCAGCGTCCTATGCTTGGCCTTTTCTAGAAATGAAGCTTTGAAGACCGCGAACACTGTTCAGAAGAGGAAATGTCTATTGGATAAACGTGAAGGTGCAGACATCGATGCGTATCTTGGATTTGTCAGACAGATCTTGTAACGGATCTATTTTGGCTTGAAGTGCGTTGAGTAACGACCGATGTATCTCGTGATCTTACAGTTTCTCGGCAGTTTGTTCTAATGAGGGATTTGGCCGATCGAGATCGCCATTATAGAAGCTGGCGATGTAGAAACCGCGATGGTCACGATGTTCCTCTTGAATAAATAGCTTCTCTGCTTGCTCGATGAAGTGCTTTGGCGGATACGAGAATCTGCCGATATAGAACTGGCGATGTAGAGATGGCTATTTAGGCATCATAGTGAAGGAAATGTCTGCTAGTGAGACATCTGCCGATAATCACGTCAGCTGGCAATTTGAAGAGCTTGATTCATATGAAGGTTTGTCATCATTCTGGTAGGACAAAGACTCGGATATGTACAAAAACTTCCTAGTCTAGTGACCTATGCATTGTTTCTGCAAGTTGCCACACTAACCGGTACGCAGCCCTTTTAGCCACTTGTGAAACATGCGTTGTAATGGGAACAAGCAAATCACTGAGTTGGAATATGCATACATATATATCAGCTGATTTTCAGGCATATTCCTAACATAGAGAGAAAATTTTTTTTGTTACAACCACCCCTTAGGTGCTATGGTGTTTGAGGAATGGAATTCTCTTAGTATAATTCTAAGTTCAACCATGGAGTATTTATTCCACCCAACCGTCTCATACCAAGAAACTAACACAAACAATATTCTCACACATCCATGTAGCATTTAGACATGTAAATAACATACTTAGCAAGGCTAGCGAGTTCATTACGTAACTAGCATGTTTTGAAGCTTAAAACATACAAAGAGGGATTAATAACTTACCTCAAATTGGAAAATCACACCACTAAAAGCACAATCAAAGGCTTCAAAGTAGTTCTCCTAGTCTTTAGCTTTAAAAATCTTGTCTTGCATGCAAAATTTGATGGTTGGATCTTGAAGAGATGTAAAACACACAGCAATCTTACCTTGACAGCACACACACACACACTTCTCTCTTGAGTTCTTGAATAATTTGGGATGAAATGGGGGTATTGTGTTCTCTCTTTCAGGTGTTCAAGGGGTGGAAGAGGTGGAGTGAAACTGATTTACTCTCCAAGGACGTGTCTCATCCTAAGCCTAAAGAGTCTTGCATGTAATTTTTAACTATTAAAACACATACAGCTATCTGATAACAGGGCGATCGCCCTCACTCGAGGCAAAGCGATCGCTCCACCATCTGTCTACAAGGCGATCGCTCTGGGGTGTGCCAAGGCGATCGCTTTGTCCTCAGATCCTAAATGCCAACTTTCTGTCCACAGGGCGATTGCTCTGGCCCTTGCCTAAGCGATCGCTTTGTATCCAGTAAGCTAAATGGTAAGTACAAAGTTCTAAAATGCAACTAAAGCCATCCTAAATGATTCTAAAGCAAATTCAACAAATTTACAAGGCCAAAACACTCAACAAGGATTCCTAACAAGTCTAAGAACTTTGCTAGAAACATAACGCAAAGATTACATATCAACTTAACAAGATACACAACCCTAATTCATATCACTACTATGGTGTTTTATTTTTACCATGCCATTTAAATAATTCTACTATGTATATTTAACATGAAAACAAGGCATACAAATATGCAATTAACAAATAGGAGAGCTAGGGTATTACATTCTCTCGCCCTTAAAGGAATTTAGTCCCTAAATTCACTTACCAAGCCCATAAAACAAGTGTGGATACTTCTCACGCATCTCACTCTCAGTTTCCCAAGTTGCTTCTTCAATTTTATGATTCCTCCAAAGTACTTTCACAAGTGGTATTCGTTTAGTTCGTAGCACTTGCTCTTTGGTGTCAAGTATCTTCACCGGTTTTTGACATAAGACAAATTAGGTTCAAAAGAGATCTCTTCATACTCAAGCACATGTGATTCATCTTTCATATACTTGCGAAGCATGGACACGTGAAGCACGTTGTGAATCTCAGATAAAGAAGGAGGTAAGGCAATTCTATAAGCTAAAGCCCCAACATTCTCAAGTATCTCAAAGGGTCCTATAAACCTTGGTGATAACTTTCCCTTTTTACCAAATCTTTTTGTCCCCTTTCGAGGTGATACCTTCAAGAACACATTATCCCCAACTTGGAACTCAAGATCCCTACGTCGATGATCGGCATAGCTCTTCTGTTCGCTTTGAGCTGTAAGTAGTCTATCAAGAATCATTTTTCCATTTTCAGCCGATTGTTGTACCATATCGGAACCCCATATCTTAGCTTCGCCAACTTCATCCCAGCAGATTGGTGATCGACATTTTCGTCCATACAAGGCTTCATACGGAGCCATTTTGATACTTGCTTGAAAACTATTGTTATATGGAAACTCTGCTAAAGGCAAGTGTGAATCCCAACTTCCCTTGAAATCTACTGTACACGCCCGTAGCATATCTTCAAGTATCTGAATCAATCTCTTCGACTGTCCATCTGATTGAGGATGAAACGCTGTACTCAGATTCAACTTTGTACCCATGACGTCTTGTAAAGCTTGCCAAAATCTTGATGTAAATCTCGGATCTCTATCTGAAACAATACTAATTGGAACCCCATGCAATCTGACTATCTTCTGAATATACAGAGCTGCCAGTTGACACAACGAGTATGTCATCGAGATGGGAATAAAATGAGCCGATTTCGTTAATCGATCAACAATAACCCAAACGACATCAAACCCCCGTCGAGTACGTGGCAATCCCGTCACGAAATCCATGGTAATATGTTCCCATTTCCATTCCGATATCTCAAGTGGATGTAGCAAACCTGCAGGCCTTGATGCTCAACTTTGACATGTTGACAAGTTAGACATCTCGACACATATTCCGCTATCTCCCATTTCATGCCACTCCACCAGAATTGCTTCTTTAAGTCCCTATACATTTTGGTACTTCCCGGATGTATGGTATATCTAGCCTTGTGGGCTTCATCAATAACTTGTTGCTTAACTTCTTTACTCGAAGGTACACAAATCCTCCCCTGGAATGCAAGAATACCATCCTTGTTCATTGAAAAATTAAAAATCTTACCTTTACTTAGCTCACCCATTATCTTCCCCAATTTTGTATCACTAACTTGAGCTTCTTTAATCTGTTGGAATACCATTGGCGTAGCCCGAACACATGCAAAAATTACTCCATGCTCAACCTCACTAGGACTCCAATCCCTCAAGTCTTCTAACATCCTCTATTCTCGAACCATTAAGTGAGAAATGTAAGTCTTCCTACTTAGTGCATCCACTACCACATTTGCTTTTCCCGAATGATAAAGATTAGTGCAGTTGTGATCTTTCAATTTTTCCATCTATCTCCGCTGTCTCATATTTAACTCTTTTTGCGAGAAAAGGTACTTCTAACTTTTATGATCCGTATAAACTTCAAATTTTGCTCCATACAAGTAATGCTTCCATTTATGTAACGCAAACATAATCGCCGCCAACACTAAATCGTGGGTGGGATAGTTCTGTTCAGCAGTTGTCAACTTCTTTGATGCATAAGCGATGACCTTCCCATTCTGCATTAGTACACAACCTAAGCCCTCCTTGGAAGCATCTCTATAAATCATGAAATTTTCACCACCACTAGGTAATGCTAACACAGGAGCTGTTGTTAACCGTCGCTTCAACTCTTGGAAACTAGCTTCACACTTATCATCCCAAACAAATGGTGTCGTCTTCATCGTTAAGTTTGTCGTAAGAATAGCAATCTTAGAAAATCCCTCAATGAATCTTCGGTAGTACCCCGCTAACCCCAAGAAACTACGAACTTCAGTAACGGTACTCGGCTTTTTCCACTTTATTACTGCCTCAATCTTTGATGGATCAACAGCTATCCCTGCACTCGAGACAACATGCCCCAAGAATGTCACTTCTTCTAACCAAAATGCACATTTGCTAAATTTGGCAAACAAATGCTTCTTTCGAAGAATAGATAATACCACCCTTAGATGTTGCTCATGTTCTTCTCGTGTCTTGGAATAAACAAGGATATCATCAATGAATACCACAACAAAGCAATCTAAATACTGACGGAATACTCGGTTCATTAGATCTATAAATATCGCGGGTGCATTCGTTAGCCCAAACGGCATGACCAAAAACTCAAAATGCCCATACCTTGTACGGAAAGCAGTTTTTGGCACATCTTCCGTTCGCACTTTCAGTTGATGGTAACCACTTCTCAAGTCTAACTTGGAATACACAATAGATCTCTGCAACTGATCGAACAAATCATCAATGTGTGGCAAAGGATACTTATTCTTGATTGTTACCTGATTCAGCTGTTTGTAATCGATACACAATCTCAAAGTACCATCCTTCTTTCTCATGAATAACACTGGTGTACCCCATGGCGATATACTCGGCTTGATGAATACCCTGTCAAGTAATTCCTGTAACTGTACCTTTAATTCTTTCAATTCTGCGGGTACCATTAGATATGGAGCTTTCGAAATAGGAGCTGTACCCGGCAATTTTTCAATACAAAACTCAACCTCTCAATCAGGAGGCATAGCATACTCAGTTGAAAACACATCAGGAAATTCACAAGCAATAGGAACTTCCTCTAACTTTGGTGTATCTATACTCTTGTCAACCACACAAGCCAGATATCCCGCACAACCCCGAAATAACAACTTTCTAGCTCTTAAAGCAGAAATAACATGTATACCACTTTGCACATTATCACTAACAAATATAAACTCAGGCATACCAGGCATAGAAAATGTAACTTTTTTGCTATGGCAATCTACTATAGCACGATAAGCACATAACTAATCCATACCAAGTATTACATCAAAATCACGTATTGGCAATACTATCAAATCAGCATGTAAAGTGTGATCACCAATAAGTATGTCACAAGCTTGATAAACATTCAAAGCTATCATATGTTATCCCAACGGAGTAGACACCTCAAGCATATAAGGTAAAGACTGAGGTAACACACACAAATTGGACACATAATGAGATGCAACATATGAATGAGATGATCCTGGATCTATAAGCACTCGTGCCTTACTGCCGAAAATAGAAATACTACCTCCTATCACAGACGTTGACTCAGGCACTCCTTACTGATCGAGTGTAAACACACGACCTTAGACTTTAGGCCTACCATCACTATCTCTCTTGGCATCGCTAGACTGCTGATTAGAGGCTCCCATCTGACCGCTTTTTAACTTAGGACAGTCCCTCTTCAAATGTCCCATCTTTTCACACTAAAAGCATTGACCAGCATTATACCCCGACTTGAACCGACAACTATCTTCGGAATATCCCGGTCTCAAACAATAATTACATGTCACAGGAATACTTCGCTGCCCTTGAGTAACAGGAACATTAGAACCTCGCCCACTAGCTTGTTGCCTTGATTGCCCTTCAGATTGGGATCTATTCTGATTACCTCCATGATTAGAGTTATTGATATTACCTCTGTTACCTCTATTACCTCCACCTTGTCCTCACCCAGCTGATTGCAAAGACTGCTGAAAATTACTTGTTCCTATTCTTCCCTTGTGCTCCTCGATATCACCCTCTATCGCATATGCACGATCCACCGCGCTACGATAGTCTGTGAGCTGTAGTGATAGTAACTGCTTCCTATACTCTGTCTTCAAACCCTTCACAAACTTATGAGTCTTTCTTACCTCATCCAGAACTAAGTGAGTGCAATATCGGGCCAACTCGGTGAACTTCGCTGAGTACTGCGCCAC
This sequence comes from Platycodon grandiflorus, assembly GCA_016624345.1. NCBI lineage: Eukaryota > Viridiplantae > Streptophyta > Magnoliopsida > Asterales > Campanulaceae > Platycodon > Platycodon grandiflorus. The sequence goes on from CM028362.1 coordinate 50,203,714, forward strand.
CGACATATTCCCTTGCTCGAGATCATAGAATTCCCTCTCTCTTTTGTCACGAACTACGCTGGAATATATTGGGCCTTGAACTCCCCAAAAAAGTTAGGCCAACTAGACGGTATCCCCTGTAAATTCCAGCTCTCCTACAATACCTGCCACCAGTGCTCTGCTGCACCTTCCAACTTGAATACTGCTAATACCACCTTCTTATCATTGGTACATCCCAAAGCTGTAAACATTTTAATTATATGTTTGATCCATAATTCCGCCTTTGTAGCATCAGGCTCCCCAACAAAGGTTCTCGGTTTCATCTTTAAGAATTTCTCAAGTATTGCAGTGTTATTTCTCTGTCGTACCTCCAGTTGTGGTATTACAATTTTCGGCTGCGGTGCCATCATTTCAGGTTGTGGTACCGCTCCTGCATTAGCTCTCTAAGACATTTGATCCATCCTCTCCATCATTCTATTGTATATGTTCATCAGCATTTCATTCTGGTTATTCTGATTCTAATTCTGTTCAGGAAGCACATTCTGTGGGCGATCAACATTTTCATCACCTTGTTCACTTCCCCCAGCATCCGACTCAACACGTTTAGTCTCAACCATCTTTACAACCTACAAACAACACTCGACGTTAATAACTCAACGATAACCACACCCATCTAGGCCAAGGAACCTATCCCGACGACAGCAAACTATTGCTCTGATACCAACTGTGACGCCCCGACCCGGACTTTCATACAAAATCCCAAGGTCGGGTTGCCAAAACAACAACAAGACTTAAAAATAATAAGTAAACACCTAATTTAACAATAATAGGAAACAAGTCTTCGGCGACACTACTACCGGAACCCAACTACAACAACCACGAGTCTATAACTCAGGAGAAGAAATAATAACAATGTTAACATCATCTGCCACAACATGTCAGAACAACAATATAAGCCACGAGCTACAACACGCTCGGGAAAAACAACTGGAATAATAACCAACTGTACATAAGCGCGACATACATGTCGGCTACCAAAAGAATAATACAAGTAACCAAGTATGATTCTACCCCAAAGTAAAGTCTATATAACTTTACATAACCATCAGATCTCACCAAAAGAAAATACTACAACAACTGTACAAACCAAGTACAACCACGAGGATAACCTGCTAATTACTCATGTCCTCACCAACCTCACCGAGAGCTGCCTGGCTGGTTCGGATCTAAGGAAAACAATTAAACACAACGGGGTGAGTCGAAACTCAAAAGTTAGTAAATGCAACTATATGAAATGGCATAATGCTCAACTAAAATTGTAACAAGGTGATAGCACTTTACTCAACATGAAATATCATCTATGATATACAACTCATGTTAAACACATAACACTTTGATGTTCACATAAGTGCTTGTAAATAAATCACATAATAAAGGATATCTTTCTCTTTATCTGTCTTTCCGTTGCTCCTGCAATACACAAAATAACCAACGTGTATCGATACTCGTCTATGATGTATTGACATCCCCGAACCTGCCGGGTCTCCCAAAAAATCTATCGAATCTTAGCAACCAAAGTCACGCGTATTGCAACAATAGTGGGGCTACCTCCCACATATGGCAAACAAATGAGGTGTGTGTGCACTCCGGTACGGCGACTTATAGCGATTCCAAACATTGATTTGTCAAGGCTATATGTTGTCCCACCTTGACTCGTTAACAAATGCCAGCTGGACTCAAAGCGATGCACAAAACGGTATCTACTCATCTTATGCAAATTAACCCCAAGTTCAAAAGTAGTGAACTTGGTAAATGTCAAGTAATTCATATTACTCAATAACATATTAACTACAAGCACATATTTGCCAAAGTTTATACATCCACATAGAGCTAATTACAAGTCTCTAATCCGCAAATATCAATGATTCACTTAACCAACGTGTTTGAGAGTTCTTAATCCTACTCAAACGAACCCAAATTCTCGTAGGGATTTAACGTAATATTCGGTATATATTGTTCTTTCAATATTCTACTTTAAGGCTTCGTGAACATACTTGTTCAATTTGGGTATAGTTGCTATATGCAACTTCCTTCCAACTATAGTCTTTGTTCTTCTCTTAGTACAATTCTAAGTTCAACCATGGAGTATTTATTCCACCCAACCATCTCATACCAAGAAACTAACACAAACAAGATTCTCACACATCCATGTAGAATTTAGACATGTAAATAACATCCTTAGCAAGGCTTGCAAGTTCATTATGTAACTAGCATATTTTGAAACTTAAAGCATACAATGGGGGATTAATAACTTACCTCAAATTGGAAAATCACACCACTAAAAGCACAATCAAAGGCTTCAAAGTAGTTCTCCTAGTCTTTAGCTACAAAAATCTGGTCTTGCATGCAAAGTTTGATGGTTTGATATTGAAGAGATGTAAAACACACAGCAATCTCACCTTGACAACACACACACACACACACACACATACACACTTCTCTCTTGAGTTCTTGAGTGATTTGGGATAAAATGGGGGTATTGTGTTCTCTCTCTCAGGTGTTCAAGGGGTGGAAGAGGTGGAGTGAAACTGATTTACGTACGTGTCTCATCCTAAGCCTAAAGAGTCTTGCATGTAATTTTTAAATATTAAAACATATACAGCTATCTGATAACAGGGCAATCTCCCTCACTCGAGGGAAAACGATCGTTCCACCATCTGTTTACAAGGCGATCGCTCTGGGGTGAGCCAAGGTGATCACTTTGTCCTCAGATCCCAAATGCCAACTTTCTGTCCACAGGGTGATCACTCTGGCCCTTGCCTAAGCGATCGCTTGTATCCAGTAAGCTAAATGGTAAATACAAAGTTCTAAAATGCAACCAAAGCCATCCTAAATGATTCTTAAGAAAATTCAACAAATTTACAAGGCCAAAACACTCAACAAGGATTCCCAACAAGTCTAAGAACTTTGCTAGAAACATAACACAAAGATTACATATCAACTTAACAAGATACACAACCCTAATTCATATCTCTGCTATGGTGTTTTATTTTTACCATGCTATTTAAATAATTCTACCATGTATATTTAACATGAAAACAAGGCATACAAATATGCAATTAACAAATATGAAAGCTAGGGTATTACAGTGTCAAACCTCGTGCAGACTTGAAAATATCCCAAGCATCTGGCGGAGCAGTATCAGCTGCGTTGTTCACATAAGAGGACCGGCTGGTGGGGTTTGCAACATGAGGATGTGAATGTATCTAATACAATTGAAGATAATCATCTGTACACTAGCCTGGTGCTCAGGCTCGTCTACCAAGTCATTCGTCAGATAAGACATGACTATCCCACTGTACAAAATACTGTCCAAGCACTGCACATCTCGGCTTAGTCTGCTAAGTGTCTTTCCTAGGGATATCGATAGTAATTGCTAGGCACGTATGGAATCGTCTGCACTTATCCAAACCATCGCAAGACTCGGTCAGGATGGTATGGCTCTAAAATATTATTTACTGAGATGCATCTGTGGTAATACGAAATGGCGTGCTCAGGAAAGTGTTGCATCACCATTTTCGTATATGGCATCCAAATAACCTATAACAATTTAAGAAATAAAAATTTAAAACATGTACATTGACTATGCATTTCAATGAACACAAATATATAAAAACATATAAATACTTACTTCAGTGGGTTTAAAGGAGTCAAGAACCTTTCGCACTGCAATTAATCTGTCCATAGATGCTCCTTGATTGGCCTTTGGTATCCACCTCATAGCAAGCGGATGTTCATCATTATATTCAATGTTATGTGGACGCCTCAACATAATGAATTGTTCGTATATTCATGCATACATGCAATAAAACACACAATAAGACATATAATTTAATAAATATTTATTTTAACATCTTAAAGTACATAAATAAAATTGTGTGTTTATTACCTCCAATAATGTCAAATATCTAGCCATCTGCTTGACACTGACCCTAGACGCTAGCCCTAGCTGCCTATAGAGATAAACAAGAGTAGCAACTCCCTATGCATATATATGGATGTCGTTAACATCCTCCAAGAACTCCAAATACCCAATGCTGACTTGAGTGCCACTCTTATCAGCAAAAATAGTACAACCCAATTAAGATGTACAACAGATAAGTCCTAACTGAGGAAACACGGCACTCTGGATCATTATACATAGCATCTTTACTAAATCTTGCCCTGAGCCACTCTAGTTTCACAGAGGACCCCTTCGTACCTTCCATTCGTTCCTTCACTTCAACAGAAGAAACTCCCAACATATCTTAAACATCGTCATAGGAGGGTACTGTAACACTCTGTCTCGATATGAGTGGAACCCCTGTGATCGGAAGACCTGTAAGACAGAAGACATCATCTAGAGTGATTGTCATTTTTTCGAAGGGTAGGTGAAAGCTATTGGTCTCAGGGTGCCACCGTTCCATGAAAGCACTGACCAATACTTTGTCGACCTCAAAGTATGATACTTGCCTTAATTGAAACAATTGAGAGGCTTTAACAAGATTCAACCATGTATTATCAAATAAACTTCTACGACAACTCCACTCAACCAGTTTTGATGTATGAGATAAACACCTGAGAACCCCTCTCTCTTCCTCATTCCATATCCATCGTGCTACGTGTGTCTCATACGTACTTAGTAGTGATGGATTGGCAGTACCACCGGGAAATGGTGTATATGTTCATCTACTTCTCTCTCCTCTCTAGCATCTTCTCTCTTTACTCTAACATATTCTTCTCTTTCCTCTCTAAAACCTTCATCTCTTTCAAAATCATAATCATCCACGTGTGGGGGTTCTTGCACATGTAGGTTTTCCTGTGGTTGTTGATGTTATTAATGCTCTCGTTGTCTTTCTTTTCTAGTTAAAGTGGTAGGTCTTTTCCTCTTATATGTTTTTTTTGCACATAAGAATTTTTTTTGGTTAAATCGATTAAACAAGAAAAGTAAAAATCACATGCTGATGTTCAGCCAGGGTAAGAGGAACACCTTAGTGGTGTTCGGCCAGAGCAGGACGAACAACATAGTGGTGTTCGGCCAAGCCCAACTGAACATAACTGTGATGTTCGATCACCCCTAGCCAAACTCCACTGTGATGTTCGGTTGGGCTTAGCCAAACATGATGTGATTCCAAGATGGTTGACAAAGGGAAACCAACCACGAACACGATTTGAAACAGGAAACAACGAATTGAAACGAAAGATAGGGAGCTTCCCTTAACCCTAGGGTAGATTTAATCCTTAGAACCTTGGGGTGCAACCTTGACCCACTAATCGCAATTGATTAGGAATCAAGACTACGGAACGCCACAAGCCTGCAACTTAACAAACTTGATAAGTTCAAGGGTTTGAGAATTCTAATCCAAGAAATCTCTCAAAAGCTCACAATATTGTGAAAACTCAATTCAATGCATTCATATCAAAAGTTTTTAATTCAATACACAAGACGGCCTTTATATAGGCTGGAAACAAACCTCCTAAAACCCTAAAAATGTTCAAAAATGAAACCCCTAAGAAATCGGATAAAACACTACTTTAAAAATAGAGAAAATAACAAAATCCCGTCGTCGGTGCGCTAGGGCGCGCATATGGTCGCGCTTAGGTACGGGCCCCCTAGTACTTTGGATAAGAAAACATTCAAAATAAGCAAAAACGAAGAATTCAGAATTTTAGACTCGGCGCGGCTGCATTGCTTGCACGGCGTGACCGCTTAAGGCCAAATTTGCATTGGTCATGACAAAGCAAGCCACTAAGCGGCCACTCCATCCCTACAGAATTGTTTTGGACATTTTTTGATGTTATTAAGGCCTCCGATGCCCAAATGAACCTCCCTTCTTTGCCTTGAACATCCTTGGTTGTAGTGTTGGCCTTAATCATTTCCGCAAGTGATGTTAAAGTCGCTCGAATCTTCTTGTATGCACACAAGTCATTGAACCTCCAATTATGCTCAATGGATCTCGAATATCATCACAAACATTGTTTTCTTGACTCGAGCCTTGCTTTCCATGATCTTCATCATCGTGACGATCATCGTGCATTGCATTGTTTAGTTGTGATTCTTCTACAGAATTTCGAAGATGTGCTACTTATGTAATAGGAATTATCAGTGATTAAAATAACTGAATGTGACCAAAATAATTCTTGCCCCTTTGTCCTAATATTTGATTAAACACAATGACACTCACGTAACAATCCACGTAGCATTCTCATGCGAGTCAATCCAGTACGTCGTTACACTTAACATGTATCTATGTGTAGACTGATATCAGCTATATGAGTCTTAAAACATACTAGTCTCGATGCATTATTATTGCTCTTATTAATAATAATACTCGATTAGAGATATTTTTGAATAGCACTTTTATTCAAAGAGATTTATTATGTATGAATATGAATAAACAAACAATACATAATAAATAAATGTCTTAATAAATAATGATATATCATAAAATAGATTTGCCTCTAGGGTATACACCAACAACCAAGCCATTCACTTGTTATGGACGAATCACTCCATTCCTAAAGCAAGAACACTTGCAAATGATATATATTTTTAATTTTTTATGGATCAAATTCTCTACTAGACTTCAATATTGTCATGGTTCAAATAGAAGTTTTGGAACATCCCTCCAAACATAGGAAAATACACTTTGACTGACTTTTACATTTCCAAGTAAAGAAAATAAATAATTTGGCTTTGACAAAGAGAAAATAGTAAAATAACTTCTTAAATATCTGATAAAAACTATGAATCTCGAAAATGAACTGAATATACCAAGTGAAACTCAAAGAAGATGGAATGTTAAACAGATTCTCGAGAAATTGACAGTTAGTCAGTAAAATAGCCATAACTTTCTTCACAAATAATATTTTTGAGAAATTCTTTTATTGTAAAAAACTAGACTAACATGGATTTCCAACCATATAGGGAACACCACTTAGTTTTCTCTCAATGAAAATAATTTTTTGTTCAAAGTCAAACCATTTGCAGGAGCAATTTTAAAATTTGCATGAATATGATGCATTTATCATGATGACAGAAAAATTACTTATTCTTTGGAGTTCAGTTTTGTGTTGATAGCTCAGAAGTGTTCTTGCGCTTTAGTTCAAATTTATGTTGCTAATTCTGGTGCACTTGCATTGGAGTTCATCTTGGTTCAACGACGGCGTCAATAAAATAGAATGCAAAGAAGATGAAATGTTGATAGAATCTCGAGCAGCTTGACACTCTATCAGTAAAATGGCCATAACTTTGTCCATAGGTAATATTTTTGGGAAATGCTTTTTGTTGTACAAAATAAGACTCGCGTGGCTTTCGAACCATATATGGCACACCATCTAGTTCTCTCTCAATGCAGTTTTCATTCAAAGTTAGACCATGTGCACGAACAGTTTCAAATTTTGCATCAATATGATGCATTAAACATGATGACAACAAAATTAGATATTCCTTAGAGTTCACTATTGTGTTAGTAGCTCTAAAGTGTTCTTGCTCTGGAGTTCATTTTATGTTTCTTGGTTTTGTTCCTTGTATTGGAGTTGAACTTGGTTATGCGACAATGTTAATGCAAAGAAGATGGAATGTTGACAGATTCTCGAGCAGCTTGACAGTCTGTTAGTAAAATAGCCATAACTTTGTCCACATGTAATATTTTTGAGAAATTAATTTTTTGTACCAAACTAGACTTGCGTGGCTTTTCAACCATATATGGCACACTACCTAATTTTCTCTCAGTGAGAGCAGTTTTCATTCAAAGTGAGACCAAGTGCAGGAACAATTTCAAAATTTGCATCAATATGATCCATTAATCATGATGACAACAAAATTAGCTATTCCTTGGAGTTCAGTTTTGTTTTTATAGCTCTGAAGTGTTCATGCTCTGGAGTTCATTTTATGTTGCTAGATTTTGTTCCTTGCATTAGAGTTGAACTTGGTTCTACGACAATGTAAATACAAAGAAGATGGAATGTTGATAGAATCTTGAGCAGCTTCATAGTTTGTCAGTAAAATGGCCATAACTTTGTCCACGGGTAATATTTTTTAGAAATTCCTTTTTCGCACAAAACTAGACTCGCGTGGCTTTCCAACCATATATGGAACACTGCCTGGTTCTATGTGATTGAAACTAGTTTTTTCATTTAAAGTCAGACCATATGTAGGAACAATTTCAAAATTTACATTAATATGATGCATTAATTATAATGACATCAAAATTACTTATTCATCTTTGGAGTTTACTTATTCATACAAAATTGCTTAAATACAATCCCAAAAAATCAAACACATAATCCTCCTTCGTTCAAGTTCAGAAACACATAAACCTCCATAATTCAATCAAGGTCCAGCCTCCTCCTCTTTTCTACTAGCCTTGGTGAGCTTCTATGAAAGTCTTTGGTAATGGCTGTCTTTGGTAAAGCTCTTTTAGAAGTCTTGAATGGACTTGTGGGTAGGAGCAGAGAGTGAGACACGAAAGTCATCACTAATGATTTTTCTCAAATTTCTTATCATAAAGTCCCTTTTAGCATAAAGTCCCTCTTACCATTCTTCCATGAACTCTAATCGGAGAGTTCTGCAATAATTAACAAGTTGGTAAAACTGATGTACTAGAAAGATCAGTAACATTTGACCATAAATTACTTATAGGATCCCTGGTAAAAACAGTTGAGGCAATAGGTGATAGAGTAATGGGAGGAGTCGTGTTCAGTCCATGTGAGGCCTGAAATAATGAAGACACTGAACCATTATTAAATGTTAAATGCTCCTTATTGGCAGACAAGTGTTCCTAAAGAATCATGTTGACTTGTAAGGTGAGACTTAATATGATTATACATCTAGCTATCAGTGTAAGATTAGATAATGATTTAGGAGACTAAATGGTGTGTGTGATGGAGTAACATGTGGAGCCCTTGTAGTTCCGTGAGCACCCTGCAGTCAAAGCATTATAGTCAATCAAAGTATTGAAAAAAAAAACATTAAACTCTCAAACAACTGAAAAGTAAAAAAAAAAAATTACATTTAGAAAAAAATCTATAACGAGAAAGAGACACTCAGAAAAACATCACAAAAACATGTTGGATCACTAAATATGTGAAAAAACATTAAAAAAAAATGTACAGATAACAATTGCAACTTCGACCAGGGGAAGGGGGGTTAAGCATACCACTTCGAAAGCAAAATAATATAGAATGGAGACTATTAATCTAACTTTCATATATATACATTTAGAAAAAATGCAAGACTCAACCTAAAAGTGTCAATGCAAGCAATAGAAAACCCCATAATCTAGCTACATTGTGCTATTTACAATGCAAACTAATTCAGTCAATAGTTAAGATTTTAAATTAAGCTCATTAAATTTGGATATGCCAAGTAAAGTATTCTTGGTAAAAAATACTTTATTTCACTAATTGAAACCAAAGAAGCCATCATTATTAAACTAAAGGATTAGCTTCATTCGCATCGAACCCATTATACATATCACGGCACCTTATATTAGAATAATTGCTAGACATAATTAACAAAAAATATTGTTAATCTTGCTTTTGTCATGATTAACAAATAATATAAACCCGACAAAATATAAAACATGAAACATCACACATACATGTGAGATCATAAACATATGGTTAAAGCAACGTACAATGTACAGTCAACAATTGCAACTTTTGATGGGAGGGGGAACCATTACTTTTGAAAACAACTAATAAAATAAATTGACAAATGAGAATAATCAATAACTAATTCAACATATAAATAATTTGTCATAATCATTGTAACCTTAATTGATGAGAAAACTAATTCACTTTAACAAGCGGAGTTCACAAATAATAGTTGTATTGCTAATTACTTGGCAAAAATCAAAGTTAACCAATTTTCAACCGAAATAAATGACTTACAAGATGAAACTGTTACCACTCCTTCTTCAGTTGTGTTGAATATTACATAGATTTAATTGTATCCATAACCTAAGTCTAAATCAAGGTGACTAATGGGCCTGCGTGTCTGTTAATGTGGCAACTTGTATTTAGACAAGTGCTTGTAATAGCTTAGGATTGCCTTTTTGTACTTAGCCTAGTTTTCGGTAGTTAGCCTATCATGGATAAGACATGTAAAAGATCAGCTATCCTTACAATAGCTAAATCTCTTAAAGTGATTGGACAAGCTCATTCCTACCAAGATTCATCAGCAATGACGAAGACCTGAAGATCGTCCGATCAAGACTCTGCTGGTTAACGTGCCTCAAAGACATCTGCAGCATTTATTGTCAACGATAATATAACGATAACCTGTAAAGAGCATTGAATGATCCATGCCATATTAGGCATTCATCTCAGAAAAGGACAGTCCGTCTGCTCTTATCATCTACCTATTTTTGGCAATACTGCAGAAGTCAGTCTGAAATGTGCAGAATATCCTATCAAAGATCAACAGTAATATTATAGCATTAATTACATTCAAATTCAAATTTTTCTAAAGCTGAAGATCTTCAACGGCTACCAAAAACTCCCTGGGTATAAATAGAAGACTTCATGACAGCATTGAAAAAGCTAGCGATCTATCAACAAAATCTCAACTAACATTCTTCATCTTCAACTGCTAGTTCATAAAAGCTTCAAAGAAAAATCTGTACAACACTCTTTGAAGAGCACCAACCTTAGACGATCAAGTCTTTATTGCTCTTCATTGATTGCAATCTTTGCATTCATAGCACACGAGAATTATATCTCTGTAGATATTAATTCTCTCACAAACACTTGGTCAACTATTTTATATACACGATCCATTAGTGATCTACATTATAAAGATTCTAGTGGATAAACTTAGTACACATTTTCAAATCCAAAGTTGACCACTTTGGTTGTGGACGTAGCACTTATTTATAAGTGTGAACCATATCAAATCTCGTATCTACATCTTTTATGTGCATGTGTTTTGTTACTGTTTATTTCCAGAATTCCAACAAATTTGAAGAACTGCTGATCTTATCCTATCAAGATCAGTCATTTTAAAACTTGTCCTATACTTCACATATTTCCGCTGCAAAGTACTTTCAACTTAAGTGAAGTTAATTTTTAAAACTTTTCAAAAGCATAAATAGTCTATTCAGCCCCCCCCCCCTTCTAACCTATTTGAGCACCGTGGGACCTAACAATTGGTATCAGAGCTTAACTCTTTGAAAACAAGATTTTCCAAGATTAAACTCTTGAGAGATTAAAGATCCAATGGTTGCTCATCAAATGTTGGAAACTTCAAATGTGAATCATTGTCCTCTATTGGATGAAGTTCACTTTGATATCTGGAAACACAAAGTTAAAAGACACATGAATTCTATTAACAAACGTTTATGGAAATGTGTTACAGATGGACCAAGAATTCCTATGAAGCCGAACACTCTAGCTACGGTTGATCCTACTGCTGATCCTAAAATTCCTAAACCTGAAGAAGAATGGGATGAAGAAGATAGAAAGAATGACGCTCTGGATTGAAAGGCTATCAACATCATCACCAGCTGTGTAGATATAAGCACCTACCAGCAGATCATAAATCTAGACACAGCAAAAGAGAAGTGGGAAGCTATATTAGAATATCTAGAAGGTGATGGAAAAACAAGGAACAACAAGCTATACACTTGCATCCAGAAGTTCGATTCATTCAAAAAGGATCCTAAAGAGACTCTCCGAAGTGCCTACGACAGATTTTATTAGGTAGTTAATTCCTGCTATTCTTTAGGAAAGAAGTATGAAAAGAAAGAAATAAACATGAGATTTCTTAATGTACTAGGCCGTTTATGGCATGTAAAGATCACTGCCATGAAAGAATCAAAAGACTTGAATAAATTGTCTCTTAGAAATCTTTATGCAAGTCTTTCGGTTTATGAGCTTGAAATCCAGCAAGCTCAAGAAATGGAAAAGAGTTTTAAAAATCTATCTTTACCAGCCATGTCTGTTGAACCTTCTTGTTTTACACCTGATGAAACCCTATCTACATCTAGTGATGGTGATGATATTCTTTCTGACGAAGCTTTTGCCATGTTTGTAAGGAAATATCAACGTTTCAAAAGGTTTAACAAATCATCCTATAAGTAGTCTCCTTGCAAGACTGTTGCTCCTACTAAAACAACTACTCATAATAAGACTATTGTTAACCAAAAAGAAAATGAGCTTGTTTGTTTAATTGTAGGAAGCTAGGTCATTTTGCTTCAAGATGCCCAAAGCCAAAATATGAATTTTACAAAAAACGTCCCGATTCTAAATTTAAAAAACAAAAAGGGATGGTGGCTGAGGACATTGATGAAAGCAACTTGCCTACTTGGTGTGATACAGATTCTGATGAGGATGATTCTTGTGACTTTGCTGAGAAGGCAAATATATGTCTTATGGCCAGAGAATCACCCCATGACTCAGTTAGATCACTACCATTTCAACAGGATGATAGCGATGATGATGAGATCAATGAACCTTCAAGGGGAGAACTCATTAAAGCTAACAAAGACATGCTGGAAGAATTCTCCAAATTTAAAACTGCCTATATAAAATTAGCCAAAAAGCATGAGTTGGTTGTCTCTGAGAAATCTACCTTGATGTCTGAGATCAAAGATCTCAATAGACAACAAGCAGAAAATATCAAGACTCAGAAAGAGAACAAAGCATTAACTGAAAAGGTGGAATTCTTACTCGAACACATAAAGAAAATTAATTCTGAGAAAGATAACCTTCAAAAGGTTGTTGATACTTGGAATAATTCAAAAGGAAATTTTGATACCATTCTTTCAAAACAAAAATCTCTTGATGACAAAACTGGTATCGGTTTCCAAAATGAGTTCAATATAGGAAGTTCATCTAGTTCTCAAGGAAATGAGACAGCTGAAGTGATTGCAAAAGAAATGGCTGAAGAAGTTGTCTATAATCAGCACCATTCTCAAAAGGGAAAGCAAGGACTTGGTTTTAATAAAGTTCCATATATTTATTCTAAAAACAAACCACACAAGTCCAAGGGTAAGAAATCGGTCAACTCCTATGACACTGTTAATAGGGAGATTGAGCATCATAGATCTGCTATCAGACATCCTGTGAAAACAGTGATGACTGATATCATGTCAAAGAACTCTCAACTCAAGTCTATTAAATTTGTCAAAGGGAAGACTGCTAACTTCAACCCTGCTGATAAAAAGCTTAAAGGAATTTTGCATGAAAATGTAAAATCTTTTGATAAAAGGTCTACTATTATGAAGGCCAATATCACTAGAAAGTTGCATTATCAACCTAAATCCAATAAGCCGATTATCAGAAAATCAGTCACTCTCAAGACTGCTGATAGTAAGAAAACTTCTAAAGAAATTATCAAACATATTCAAGGTTTTCATAACTGCTTATTTTGCAAAGGTCATGGTCACAAGATTCATGAATGCTTTCTGAGATTCATACCTAAACCCAAAGGGTTCACACCTCCTAAGGTTAAACAGGTATGGGTTCCAAAAGGTCACTAACCCTCAGGACCCAAAAATAAACTGGGGACCATGTTCTTAAATGATTAAGTTTCAGGAATGCTTCATGGCTGTTAGTGAGGAGGAGAAAGATTTATGGTATCTGGATAGTGGCTGCTCAAAGCACATGACTGGAAATCAGAATCTTCTCTCCAGCATTGTTTAAGCTAAAGGTCCCTCAGTAATTTTTGGTGATAACTCCAAAGGGAAGATAGTTGGCTATGGAAACATTGTTCGAGGAAATCTTTTCATAAGCAAAGTATCTCTGCTCGAAGGCTTGAAGCATAATCTTCTAAGTATATCACAATTCTGTGACAAGGGATTAATTTGTCAATTCACTGCAAGCCATTGTTTCATCAAGGACAGTGAAACTTGTTCAACTATCTTGACTGGTTTCAGAAAGGCAAATGTGTATATGGTTGACTTAAACACTGTTGGAAGAAAATCAAGCTTATGCTTAATCGCAAAGACATCAAATGATAACAGTTGGCTGTGGCACAAAAGACTTAGCCATCTAAATTTCAAGTATCTATCCAAGCTATTAAAAGACAACTTGGTCGTTGGTTTGCCGAAGATATCTACAGAACATGATAAGCTTTGTAAAGCATGTCAGCTGGGAAAGTTAATTAAGTCTGCCTTCAAAAGCAAGCCATGCTTATCAACTACCAGACCACTCCAGCTCCTCCACATGGACTTATTTGGTCCAGTCACCACAACCAGTCTTGGTGGTAGCAAATACACACTAGTTGTTGTTGATGATTATTCAAGATTTACATGGGCTGAAATGTTGTCTTCTAAAGATGAAGCCTATGACATCATAACAACACTCTTCAGAAGACTGCAGACTCAAAAGCTGGATGACATTGCTGATATCAGATCAGACAATGGGACAAAATTCAAGAATAATGGTATAGCAAAATATTGTGACGACCATGGAATTGGTCACAACTTCTCGGCTGCTGGTACACCTCAACAAAATGGAGTTGCTGAAAGAAAGAACAGAACACTTATTGAAGCTGCTAAGACCATGATTGCTGAAGCAAGGCTGCCTATGTACTTCTGGGCTGAAGCTGTAAACACAGCCTGCTTCACTCAAAACAGGTCTATTATCAACAAGTTTCATAACAAAACTCCATATGAAATATGGAGAGGTACAGCACCCAACATTAGTTTCTTCAAAATATTTGGATGCAAATGCTATGTTCTTTACAATGGAAGAGAACATAGAGGTAAGTTTGAATCCAAAAGTGATAAAGGAATATTTCTGGGATATGCCAAATTTTCAAAAGCATACAGAGTTTATAATAAAATCTCGCTTAAAGTTGTTGAATCTGTTCATGTTTCTTTTGATGAATTTGATTTTATTGGGCCACATATGGCTCCTAAGGTGTCTAATGATTTCGATGAGTATGAGACAGGTACAGATCAGCCAAGTTCAAACTCTGCTGAAACTACATCATCACAAATTCATCCAAGGATTAACTTGATAGAACCTCCAAGAGACGATAGTGGACAAGCTAACGTTGATTCAGAAAATTCAGAATCCGCTATTCCTTCTACACTAGAAGAGTTTCAGCCTGCATTGGAACTAACCTATCCACCTGAAAATCAAGCGTCAGACACTTCAACTTGTCAAGAATCACATTCTGCTGATAATATCAGACAAGATCTACCTGCTGAAGTTAAAGATCATCCTATCAGTCAAATCATTGGTAATCTTAATGTTGGTGTTCAAACCAGACAAGCTTCTAAAAACGAATGCATGTACTCGACTGCATTTGTCTCTAATATTGAACCCAAGAAGATAGATGAAGCTCTGGAAGATCCAAAGTGGGTAGAAGCTATGCAAGAAGAACTAAACCAATTCGACAGATGCAAAGTTTGGTCACTTGTTCCTAGACTCCAAGGACAAACAGTGATTGGAACAAAGTGGGTCTTCAGAAACAAGATGGATGAAAATGGAAATATCATCAGAAATAAGGCAAGACTGGTAGCTTAAGGATACAGACAGGAGGAGGGAATCGACTATGATGAAACTTTCGCTCCTGTTGCAAGATTAGAAGCCATCAGACTATTCCTAGCCTATGCATCCTATAAAAAATTCAAGGTATATCAAATGGATATTAAAAGTGCATTTCTTAATGGTGAACTTCAAGAAGAAGTCTACGTGGAACAACCACCAGGTTTCGTTGACAACTCAAGAAGAGAAGACGTATACAAGCTGAGGAAAGCAATATATGGACTTAAGCAAGCTCCAAGGGCCTGGTATGAGACACTGTCAAAGTTCTTGATAACTCAAGGCTTTGTGAGAGGTCAGATCGATACTACTCTTTTTATTATGAAGCATAAAGATCATTCATTACTTGTGCAGATTTATGTTGATGGTATTATATTTGGTTCTACTAATGAAAATTTATACAAAAGGTTTGAGAAGCTTATGCAGAGTAAATTTGAAATGAGCATGATGGGAGAACTCAATTTCTTCCTAGGACTTCAAATTCAACAAAGCTCAACCGGTATCTTTATCAATCAAGCCAAATATGCAAATGATCTTATCAAGAAATTTGGACTTGAAAAAGCAAATAGTTTCAGCACACCTATGGCCACTAACTGTCATCTTGACAAAGATGAAAAGGGCAAGAAAGTGGACATGACTCTTTATAGAGGCATGATCGGCTCACTTCTATATTTAACTGCTAGTAGACCTGACATTACATTTACAGTTTGTGTATGTGCTAGATTTCAAGCAGATCCAAAGGAGTCTCACTTACAAGATGTTAAAAGAATCATCAGATATTTAATTGATACATCCAATTTGGGTATTTGGTACCCAAGGGATTCATCCTTTGATCTTATAGGCTATTATGATGCTGACTTTGCTGCTTGTAAGGTTGACAGGAAAAGCACCAGTGGAACATGTCAATTCCTAGGGAATAGACTTGTCTCATGGGCCAGCAAAAAAGCAAACATCTGTCTCAACTTCGACGACTGAAGCAGAATACATAGCTGCTGGTAGCTGCTGCTCACAACTACTATGGATTAAACAGCAACTAGTAGATTATGAGATCAAGACTGCTAATTGCCCTATAATGTGTGACAATACATCAGCTATTTCAGTCTCCCAAAATCCTGTTATGCACTCCAAAACAAAGCACATAGACGTGAGATATCATTTCTTAAAAGATCATGTGGAAAAAGGTAACATCAGCATGAAGTACGTATCTACTGATCAACAGTTAGCTGATATTTTCACCAAACCACTTGACTCAACCAGGTTTGCATATTTAAGAGGAGAGCTTGGTATGCTTGATCTCAATCCTTAATCTTCCGAAGAATGTTCTAATCTATTACACTTTATCTACTTATAACTCTGACTATCTTATCAGACAAGTGTAACATTGCCAATATTATAGGACAAACATTAAGTAAGTATATTTCTTTTCGAATCGGCCATCTTCAATATAATAAGTTACAAACGAACGGTATATGAACAGTCACTTTTCATAACATTAAATGCGGACTTCAAAATTTATTAAATATCACTCATTGAAATTTGTCAGAAGTATAAAACTCGAATTCATAAATCAACTGTTCACAATTTGCAAAAACCGCCCCTCGTATTTTCAAAATTCTGCGATATCAAAATCAAAAGCTTCAGAAATCATAACCCTTTCATCTCAAATCTTGCATCAATCTTCAATGGTGAGTAACTTTATTCTCTTACATTTACTCAATTCAAGCTTCATTCTGATAAAAATTATAACTTTCTCACTCATATGAACTGTTTGGTTATGACGTAATCGATGAATTGCAAATGCTTGATTTTATGATATTATGCTGATAATGACTGATTTCTGAATATGAACAATGTTTAAAGTCATTTATGAATGCATATTTCAATTCATACTGTTATACTTCCTGAGAATGGTAGAATCTGCTCTTTTCTAAAATCATGTTCATGAACTGTACTATTAATAAACTCGTGTTTATTAGTATATTTTGGATTTGAATCTAAACAGTGCCTGTGTTCTAAAGAACTGCTGAATATTTTTAACTCTGCTGATTGTACTTATAGGCAGCAACACAATCATCTCACTCTGCCAACATAACCAACAAAATGGGACAAATTTCTAGAGCTGTTAAAGCTTCAGAAATCCCTATCAAAAACCTTCCAAGAACGAGTTATCATCTAGGCATGACCATTGACGTTGAATCAGTTCAAAGATATTCATCTGGAGAAGTACTGATAAAAGATTTAGAAGGATGTGGTCATCTTTCGCTCTTTCAACTGAATCTACAGCACTGCTATTGCTGAAGAGTTCTATACAAGAATGACCCTTCCTCCTCCTCCTACCTCCAAAGATGAGAAAGTCAACATGAGCTATCTCAAAGGATATATTAGAGGCTGTCCAATCAAGCTGATATACAAGGATGTCGGACATGTTCTAGGATTGCCTACGGAAGGCAAACTGGAATTAACTGCTGAAGAATCTGCCCAAGCATGGGAAATGATGAGAGGATCTGCTCAGCCTAAACCTTATGCTGAAATGTTCAGAAATATATTTCCTGAAGGTCCTTATCACATAAGTCATCTTCTTGACAAAAACATCTTATTCAAGAATGGATCAAGGGACATCTTCACCTCCCAACAGCTGATGTGGACTAAAGCTGTTGTCCTTCGCAAACAGCTGAATTGGGCAAAGATAGTATTCTCGATGATATTTCAAAGTATGGCTGATGTTCAAGCCAATCCAGCAATGAAGAGACCTTTTGTCCGGGTAATCAATACTCTCATGCACGGTTTCGAGGAAATTAAAGTGAAAATGGCCAGTGATGATCTCATCAAGGTGACCAACACCTACGTCTTCACTACTAATAATATCTCCCGATATAGAGAAGACTTGGCAAAAAAGGGCTGCTGCTGCCGCCGCTTCAACAACTGCTGGTCCTTTCTCTCAATCCAAGAAAAGCAAGAAGAAAGTAACATACTCTTCTGAAGGTCTTCCTACTGAGAAGGAGCCTAAGACACTCGGTACTGAACTCCCAAAAGATTTCGATCTGAAAAGGCTCGACCATGATCCATATGATCCTGATGAACCATCTCCAAAAAGACAGAAACAATCATCTCCTAAACCTAAACCGAAACTTTCCAAATCCAAGAAAGCTGTTGAAAAGGATACCTCAACCTTTCAACCAGCTGACCTCAAATCCACCACCCAACCATCCACTCTTCCTCCAAAACCTACTTCAGACTCCGTCAAGCCCAAAATCAAACAAACACTTTTACCAATAGACGAATCTTTTGGTCTTCCCAAGACCTCTTCTTCTGCAACCCCTCTTGCATCGGACATTCCTGCATCAGACGTTCCTCCACCTGCTACAATTCCTTCAACTACTACAAAGTCAAGACATAGCAAAAGACTTAAGAAAAGTGCTAAAAAGCTCAAGTTTGTGCCTTCTGCTGATCACCCATCCTCTCCTACATCCTCACCAACTCAAACTGAACAACCTATTTCAAGACCTTCTCAAATTGATCAATCAACCCCATCTACTCTCATTCCCCCAATGGAACCTTCTGATTTAGATGAATTACCAGACTCATCTGATATTCAACCCCTCACTAGACCCAAACGACCTCAAACCTCTTCCTCTGAACAACCTACTCCAAAACGAACCAAATTCAACCGCTACACCCACCTTCATCTGGAAGTACAAGAACTGCTGATGTTTCGAGACAGTCATCCTACACCAAACCCTGCCGATACAGATGCCTTTCTCTCTACTTTAGATTATCCAAAATGGATCCCTTGCCAGCCAATGTCTGCCGGTGAAATCATTTTTAAATGGGGAGCTTTCTATGACCCTCTTCCTCCCTCCTGGTCTCAGTAATTCTTCATTCATAACTCTGCAGTCCAGGATCTTATGATCGCTCAACGATGGACTGCCATTCACAAGGATCTTGGCCTTCCTCCTCTAACAGAATCAGACATCACTCCCTTTATCTCTCTTCCGAAACCTCCCATATATACCATTATCAGTCACCCTTCCATTTTCACCAAGCCGATAATCTACGACTTCTTTGCTGTTGTCGCTACACTCTTTTCAAAACCATTAGCATTCCAATTCCCTTCCATCCTCCCATCTTCATTCATTGCCAATCCTATGAAACTTATATTGAAAAGCTCTTCCCTGTACCACGCATCTGGCTCTACTTGCCTGGTACTTCACCTCCCTTTCTTCTAAGCCATCTTCAAACTTCCCCTTCCTCCTCCAGCCGTTCCTCCTCTCCTGATCCTTTCGGTCCTTATCATATGGAGGACAGTGTGCACCACTACAATACTCTTTGCGATGGAATCCAAACCTCTCTGCACCATCTTTCGGCCAAGCAGTCTCATACGACTGAAACCAAAGCTGCGTAGATGGCCGATAATGTCTCTATTGTTCGCGACAATAAAGCTGTTGTCACTTCATGCCAATCCGCAATAACTGCGTGTAAATCTGCTCTACTCAGTCAGCTCTCCAGCTCTTCCACCTCCTCTACCCTCTTACTCCGTACCAAGTGTGATAAGTTTGGTCAAGGTCTGGAACAAGTACTTACCGCTTTTGACACTGGTCTCAAACGGTTGCTTCATGCTCAGCGTTGTACAGATCGCTTGGTGAACACCTCTGCTCGGGCTACTCGACAGATTACGATGAACCAGTTCACTCTTCTTCGCCAAGTTCTTCAAGGCTCTGCCGACAGGCTTTCCAACATGGACCTCTTGCTTGCATCCATGAAGGAGGAGATGAGTCGCATGAGCAATCTTCACAATGATCAGCTGACCGATCTTCGTACAACGAATACCGATCTACGTGAAATGAACGCCATGTTGAAGCTGCAAAACAATAATCTCTCTAAAGAACTAGAGGAAACAAAAGCTGAAATTGAAAAACTCAAGGCTGCCGCTTCAGGACAAACATCACTCTAACTGGTATATCTACTCTTGTCCTATGTTTGAAAATTTTCTTTCAAAAATTAAACTTCTTGTTTAATGAACAATGACTACTTTCTAATTTTAAACTTTCATGCTTTATGATTAAATTGCTTATTCTGTGTGCATGAAATTTAAACCACTGGTTTAAAGACATATCCATAAAGCACCTTATCTATTTGTCTTTAAACACAGTCTTATTACAAGTGTTCTCATATCATATTCCTTTATCTCTAAACACTCTGTAATTTGTGAATACACTGACCTCTATGTAAGTCTATCTAGGACATGCTCACTTAATATAATATCTCTTCAGCATGTTATTACTAGAATCAGACATGGTCAGCCTCCATTGTATTCATAAGGTCATGGACTCAAGAAAATAGGAGGAGATTGTTGAATATTACATAGATTTGCTTGTATCCATAACCTAAGTCTAAATCAAGGTGACTAATGGGCCTGCGTATCTGTTAGTGTGGCAACTTGTATTTAGACAAGTTCTTGTAATAGCTTAGGATTGCCTTTTTGTACTTAGCCTAGTTTTCGGTAGTTAGCCTATCATGGATAAGACATGTAAAAGATCAGCTATCCTTACAATAGCTGAATCTCTTAAAGTAATCGGACAAGCTCATTCCAACCAAGATTCATCAGCAATGACGAAGACCTGAAGATCGTCCGATCAAGACTCTGCTGGTTAACGTGCCTCAAGGACATCTGCAGCATTTATTGTCAACGATAATATAACGATAACCTGCAAAGAGCATTGAATGATCCATGCCATATTAGGCATTCATCTCAGAAAAGGACAGTCCGTTTGCTCTTATCATCTACCTATTTTTGGCAATACTGCAGAAGTCAGTCTGAAATGTGCAGAATATCCTATCAAAGATCAACAGCAAGATTATAGCATTAATTACATTCAAATTCAAATTTCTCTAAAGCTGAAGATCTTCAACGGCTACCAAAAACTCCCTGGGTATAAATAGAAGACTTCATGACAGCATTGAAGAAGCTAGCGATCTATCAACAAAATCTCAACTAACATTCTTCATCTTCAACTGCTAGTTCATAAAAGCTTCAAAGAAAAATCTGTACAACACTCTTTGAAGAGCACCAACCTTAGACGATCAAGTCTTTATTGCTCTTCATTTATTGCAATACTTGCATTCATAGCACACGAGAATTATATCTCTGTAGACATTAATTCTCCCACAAACACTTGGTCAACTATTTTATGTACACGATCCATTAGTGATCTACATTGTAAAGATTCTAGTGGATAAACTTAGTACACGTTTTCAAATCCAAAGTTGACTACTTTGGTTGTGGACGTAGCACTTATTTATAAGTGTGAACCATATCAAATCTCTTGTCTACATATTTTATGTGCCTGTGTTTTGCTACCATTTATTTCCAGAATTCCAACAAATTTGAAGAACTGCTGATCTTGTCCTATCAAGATCAGCCATTTTAAAACTTGTCCTATACTTCACATATTTCTGCTGCAAAGTATTTTCAACTTAAGTGAAATTAATTTTTAAAACTTTTCAAAAGCATAAATAGGCACAATTGAGAAAACCCTAGCCTTCCATTTACTGTGGGTAATAAGGAAAAGCATTCAAGTGAACAAATTGACTAACTACTTATAGTTCTCAAATCTGATAATTTAGGAAGTGATTCGAAGAAGACCAGATAAATAAGTTCTGCAATTGAATAGGGTTGAAGCACCCCGACAACGACTGACTCATTGCCGTCGGTAAATTAAATCAATTTTCATCCTCGCAGAATAACCAAAATGGAAAGAGCCCTTTACGAAGAAACGTTGATTCCTTAACTTGCTAGAGCTTGGCTATGTGAAATTGACAAAAGGAATTCGACTCCGACACTTCGACTCCTTCCTAGAGGCCTAAGCCTGCTCCGCCTCCCCCATGTCGTTCTAATTAACAATTTAAGTTTTCCCTTATTTGCTTGCTCGATGGTGTGAAAGGGGGAAGGGAGGAAAGTGTAAGAGTTGTTGGTTGAAAGTGATAAATAAACTTTGCCCCCTAATTTTATACGTCAT
Organism: Platycodon grandiflorus; assembly: GCA_016624345.1. Taxonomy (NCBI): domain Eukaryota; kingdom Viridiplantae; phylum Streptophyta; class Magnoliopsida; order Asterales; family Campanulaceae; genus Platycodon; species Platycodon grandiflorus. Next base: position 50,226,249 of record CM028362.1, read on the forward strand.
CGTCACATGTGACAAAATTAAAACCCCACGTTATGACTTTCGTTAGGATTTGGATGACAGTTAGGCAAAATGGCAAACTTGCAACTACACTTGAAAATACAGTGGCAATCTTGCTCGAAAAATAGTACAATGGCAAAACTTGATGATAGCTGAAAGTACGATGGCAAAATGGACATTTTTTCCTTTATTTTCTTATTCCTTCTTCGAATTCCACTACAATTTATTACTACTGTTTTTAGAAATAAGACTATTTTTTAGACAAACTAAAGAGGAAAGAGAAAAAAAAATTTAGGACAGAATGATTAGATAATAACACCATTTAGTCTTGTAAAATATGGCCGATTCCAAGACTAAATGAAGTTATTACCTATAATAATTTAATACTCCCTTAGTCCCAAAAAAAAAAAAAAACACAAATTATCTCACTTTCTACTTTTATTCGGCCCAAATAAATAGTCTCATTTCTAAATTTAAACTATTAAATTTGAAGATTTATATTTAACCCCCATACTTATCACACAACTATTTATCATATATTTTGTAACAACATCTACTCAAATAACTAATGGAGAGCAAAAATTATGTACTCTTAACTAAACACGAGCAAAGTTTAAATTCAGAGACGATTTGTGAAAAAAAAAAAAAAACCGTAAGTACAAGGACGATTCATATAATTTGCCCTTTACACTATTACTATAAACAAGATAAACTAGACTAAAAATTGAGTCCTTAGTTTGGCTCGTTTGCTTAATCGTATGAGCCCAAATCGAACCCAACCATTAGAGCCTGAGCATAGCTAAGAGCATCTCCAATGTTAATGTGAATGTGAAAAAAAAATTGGTGTCATCTAGAATTGACATCTTCTTTAGAAAAAAAAAAAAAACCTTTTCAATGCAAATGTGAAAAGCCTTGTGAATATGACATGACAACAAATTTTTTTTACATTGTAGATGAGAATGTGAATTTTTTACATTCTAGTTGAGGGTGTGAAGATATCCTAGTCATCATTTTTTAAATTAAAAAATAATTAGATCCCATCTCTCTCTTCACTTTAGTTGTAGGACCCATGCTACATGGGATCAAATTCACATTTGCATTGAAGAGGTCTGTTCTAATTGAATGTAAAAGAAGAGATAAAAAATGTCACATGTGATTGATGGTGTTAATTACCCACAGCCACATCAGATCAAATCTACTGTTGCATTGGTGATGCTCTAAATTTACCAATTAATCGATTTCCCTTGCAGCCTAGCCTACTCCTATACACATATATTGACATTACTTGGATGGGCAGAAATAAATTTTCTCAAACAACAACAATATGGTGATCCACACTGCTGCATTGCCATCCATTCATCAAAGCCTCTTCTTTATTTCTTACAAAACATTTATTTTATTTTGAAATATCCATATAATTTACTACATTTACAACCAATAATGGGTTAGCTTTTTTTTTTTTGGGTTAGTTAATTATGATAGTAATAATGGATTAATGAAATTACTATCGTTAACATAAAAGATTGGCATAAAAATATATCCCCATGCTTACCCAGAATTTTGCACAGCACACTAGTTTATATCCATGAAGCTCTCAACTGTTTTCGAGTCTTTAATGAAGTTCATGGCTTACCTCCAGACTTTCTAAATTTGGAAAAAGGATGACCCAATACCATTTAGTACAAGTCGATACTAATTTTTATTTCTAGGACAAGAAAATTAAGAAAATGAAATTACTTAAAAAGATCATATCCTAATCACTAACAATGACTTTTTCTGTATGTTTCCAAATTATATATCCTCCGATTAATCACTAGGCTTTTAATTTTTAAGGACCAAAAAAAAACACAAGTTTCTTTCAAAGCCTACCCTTTCTATGTCATTACAAAGCACACAAAGAAAACGTTGGAAGATATAAATTGACACAAAGACAATACCCACACACACACAAATGTTAAGCTAAGTGTATATATTTTCTTGAAAACTTGAAGGGCTAAACATTTCAGCTATGTCTTCTTTGGTTTGTCGAGGAATGAAGCTGACTTCGGTTCTCTTTCTTGGCTTAATCTTGCTTCCTCCACTCATCGTCTTTTCATTTACTTGTATCGTGTTTTGCTTCTTTCTGTTCTTACCGATCCTATGCATGTTCAATGTTGCTGTCCTCGAGTACAAGATTTTTGTTAGGCGACCCCTTAGATATATAGCAATGAGTTTGGTAAATTTCCGTTTGTGGGTGCTCGATGATTGGTCGAAAACACATGAGTTGTTCGTGATATATAGCATGGAAGTAGATCCCTTGGAGTTTCAATATCCAGATGATTCTGAAGAAGAAGAACAAGAACAAGAACAAGAACAAGAAGACGAAGACAAAGGTGGCATGTTGAGCAAGCATAAAGATTCACGACCGCTTCAAGCTTTGAAGTCTGCCAACAGAGAGCTCAATCCTGTAAGTTAAACTATCTTTATCTATCATTTCTTTTCTGCTCATGTATTTGCAGACATATTCATAGTTTAAGAGTATACTGGTCGGAGCATGATCAATCATAGATCAGTATTTATTGATTAGTTCTACAAGTTTCTACAAGAATGTAATTGCGGAGAATATGTCACGAACACCTCAAGTCAATTTGTTTGTTTGAACTAATCAACTGATTGGGTTTTCATGTACACAGATCGCAATAATTAGATGCAAGCTCTCACATATTTTTATTTTTAATTTTTTATGAGCTTTTCAAGTAAGAAGTGTGTCAAGTTTAAATGTTGTAGTTTCGATATCTCAAAATGGAAATCGAGTCCTTATGCAAATGATATACATTTTTTTGGGTCTTTGAAGGGGTGTCCCCAAACCACATTGGGTCTGGCACTAATCGCTCCAAGTTGAAGTGGGAGTTCTTGTGGGATTGCAAAGTTCCTGGTAAAATCAGGCTTTTGGATGGAGGGCTTGTTTGGATGACTTACCCACCAATTCACCTTTTAAAGAAGCAGATTTCGGTAAAAGATTGTTGTTGTGTTTGTGGTCAGGAGAGTGAGTCGATTCTGCATGTCCTGTTAAGAGTGTGTTGTGGCGAGGCAGGCAAGTTAGGACTATGGTCCCTATAGGTCACCTATCAACCAACAGCGAGACCGTTTGCGAGTGGTTTGGTGCTGCCTCTGAAATTCTCAATTCTCATTCTCTTGCGTTGTTTATGACAGTCTGTGCAGGATTCTATGGAGAAATCGGAAAGTAAATATGTATCGTGGGCCAAATTATATTCTGCTCAAGAACTGGTCCATGCAGCCATCAAGTACCATACAAAGTTCTTGGCAGCCCGAGGTTGCAAATATAAGATCCCTTACTCTTGGGTTCCACCTTCTCGTGGCTACTTGAAGATAAATTTTGATGGAGTAATCTTCATGGAGGATCGTGTCATTGGAGTACGAGTTATAGCCAGAAATGAAGCAGGGAGTTAGGAGTTGTAGCCAGAAATGAAGCAGGGGAGTTCATGGCAGGTATGGCTAACATCAATGGATGGGCACCGGTTCCTGAGTTAGATAAAGCTTCAGCAGGTGTGGAGGCTATACAGTTTGCATTGGGTTCGGGTTGTTAGCTAGCAATGTGTTTATTGAAGGGGACTATGTGGTTGTGATGAAGGCTTCTTTATAAATACGAAGCATAAGGCTCGTAATTTGATAAAATGTGAGTTCTTCCTTGTTCGAAGAACTGGAAATAAGCTCGCATGTGACCTCGCACATTTCACTTGCGATGAGTCTGATTTTGTCACTTGGAAGGAGGGGTCCCTCTTGTTTGTGGTGCCCTCCATCATTCAAGATATTCCCTTTTAGTTTATAAAATTCAGATCTTTATCAAAAAACAGCACAGCACCAAGAAAAACTTTTTCGGGCTTTGAAGAGAGGCAAGACGCATCAAGAAAATGCCGGGAGAATTTTGGGTACTTAGGGGTGCGTCATTACGTCAATCACCCATGAGCTTATTGATGATTTTTTCTCCATATATAGCATCAGTCAAGATTATGATGAACTCTTCTAAGTATGTGAATTTACCTTACTAACTTATGCTTTTGAAAGGTCTTTTTCTGGTACTTATACATTGTTACTGTTAATTTGTTATTGCAGTTCCATGATGTATTGTCTTTTTGGAAAACGAAAGAAGCTGAAGAAGGTGGAGAGAACTTAAAGCTGGAAAAGTGAAAAACTGTATAACTTGATGACCATGCAACAGCCCTAGCAAGAAGTCCCTGGTTCCAAAAGCTGGAACTTGAGGTCAACCACTAATGTACCTTTCTTTACTTAAATTTGTGGATGTACAGAAGGAAATAATGGTGTGAGAGCGTATACGAGGCCTTGATGAAGACAAATTTGATCTTTACACCAAACTCAGATATCAGGAAAGTTTCTTTTTGCTTTCTTCTTCTGTTAAGGAGAGAAGTATGATCCTTTTCCTGATTCTGTTGCAGCATCAATAATTTAATGAATATTGTGTAAATCTTTTTTCCGCGTATTATATGAGTATGAGCTTAAGTAATTACCTTAAACAAAAGTGTTTCCTTCCGAGGTATAGTTGCAGTGGCAACTGATGAAATATTCTTATAATCAAGCTTGCATCATATTCTTGAAAGCAAGCATATTGGACATGTTACAGTAGAGAACATGAAAGTGAGCTTTTAAACCAGTTAATGCAGCCATTCATTTGCTTTCCTTCTTTCTTCTCCCCCCACCCCTCAGGGCCTTTGAAGCACCTGCAGTCCAAGGCTCCGAGCTTATACTAGAGCCAACTAGCAAGAAACTATAAGCTTAAATCAATTCAAACTTTATGGACACTAGAGAAATACTTAGCTGCAGCAACCATGGTTTCCTCGGGCCCAGAAGGGGCTGCTTCGGCCTTTGAAACCTTCAAATCTTTGCTACCATCATCAGATACTCCCCAGAAGCAAGAGACCACTGATCTCAGAACCGAAGAACTGAAGCTATTGACTTTCTTTTTCTTACTCATCTTGCTTGCTTGGAAGAGCTTTAATTATATATATGAGACAGCTTGATACAACTACATAAAAGTTAGAGATATGTGATCAATTTCCTTTGAAATTTGCTTGCTTTCTTGTAGCTATGAGCTAGGTTGACAATCTTATATAAGTTGCTTTTTCTTGGTGAACAAGTTGATGTTGGTGGTACTGTTGAGTTTGATCGTAGAATAGAAAGATCCTAGAAATGGGTTAGTTTCAAGCGTTTTGATTGACCATGGACTTAAGCTGACCTCATTTTAGAATTGGCTCAAATTTCTACAACGTATGGAATTCATCGACTTACCAGAAGTATCAACCGAGTAGAGAAAATGTTGCATCGATCGTGGCAACGACGGCACATAGAACAAGTTGACCGATCGTTGGCATATGCACGTGTTTTTTGTTTTTCTTTAAGCCTTTAATTTCTCCTTTTTCTATTTCTCACTCACTTTCATAGCTAATTTTGACTAATTGAATAAAATTTAAAGCTGTAAACATCAAACCAGTTGATGTTCTATTTTACTAGGACTTGTCTACCTTGAACGAAGCTTCGAAATTTGAACCAGATTCTACAGAGCTTTTGCTCCAAAGAGCAAATTTTGGAGGCCAACAGTTGTCAGAATGAACAGTTGGAATAAATATTGTCTTTAGATAAAGTCTTACAAACTTGATTGAATAAGGTGTTCTTTATACATTTTTTTTCTAAGTATTTTCTTAAGGGGCGTCACAGACGAGAAATGCTGGAAAACGCGGTACGGACTGCAAGGCAAGAAAGTCACAGACGAGAATGCTGGAAAGAGGGCGGTCGCACAAGGTAGAAATGGCACGGACGCAAGAAGAGCGGTTGCTCAAGGCGGCTGCACAAAAACGTGGGAGAGCTGCTAGAAAATGGGCGATGGCCAGTGCCGATTTCTGAGATTTTTACTTTCCTTGTTTGTATTGGTTTTCCCAATTGCTTGATCATTAATTATTGCTCAATTCATTATTTGTTGGCTTCCGCTGTTGCACAACATTTTGTAAGTATTTTCTTAACGTTAAAATAGTTTAAACAATATTTCTAATAGTTGAAAACTCAAACTATTCCCTATGGAGATTCTCCGATTAACCGTAACTCTTGGGAAATAGATGTGGAGGGATAAAATGAATGCCCAGTGGGGAATGGGCCGTGTAAAGGGAATGTAATCGAATTGCTTAAAATTTGCTTAATTGATGGACTATAGAGCTTGTCAAGCACAGGCCAACAATCATTAATTATAGGCTTCAAATCTTCTATCACACTCCCTATTACACTCCGTGTCCCACTTAAATCCTAGCCTTACACGTGTATTTTGTTATTGAACGAAGAAGGATCCTAGCAACCCATACATAGTACTTGGTTTTTGTTCTTCTGATTATGATTCAAAGACAAAACATAAAACAAAATGAGCTATCTCTATCCCTGTCATACGTTTGCTTTGGCATCTGGTAAAGGTAACTCAATTTCAATTTACCGTGTTTTTTCGCTCTATCCTCATAATCTTCACATACATCAACAGATTTTGACACAAAAAGGAGCAGACAAACAAACAACATCATCGTTGCATTGAACGATTTTCTTCGGCAATAAATCTATATATACTGATTAATGAGCGAGACTAATCCGACGAGTAGGTACATGCTGCTATAATGCATTTGAAAGAAGAAATTTTCATCTTTACATGAAGATGGCTTTAACCAACCAGTTACTTTAGGCATTAATTCTGCTCAATTTCTTTCTTTCATTCTTCAACCACCCCATATGAAGCACCTGCATGCATGCAGGTCATCTTTAGGCTTAAATCAATCGAACTTTATGGGCACTAGAGAAATGCTTAGCTGCAGCAACCATGGTTTCCTTGGGCCCAGAAGGCTCTGCTTTGACCTTTGAAGCCTTGCCTGCGCCAACATCAGATACTCCACTGAAGCAAGATACAACTGATCTCAGAACCGAGGAATATGAGCTACTCACTTTCTTTTCCTTATTCATCCTTTTTGATTTATGAGAGATCAAGATTGATATTATTTCAAAAGTTTGAGAGATATGTGCTCGATCAATTTTGTTTCGCTTGTAACGATTAAGCAACGTTTAAGACCTTATATAAACTGCGTATTCTTGGTGAACAAGCTCAAGTTGGAGGTCCTTTTGAGTTTGATGTGTGCAAAAGAAAGATCCTAGCAATGGGTTGATTTTGAGCTTTTGACCATGGACCTAATCAAGCCATGACCTCATCAGTTTAGCATTGGCTTGATTTTCATCAACCTATGGAATTAATTTATCGATGTACCAATCAACATAAACGCTAAATATCTGCCCCTTTTTACTCCTTTTCACTAAATATCATCCCAAGCCAAATTCCTAAAATACCCTTGGCTCATTTTTCAGCAACCCCCCTCCATTGTCTTTCTTTAAGTAGATACATAGCTTCTTCCCCTAAAACAACATTTGAGGCCAAGCAGATCTTTGAAACCTAAATTCGTATCCATTGATAACTTTGGCTCTTTGGCCCTTCACATTTTCTCTCTCAATTTCTTGGTAGTTTTGGTCCAATTTTCTAATATTCTCTGTTTCTTTAAGAAAAAAAAATATAATGATGTACTCCCTCCGTTCTACCCAAAGAGTTCACGTTTGAAAAGTCTACTTATTAATGGATATATTAGTGTTAATGGAGTTGGTTAAAATTACAAAAATACTTAAATACAACCAAGATGATTACAACACAAGTAAAGGGTAAAAATGAAAGATTATGAAAATTATAAGTATATTTTTATGAAAGTGGACTCTTATATAAACTGCGTATTCTTGGTGAACAAGCTCAAGTTGGAGGTCCTTTTGAGTTTGATGTGTGCAAAAGAAAGATCCTAGCAATGGGTTGATTTTGAGCTTTTGACCATGGACCTAATCAAGCCATGACCTCATCAGTTTAGCATTGGCTTGATTTTCATCAACCTATGGAATTAATTCATTGATATACCATAAAGCACTAAATACCACCCCCCAATGCTAAATACCACCCCTTTTATGTAAAATGACCATTTTATCCCCTTATTTTTAAGTTTAAAAATCAACAGCAGCCCCTCAAGTTTAATAAATTTTAGCAGCCCCCTAGTTTAAAAAGTGTTCAGTAAACCCCCAATTTTTTTCTAAAAATGGAAAATTTGAATCAAAAAATTTTCACAACAATCTTTCTTCAAAACATTTTCTCTCTTAGATAATTTCATCTCTTTCTTCCGGCAAAGAAAAATTTCATCAAAATCGGGTTAGTTTAATTTATGTTTTATATTTTGTTTTAGTTTAATTTATGTTTAAGTTTTAATTAATGCTAATTTAGTTTAATGTGATGTTAATTTAGTGTAAAGTTAGTTTAAAGTTATAATTTTTAGATAAATATTGTTTAATTAAGTTTAAATGCTAATTTTTATTGTTTAATTAGTAAAAAAAAAACTGAGTTTATGGAGGACCGCCCCTTCTAGGGGTTTAAACAAAGAAAAACCGCCCACCCTTGACGGTTTCCGTTAGTTTTGGCAATATTCCGTTAAAAAAATCAACTTAAACCCTTAAACTCATAATTCCGTTAAAATCTTAACGGATCCGTTAAGTTTTAACGGAATTATGGAAGACCGCCCCCTAGGGGTTTACTTAATTTACACCGCCTCCCCTAGGGATTTAAAACTTTTAAACCGCCCACCCTTGGGGGCTTAAAAGATTTAAACCCCCTAGGGGTTTGATTTTTATTTTTATTTTTTCAGTTTAAATAATTATTAATATATATAAGTTTATATAATTATTAATGTATAATATAATTTAATTATTAATATATAATTGTATATAATTATTAATATATAATATTATAAAATAATTAATTAATAACTTTATATAATTATTAATATATAATTTAAGTTTAATATATAATTTTATAAATTTAATTTTAGTTTATAAATTGAATTGAATTTTATAATTTATTAATATATAAATTCATATAATTTAATTGTAAATTATAATTTTAGTTTATAAATCATTTAAAATTGTTTAATAAACAATTTTTATAACTCAAATTATTTTATTTAATTGTATAATTTTGAAATTAATATTATTGTTGATTTAATTAGTAATATATTTATAAACTAAAATTTGCACAAATTCATATATAATTTTAGTTTAATATATAACTTTTTATATAATTTAATATTAGTTTATAAATTATTAATATATAATTTAGTATTATTTAATTGATTTTAGTTTTGAATTTAATATATTTGTTTATTTAATAGTAATAAGATTATAAACTTAAATTTGCACAAATTAAATTTATTTTGTGATATTTTAATATATAATTTCATATAATTTGACTCCCAATTTATAATTTTAGTTTTTAATGTAAAATCGTGCAATAAATATATAAGTCCATATTATTTAATTTGACTTGAAATTTTAGGTTTTGAAATGAATTTAATTGTTGATTTAATTAGTAATAATATTATTAGCATAAACAATATTATTAGCATAAACAATTGTTGATTTAAAATCATGCAATAAATATAAAATCGTGCAATAAATATATAATAATTACACAATTTTAAATAATATTAGCATAAACAATTTTAAATAATTATTGTTATGTTTTACATAATTTAAACATAGTTTGTATAAACTCTACCTATGTTTTTTAATGTATTTGTTGTTAAACACTTAATTATCATTGCAATATTATTCTTTAGTTATTTTTATGACATCTTATGCTAAATTATATTATAATTTTTAGTGCGTTAATATCAAATTTTTACGGTAATATGTAGATGTCAGGTGGTGCAAATAGAAATCTTGGCAAGAGGCCTATCAGTGAGGGTGACGAAGACTTATCGAGGTATTCAGGCCGACTCAAAGACCGATGTATTGTTGCGTCTACACGATCTAAGAGAAATCCTCGTGATATGGCTCGACATCGACATCGACATCGACTCAAAAATTTTAAATAATTTTTAGCATTGGCTTGATTTTCATCAACCTATGGAATTAATTTATCGATGTACCAATCAACATAAGCGCTAAATATCTGCCCCTTTTTACTCCTTTTCACTAAATATCATCCCAAGCCAAATTCCTAAAATACCCTTGGCTCATTTTTCAGCAACCCCCCTACATTGTCTTTCTTTAAGTAAATACATAGCTTCTTCCCCTAGAACAACATTTGAGGCCAAGCAGATCTTTGAAACCTAAATTCGTATCCATTGATAACTTTGGCTCTTTGGCCCTTCACATTTTCTCTCTCAATTTCTTGGTAGTTTTGGTCCAGTTTTCTAATATTCTGTTTCTTTAAGAAAAAATATAATGATGTACTCCTCCGTTCTACCCAAAGAGTTCACATTTGAAAAGTCTACTTATTAATGGATATATTAGTGTTAATGGAGTTGGTTATAATTACAAAAATACTTAAATACAACCAAGATAATTACAATACAAGTAAAGGGTAAAAATGAAAGATTATAAAAATTATAAGTATATTTTTATGAAAGTGGACTCTTTTAATGAAACATCCAAAAATAGTATAGTGGACTCTTTGCCTGGAATGGAGGGAATATATATTTAAGTTTTATTTGGTGATAGGAAGTGAAAGTTTTGTTATAGAGAAACCTCAATGCAGTATACAATTCCTCAAATTCGGTACTCGTAAAAGGCGAGGGCCATGCTTGCCTTGTGACTTAACGTCTGATTTAAGTGATTTTAGACTTTCTCTCTCTTTGGTCCCACGATTTTTTCTCTGTCTTTCTATTACTTTTTATTCGATCATAACAAAAATAAAACCCAAAATCTAAAATCAAGCTTTTAAATCACGAAAGCAAATGCAACCAACAATTTTTTTACATAGGTGCTAAATATAACACCCACCCCCACTGGAAAAATACCATTTTGCCCCTCATTTTATGTAAATGAGTATTTACACCAAAGCCCCCTCAATTTTGTATTTAGCGCAAATGGACCCCCTAAGTGTGGAATTTGGGATGGCCGCCTATGGATGGCGGTTCAACCCATGATGGCCACCTATGGGTGGCGGTTCTACCCACGATGGCTTTCTAGGGGTGGCGGTTCTACAAACTTCCGTTAAAATTTTAACAATTTCGTTAACTTTTTAACGAAAATGTTAACTTTAAGGGTTGAATGTGTAAAAAAAAATTGACTGAAGTTTGGATGAAAATGGATGGCCGCCTAGGGGTGGTGGATGTTTGGAATATGGCCGCCTAGGGGTGGCGGCCTTGTCAAATTTTCTAGTTTTTTTTTTTTTTTGCAATTTTCACCAAAAAAATATGGGCAAATAGTAAACTCGTCGGGGGGTGGTGTTGTAATTAGCATTTTTGTGAATTTAGCACCACTCTTTTTTTAAAGATCAAGCTCTAAGTGGACTTGGGAAATTGTCTAATGTATATGTTGTCTTACCAACGTAAGCAAACAAATGGTTTTCTTAGTTTGAGGTCATGGTCAAGTTCTAGGTAGACATGTCCATACGGTTTAAACCGCGGTTCGGTTCCAAACCGCTGGTTCACAAAAAGCTCCTTGGTTGAACCAAAATCGTAAGATTGAAGGTTACGGTTTTGAACCGTTAACCGGTTCACGGTCACGATTTAGCAGTGGAACGTTAAGTGCGAGAGATTCAGATCATACTTCACGGTTTAGCAGCTGAAGGGATGATACTAAATGAATCCTTCCAAGTTGCGGTTATTATTGAAAAATTGCCGCCAATGTGGAAAGACTTTAAGAACTACCTCAAGCAAAAACAAAAGGAAATGAGGCTTGAAGATTTAATAGTTCGACTTCAGATTGAGGAAGGAAACCGCAAAACTGAAGGAAAGTCCAACAAGGATGGAATGGAGGCCAAAGTCCATATTACTAAATCAAGTACCAGTAACAAGAGGAAGCACTCTGGAATTGCCAAACAAGGAACTACGAAGAAGTTCAAGGGAGATTGCTACAACTGTGGCAAACCAAATCACATAGCTAAGGATGTCGACTTCCAAAAAAGGACAAACAAAATGGAAAACATAATTATGCCAATGTGATAGAGGACAACGATATGCTCGATCTAACTGTAGTGGTGTTTGAAGCCAACATTGCAAGGTTAGAAGATAACCCAAGAGAATGGTGGATAGACACTGAAGCTACTCGCGACATTTGTGCTAATAAGGAAACTTTCTCATCCTATACTCCTATAAGTGGAAGGAAATTGTTTATAGGAAACTCCTCGACTTCCAACGTCGTAGGACTTGAGAACATTGTGCTAAAGATGACCTTGGGCAAAGAGTTGACGCTCGTGGATGTGCTGCCTGTCCCAAACATCAGCAAGAACCTTGTTTCTTAGCCCCCTGTTAAGTAAGGCCGAATTTAGACTAGTGTTTGAGTCTGATAAGTTTGTATTGACCAAAAATGGTCTATTTATTGGGAAAGGGCACCTTGATAAAGGACTTTTCAAAATGAATGTAATGAATGTTTACCGCCCTGAGGCGAAGAATAAAGATGTTTCTTATGTTTACTTGTTGGATAGTTCTAATTTATGGCATGATAGACTAGGACATGTAAATTTTAACACAATTAAGAAGTTGGTGAATCAAAATTTAATACCTCTATCTAAAATTGATTCACATGACAAGTGTGAAATTTGCGTTAAAGCGAAAATGACTAAGTCACCATTTCCTTCAATAATAAAAAAACACGATACCTCTGGAATTAATTCACACCCATATTTGTGATTTAAAACTTGTGCAAACTCGAGGTGGAAAAAAGTATTTCATTACATTTATTAACGATTACACAAGATATTGTTATGATTATCTTTTGAAAAATAAAGATGAAGCTTTAGAAGCTTTTAAAACTTATAAGAATGAAGTTGAGAATCAAGTTAATTTAACAATTAAGAAGATTTGAAGTGATAGAGGAGGAGAATATGTTGTTCCGTTTGAAGACATATATTGGGAATCTGGCATAATTCATCAAACGAAGGATCCATACTCACCTCAATCAAATGGAGTTGCAGAACGTAAGAATCGTACTCTTAAAGAGATGATGAATGCGATGTTGATAAGTTTGAGCTTACCCCAAAACTTGTTGGGGGGAAGCCATTCTTTCAGCAAACTATATTCTTAATAAGTTACCACACAAAGGCAAAGAAAAGACTCCATATGAGTTAGGGAACAGTCGACAGCCATCTTATAAATACCTTAAAGTGTGGGGGTGTCTGGCTAAGGTTGAAATACCTAAGCCTAAACAAGTCAGAATCAGACCTAAAACGATTGACTGCATTTTCATTGGATATGCAAGCAATAGTAATACATATCGGTTTATAGTGCACAAATCAGAAATTTCTGACATGACTGAAGGAATAACGCTAGAATGATCAAGGAATGCGGTATTCTTTAAAAATATATTTCCAAGCAAGTTCTAGTAAAAGAACTAATGAGAATGCAAACGGTTCATCTCAAGAAGAAGAAAAACCGAGGCGCAGTAAGAGGACAAGAGTTGCTAAATCTTTTGGTCTTGATTTTCTATCTTATATGATAGAAAACGAACCTAGAACTGTTCAAGAAGCTTTATCCAGTCCTGATGCTCCGTTCTGGAAAGAAGTTATAATCAGTGAAATAGAATCCAGAATGCACAATAATACTGGAGTTGGTTGATCTCCCTCCAGGATGCAAACCGTTGGGATGCAAATGGATTCTTAAAAGTAAGTATAAGGTAGATGGATATATCGACAAGTTCAAAACCCGGATGGTAGCCAAAGGATTTAAACAAAAGGAGGGTTATGACTTCTTTGATACGTATTCTCCTGTCACGAGAATTACGTCCATTCGTGTTCTCATTTCTATTGCAGCTTTGCATAACCTTGAGATACATAAAATGGATGTAAAAATAGTCTTCTTAAATGGAGAGCTAGATGAGGAGATTTATATGGAACAACCCGAGGGGTTTGTTGCCTCTAGAAAAGAGCAAAAGGTGTATAAACTTGTAAAATCATTGTATGGACTAAAACAAGCACCTAAGCAATGGCATGAAAAATTTGACCGAACGATGTTATCAAATGGTTTCAAAATTAATGAATGTGACAAATGTGTCTACATTAAGAGTACAACCAATACTTACGTCATTGTATGTATTTATGAAGATGACATGTTAATAATGGGAAGTACTCATGATTTAATTATGAATACTAAAAACATGTTAAAGAAATATTTTGACATGAAAGATATGGGACTAGTGATGTTATATTAAGGATGAAGATCTCTAGAACATCTAATGGAATAGTCTTGTCGCAATCCCATTACGTTGAGAATGTTCTTCGGAAATTCAATGTCTTTAATAGTCCTCCGGCTAATTAGACACCGGTAGACTTAAGTCTACACTTAGCCAAGAATAGGAGAGAGCCAATTTTTCAACAAGAGTATGCAAGGATAATTGGAAGTCTGATGTACTTAACCGATTGTACACGTCCTGATATTGCCTATTCGGTGAGCAAACTAAGCAGGTTCACAAGTAATTCCAGTGTAAATCATTAGAAAGCCTTAATAAGGGTACATAGATATTTAAAGTATACATTGAATTATGGGATACTTTATAATAGATATCCAGCGTATTAGAAGGATCTGCGATGCCAAATGGATATCGACATGAAAGACTCCAAATCCACAAGTGGTTATGTGTTTACGATAGGTGGAGGAGCGAGTGTCATGGAAATTGTCTAAGTGAACTGTATAGCTCGATCCACCATGGAATTCGAATTCATTGCTTTAGATAAAGGTGGAGAAGTAAGTGAGTGGCCTAGAAATTTCTTGGAAGATATTCCTTGTTGGAATAAAATTGTGCTTTGCGATACACTGTGATAGTCAATCGTAATAGATAGGGCACAAAGTAGCATGTAGAATGGTAAGTCTAGACACATTTGTCGTAGACATAATACAATTAGACAATTGATCTCAAATGGGGTTATTTCTATTGAATATGTAAAATTAAAATAAAACCTAGCGATCCTTTTACGAAAGGAATCAATCGAGATCAAATGTACACATTGTAAATGGTAATGGGTTTAAAATCCACAACAAAAGAACAATCATAGCGGTAACTTAACCTTAAGAATTGGAGATCCCAAAACCTTGGTTCAATGAGATAGCGAAGTTATGAATGTTCGATGAAACACTTGGAAACCTATTTTAACTCATTCCTAGAACATCCAAGTGAATAGACATGCAACGAGTGGTGAGGTTAGGTTGAACCTTTAATGATTCCTATGCCTAAAAGATGGAGTATTGTAGAATACTCTTTATAGGAGATCACCTATATAAGTGAGAAGTAAATGGCCGCTTCTACTAGAACACTTATGAAATTAAGATATGGTCCAGGGCGAAATGGACACAACGTGAGAACAAAAAGTGTTAAAATTATTATTGTGTAAGTATTATTGTCTCGGTTTACACTACGGACAATTAGTCCAAACCATCGCGGTACTAAGTGTAACACCCGCACTAATCGTACTATTTGCATACACTTGATTTATATGCCTTATTGTGACATGGTCATTTCATGAATACTTTTATTGGATTATTCTTGAAATTGAGTAGAATGTTTACTTCTCATGAGCATGGTTATGTGTTTGAATCTTGGTATTCACTTGTACTTGATTTGGGTTGTTTTTGTAGCCTTGTTGTATAACAATTTAATAAAGTTCCTTTTGTGTTTTAAACTTGGTTTGAGGTAGATATCACCTTAGGGTGACTTGGGAGTGTTTTGGGATTTACTTTAAGGTATTTGGAAACCTTTTCACCAAAACCAGCCCCTATGCAGTGACATTGTGCGAGCTTGCTCAAGGCATCAACTTTCTGGATTCTATGCGGCCGCCTTAAGCGCTTGCATAGGAGCTATGCGTCATCTTACTGCTAGCCCCTTAGAATCACAAAGTCTCTGGTTTTTATGTGGCTGCTTTAGGAGCTCGCATAGAAGCTATGCGTCGGCATAGTGCGGCCGCATAAGGTCGTACTCTGTTATTTTATTTGACAAAATTTTAAGTTGTTTGACCAATTGACTTGATCTCAAGGGCTGAGATTAAACCACGTCCTAGGCTTGAAAAGTCAGACCATTTGAGTCTCCTTAAGACCTTTGGAGAGTCAAAACTCTCTTCATAACTTCATCTTCAACCTTGGGGCATTTGAGAAAGAGAGAAGAGAGAGAGAGAAGATTTTTTAGAAAGAAACCCTTGAATCTTGATCTTTTGGAGGCCATTTGACAATCCAACACCATCTTTGTGAAGCTCTTGGCTAGGGGAAGATACCCATTAGCTTGCATGTTAGTTTCCTTGACTTAAATCTTTAAAGAGGTAAGCTACTACCCCTCTTCTTCTCTATTTATGTTTTGTATGACATTCTAGCCTTATAAAATGGTGTTTATATGTTGAAAACAACATGTTTGGGTATGTTGTGATGTATGAGCTATGCAATTTCGTGGAAGACTTGTTTATATGTTGAGAGACTTGTTTTGTCTTGGTTGGTACACATAGATATGGTATCACTTGGTAATATTGGAATATAATCGGTTGTTCTTCGATTCGAACTCATTAGAAACAAATAATGACTCTAACGGAGTTGTATAGGTTGTCATACTTGATGAGACCACATGTGCGATTTGGAAAATTCGTTGTGAATTGAGAGTTTTATTGGGAAAGATTCTTACCCAAATTGTCTTAGATGTTGTTGTCTAAATTCTCATAAATGTTATGAGATGGTTAATTTTGTATGTAGGATTTTTATAACCTACTTGAAACATTCGTGTTGTTGTTGTGGTATACTCCCTACTTTAGAGTATGACCGTTTATTTTAAATGTCGAGTAAATATTCTACTTGAGCATTTAGTTAAGTCCATGACATGTTTTACGAGAGGGTGTATTGACGGTTGACTATTACAAGTGCGGGGGCTACGTAATAGTCAAAGACCAATACATCGGGTTCTCGCCCCTACCGTTGGCCACGGTAGGGAAATAGCGCCAAGTGTTTGTAGGCAAAAACCGCAATGTTGGTAAGCTATTATACCGGGGTGACCTTTCCGGGTTGTTGGGACCGGTGGCACCGGTTTATTGTGAATTTCAAATAAAATGGTTCACAGGTTCTTTGTTATGAGATCTTGGTTTTGTCATGGTTCGAGCACGTCAATAACGGCTTTGAATTCTTTAATTGGTTTATTGATCGAGCACGTCAACAACGGCTTCGATATTTGGTATTATATTGGTTGGTTGGTTGGAAGTATTGGTTTGATCGGAGTTGTACCTCGACACCGTATCCTTTGAAAAGTGTTTACTTATCGCTCTTATGTGTTTCTTATATAAGCGAATGTTGGTCATGATTTCCAACCGGTATGGGACGGTTGGCGATCGTTGAGCCTCTCGTGTAATATGGGGTTGTTTGGTTACATGTCGTACTTGTTTATACTTGTCTTGTAAAGAATCTATGTTGCAATGACATAAATACTTGTTATCATAATTGTCTTGCATCTAGTATGTCATATTGTCGCATTAGTAGCTTATTGAGTTTCGACTCACCCCGTTTCGTGTTTATTTGTTTTCCTTAGATCAAGGACCGGCGAGGAATCCGTAGTCTACTCGTGTTTGGTTCCAGTTGGTCGTCGTCCTTTTGGGTAGTTGCACTTTGTGCCTTGTAATTACTTTTAGTGAGGCCGAGGGTGTACATGTTATATAAACAATGTATTGTTGGGTAGTTGTCTCGATTATTACTAGTTATATTCTTTTGTTATGCTGGCATGGTCGCCGTGCATTTGTAATTATTAACTCTTATCTTCCGCGCACTCTGAATATTTTATGTTGTTTCCTGAGCTCGTTAGCTCTTGGTATTTGTGGCTAGCTAATGTGTTGTTTCTTCGGCTTGTTGTGTTGCCATTGAGGTTTTGTTTTGATTTAAAGATCTTGTTGTTTTTGAAAGAAAACTTGCACGTGCATTATAGGGTTTTCTCATGACTTTGCATTTTATTTAAAAAAATGAATTTTTGAAATGCTACTTTCGTGTTCTCGTCATCGTGCACCGAACGAGATTCCACATAAAATTTCGGGTAGGGTCGCAACACTAAGCGGCTAGTAAATCCGATGGTATTTTACTAAGGAAGGTTCAAAGCCAAAAACTATCTATCCTGATGCAATAATGGTTCGCCAGAACTTCCAAGTGAATCTACATACATAGCATGCGTTAATTTGTCATTCATGTGGGGGATTATTGGAAATTGGTTTCAATAATTGGTGTTTGACCAAGTTTCTAGTTTGATTCCATTTATTTAAAATGGAAATAAGTTGCAAAAATAAAATTTACATTTCGAGTAGATAAAGTTAGTATATTTATTATCTCAAAATCAATTTCGGGTGAATTAGATATTAATGCTTAAAGTATGCAAGTTAGCATTGGTATTTGAAGAGTTATGGAAATATGAAAAGTCGTATCCCACATTGAATAAAAAAAGGTGATTAAATGTACTTTATTAAATGGCCCACTCCAAGAGGAAGCATTTAAGTGTTCTCCTCCAAGGTCCAACCTAGTGGTGTCTCTTGGGCTAGCCTTCGGCTAGCACAAGCAGCTGCGAGGCTAGTTCGAAGCACCAGTGACGAACCGAACAGTCACGGGCGGTTATGGGCAGCTCAAGGATGACCCAGGTACAATGCACACTGGGATAGGTGCAACCCAGTGACGAACCGAACAGTCACGGGCGGTTATAAGCTGCTCAAGGTGGTTGGATCCAAGCGGTTCGGCTGTTAGATCCGTGACCGCTAGAATGGGTGCAGTTGGGGACGGTTACGCAGCAGTTAGTGTGTGTGTGGACCGGCCTACTGGATCGTGATCACACGATCAGGTGTGATCCGATGTTCCAGATTCACCAAATCCAAAAATGTGCCCATTCGCAAAAAAGGCACCACAACTCTTCGGTATATATAAATAGACCCCCGGATTGACAGTTCCTTCACACCGAAATCCAGAGCATTTAATCTGTTAGTGAGAATTGTCATATTGCTGCATTAATCCCTTCTCGAGTCTTGAAAGTTCTGAAACACCGATCAATTCGCCGGAATCTGCGTATTGAAGTGCTGCATAGCCAAGAATCGTTAGCACTAGTACGGGGAAATTTCGTCTTGCGAAAATTGTGTCCAACGCAAACCTCGACTAAATGAAGTTATTACCTATTAATTTAGTACTCCCTTAGTCCCAAAAAAAAAAAAACATAAATTGTCTCACTTTCTAATTTTATTCGGCCCAAATAAACAGTCTCATTTCTAAATTTAAACTATTAACTTTGAAGATTTATATTTAACCAACATACTTATTACACAACTATTTATCGTATATTTTGTAACAGCATCTACTCAAATGACTAATGGTGAGCAAAAATTATGTACTCTTAACCAAGCACGAGCAAAGTTTAAATTCAGAGACGATTTGTGAAAAAAAAAAAAAAACGTAAGTACAAGGACGATTCATATAATTTACCCTTTACACTATTACTATAAACAAGATAAACTAGCCTAAAAAACAACAACAATATGGTGATCCACACTGCTGCATTGCCATCCATTCATCAAAGCCTCTTCTTTATTTCTTACAAAACATTTATTTTATTTTGAATATCCATATAATTTACTACATTTACAACCAATAATGGGTTAGCTTTTTTTTTTGGATTAGTTAATTATGATAGTAATAATGGATTTGATGAAATAACTATCGTTAACATAAAAGATTGGCATAAAAATATATCCCCATGCTTACCCAGAATTTTGCACAGCACACTAGTTTATATCCATGAAGCTCTCAACTGTTTTCGAGTCTTTAATGAAGTTCATGGCTTACCTCCAGACTTTCTAAATTTGGAAAAAGGATGACCCAATACCATTTAGTACAAGTCGATACTAATTTTTATTTCTAGGACAAGAAAATTAAGAAAATGAAATTACTTAAAAAGATCATATCCTAATCACTAACAATGACTTTTTCTGTATGTTTCCAAATTATATATCCTCCGATTAATCACTAGGCTTTTAATTTTTAAGGACCAAAAAAAAACACAAGTTTCTTTCAAAGCCTACCCTTTCTATGTCATTACAAAGCACACAAAGAAAACGTTGGAAGATATAAATTGACACAAAGACAATACACACACACACACACACACAAATGTTAAGCTAAGTGTATATATTTTCTTGAAAACTTGAAGGGCTAAACATTTCAGCTATGTCTTCTTTGGTTTGTCGAGGAATGAAGCTGACTTCGGTTCTCTTTCTTGGCTTAATCTTGCTTCCTCCACTCATCGTCTTTTCATTTACTTGTATCGTGTTTTGCTTCTTTCTGTTCTTACCGATCCTATGCATGTTCAATGTTGCTGTCCTCGAGTACAAGATTTTTGTTAGGCGACCCCTTAGATATATAGCAATGAGTTTGGTAAATTTCCGTTTGTGGGTGCTCGATGATTGGTCGAAAACACATGAGTTGTTCGTGATATATAGCATGGAAGTAGATCCCTTGGAGTTTCAATATCCAGATGATTCTGAAGAAGAAGAACAAGAACAAGAACAAGAACAAGAAGACGAAGACAAAGGTGGCATGTTGAGCAAGCATAAAGATTCACGACCGCTTCAAGCTTTGAAGTCTGCCAACAGAGAGCTCAATCCTGTAAGTTAAACTATCTTTATCTATCATTTCTTTTCTGCTCATGTATTTGCAGACATATTCATAGTTTAAGAGTATACTGGTCGGAGCATGATCAATCATAGATCAGTATTTATTGATTAGTTCTACAAGTTTCTACAAGAATGTAATTGCGGAGAATATGTCACGAACACCTCAAGTCAATTTGTTTGTTTGAACTAATCAACTGATTGGGTTTTCATGTACACAGATCGCAATAATTAGATGCAAGCTCTCACATATTTTTATTTTTAATTTTTTTATGAGCTTTTCAAGTAAGAAGTGTGTCAAGTTTAAATGTTGTAGTTTCGATATCTCAAAATGGAAATCGA
Organism: Platycodon grandiflorus; assembly: GCA_016624345.1. NCBI lineage: Eukaryota > Viridiplantae > Streptophyta > Magnoliopsida > Asterales > Campanulaceae > Platycodon > Platycodon grandiflorus. The sequence continues at coordinate 50,247,298 of CM028362.1, forward strand.
GTCCTTATGCAAATGATATACATTTTTTTTTGGGTCTTTGAAGGGGTGTCCCCAAACCACATTGGGTCTGGCACTAATCGCTCCAAGTTGAAGTGGGAGTTCTTGTGGGATTGCAAAGTTCCTGGTAAAATCAGGCTTTTTGGATGGAGGGCTTGTTTGGATGACTTACCCACCAATTCACCTTTTAAAGAAGCAGATTTCGGTAAAAGATTGTTGTTGTGTTTGTGGTCAGGAGAGTGAGTCGATTCTGCATGTCCTGTTAAGAGTGTGTTGTGGCGAGGCAGGCAAGTTAGGACTATGGTCCCTATAGGTCACCTATCAACCAACAGCGAGACCGTTTGCGAGTGGTTTGGTGCTGCCTCTGAAATTCTCAATTCTCATTCTCTTGCGTTGTTTATGACAGTCTGTGCAGGATTCTATGGAGAAATCGGAAAGTAAATATGTATCGTGGGCCAAATTATATTCTGCTCAAGAACTGGTCCATGCAGCCATCAAGTACCATACAAAGTTCTTGGCAGCCCGAGGTTGCAAATATAAGATCCCTTACTCTTGGGTTCCACCTTCTCGTGGCTACTTGAAGATAAATTTTGATGGAGTAATCTTCATGGAGGATCGTGTCATTGGAGTACGAGTTATAGCCAGAAATGAAGCAGGGGAGTTAGGAGTTGTAGCCAGAAATGAAGCAGGGGAGTTCATGGCAGGTATGGCTAACATCAATGGATGGGCACCGGTTCCTGAGTTAGATAAAGCTTCAGCAGGTGTGGAGGCTATACAGTTTGCATTGGGTTCGGGTTGTTAGCTAGCAATGTGTTTATTGAAGGGGACTATGTGGTTGTGATGAAGGCTTCTTTATAAATACGAAGCATAAGGCTCGTAATTTGATAAAATGTGAGTTCTTCCTTGTTCGAAGAACTGGAAATAAGCTCGCATGTGACCTCGCACATTTCACTTGCGATGAGTCTGATTTTGTCACTTGGAAGGAGGGGTCCCTCTTGTTTGTGGTGCCCTCCATCATTCAAGATATTCCCTTTTAGTTTATAAAATTCAGATCTTTATCAAAAAACAGCACAGCACCAAGAAAAACTTTTTTCGGGCTTTGAAGAGAGGCAAGACGCATCAAGAAAATGCCGGGGAGAATTTTGGGTACTTAGGGGTGCGTCATTACGTCAATCACCCATGAGCTTATTGATGATTTTTTCTCCATATATAGCATCAGTCAAGATTATGATGAACTCTTCTAAGTATGTGAATTTACCTTACTAACTTATGCTTTTGAAAGGTCTTTTTCTGGTACTTATACATTGTTACTGTTAATTTGTTATTGCAGTTCCATGATGTATTGTCTTTTTGGAAAACGAAAGAAGCTGAAGAAGGTGGAGAGAACTTAAAGCTGGAAAAGTGAAAAACTGTATAACTTGATGACCATGCAACAGCCCTAGCAAGAAGTCCCTGGTTCCAAAAGCTGGAACTTGAGGTCAACCACTAATGTACCTTTCTTTACTTAAATTTGTGGATGTACAGAAGGAAATAATGGTGTGAGAGCGTATACGAGGCCTTGATGAAGACAAATTTGATCTTTACACCAAACTCAGATATCAGGAAAGTTTCTTTTTGCTTTCTTCTTCTGTTAAGGAGAGAAGTATGATCCTTTTCCTGATTCTGTTGCAGCATCAATAATTTAATGAATATTGTGTAAATCTTTTTTCCGCGTATTATATGAGTATGAGCTTAAGTAATTACCTTAAACAAAAGTGTTTCCTTCCGAGGTATAGTTGCAGTGGCAACTGATGAAATATTCTTATAATCAAGCTTGCATCATATTCTTGAAAGCAAGCATATTGGACATGTTACAGTAGAGAACATGAAAGTGAGCTTTTAAACCAGTTAATGCAGCCATTCATTTGCTTTCCTTCTTTCTTCTCCCCCCACCCCTCAGGGCCTTTGAAGCACCTGCAGTCCAAGGCTCCGAGCTTATACTAGAGCCAACTAGCAAGAAACTATAAGCTTAAATCAATTCAAACTTTATGGACACTAGAGAAATACTTAGCTGCAGCAACCATGGTTTCCTCGGGCCCAGAAGGGGCTGCTTCGGCCTTTGAAACCTTCAAATCTTTGCTACCATCATCAGATACTCCCCAGAAGCAAGAGACCACTGATCTCAGAACCGAAGAACTGAAGCTATTGACTTTCTTTTTCTTACTCATCTTGCTTGCTTGGAAGAGCTTTAATTATATATATGAGACAGCTTGATACAACTACATAAAAGTTAGAGATATGTGATCAATTTCCTTTGAAATTTGCTTGCTTTCTTGTAGCTATGAGCTAGGTTGACAATCTTATATAAGTTGCTTTTTCTTGGTGAACAAGTTGATGTTGGTGGTACTGTTGAGTTTGATCGTAGAATAGAAAGATCCTAGAAATGGGTTAGTTTCAAGCGTTTTGATTGACCATGGACTTAAGCTGACCTCATTTTAGAATTGGCTCAAATTTCTACAACGTATGGAATTCATCGACTTACCAGAAGTATCAACCGAGTAGAGAAAATGTTGCATCGATCGTGGCAACGACGGCACATAGAACAAGTTGACCGATCGTTGGCATATGCACGTGTTTTTGTTTTTCTTTAAGCCTTTAATTTCTCCTTTTTCTATTTCTCACTCACTTTCATAGCTAATTTTGACTAATTGAATAAAATTTAAAGCTGTAAACATCAAACCAGTTGATGTTCTATTTTACTAGGACTTGTCTACCTTGAACGAAGCTTCGAAATTTGAACCAGATTCTACAGAGCTTTTGCTCCAAAGAGCAAATTTTGGAGGCCAACAGTTGTCAGAATGAACAGTTGGAATAAATATTGTCTTTAGATAAAGTCTTACAAACTTGATTGAATAAGGTGTTCTTTATACATTTTTTCTAAGTATTTTCTTAAGGGGCGTCACAGACGAGAAATGCTGGAAAACGCGGTACGGACTGCAAGGCAAGAAAGTCACAGACGAGAATGCTGGAAAGAGGGCGGTCGCACAAGGTAGAAATGGCACGGACGCAAGAAGAGCGGTTGCTCAAGGCGGCTGCACAAAACGTGGGAGAGCTGCTAGAAAATGGGCGATGGCCAGTGCCGATTTCTGAGATTTTTACTTTCCTTGTTTGTATTGGTTTTCCCAATTGCTTGATCATTAATTATTGCTCAATTCATTATTTGTTGGCTTCGCTGTTGCACAACATTTTGTAAGTATTTTCTTAACGTTAAAATAGTTTAAACAATATTTCTAATAGTTGAAAACTCAAACTATTCCCTATGGAGATTCTCCGATTAACCGTAACTCTTGGGAAATAGATGTGGAGGGATAAAATGAATGCCCAGTGGGGAATGGGCCGTGTAAAGGGAATGTAATCGAATTGCTTAAAATTTGCTTAATTGATGGACTATAGAGCTTGTCAAGCACAGGCCAACAATCATTAATTATAGGCTTCAAATCTTCTATCACACTCCCTATTACACTCCGTGTCCCACTTAAATCCTAGCCTTACACGTGTATTTTGTTATTGAACGAAGAAGGATCCTAGCAACCCATACATAGTACTTGGTTTTTGTTCTTCTGATTATGATTCAAAGACAAAACATAAAACAAAATGAGCTATCTCTATCCCTGTCATACGTTTGCTTTGGCATCTGGTAAAGGTAACTCAATTTCAATTTACCGTGTTTTTTCGCTCTATCCTCATAATCTTCACATACATCAACAGATTTTGACACAAAAAGGAGCAGACAAACAAACAACATCATCGTTGCATTGAACGATTTTCTTCGGCAATAAATCTATATATACTGATTAATGAGCGAGACTAATCCGACGAGTAGGTACATGCTGCTATAATGCATTTGAAAGAAGAAATTTTCATCTTTACATGAAGATGGCTTTAACCAACCAGTTACTTTAGGCATTAATTCTGCTCAATTTCTTTCTTTCATTCTTCAACCACCCCATATGAAGCACCTGCATGCATGCAGGTCATCTTTAGGCTTAAATCAATCGAACTTTATGGGCACTAGAGAAATGCTTAGCTGCAGCAACCATGGTTTCCTTGGGCCCAGAAGGCTCTGCTTTGACCTTTGAAGCCTTGCCTGCGCCAACATCAGATACTCCACTGAAGCAAGATACAACTGATCTCAGAACCGAGGAATATGAGCTACTCACTTTCTTTTCCTTATTCATCCTTTTTGATTTATGAGAGATCAAGATTGATATTATTTCAAAAGTTTGAGAGATATGTGCTCGATCAATTTTGTTTCGCTTGTAACGATTAAGCAACGTTTAAGACCTTATATAAACTGCGTATTCTTGGTGAACAAGCTCAAGTTGGAGGTCCTTTTGAGTTTGATGTGTGCAAAAGAAAGATCCTAGCAATGGGTTGATTTTGAGCTTTTGACCATGGACCTAATCAAGCCATGACCTCATCAGTTTAGCATTGGCTTGATTTTCATCAACCTATGGAATTAATTTATCGATGTACCAATCAACATAAACGCTAAATATCTGCCCCTTTTTACTCCTTTTCACTAAATATCATCCCAAGCCAAATTCCTAAAATACCCTTGGCTCATTTTTCAGCAACCCCCTCCATTGTCTTTCTTTAAGTAGATACATAGCTTCTTCCCCTAAAACAACATTTGAGGCCAAGCAGATCTTTGAAACCTAAATTCGTATCCATTGATAACTTTGGCTCTTTGGCCCTTCACATTTTCTCTCTCAATTTCTTGGTAGTTTTGGTCCAATTTTCTAATATTCTCTGTTTCTTTAAGAAAAAAATATAATGATGTACTCCTCCGTTCTACCCAAAGAGTTCACGTTTGAAAAGTCTACTTATTAATGGATATATTAGTGTTAATGGAGTTGGTTAAAATTACAAAAATACTTAAATACAACCAAGATGATTACAACACAAGTAAAGGGTAAAAATGAAAGATTATGAAAATTATAAGTATATTTTTATGAAAGTGGACTCTTATATAAACTGCGTATTCTTGGTGAACAAGCTCAAGTTGGAGGTCCTTTTGAGTTTGATGTGTGCAAAAGAAAGATCCTAGCAATGGGTTGATTTTGAGCTTTTGACCATGGACCTAATCAAGCCATGACCTCATCAGTTTAGCATTGGCTTGATTTTCATCAACCTATGGAATTAATTCATTGATATACCATAAAGCACTAAATACCACCCCCCAATGCTAAATACCACCCCTTTTATGTAAAATGACCATTTTATCCCCTTATTTTTAAGTTTAAAAATCAACAGCAGCCCCCTCAAGTTTAATAAATTTTAGCAGCCCCCTAGTTTAAAAAGTGTTCAGTAAACCCCCAATTTTTTCTAAAAATGGAAAATTTGAATCAAAAAATTTTCACAACAATCTTTCTTCAAAACATTTTCTCTCTTAGATAATTTCATCTCTTTCTTCCGGCAAAGAAAAATTTCATCAAAATCGGGTTAGTTTAATTTATGTTTTATATTTTGTTTTAGTTTAATTTATGTTTAAGTTTTAATTAATGCTAATTTAGTTTAATGTGATGTTAATTTAGTGTAAAGTTAGTTTAAAGTTATAATTTTTAGATAAATATTGTTTAATTAAGTTTAAATGCTAATTTTTATTGTTTAATTAGTAAAAAAAAAACTGAGTTTATGGAGGACCGCCCCTTCTAGGGGTTTAAACAAAGAAAAACCGCCCACCCTTGACGGTTTCCGTTAGTTTTGGCAATATTCCGTTAAAAAAATCAACTTAAACCCTTAAACTCATAATTCCGTTAAAATCTTAACGGATCCGTTAAGTTTTAACGGAATTATGGAAGACCGCCCCCTAGGGGTTTACTTAATTTACACCGCCTCCCCTAGGGATTTAAAACTTTTAAACCGCCCACCCTTGGGGGCTTAAAAGATTTAAACCCCCTAGGGGTTTGATTTTTATTTTTATTTTTTCAGTTTAAATAATTATTAATATATATAAGTTTATATAATTATTAATGTATAATATAATTTAATTATTAATATATAATTGTATATAATTATTAATATATAATATTATAAAATAATTAATTAATAACTTTATATAATTATTAATATATAATTTAAGTTTAATATATAATTTTATAAATTTAATTTTAGTTTATAAATTGAATTGAATTTTATAATTTATTAATATATAAATTCATATAATTTAATTGTAAATTATAATTTTAGTTTATAAATCATTTAAAATTGTTTAATAAACAATTTTTATAACTCAAATTATTTTATTTAATTTTATAATTTTGAAATTAATATTATTGTTGATTTAATTAGTAATATATTTATAAACTAAAATTTGCACAAATTCATATATAATTTTAGTTTAATATATAACTTTTATATAATTTAATATTAGTTTATAAATTATTAATATATAATTTAGTATTATTTAATTGATTTTAGTTTTGAATTTAATATATTTGTTTATTTAATAGTAATAAGATTATAAACTTAAATTTGCACAAATTAAATTTATTTTGTGATATTTTAATATATAATTTCATATAATTTGACTCCCAATTTATAATTTTAGTTTTTAATGTAAAATCGTGCAATAAATATATAAGTCCATATTATTTAATTTGACTTGAAATTTTAGGTTTTGAAATGAATTTAATTGTTGATTTAATTAGTAATAATATTATTAGCATAAACAATATTATTAGCATAAACAATTGTTGATTTAAAATCATGCAATAAATATAAAATCGTGCAATAAATATATAATAATTACACAATTTTAAATAATATTAGCATAAACAATTTTAAATAATTATTGTTATGTTTTACATAATTTAAACATAGTTTGTATAAACTCTACCTATGTTTTTTAATGTATTTGTTGTTAAACACTTAATTATCATTGCAATATTATTCTTTAGTTATTTTTATGACATCTTATGCTAAATTATATTATAATTTTTAGTGCGTTAATATCAAATTTTTACGGTAATATGTAGATGTCAGGTGGTGCAAATAGAAATCTTGGCAAGAGGCCTATCAGTGAGGGTGACGAAGACTTATCGAGGTATTCAGGCCGACTCAAAGACCGATGTATTGTTGCGTCTACACGATCTAAGAGAAATCCTCGTGATATGGCTCGACATCGACATCGACATCGACATCGACTCAAAAATTTTAAATAATTTTTAGCATTGGCTTGATTTTCATCAACCTATGGAATTAATTTATCGATGTACCAATCAACATAAGCGCTAAATATCTGCCCCTTTTTACTCCTTTTCACTAAATATCATCCCAAGCCAAATTCCTAAAATACCCTTGGCTCATTTTTCAGCAACCCCCCTACATTGTCTTTCTTTAAGTAAATACATAGCTTCTTCCCCTAGAACAACATTTGAGGCCAAGCAGATCTTTGAAACCTAAATTCGTATCCATTGATAACTTTGGCTCTTTGGCCCTTCACATTTTCTCTCTCAATTTCTTGGTAGTTTTGGTCCAGTTTTCTAATATTCTCTGTTTCTTTAAGAAAAAAAATATAATGATGTACTCCCTCCGTTCTACCCAAAGAGTTCACATTTGAAAAGTCTACTTATTAATGGATATATTAGTGTTAATGGAGTTGGTTATAATTACAAAAATACTTAAATACAACCAAGATAATTACAATACAAGTAAAGGGTAAAAATGAAAGATTATAAAAATTATAAGTATATTTTTATGAAAGTGGACTCTTTTAATGAAACATCCAAAAATAGTATAGTGGACTCTTTGCCTGGAATGGAGGGAATATATATTTAAGTTTTATTTGGTGATAGGAAGTGAAAGTTATTTTATAGAGAAACCTCAATGCAGTATACAATTCCTCAAATTCGGTACTCGTAAAAGGCGAGGGCCATGCTTGCCTTGTGACTTAACGTCTGATTTAAGTGATTTTAGACTTTCTCTCTCTTTGGTCCCACGATTTTTTCTCTGTCTTTCTATTACTTTTTATTTGATCATAACAAAAATAAAACCCAAAATCTAAAATCAAGCTTTTAAATCACGAAAGCAAATGCAACCAACAATTTTTTTACATAGGTGCTAAATATAACACCCACCCCCACTGGAAAAATATCATTTTTGCCCCTCGTTTTATGTAAATGAGTATTTACACCAAAGCCCCCTCAATTTTGTATTTAGCGCAAATGGACCCCCTAAGTGTGGAATTTGGGATGGCCGCCTATGGATGGCGGTTCAACCCAAGATGGCCACCTATGGGTGGCGGTTCTACCCACGATGACTTTCTAGGGGTGGCGGTTCTACAAACTTCCGTTAAAATTTTAACAATTTCGTTAACTTTTTAACGAAAATGTTAACTTTAAGGGTTGAATGTGTAAAAAAAATTGACTGAAGTTTGGATGAAAATGGATGGCCGCCTAGGGGTGGTGGATGTTTGGAATATGGCCGCCTAGGGGTGGCGGCCTTGTCAAATTTTCTAGTTTTTTTTTTTTTTGCAATTTTCACCAAAAAAATATGGGCAAATAGTAAACTCGTCGGGGGGTGGTGTTGTAATTAGCATTTTTGTGAATTTAGCACCACTCTTTTTTTAAAGATCAAGCTCTAAGTGGACTTGGGAAATTGTCTAATGTATATGTTGTCTTACCAACGTAAGCAAACAAATGGTTTTCTTAGTTTGAGGTCATGGTCAAGTTCTAGGTAGACATGTCCATACGGTTTAAACCGGCGGTTCCGGTTCCAAACCGCTGGTTCACAAAAAGCTCCTTGGTTGAACCAAAATCGTAAGATTGAAGGTTACGGTTTTGAACCGTTAACCGGTTCACGGTCACGATTTAGCAGTGGAACGTTAAGTGCGAGAGATTCAGATCATACTTCACGGTTTAGCAGCTGAAGGGATGATACTAAATGAATCCTTCCAAGTTGCGGTTATTATTGAAAAATTGCCGCCAATGTAGAAAGACTTTAAGAACTACCTCAAGCAAAAACAAAAGGAAATGAGGCTTGAAGATTTAATAGTTCGACTTCAGATTGAGGAAGGAAACCGCAAAACTGAAGGAAAGTCCAACAAGGATGGAATGGAGGCCAAAGTCCATATTACTAAATCAAGTACCAGTAACAAGAGGAAGCACTCTGGAATTGCCAAACAAGGAACTACGAAGAAGTTCAAGGGAGATTGCTACAACTGTGGCAAACCAAATCACATAGCTAAGGATGTCGACTTCCAAAAAAGGACAAACAAAATGGAAAACATAATTATGCCAATGTGATAGAGGACAACGATATGCTCGATCTAACTGTAGTGGTGTTTGAAGCCAACATTGCAAGGTTAGAAGATAACCCAAGAGAATAGTGGATAGACACTGAAGCTACTCGCGACATTTGTGCTAATAAGGAAACTTTCCCATCCTATACTCCTATAAGTGGAAGGAAATTGTTTATAGGAAACTCCTCGACTTCCAACGTCGTAGGACTTGAGAACATTGTGCTAAAGATGACCTTGGGCAAAGAGTTGACGCTCGTGGATGTGCTGCATGTCCCAAACATCCGCAAGAACCTTGTTTCTAACCCCCTGTTAAGTAAGGCCGAATTTAGACTAGTGTTTGAGTCTGATAAGTTTGTATTGACCAAAAATGGTCTATTTATTGGGAAAGGGTACCTTGATAAAGGACTTTTCAAAATGAATGTAATGAATGTTTACATACGCCCTGAGGCGAAGAATAAAGATGTTTCTTATGTTTACTTGTTGGATAGTTCTAATTTATGGCATGATAGACTAGGACATGTAAATTTTAACACAATTAAGAAGTTGGTGAATCAAAATTTAATACCTCTGTCTAAAATTGATTCACATGACAAGTGTGAAATTTGCGTTAAAGCGAAAATGACTAAGTCACCATTTCCTTCAATAATAAAAAACACGATACCTCTGGAATTAATTCACACCGATATTTGTGATTTAAAACTTGTGCAAACTCGAGGTGGAAAAAAGTATTTCATTACATTTATTGACGATTGCACAAGATATTGTTATGATTATCTTTTGAAAAATAAAGATGAAGCTTTAGAAGCTTTTAAAACTTATAAGAATGAAGTTGAGAATCAAGTTAATTTAACAATTAAGAAGATTTGAAGTGATAGAGGAGGAGAATATGTTGCTCCGTTTGAAGACATATATTGGGAATCTGGCATAATTCATCAAACGAAGGATCCATACTCACCTCAATCAAATGGAGTTGCAGAACGTAAGAATCGTACTCTTAAAGAGATGATGAATGCGATGTTGATAAGTTTGAGCTTACCCCAAAACTTGTTGGGGGGAAGCCATTCTTTCAGCAAACTATATTCTTAATAAGTTACCACACAAAGGCAAAGAAAAGACTCCATATGAGTTAGGGAACATCGACACCATCTTATAAATACCTTAAAGTGTGGGGGTGTCTGGCTAAGGTTGAAATACCTAAGCCTAAACAAGTCAGAATCAGACCTAAAACGATTGACTGCATTTTCATTGGATATGCAAGCAATAGTAATACATATCGGTTTATAGTGCACAAATCAGAAATTTCTGACATGACTGAAGGAATAACGCTAGAATGATCAAGGAATGCGGTATTCTTTAAAAATATATTTCCAAGCAAGTTCTAGTAAAAGAACTAATGAGAATGCAAACGGTTCATCTCAAGAAGAAGAAAAACCGAGGCGCAGTAAGAGGACAAGAGTTGCTAAATCTTTTGGTCTTGATTTTCTATCTTATATGATAGAAAACGAACCTAGAACTGTTCAAGAAGCTTTATCCAGTCCTGATGCTCCGTTCTGGAAAGAAGTTATAATCAGTGAAATAGAATCCAGAATGCACAATAATACCTGGGAGTTGGTTGATCTCCCTCCAGGATGCAAACCGTTGGGATGCAAATGGATTCTTAAAAGTAAGTATAAGGTAGATGGATATATCGACAAGTTCAAAACCCGGATGGTAGCCAAAGGATTTAAACAAAAGGAGGGTTATGACTTCTTTGATACGTATTCTCCTGTCACGAGAATTACGTCCATTCGTGTTCTCATTTCTATTGCAGCTTTGCATAACCTTGAGATACATAAAATGGATGTAAAAATAGTCTTCTTAAATGGAGAGCTAGATGAGGAGATTTATATGGAACAACCCGAGGGGTTTGTTGCCTCTAGAAAAGAGCAAAAGGTGTATAAACTTGTAAAATCATTGTATGGACTAAAACAAGCACCTAAGCAATGGCATGAAAAATTTGACCGAACGATGTTATCAAATGGTTTCAAAATTAATGAATGTGACAAATGTGTCTACATTAAGAGTACAACCAATACTTACGTCATTGTATGTATTTATGAAGATGACATGTTAATAATGGGAAGTACTCATGATTTAATTATGAATACTAAAAACATGTTAAAGAAATATTTTGACATGAAAGATATGGGACTAGCTGATGTTATATTAAGGATGAAGATCTCTAGAACATCTAATGGAATAGTCTTGTCGCAATCCCATTACGTTGAGAATGTTCTTCGGAAATTCAATGTCTTTAATAGTCCTCCGGCTAATTAGACACCGGTAGACTTAAGTCTACACTTAGCCAAGAATAGGAGAGAGCCAATTTTTCAACAAGAGTATGCAAGGATAATTGGAAGTCTGATGTACTTAACCGATTGTACACGTCCTGATATTGCCTATTCGGTGAGCAAACTAAGCAGGTTCACAAGTAATTCCAGTGTAAATCATTAGAAAGCCTTAATAAGGGTACATAGATATTTAAAGTATACATTGAATTATGGGATACTTTATAATAGATATCCAGCAGTATTAGAAGGATACTGCGATGCCAAATGGATATCAGACATGAAAGACTCCAAATCCACAAGTGGTTATGTGTTTACGATAGGTGGAGGAGCAGTGTCATGGAAATTGTCTAAGTGAACCTGTATAGCTCGATCCACCATGGAATTCGAATTCATTGCTTTAGATAAAGGTGGAGAAGTAACTGAGTGGCCTAGAAATTTCTTGGAAGATATTCCTTGTTGGAATAAAATTGTGCCTGCTGTACTGATACACTGTGATAGTCAATCAGTAATAGATAGGGCACAAAGTAGCATGTACAATGGTAAGTCTAGACACATTTGTCGTAGACATAATACAATTAGACAATTGATCTCAAATGGGGTTATTTCTATTGAATATGTAAAATTAAAATAAAACCTAGCTGATCCTTTTACGAAAGGAATCAATCGAGATCAAATGTACACATTGTAAATGGTAATGGGTTTAAAATCCACAACAAAAGAACAATCATAGCGGTAACTCAACCTTAAGAATTGGAGATCCCAAAACCTTGGTTCAATGAGATAGCGAAGTTATGAAAGTTCAGATGAAACACTTGGAAACCTATTTTAACTCATTCCTAGAACATCCAAGTGAATAGACATGCAACAGTGGTGAGGTTAGGTTG